>OZ007573.1:37590295-38257795 GCA_963931925.1 Onchidella celtica
AGAACCTTGTCTCCTGGCTTAAAAATTCTCAGTTTGGATCCTCTATCTTTATAGTTTTTTTCTCTTTTTGAAGCGATACTCGAAGCTTCTTCCGCAATATTCTGACGAGGAGCCTGAGGTGTACGACCCTTATGCGTCGTCTTTTGGCACGCACTGCACGTCTTACAATATAACCGTACATCTCTATGTATCGATGGCCAATAAAAATCTTTCAGAACTCTCTCCTTGGTTCTAGCACTTCCCATATGACCCGCTAATGGAACATCATGGGCCAGACGCAATACTGTAGCAATTAACGACCGTGGCACGACGACCTGCTTTTGAACAGAAGCCACTGTGACGTACATACGGAACAGAATGCCCCCCTGGACAAAAAAGGAAGATGACCCGTTCTTATATTTCCTCGTTTTCTCGGTTCGCGCTTCCCCAAAACATGGGTTTAATGATGGATCCTCCCTTTGTAATCTCGCCAAGCGCTCTGGCGTGATATCTAGGTTGACCGCTGGCGTCGCCAAAGGTCTAATCTTATCCTTATCAGCTACCTGTCGACGTGTTTCGACCGCGGCACAAAAGTCAATACCTTTTGATTGAGACCATGCCTGCACATTCTCCTCGGAAGGGGAAACTACCCGTGATACATTCCCAATGATGAGCTGGGCGCCTGGAAAACAACCAACGACTGCTTCGACTTCCCCGCTAAGGAAAGGTGTATCTATCACTATTCTTGCCATGGGTAATTTCTCAATGGCCCCTGAAAATTGGATGCACGGGACAGTCTCACCTGTAAGCTGTGAATCCCGAATGCAGTCCCTATGCACTCCCACAACGGTAGATCCTGTATCTCGTAAAACCGAGACCGGTTCGTCCCCAACAAACCCCGGATAAACCCTAAGACCACCTCCTGTATGGCATGAATTTATAGCGGGGATCTTTCTCCCACAAGGTAAAAACACCGGAAGATAACTTCTCACAACTGGGACACTTAGAATACTGTCCGCCTCCGTTGTCCGATGTAACACACGCAGCCGCATGATGAAATTTATTAGGGGAACATGGACTGGAGCTACTGTCCACGTTCGCCGCTATCCTACCTGCAGGGCAATTCACGCTGATGTGATCTGCTCTTCCGCAGTTCCAACACTTCGCGGCCCTACACTCGCGTGAAAAGTGACCCACGCGTCCGCAAGTCCAACACTCCGCTCCCTGTGCTGCACTAGGCCTGGGTCCCCATGACCCATCGCGACCGGAACTAAAGTCCCTATGCCGTTGGTCATCGGCAAAGGTCACAAATCGCCCCCGGCCATTACCGCGACCTAGCCCTCCTGCTCGGTCAAACTTACCGGATCCATATGCAGGTGATTGGTGATAGCCCCTACGCTGCCCCTGGGCTTGCCCATTATAGGCACCCCGCTGACGCGACCTATCTTTATGTCCTGCCGGCGACCCCTCGACAACGGCGACGTACCCAGCATCTTGGACGTACGCCCTCGCCACAGGTTTGGACGGATGTGCCGTACGGTATGCTTCCGCCAACTTAGACGCCTCCTGCACCGTCGCGGGTTCGTTTTCTTTCAGGAAAGCCACCAGATCTTTATGGCACGACGCGTACAGCTGGTCACGGATCATTAGGTCTTTTAATTTAGTAAAATCCGCGCCAACATGCGCCAAGTCTACCCAGTTCGCGAAATATTCCGTCAATCTCGCGACGAAGGCAGCAAAGTCCTCCCTGGTATCCGCACGTGCTCGCCTAAACTGCTCCCGGAAATATTCCTCGGTACGCGCAAATCGGCGAAGCAGCAAAGCCTTCAGCTTATCGTAATCTTGCACGTCTTCGCGCTGTAGCTCTTTAAAGTAGGATAACGCTCGCCCCTGCAATAGAGACGCCAGGTACGTGGACCATAATTCCTTATTTTCCCCCCATTGCAATTGTGCGTTCAGTTCGAACCTGTAAAGGAAGGCGTCTATGTCGTCCTTCCGGTCGTCGAACGTAGGGAGCTTAATCCGAACACCACCTTTATTGTGTACCTGCCGCTCAACTGTTTCTGTTGGCGCATTCTTTTTGATTTCCAACTCCGCGATTCTCATTCGCGTCTCTCTCTCCTGTTGGTTATCCCTAGCCTCTATCTCCCTTAACTTTATCTCCCTCTCCTGCTCCTGAGCCTTAGCCTCTAACTCCTTTAACTTAAACTCCCTCTCCTCTTCTCTCTGTCGCTCTTGAGCCTCTTTTTCTCGCTCTCTATCTTTAGCACGCTCATCGCGCAACTCTGCCTGCTGCTCTTTAATCCAGCCGCGTAGCTCCTCTCCCTCCAGGCCAAGTTCCTTACCCAACTTCATTAGTTGTTGGAGTTCCGCCATTTCACAGATTTATGGTTACGGTATATACTATGAAAAAGGCTAACCTGTCGGTATGATCACTAACGACACGACCAGAGACCTGAAATTATGTCACTATAATAACAACCGCTATTTTCAAATGCAATTCAGAAGATTACCTACAAAACATTTTATAACATACTATCTCTATTGCACTATTAAATAACAAAAAGAGAAAAGAAAAGACAAAAATGAAGAAATTCAGTAGAAGGACCACAGTACGTCAAGGACAACGAACCAGACTAGGACAAAGACCTAAAAAAGAAAATATAATGGAACAAAAAAATGCAACCTAACTACGCCGATTACACTACAAGGTACGAACAATAACAGAGTCTGAAAAAAAAGAACGTATCTACAGATAGGTCAGATAGGGACAAGAGAAACGTCTTCCTAAAACAACGAGGAAGATGGAACGCCACAATCTAAACAAAAATACAGGTCCTTACAGAACTGTTCACTGTGATGAACGAAGTTCCAAAGTTTACCACACCTTTTAAAAAGGATAAACTAAGTTCAGGACAGCAAACGAAAACAGCAAAAACAGAGAAAAAGACAGATTAAAGGAACAGCCCCCAATCCAGGGTACAAAATTTCAGTTTCACTTAACTTCGAATTTTGAGTTTAACTCCTCCCCTTAATCGGAGCTCTGGCCGCTTGACTCCTCAGGCTGGCACACACACTCTGGAAAGTTCAAATACACATTAGTACATATTCATAACAGTACATGCATCAATACATATTCATAAATATACATAAATCATCCCATCATGAAATTTCCATTCATCCCACGAACAAAGACAGCACAAATTCCTACCACAAGATAAGTATTACGTGGACAAAAACTAAAGTAACAAATGCCCACTGAAAAATACCTACTAACTAACTACAGTGCACTCTCCCGATTACGACATCTCCGAATAACGACATTCTCCCGATAACGACATTGACCCCCGGTCCCGATTTTTTTACTATATGTTATTAGTAATAAAACTCTCTAAATAGCGACATACTTTTTAGACCACTCTCCGGATAACGACATTGAGTTAGCAATAATCGGCTGTGACTTTGCTAGATACAAAAATAAAAATAGCTAAAATATTGTTTCCGGTCAGTTTCATTTCATTCTCTGAGCCAATAAAAACACTTCTTTTCCGACCAATGAAATGTCCTACCAGAGGCACCTCATAGCCAATGAGATCGCTTTGTTATCGGCCAATGAGATCGCTTTGTTATCGGCCAATGAAAACACACCTGTGTCTATTGTCGTCGGAACAAAAAGGGTGACGCGCATTAAATGAGTCAGTCATCACATCGCTGACCGCTGAATCGATTGTATTCACCCGAGAACAATAACGCACCCCAAGATGTCGACAGCTGCTGTTAAAAAAAGAAAGATACTGACAATAGATGCCAAGCTGCAAATTCTGGCTGATGTGGACACAAAGACATTAACAAAACAACACACACAACACACACACACACTTTGTGTATTTTACATGTTTGGAAAGTCCGATCACTGATCACCCACTATGGTTGGTACGTTACATTCTAAGGGTCTAACCACACCCCTTTTTCCGCCATCTTGAAAATCTCCGAATAACGACATGTTCCCGATAACGACATGCACCTCTGGTCCCGAGCCATGTCGTTATCGGGAGAGTGCACTGTACAACTAAATATTACGAAAATGGACGAGTCACAACGGACGAGCCCCCAGTGTCACAAATCCCAGACTGGGAGATGTAATAATTTATGACAGGACAACAATCACGAACAAACAAGTTTAACACCTAACAGAACAACCCATCAGACTCACACATTTATTTAAACATAATCATACAGATAATAGCACAATTACATACATTATATTATTGAAATTAACTGCCGTACAACGGCCTTATTCTCACATGCACTCTTCCTCGGATCCACAACCCGGTAGTTACTTCCTAAAGGCACTTCGGCCTCAGCCTCTCCCCCCAGGGTCTTAATAGCACATTAATAATTCACTGGCACCGCAGTCTCTCAATATCACCTTCCTATTGTCATACACCTTAGCATCCCACTAGCACCTCAGCAGGGCAATAGCACATTATCATTTCAATAGCCCATCAACATGGCAATAGTACATTATCAGTTCACTAGCCCATCAACATGGCAATAGTACATTATCAGTTCACTAGCCCATCAACATGGCAATAGTACATTATCACATTCACGCTCATATCTACGTCCCTGTCCGTGGCCTGACTGCCACGACTTTATGTGCCTCTTCTGTCCTGCACCGACAGCCTCACTTCTGGCCTATGTGTGGCCTCCGGCCCTATGCTGGCCTATCCCCCGTGCTCACTGAGGCGGCTCTTTAGCCCGTCCCCGACACCTACAAGAACAACATTACATTGGTATAATACCCTACCATTTCTATTCACTCCACCTCTCCTTACAACCCATGAAGCGTACACACAATAGTTCACCTTTCACTCACCAAACATCTTACGGTAACACACCTCCATCGGAGTACACAATACTCACTCGTGCTACAAATCCATGAACTCACTTTCATCTATCGCTCATGGCGCACATTGCTATATTATCCAATATCAAGGACTTCCACATTCCTCACATATACTTATTTACATCATGGTAATAGACGAATATAATATAATACATCAATCATAATTATCAATCAACGTTCTACCTACCAGTCATCACTGGAAAAAACACTCTCATCCGTCTTCCGACTGCTCCCCTCTGTTCGCCCGCTGGGCTCTTACTAGCGTCCGTTCTCTTTGGACTATCTCTGTGCAGTGAACTGGTAAACACACTGATCTCACCCCGTTTAATCCTTACTCACCCCCTTTCACGTTTTTCCCTATTTGTCTGCCGTGAGCCCTTCTTACTATACACCCGCTCTATAGCAATCCCCTTAATTGCACTCACTCCACTCGTGACATGGTGATTGATGCATACTCTAAATGGCCAGAGATAATCCCAATGAAAAGCACCACTGCAGAAAAAACTATCAAGGTGCTAAGGCAAATCTTCGCTATTCATGGTTTGCCAGTCACCGTGGTCAGTGATAATGGCCCACCTTTCACATCTTGTGAATTCAAACATTTTCTAAGAACAAATGGAATCAAACAGATAACATCACAACCATACAAACCTTCGACAAATGGATCGGCGGAAAGGTTGGTTCAAACCTTCAAACAGATGTTAAAAGCAGCAAAACCTGGACCCCAGAACATAGATTTATCAAAGATCTTACTGCAGCTACGAACCACACCACATTCTATGACAGGAAAATGTCCTCCCGAACTTTTGTGCAGAAGGAAGTTGAGAATTCGTCTTGATCTTGTGAAGCCAGCATATCAGACATGCAGAACAAACAAGAGAATGATGTCCGAAGGGACAAGAAACTTCGTGCATTTGAACCTGGAGATCGAGTGACTGTTCGCAATTACAGACCAGGGACTGCAAAATGGTCTATTGGTACAGTTCTACAAAGACTCGGTCCAGTGAGTTATTCTGTTAGAGTGGGACAAAACATGAGACATTGTCACATAGATCAGCTCAACACTGCACCTGCAGCAAGTGAAGAACGACTTTCGGATGACGATTCAACATCTCCATCGCAATTGGAATGGCCAACTCTTGAACCAGAGATAGATTTAACACAACCTGTACCTGTGAAGACAACATCGAGATCAACCCGAAATCCGAAGTCACCCGAACATCAACACCCAGAACCTCAGAGTTCAACTCAACAACAAAGTCCCATGATGCAACGCTATCCACGCCGTGCTCCCAAACCTGTGGATAGATTGGACTTGTAACTTGTAACAACTCATGAACACTGACTGTATTTGTTTAGAATTAATAACATGGACTGTTTATTTACTTTTTAATCAAAACAATGAACAATGTCAATGGAAAACGAACAATAGGAACAAAATGAACAAGTTTTAGTTTAATGTTTAATTACAATTGTAATGGGGTGAACCATCACAGGGCTGAGAACATAGCTCATTGTGGTGAAAGGGAGATAAACCCGTTATTTTGATCAGCTGGACCACTAGACGTGGTCAAGGGGAAGTAACCACACAGAAACCATAGATAATCTCCCCTTATTGTTTATCACGCACTGAGATGAGTCATGCAAGTGTTGAGTAACATTGCCAACTGATGTACTCACTGCGCCAATTTTAAATCATAGTCTTGGCGTGGTCTGTATTGTCCAGGATTGGTCAATTTAAGTGACCATCCCTGGTGCCAGAAGTAGAACCTTGTTATGTATCACTACATTGTAAGTTTTGGTTAGTTTTTATCTTGTTAAGTAATATTTCCTTAAGATAGTGTATTTGGAACATACACGAGCAAGATGGTGGTCTTTAAAAATGTTTTTATTTGTTTTAATGTTTTATTAGAATTTGCACTTAGTGAACTGTAAGGAGTGAATGGGTTGCGCGTGTTTGGGTGACGCTTAGATGATAGCGTGGGTCATTCAGTTCCACCCAAGTCTTCAAGACAGCAGGACGTGTCATTGTGTCCAGACTAACATAAAAGTAAAAGAAGTTGTATAATTTATATTTCAAGAATTGTGAAGTGCCAGCTCTGATGATGTAGTTCAAGTGTGAATTCATTTGGTTAGTTCACGTAAGTTGTACCCATTATTTTAGTTCTGGTATTTAATAATATTTAGATGATGTGAAATAATAGTGATTGGATTATACTTGGAGGTTTGATGAACTTTGTTCAGCTTGGTTAGGCAATCAGGCTAGCAGCTAACAATCTATGGTAAAGTTTATCTTACTAAGTTTCTATCTTAGTATAGATCTATCAGTATCCTGCAGAGAGAGAGTGTAAGGTTGTTCTAGAATGCTATCAACGCTAGCGCGCATGATTAGTTCATGTAATTAAATGGAAACATTTAACTGTAATTTGTGACGGACTGATTTTATGTGAAGTGCTAACAAATAGTACTACTGGAGGGTGTGGTCTAAAGTCCCGCTACTTGGATCAGAGATAGACAGATCTAGATCGTTATTCTTAATCTGCAGTTGGTCCATTCAGGCTCAACGTGCTCTTCTTAGGGACAGACGTCACAGAGAGAGAGAGAGAGAGTAACGGGCAAGAATTATAACCAAGTTATTTCTTTACTTTAACTTGTTCTTCCGTGGGTTGCAAGGTTATTGTTGGGTGATTATTTCTAGGTTCCTTTAAATCAGCAGTGTGACTATAATGTATCATGTGTAGATTTGTCTTGTGTGCCTTTTCGTTACCTTTATTGATACCGTATTCATTATGGACTTTATGATAATGAGTAGACCAGTTAAGATGAAGAGAGAGGTGTTGGATTTGCAGAGCACGCGCGTGAGCCGTGAGTAGGTCACAGCAGACGCTAGCAGGCATGACCACATGACTTTTGGTCAAGCGAGTCAAATCAAGACCGGGATTGGTTAGCTAATAGCTTCCGGAGCTTGACCCAAACAACAATAACAATCCTGGCTGACTGTTTACAGTGGCTGCCACACTTAAACAGCATTTGGGATCTCAGATATCGGCATTATACTAAAGGATGATGATTATTTACTTTAATTTCTTAATTTATTATATGTTTATTATTGAATTAGTATGTTCGCTACATAGGTGTTAAGTTGATTTTCTTCAATTTGTACTGGTTAGGTCGGACTTAGAAACTTTTGAGGGTCGAACCTTGAACTTTGGTTGTTGATAAGATGAATCATGAAGGGAAAGGCCTATGCTAGGTGTATAGATGCATTGTCTATGCATCAGGTGTCATATTTTTATGGCATCCTTTGTAGGTGCTCATTGTCTGTTCTTTTGACACACTGACAGATGTAATTGGACTGTGTTGTAATGAAGAGATCAGATGCATTGACTTTAAACTTAATCATAGGGGTTATGGGTGTTGCTTGCCCAGTAGACCTATGATATATATGTCATCATTATTATGATATTATTTTGTTGCATTATATAATTAGTTCACTGAATATGTGGGAATGTTTTAGGTATATCAGTATTGTTGGAGGTAATACAAGTGGGTTGACTTGACTGTTCAGTCTTGTAGTTGTACCATGTAGTTGGGTTTGGCTTTATGCCATGATTATCATATCACTTGTAGTGGGAGACTATAACTTGCTATTGTTGGTTGAGACTTAGGTGTTGACTTATTACATGTATGTGGGTTGGTCCACCTAGAGATACTCCTATGACTTTATGAGTAAGGAGTTTGGTATTATATCCAGAGGATAGGAAAGGGATAAGTTTGGCTCTGAGTTGAGATAGGCCTGTGGCAGTATGGACTAGGGTTTTTGTGTAATATTAATAATCTAGCATGTGCGGAATTGAGCTGGGTTGGCTAATGGGGCCTAAGTCAATTAATTTTGACTTAATGAGTAGATCCAGTTGGCTATTGCTATCCTCTGCTAATTATGATGGTAATTGTTAATTAAGGGATACTACGTTGTGCGTGGGTGGGCTAAGTAAGTAGATGGGATTGTCTTTTATTGAGCCATCTAGCACGGGCAGTTCTGTGGTATGAGTGTGTAGACTCAGCAGACTGTATTTTATTGTAGTTAGTTTAACTCCAGCTCATTCCATAACTAGGATAGATTTGATGCGTACAGGGTGCGCGTATACACATATAAGGCTTAATGTTATCTTGGCTGGAATCAAATTAAGTTTTCTTCCTGATCTGGATAATGGCCGTTGTTATAATATAAGAATTATAACGTGTGGGATAGCCCTATGTCAGCCTGTAGTTAAGCCAAGGGAAGTAAACATGTTACTTGGTAGGCTTGCATCTTATACTCGAGTTATATCCCCTGGAGTGCTCACAATGTAAGTTATGCGTTACTGTTTGATAGACATACTAGACCTTCCCCATATTATTTAGTTTACAATGTGAATATGATTATTATTAACTTTTATGTTTTCTTTTGATGCATTCTCTTGTTTTAGCATGATGTAATGATTAACTGATGAGGCGTGCTGTTAATTCCTGTTATTTTTGGTTCTTCTTCAGCGCGCCTATCGGTTGGGTTTAATGTCTTGTTTATTGTGGTTTATTGTATTGTCTATTGTCCTGGTTTATTGTGGTTTATTGTATTGTCATGTGTTTATTGTATTGTGTTTATTATTTGATTTGTTATTTTCTTTTCCTTTTAATAAAATTGTTGTCCTCTCAAAACCTGATAGTTTTGTTTGTATGTTTGACTGTGTAGAGAGCCCCGCTCGTCTCGTCCTGTGTTACATTATTTGGTGTCAGATTAAGGGATAGATATGGCTAGAGAGAGACCCGCTCGGTTTACCCGTCCCGTCAGTGTTACATTTTTGGTGTCAGAAGTGGGATAGATATGGCTAGAGAGAGACCCGCTCGGTTTACCCGTCCCGTCAGTGTTACACAATTACAGAATTTTAATCAAAATTTGTGAATGAACATTGATGAACAATAATTGTTACAGTCAGTTGTGTTAAATTTAAGTTTTGTTTTGACTAACTTTAAAGTGTATTTTTTTACATTGTAATAATATTAAGGGTTAAATAATATACATGTGTAACACACAAACTAAATAATTCAAGTAAAGCAAAATTTAATTGAATTTATTCAAAGTTTATTAAGGACAATCAAATTAAGAAAAGGAGGAATGTTATAGATCTATATGTTATAGTATTAAAGAACAGTAACTCTTATTAGTACTTAAGTATATATAGTTAAATGGATAATGCCCCTTTCTTAATAACTATTACGTAACTCTCTCTCTACAAAAAGGTAAAAACAACAGAAGAGCAAAATAAAGGCTTAACACTGAAGTCATGAATTTCTTTGTTATCAATGAATGTTATTTGTGAGTGTGTCACGTACACGTTAAAGACTCAACACCGAACATTGTCAGTTCGGAGCCAGGGATGAATCTATCAGGGACCAACTTGTCTTTGGTCTAAGGGACAAAAAACTGTCAAGAAAGCTCCAGCTTGAGATGGACCTGTCATTACACAAGGCCATCGAGATGGCAAGGAACTTTGAAACTGTAGAAAGTCAAGTGAAGTGCCAGAAACAATGAACATTGATGCTATTAAACCCTTTCAATTGAGACACACACAAGATTCAAGACCCAAATTTCACAGTAAGAAGGGGACTGCCAGTAGACCGGATCATCAAGCTACATATACAGGTCAAGGTCATAGAAAAACTGATTACAATTTCAAGACACAATGCAATAAACAAAGCAGCCGTTGCACCAGGTGCAACACATTCCATCCCCCACAGAGATGCCCAGCACGTGGAAAAACGTGTAACCTGTGCTCAAAGCCAAACCATTTTGCTGTTGTCTGCAAAAGCAAGAACAAACTTACCAGCAACAAGAACTTGAATGAAGTGTTGTATGAAAACTATGATGATTCAGGCAATGAAGATTCTGACAATGAAACATTCTACTTATACTCGCTTGAAGTGAACAGCATCAATGTATGGCGAGTCAAATGCAGTGTCAACAACAATACCGAAATTGACTTTAAAATTGATACAGGTGCTGACGTTACCATTATCTCTCAGAGTCAGTACAATAAACTTGAGAAGAAACCTACCTTGAAACCATCAAAAATCCAACTGAACAGTCCTGGTGGCATCATAAAATGTATTGGAAAATTCTTTGCTGAACTCCAGTACAATGAAACAAAAGCACCACAAACATTGTATGTTATTGATGCAAACACTGACAATCTTCTTGGCAGAGAAGCAATTGTCGCTTTGCAACTCTTGTGTAGACCTCGTGTCGACGAACTTACATTTGGTGAAATAAAATGCACTCCAGTGAAAATAGAACTTCAGCAAGATGCTGTCCCATATAGTCTGTCTACACCAAGACGCATCCCGATACCATTACTACAAAAGGTTGAACATGAACTTAAAAGAATGAAAGAACTGGGTGTCATTGAGGAAATTTCAGAACCTACTGATTGGTGTTCACCAATGGTTCCTGTACTGAAGAAAAATGGTGATGTTTGTATTTGTACAGACTTCAAAAATCTCAACTACCTAAAAAGAGAAAGATTCGTATTGCCAACTGCAGAGGATTTCCACCAATTATCTGATTCAACTATTTTCTCAAAACTCGACCTTGCTCGCGGATTTTGGCAAATTCCGCTCGACCCCAAAACACCAAAATTAACAACATTCATAACTCCATTTGGTCGTTATTTTTACAAACGCCTTCCATTTGGTGTCAGTTCTGCTCCGGAAATTTTCCAGAGAACACTGTCGGAAATCCTGAAGCAAAGAAATGCATTGAGCTACATCGGCGACATCTTGATCTTCAGCAAGAATCAAGATGATCATGACCGTCACATTGAAGAAACATTGAACAAACTGAAAACTGCTGGTGTCAAACTGAATGAAGAAAAATGCATTTTCAAGAAGACAGAAATAGACTTCCTGGGATTCCACATCAGTAAAGATGGAGTGAAGCCAACTCATGACAAAGTGCAAGCTATACTGGCATTGCCAAAACCTAAGAACATCTCTGAGCTGCGTAGAACACAAGGACGATACCTGCCTAACCTTTCTGAGGTTATCCATCCTATGTCTGAACTCCTAGAAAAAGACAAAACATGGTTTTGGGGCACAAAACAAATGGGAGCCTTCAAAAAGGTAAAACAGATGATGACTAGTGCACAAACTCTTACTTTCTATGATCCAAAGAAGACAACTGTTGTCAGTGCTGACGCTTCAAGTTTTGGACTAGGAGGTATTCTCATGCAACAAAATGAGCAGGGAAACTTTCAACCTGTTGCTTATGCTTCTCGTTCACTAACATCAGCTGAGAGAAGATACAGTCAAATAGAAAAAGAATGCCTAGGTATTGTCTGGGCATGTGAAATATTCGACAGATATCTAACAGGCCTTCCTCACTTCCAAGTGCTAACTGATCACAAACCACTTGTGCCTATCATCAACAAAAAAGACATTCCTGAGGCTCCATTGAGATGCCAACGAATGTTGATCAGACTCATGAGGTTCAATCTTACAGTTGAACATACAAGCGGCAAAAACCTTGTCGTTGCAGATACATTATCTAGGTCACCAATAGATTCTGCTAACACAGACACAGAATTAGCAGATGAAATTGAAACACATCTAGACTTCGTTAGATCTTCCTGGCCTGTAAGTGACCAATTTCTGAACAAAATCAGAGACAAAACCAAATCAGATGTCGCTCTTAGTTGTGTAATGAACTATGTATTAGATGGCTGGCCAGAATTCAAGCAAGATGTGAAGCTGGCAGCTCGCAACTTCTACTCAATAAGAGGTGAACTGAGTTGTTGGGAGAATATTCTTCTAAAAGGCGATCAAATTGTCATTCCTTTCGATCTGAGAGAGGAAGTTTTAGAGAAACTGCACGCAGGTCACCCGGGAATCACAAAATGCAAAGAGAGAGCGAAGCAAGCAGTATGGTGGTCTGGAATCAGTTCAGACATTTGTGACAAAGTATCTTCATGTCAATTTTGTTTGAAGAAATCTGCATCACAAAGAAGTGAGCCTCTCTTGCCTTCTGAAATACCAGAAAGACCTTATCAAAAAGCAGCATCAGACCTTTTTGAAGTTTCTGGGAAACATTATCTTGTGCTTATTGATTACTACTCCAAGTATTTGGATATTGAAAAACTACCAAACCAATCAACAACAGCTGTCATTAAAGCATTGAAGAAATGCTTCTCGCAACATGGCGTACCTGAGACCTTAATCACAGATAATGGTCCATGTTATAAATCTGAAGAATTTAGCAACTTCTCATCTGAATGGAATTTTAATCACAAAACTTCAAGTCCTAGATACCCACAAAGTAACGGACAAGCTGAAGCAGGAGTAAAAATTGCCAAGCAAATTGTGTCACAGTCCGACCCTTCATTGGCAATAATGAGTTATAGGTCAACTCCAGTTACATCAACAGGGGTAAGCCCCGCAGAACTTCTTTTTAACAGAAAAATCAGAACTACTCTACCTATCCTGCCAGATAAGTTGCGACCTCAAATCCAAGATCCTCATCGGAAAAATTCAGAATACCAACAAAGAATCAAAAAGCAATTTGATCAAACTCATGGTGCCAGGCATCTGCCAGAAATGCAACCAGGTAATTCTGTACTGGTTAAAATGACTGATGATAGCAACTGGGCTATTCCAGGCAGAGTAAAAGAAAAACTATCATCACCAAGATCTTACCTGATTGACACACCCAAAGGAGTCCTACGAAGAAACAGAAAACATGTTAAATTGGCTCCTACCCGACCATGGATTCCAGAACAACTTCTGTACCCAAACTTTGGTGCTACTTCAGCATCAACATTCCAACCTGCATCAACGCAACAACCAACGTCAACATCATGTCCGATGCAAGAATCTCAAACCAACACGCAGACTCCACACAGACCAACTCCTGTTCCCAAACAAAACTCTGGTGAAAGACAAAGCTCTAGCAACACTAATCCTGAACCACTAGACTTCCGGAGATCTATGAATCCACAACCTCAAGATTACCGCACTAGATCTGGTTGTCTAGACAAAAAACCTGCCAGATTCAAGGAGTAAATTAATGGTTGTGTAGGGACTAAGGGGTAAAAGAGTCAATAATAACACTCTCCTTTAGGTGAGGCCACATAGCCTCTAGTTTTTTTTTGTTCATTCTCTAAATGTAGGGACCAAGGGATTCATAGGATCATAATAACATCCTCCCTTGGATGAGGCCACATAGCCTCTAGAAAAAAAAAATAAAAAAAATAATAATACAAAAATTAGTATTCTTTTATCCTTTTCAAATTCAACTTTTTGATTGATTAGTGATTGATTAATTACTTAGTAGTAATAATAGATGGTCAGGTCAGAAAAATCTGCTACTGGTAACATGTAATCCAGTACAACCTGTTTCATGAACTGGTACGCTAGCATGGTATCAGTGGGCGTGCACCTGTCGGTGCAAACGGCCAGGGCGGAGGAGGTTTCATTAACCCAACGGCCACATGCTAGGGCACAATGTGACCCTCAGTACTTGAGTCCTTCATATTGGCCCCCGGTAGCGGTGTGGTCATAGGCTTGTTTGCCTAAATCACAGACGAAGAATTGAGCAAACTTCCCGGACGCAGCTTCGAAGCTGGCGGCAGCAGGCCAGTGGTTGATTGATAGGGCAGATGGCAATATACCGTCACTCTGGCCTGGATATCGTGATACAGAGTATCCACCAGTATTGGTGTTCTTTGGTTTGGGTCTTTCACCCTAGTCAGTTGGGACTGCGAGGCTGTGGAGTAGCCTACAGGCAGCCGGTCAGGCAATATGACTGTCCGTCTGGCATCCTCCTGCACCTGGATACATTTCCAGTCGTCTTGACCCTGTCTTGCCACTTGGATAAGTTGTGTCCAGGCGAGAGAGTGAGTCTGATGTTTGCGCAGCTCTTTCTCACTAAAAACAAATTCTTTGCGCCAGTCTTAACACTCACCTCGTCTTCTTTCATCTTTGTCTCGTCTTCTTTCCTCTCAAAATTCCAACGGCGATGGGCGAGTGCGGTGGCAGCAGGTTTGGATAGTCTGGAAGCTGTTAGCATAGACCTACACGTTGGTGGCTGTGGGCTATGGTCGCTTCATCGTCGATTGAAGTGGAGGCGTGGGGAGGCAGCACCCACAGTAGCTGAGCAGCCTTTTTTAAGGATAGCACTGCTCACCTCAACTGAGGAAGGGGCTAGAAAAGGTGCCCTAAAGAAGGCCCACTTCACATCACCCTGACTGGTATACCGTGACCAGTGGGGATCCCTTTTTGCGGTCGAAACAAAAAGAAATTCAGCTTACTCAGGCTAGGAGCCTGGAATATACGCACACTACAGGACAACTCAAACAACCCGGAAAGACGCACTGCACTTATTGCCATTGAGCTCAGCAGGTACAACCTGGACATAGTGGCACTCAGTGAGACCAGACTCCCTGATAGTGGCCAACTCAAAGAGCTCAGTGGTGGATACACCTTCTTCTGGAAAGGCAAGGGTGCAGTCGAACCGAGACAGCATGGTGTTGGGTTTGCAATTAAAAATGACCTTGTCAGAAACTTGCAGTCCATGCCAATTGAAATAAATGACAGGCTAATGACACTCAGGATCCCAGTTGGGAAAAGCCAGTCAGCCACCCTCATTAGCGCATATGCGCCCACCATGACAAACCCAAATGAAGCCAAAGACAAGTTCTATTCTGATCTAGAATCTGTCATATGCTCTGTCCCGGCAGCTGATAAGCTGATTCTCTTGGGGGACTTCAATGCTAGGGTTGGCTCCGAAATCTCAGCGTGGCCAAATGTTTTTGGCCCTCATGGAGTTGGTTCATGCAATAACAATGGGTTGCGCTTACTTACTTTGTGCGCTGAATTTGGCCTGTTCATTACCAACACAAATTTTAGTCTCCCCGTGAGAAACAGAACGTCATGGATGCATCCCCGCTCAAAGCATTGGCATCTCATAGACTATGTCATTGTGAGGAAGACTGACAGAAAGGATGTCCTTGTAACAAAGGCGATGTGTGGTGCCGAGTGTGGAACTGACCACAGACTCATTGTTTGCAAGCTCAGACTAACATTGAGGCGCAATAGACGCCCTCAAGGGAAAGCGCCACCTAAACGCCTAAATGTTTCAAAACTCTGCTCAGCTGAGAAACAGAGCGAGCTCTCATCAGAACTCTCCTCAAAATTGGATTGCGTGACTTTAGACCCTGAGAACATTGAACAGAGCTGGACTGACCTAAATACGACTGTACACTCTTGCGCCAGCAGCACAGTTGGTTTTTCTGTCCGCAAGCACCAGGACTGGTTCAATGATAATGATAATGAAATCAAAGTGCTCATCAAAGAAAAAAATAGTCTCATCCAAGCTCACTGCAGTGACCCCTCTTCCACAGCAAAAGCTGATGCACTGCGTGCATGTAAGGGTGTACTCCAGAAGAAGCTGAGGAAAATGAAAAATGACTGGCTTGAAGAGCGAGTAAGAGAAACTCAGAAATATGCCGACACAAACAACACTAGAAAGTTCTTTGAGAGCCTCCGAGCTGTGTTTGGACCATCCCGCTCTGGCACTACGCCACTTCTTGCGTCAGATGGTTCAACACGCATTGTTGAATGGAATGCCATAATTCAGCGTTGGGCAGAACATTTCGGAGGTGTGCTAAATCGGCCATCAAATATAAATACTGAGTCCATTGACCGCCTCCCTCAGACTCCTATTAATGCAGCTCTTGCCAAGCCATTCACAGCAAATGAGACCCGAACTGCCACAAATCAGATGTCCTTTAACAAATCACCAGGCGTGGATTCAATTCCTGCTGAGGTGTATGCCTTCGGTGGAGAAATGCTTATTGAAAGGTTGACCGAGTTGTTCAATCATATGTTGAAAGCAGGGAAGCTGCCACAGGACTTCAAAGATGCTTCAATCATCCATCTGTACAAAAACAAAGGGGACAGCCAAGTCTGTGACAACCATCGGGGAATCTCTCTACTTTCAATTGCTGGCAAAATATTGGCAAGAATGCTTCTGAATCGCCTTCTTGATCACCTCTCGTCAAATGACTTGCTTCCCGAGAGCCAATGTGGCTTTCGTAAAGAGAGGGGAACGGCGGATATGATTTTTGCTGCCAGACAGATTCAGGAAAAATGCATGGAACAAAATAAAGCGCTGTATATCACATTTGTTGACCTCACAAAAGCATTTGACACAGTGTGTCGTGAAGGCCTCTGGAAAATCTTGGTGAAGTTTGGGTGTCCACCCGAATTCATCACAATAGTGCGCCAGTTTCATGATGGCATGCAAGCTGCAGTCAAAAGCAACGGCAGTGTTTCAGAGCCCTTTGCTGTCACAAATGGGGTAAAACAGGGTTGTGTCTTAGCCCCAACTCTGTTCAGCATCATGTTCTCTGCAATGCTACAAGAAGCCTTTAGCTCTCCTCATCAAGGGGTAAGCATCAAGTACCGAACTGATGGCAGTCTATTCAACCTCAGGAGACTTCAGGCAAAAACCAAAACAAAAAGTACTCAAATCTGTGACCTACTATTTGCTGATGATTGTGCACTTCTGGCACACGATGAGGATAGCATGCAAAACTGTGTTGATAAGTTCTCTAGTGCCTGTGACAACTTTGGCCTCACAATAAGCACAAAGAAGACGGAAGTGCTCCATCAGCCTACTCCAGACGACAAGTATCCTGTGACCCCAAATATCAAAGTCCATGACAGTCTTCTGAAGGTGTCGGAGAACTTCACCTATCTTGGCAGTACACTGTCTTCCACGGCTCGTGTTGATACTGAAATTCTCTCAAGAATCAGCAAAGCCAGCTCTGCATTTGGCAGGCTTCGAAAGAGAGTATGGGATGTTGCCGGCATTCGCACAGACACTAAGCTGAAAGTGTACAATGCTGTGGTCCTTCCCACCCTGCTCTATGGGGCTGAAACCTGGACAGTGTACCAATCGCATGCCAGAAAGCTAAATCACTTTCATCTGGCCTGCCTTAGAAAGATCCTAAGGATCAAATGGCAGGATAAAATTCCAGACACTGAGGTCCTCAATCGTGCCAAGGAATTGAGCATCTTCTGCCACCTGAAAAAAATTCAGCTACGTTGGGCAGGACATGTTGTCAGAATGCCCGACTCCAGACTCCCTAAGCAAATCTTCTTCTCTGAGCTCTCCAATGGAACGAGGAATGTTGGGGCCCCAAAGAGACGTTGCAAAGACACTCTCAAGCAATCACTGAAGGCCTTTGCCATTGATGTGAGTGAGTGGGAAAAGCTCTCGCTTGATCGTGCAAATTGGAGGGCGGCCCTTACCAGAGGCAGCAAAGCATGGGAAGCTGACAGAGTCCAGCAGGCTATCAAAAAAAGAGAACGGCGCAAGAAAAGGCCCAGTGGTACTGAACCAACGGAGCACTCTTGTCATTTATGCGGAAGGGTCTGCAGGGCAAAAATAGGACTTATCAGTCACATGAGAAGCTATAAGTCATGAAAGAACAGTCTTTCCATTCTGTCCTCTGTGTCCTTTAGTTCTCTTTATTGTCCATGTGTTGAAATTCTCAACAATTTCTGTTCTTTATTCCTCTGGTGTTGTTAAGGTCATCATCATACCTGATGGACGAACTATTATTATAATAATAGATCTACATGTACTTACTTTTTTTTCATTAGCAAACACATGTCAAGTTTCACAGAAAAACAAAATAACATTTTCTTTTTCTTTGGTGAGAAAGGGAGGTGTTGTATTGAGTGTTTGACATAACATAGCTTTACAAGTAGTCTAAGTTAGATAACTCTGTTTATTACTGTCTGTTGTCGTTTCCTGAGTTATGTCTCTTTAGTAATTAACTAGATGACCTACCGGGCATTGCCCGGAATAAACAATTATGTGCTCCCCCCCCCCCCCCCTTTCTCTCTCTCTCTCATATAAACTACAGTCTTGCTTCAGAACTCATGCGCACCAGAACACTACGCACCAAACTCAACGCTTGATACGGTTACTTTTTATGACATGCACGGTACTATATATATTGCGAAACAAACATGCAAAAATACAGATGTTACATAGCAATAAACATTGTCATTTTTTAAAAATACATGCTTGAAGTAAAATTGAAAATTGAAATTTATAGATTAAAAAATTTATCCATATCATCCCCCCTCCCCCACCATCAACAACAAAAATTTATTATCATTCATTATTAAATTATATATTGTTATTAATAAATATTCAAATATTATTTGAGTTGTGTGTTGTGAACTGATGTGAGTTGTGAACTGTTGTGAGTTGTGAACTGTTGTGAGTTGTGAACTGCGCCTAACAGGCAGCGTTACAATTTGCTTTGAGATAGAGAGAGTGAGCGAGAAAGGGAGAGAGAAAGAAGCAGTGCAGTGTGTTGAGCGCTTCGCAGGCAGCTCCATTCTGCTCTGTGGTTGACATGTTGTTTCTGTAATAAATAAGTTCTGTAAAGCGCTTAGAGCCTGTCAAACAGGGTTAGGCGCTATATAAATGCCATTTATTATTATTATTATTATTATTAAGTAAACAACTTTTAATTATAGCCATCATCTTCCTTATCTCAATTGCCACCTTCCTACCCAAATTTAAGGCCTGAAGAGTGTATAGTTTGGTCAGTTAGTCATGCCAAAGGTTGCAAGTTACTGAAATATATAATAGATAAAGTCTTAGGACGGGACTTGAGTAAACAATATGGCTGCCTCACGTTGTCCTGACTAAAACAAAATACTAAAACTTTCTAGTCAGCTGACCATAATATACATGAGGGAAGCTACTCCTAATTAGTCACACACCATGTCTATTATGTATAGTATACAAAGTTATGTCCCATATCATAACACTACAATACTAAGAACTGGCAAATTTAAATGTCAACCGTTAATTTCCCACCGCAAGAGAATTCAACAATTCAAAATCAAAGCCCATCACAACTGCCATTACACACTCAAATTACATACAGTACTGTACTATGTAGGCTCCAAACTCATTTTTCAAAATAGAGATTCCTAAAAAGTTAGTTCATTGATCAAAGAGAACTTTTCATTCTGCACATTTTGGTACCAAATTTATTACTAGCTAGTCCAAAACAAATTTTGAAAGTCAAAATATCCATTCTTTCACTGTTTAAATGAGTAGAACTTTCAATTCCAAGAAGTTTGATATTAAACTTTTGGCTCTAGCTTTATATTTACAGAAGTTATGCCACTCTGAAATTAAAGAAGTTATGAAATTTTTAATTTTCAGTCGTTACACTTACATGTCATTTTGCCACGTGTCAGAAGCCATTTTCAGAGGGCTGTAATTCAAGAAACATCACAGGATGCTTGAACTTTGACAAAGTGAAAGTCTCTAACAAATAGCAAACTCATTTTTTATGGGGAGAATTGAAACATTACAATTATAGTTTTTATCAGCACAAAAGTTCCTTCAGAGCAAAATTTGCACAATTTAAAAAGGGAGACAAAAAAATAAATAAAAGGGGGCAATTTTAAAAAAAATCATTAAAGAAATCAATGAATTTGCCTATAAAATAAGGGTAGAAACACGGTGACACAGACAGGGACAGCCAGTAAAAATGTGACACTGACATGATACCAGTAGTCTATTACTGTATTAGTATTGATTTCATTTGTTCCTAAAGAAGATTCACTGATTCAGTTTTTCCAATTGTCGGTGTGAATGAATGAAGCTTAGTATTATTATACTGTATGTAAGGGTATAACTTTAATGCATGTCATGTGTTACAGTGTGTACCTGTGCCCACTCCTTGGATTTCCCTTTATCTTCAAACTGAGAAGATGTGTGGGGGAGAGAAGTAAGACAGACAGAACTACTGAGACTGTATGAGTCTTCCAGTTAATTCTTTAGGCACTCCAAACTGATTTTTCAAAATGGCGATTACCAACAGCAAGCTATTTCATTGTGTACTGTATAGAATTTTTTATTCCACATATTTTGGCACCAAATTTACTACTAGTACTACAGTAGACAATGGTTAAACCGAAATCGGCGGGACCACGGATTTGTTTTTGATTTAGACTAGAGTTTTGGTTTACCGATAGGAGGCTTGAAAAACACCAGTTTCAAGAGTGGTAGACCAAATCACTATCGAAGAGGACAAATCAAGTAGCCTAAGTGCAAAAGCAAAAAAAAAAGACTCAACACGTTCATTGCTGTATGTTTTTGACTGATAATGAGGATGGGCAATTGCTCAGCCTAGGGACACACGGAGAATATGCAGGTGACTGTGGACTAACACTCAGAGTAGAGAGACATGAATGTGGACGGACAGTACAGAACCGCTGTCCTGCTGACCTCGTTACCGTTACCGACGTTGCCAAACATGGTGTCATGAACTATGTTGTCCGTGGTCACTAGTACACCATGTTGTCTCTCCGATGTCATACATTTTACACGAAAGGTCACCGCGATGCGCCAAAAGTCTTGTCTACTGCCATCTGATTTTGGACCCGTGAGATTATAGGCCTCCCTCCCTCTCCCCTAGCCCTGTAGTGCTGCCGCCCCCGTGTAGGCCTGAAAGATCATTCAGAGCAAAGCATGCTCTGCTCGCTTTTAAAAAAAATTATTTTTGAGGGGGGAGGGGTGGAGGGATGGTACAGTAACTTGACTTGGCCTATATGGCAAATCACAGTGGACTGGCCACTGAATCCAGCAATTTTCTTTTCGGTTTAACAATAGGGCTATTTCGGTTTAGAGCTAGTTTGTTAACAAAGGTAAAGAGGTAAAAATTCGGGGACTCGTGTTTTCTTTTGGTTTAGCCATTTTCAGTTTAACTTTTTTCCACTGTCTTCAAAACTAGAGAAGTTGTGCAATTTTTAATTTTCAATAATTAAACCTCATTGTGAGATTTGCCAGAAAATATTTTCGGAGAGCTGAAAGACACATCATAAGACACTCACACTTTGATAAAACAGTCTCTAAACGGTATCACAAATAACAAACTCAATTTTTAAGGTTTTACATAACAAATACAGTTTTTATTAAAATTAGCATAAAGGTTACCTTGGACCAAATATTGCAAAATTTATAAGAAGACAAAAAAGTGAGATCTTGGCATTTCAAAAAAAATCACCAAAAAAAAAAAAAAAAAAAATTTGAATACAAAGATAAAAAAGACCACTCAAATTAATGGGAATTAAAAAAATCTATTCCGATAACAGGATATGAAGTGCTTTAAACATTCAGTCATTCATACACCTTGTTAAATACATTAATTAATTTGAATATCATCATTTAGACGCAAATCCCGAGAAGCAAAGATCTAAAATGAGGCGGCAAGCCATTGACCAAATGGAACGAATGAGATACAATGAAAAGGTGAAAGTGAGGAATGCTAAGAGCAGGTAATCTCATTTAACAGCTATTTACAAAGCCTGTCACCAATACATTGCTGAATACAGCACACACTCAGTTTTACTATGAAAAGTCCAAAAGAGGTGCCTATGACTTATCAAGAAACTTATATAAATCTATTTTACCTAACACACATTCTTGGAATCCACATGCAGCGTGATTAAGATTTTACACTGGTTGCGTAAACATGGAAAAGTTATTTTAAAAAATACTGTGTTTGCAATTTTCAGTTTTCTATCATACTGAATGCATTGCGATGTGATTGGTTTATTCAGTTTAAAAATAAATTTTTGTAGAATGGTGTATCTGTCCAAACCACGTTTTTACATCAAACTGCATTTGTACATGTACTGTACTGGTTTTTCTATTAGCTGAAATATTTCTTTCTTGCATCAGACACAGTGAAACTGATAGGCAAGGGATCTTCCCCCTCCAAAAAGACACAAACCCTTTTTTGTTTTTTCCCCCAACATCTAGAGCAAACAAGAAGCAGCAACAACAACTGAACCAGACTGTGCAGATGTCCACCCTGACAAGACAGTCACTGAGTCAGTAGGGGAGGGTGGGGAGGATTAGCCCATGGGGAGGATTAGCCCACCCACTCTACAGCCAAAACTACAGGCTCAGTGCAACTTGGCAAATAAGAAAAAAACTGACAAATGCCATTTCCTTTTCAGGAGAGTTCTGTCTATCCTACTATTTTCAAAAGTAAACATCCTGGCACAGAATTTTGTTTTTGCGTACAAAAAGCTACTTTTGACAACGTACATCGAATATATTTTCAACAAGACCCCTGACAAAGAACTTTGGTAAGTAGTTGTATTGTGTACGTAGGTCATTTGCCCATGCCTTCCATCAAAAATGTTAGTGGGGAGCATTGGCCCAGTAGTGGGCGAATCCTCCCCACTTGCAATGCATGGTTTCTCTTCAGTGGGGAGAACTCACCCAGTCTTATTTTTTGCCTTTTTCGCAGCTGAACAGGCAGATTCAAGCATGTAGAATATGAGACATGATTCTATAACAGTATAACTATAAGGCAAGTCCAAGCAAGATAATAAAAGTTTTGTCCATGTTGTTTTCAAATTATTTATGTTAAAAAATCTAGCAAAATAATTTTTGAAATCGACTCATTTTGTTTATTTTTCTCCATGTTTTTCAGGAAAGATGCCTCGCGTATACAAGCGCAAGCACCCAGACCATGGAAGGGTTCCCCCCGAAGTAATGCAGCTTGCAGTCAATGAGTTTAACGCCGGAGAATCTCTACGGGCAGTTGCCAAAAGGCATGGTATTGCACGAGGCACCCTTCGCAGCAACGTGAAGAAAGCAGAGCAAGGTTTGCCACTGCATCCCAACTATGGTCATGCAAAAGTGTTTACCCAGGAGAAGGAGGATATGATTGCGGACTACTTGATTAAGTCTTCAAATATGTTTCATGGCCTCACAACAAGAGCAATGAGGTCGCTTGTCTACGACTTGGCAAAAGCTAACATGATGGCGTACCCTGCAACATGGGACAAAGGAGAGTTGGCCGGAAAAGAGTGGTATCTCGGCTTCATGAGACGGCATGCAGAGAAACTGACACTGAGACAGCCAGAGGCAACCTCTTTGGCACGTGCCACTGCATTTAATCCATTCACAGTTGGCACTTTCTTCAACCTCCTAGAACAATCTTATGAAGAACTGGCTGTGAGTGGTGCACAAATTTTCAATTTGGACGAAACGGGAATTACAACGGTGCACAAGGTACCAAAGGTCATTGCCCCGAAGGGTGTTAAGCAAGTAGGCCAGGTCACATCCGGAGAGAGAGGCGAGCTAGTGACAATGTGTTGTGTCGTCTCGGCATCGGGCCAGAGCATCCCACCAGTGTTCGTGTTCCCTCATAAGAACTTGAAAAATGTTATGATGAATGGTGCCCCTGAAGGGTCTTTAGGACTCGTGCACCAATCCGGATGGATGACAAAAGAGAACTTCCCACGGGTGTTGAACCATATAATAAAGCACACTCGGCCATCTGAGGACCACCCCATCATCATCACGATGGTCAACCATGAGAGTCACATCTCATATGAGGCTCTGGAGCTTGCAAAAGCAAACCACATACGTGTTGTCACCTTGCCGCCCCACACATCGAACAAGACTCAGCCATTGGACCGGAGCGTTTTTGGCCCAATGAAAGCTGCCTTCAGCAGACATGCTGATTCATGGATGCTAAAGAATCTATCAACTGGCGGAGCTTGGAGGAGATGCGTTTGTGAAAGCAGCCACTCCTGCAAACATCACTGCAGGTTTTCGTGTGTCAGGGACATGGCCACTGAACAAAGATGCCTTTGACACGGAGGAGTACTTACCATCCGTGGTCACAGGCAGGCCACCACCACCAGCACCACAGGAAACCACCATGCCAGAAGAAACACCAGGAACATCAACATCAAATGACCCTTCATTGGAATCGGAACTTTCCAACCCAGCTGAGCCTGCATCTACTAATGACGCCGGTCCCTCAAACAGACCAGGACCCTCTACCGTCTTTGCTGTGACCCCGGAAGGAATCCGTGCATATCCAAAGGCACCAGCTCGAAAGGAAAGCGCACGGGGGCGTAAAAGGGGGAAATCCATGATTGCCACATCGACGCCAGAAATGAACGCCTGCGAGAGGATGCAGAGAAGAAAGCTTCGAAGTCTAAAAAAGCACCACAGAAGCGCTTGTTTGATTCAATGGCTGCTGAAGATGATGCAGCATCAGACATAAGCCTTACAGACATCATTGAGCGTGATAGTGAATTGATGAATGAAGAGATGAATGAGGATGATGTTGATGAAGAGGAAGAACTGAAGCTTGGTGATGTGGTTGAAAAAGTGAGAATGGATGAGTATGTTGTTTGTGAATATGGTAAGAAAACACACAAATTTTATTATGTTGGCCGTGTTGTCAAAGAGGTTGATGATGACGGTGACATTGAAGTTGATTTCCTCCGCCGCAGGGGTTACTATTTCATCAAACCAGTCATTCAAGATGTAAGCTCTGTACATATGTCATCTGTCAAAGCAACTTTGCCTGCCCCTACAGCTCGAGGCACCACTGCCAAAACAAAGGGAGAACTTGTTTTTTCTGTTCTTTTCGGAAATATTGACCTCCGTTAGGGAGTTCATGTCATTCCAATGTTTGAAATATGACCCATCCTGTATCTTAGCTTTTTATGTACAGGTAATGAATATTGTGAGTGAACACAATGTCCGATGTTGTCATTTCTTCAATGTTTCTGTATGCACCTGTATAGAATGCAATTACTCTATTATTATTAGTTTGAGTCTATTTGTTTGGTATGATAATAATACTTAGTAAACGGATGTCTCCAATTTTAATTTGATCCAGTTTTGCTCAAAGTTTGAAACTCTTTTGTCTATGCTCAGATGAAGTAATTTATTGGAAATGTTCCTAAATTACAGGCCAAAAAGGTTAATATTTTATGAACTAAACTAACGTGTAAACAATTGTTGGACAGTGAGTTGGACAGTTTTTCTCATGGGTGGGCTAGTTCACCCCATGGGTGGGCCAATTCTCCCCATCAAGTGGGCCAATTCTCCTCATGGGTGGGCCAATCCCCCCCACTTCACCATGCCTTCAAAATTATTCTGTAGTTGCTTATGCTTAAGAGTGACTGTATTCAGTTGGTAATGTGTTTTTTTCAGCTTGAATTTAAAGCTACATCATGGTTAAAATGGTTTTGTGATATCTTCTTTCGTTACTGTGTGACAATTTTTTTTTGATTTTCTTAAATTCAGTGGGCCAATCCTCCCCACCCTCCCCTATGCCTGGATGATAAAGAAATTAAAGCCAAAAGAGAGAAAGAGCGTCTACGGATCCAGAAGGACCGGGACAACATGACTCCACAAAAGAGGAGGAGTGTGAATGAGAAATGTATGAGAAGATATTATGCAAAAAAGGAAGAAAAGCAGAAAGCAGCACTTTCCAAAAACGTTTGTGAGTCTGAAATGTCAAAAAAATCAAGTTTTAAGTTTAAAATTAATTTGAAGAAAGACATACTGGTAGCAAGATACTGTCAGCTTTGAAGTTATTGTTGAAGGGGAAGGGAAAAGTAAAACAAAAGTTTGAGGAATTTGGTCTATTTTATCGTGAAGAGAAAAATGATTCACCTGTGAAAGCCATTGAGAAAACAAAGAAAAAAAGAGATGTCAACACCCTTAAGATGCGAAGGTTTATTGCAAAATCTGTAAAAGACGTTAAAAAAATATACAAATTAGGTTTTGATAACAGGACAATTTAAAAGAAGCAAAGAAAGAAGTTTGTTATACCAGAAACAATCTCGGTTCAGGCCTCTCATTACTGAATTTTCTGAAAATCGTTCTGTGCACCTTCCAGGCATGAAAACAGTCAGTAAAAAATCTCTGACTCAAAAGAAAATTTTACATATGCACCGGTAGCAGAACTCTTCACAGATTCAGGAATGAGAATCCGGACATTCAGGTTTTGCTCAAGACATTCTTTAGGCATCACCCAAACCATGTCCTGAGCTGTACCAAGACACCCCTAGTGCAGTGCAAATGTGAAATTTGTATGAACCCTGCTCTAAAATTAAAGAGTTTCAATAGGCAGACGGGGCAGCAGTTGCAGTTGAATGCTCTTATACTTTTTTTTATAGACAAGACACTATGCCCCACCAATAACAAATTTCACAAGCTTGACTGCCTGCAAAGATTGTGCAATAACTGTGGTCCCTCCACCTTAATTGAAGAGCTATCTTCTTATGGTGGCATAGCCAGATTTGTTACTTTGGAGAAATAGGACTACGTGTCCTCGAATGCTAAAAAACATCTGGAAAAGTTTGAGAGGCAAGGGGATACTGGATGATCTCATTTCAGAACTCACCACAGAGCTCAAAACCTTGCCAATACATATTTTTACTTATCGTTGGCAAGCAGATCAATATAAGACCATTAAATCTCTGCCACCTAAAGACTGTGCTGTGTGCACTTTTGACTTTGCGCAGAATTATGTCTGCACGTCAAGATCAGCGACAGTCCTCGTACTATGTCATGAGGCAGATTACTGTTCATCCAGTAGTCATTCAGAGACAGTGCCCTGAACAATGTGGGGGCATTATCACAAACAATATTGTTTTTTTTAGACAGCTCACGGACTGACAAAAAAAACTCACCACACGGCTCGTGACAATCTGAAGCATGACACTTACTTTGTTCAAGATGTGACAACTTCAGTGATTCATTTTTTAAGAAATGCTGTGGCAAAAATATTTGTTTTCAGTGCTGGTGCTTCCTCACAGTACAAGGCAAAACTGCTTTTTTCTCTCATCACCGATATCAAGGATATTCAGATTAAGTGGCACTTCTTTGGCTCACGACATGGGAAAAGTGCCTGTGACGCCTTAGGTGGTGTTATAAAGACTGCAGCTCCTCAAGCTGTAGTCACTCGGTCAGTTTCTATTATTAGCAATGCAAAAGAATTGTTTGAATTTTGCCGGGACAGTTTGTCAACCCAGGCTGAAGGCTGCTGTGGATCCAGTAGATCCTTTCACCTGGTGGCAGGCATTGCCTGCCCACAAACTGACAGCAATATATTAAAGATAGTTCCAGGCACACGAAAACTTCATGCAGTGCTACCCCTGGCACCTATGACCTGGTGTTATTGCCACCAGAAATTTATCTTGTTTTTGTGAGCATTGTTTAGATGGAGACTTTTCCGCTTGCCTCAATGCAGATTATGTCTCCCCATGGGACAAAATCAAACTATCAAGTGCTAAGCAAAGCAACATAGACGTACTTGAGCAAGTATCCGAAAGGGTGGCTTTCTTTAATGAAACTCAAAAAATTCTGTGTTCATGTTCTAGTTTTCATGATTTCAGGCTTGCAGCACTGCGGGTGTCAGAGATAGTGGGAAAAATTTCCATTGGAAAGGTGTCCAAACATCACTGTCAGGTCCTTAAAATGTCATATTGACAAAATTGCCTTGGGTCTCCAACCTCCACAAGTTCCCGAGCATTCTGTCCCACTTGTCACTGTTGGAGATGGCAACTGCATGCCCAGGAGTCTGTGCCTGGCTTTTTCAGGCAGTGACAAGTGACACAGAGAGTTGAGGTGCCGCACTGCCATTGAGCTAGCATTGAATGAGGATTTTTATCTTCAAGAGGAGAGTCTGTCAGAGGGTGATGGCGACCTTGATGATAGTAGCAAAGTCTTGGATGTAATTGCTAAGCTGTCAGACTCTATTGTGGATGATGGTGAAAATGGCATTGACGTCCGAGCCACATTCCAGGCTGAAGTGAGGACAGACATTCAGCCTAACACATACATAGGTATGTGGGAGCTCTTTGCTGCTGCCAGTGTGCTACAGTGCACAATTGTTTCCGTTTATCCAAATCAAGATTGGTCTGTCTTCCAAAAGCTCCATAACAGAATAATCAGGCCAGGAAATGGAAAAGCTTCTGACTACATATCTATCATGTGGAGCTCCCTTCGTAATGACATGTCTGGAAAATATTGGGTTGCAAATCATATAGTTCCCCTTGTGTCCATGACAGCCCCAGACCTTGTCATTGTTGAAGAACCAAAATAAAAAGACAGCCCCACATTCAGAAATATATGGGATGAAATTGAAACAGTAGAAACAATGGAAGTCTCATCACCTTAGTCTGGAAACTGTCCTCTTCCAAAAAATGTAATTTCCTCATTTAAATTCAAGTTTATAATCATTTTCAGTCAGTAGAAATGATATTGATGAAATGTCATAATTTTGTGTATGTTTTGTTGTTGTTTTTTTCTTCGTAAAATCAAGTTCATGAAACATTTTTTTTAGTTAAAAATAACAATACTCATTTTAATATAAATCTTATGAGATAAACATTCTGGGTATGTCTGGAAATTACTGATGCTTCATTAAATAGAATCACATGGCTCAGAAAATGGGAGTTTGACTTGATTGAGCTGTACCAGTGCTACAGTCGGATCCCTCTCCTGCTACATTTTGTAATATGGCTCGTTTGTTAACATTGGCAGTATGACTAAATGAATGACTAGAATGACTAAATTACTGTGTACTAATGTTTTATCGTAGGTTGATTTTATGTTCTTGTGGTTGGCAGTACCTGCATTAGGAATTCTGACTTGCCCTCTTCACTTAGTCAGTCACCCTTGTTTTTCATGTTCCATTCTTTTCAATTCTAAACTTGCCAAACTATTATCATAGTTTTATGCTTATTTATGAAGTGAATGTGCAAGAGAGTAAGTGTGAATGGTGCAACCGAAACGTGTGACAAGATACAACCGCAACGTATGTCAAGATACAACTGCAACATAACTTGATGACAAATTTTGTGTCTCTTCATGTACATGAATATTTTTATGTGTAACTATGCTCTTTTAAGGGTAATATGCATTCCAGGCACCAATTTAATGTTTTTATTAGTAAAGTGAATAATTATGAAAACATATGAATGGTCCCTAGATTTGAAGGATCTTTGCGTGCTTTTGCCCGTGAAGAGTTCGACTTCCCCTGAAACCGAAATAGTGGTGCCGTGATCTTGCTGACAACTTGTTTGAAGATAGAATGCAAAGTTAAATGAACGATGGTAAGTATGAGCCTGCAGTTCCATCCTGTTACCTGGAGTATAGAAAGTGATACATGCAAATATTTTTATTCAAACAGAGCCTTATTACTGTGTCTCGCACTGGTACTGGAGAAAAGAAACAGAGTGGACATGTTTTCGATACCAACAGGAGTAACACGTGCGTTGTCCATCCTAGTACCATTGATATGGTAACAGGAGAGAACAAAAAGTAACAGGAAAGAATGAAAAGTGTGAGATCTGTGCTTACATGGACATGACCCACTATGTAGGTTCATGGGTCTTGCCAACAGACAAAACATACCACAGTGATGCATGAAGCATCAGGTATACTGCTCCTATTGACAAAATATGATTGTACTTTTTGTATTCGGTAACGATGGAAACAATAGTAACAGGATAGAAACATGGGTAACAGGATGGATTAACATTAGGCATTGTTACAGTATTCATATATTATTTGTATGAATGAAGCACAGAATTGATTTAAAGAGAAAAGCTAGATAGTTTAGATCTAGATCTAAAATTTTGAAATCAAACTTTGATGCTTCAGTGGAATAAGTTCAATGGAATCCTGATAGTGATAGAATGTAAATAACAGGAAGAAACTCAAGTTGTGTAAAGAAAGGTCAGGTTGACATAAATCTGTGCTCTCTCTTCAGACTATTTTCTTTTTTTAAAATGAAGTAGAATAATTAATTGGCAACTATCTTGAAATACATCAGATTCTTGTTAAAATGTATTATCTGTCTTTATTGCCAATATCTGTAAACTAGATAACAGGATGAAAAGACACATTATGAATACACTATTATGATGAACACTGTGCTCTACGACCTGGACCTGGAAATCAAATCTCTCGTTAAAACTAACATTATAGTAAGTGGACGCTTTACATAGTAGAGGAGGGAGAAGGCAATGTCACGATACATGTGGTTAGTAAATTAAGCGAATGGCTTAAAAAATAATTTGTTCACCTGAATGGTCTGACATAGGGACAGAAAAAGCGCAGAGGTCTTGGGAAAATGATAAAACGTGTGTTAAACGGCATGTAAATAAAGAAAATTCTTGATTTGGGGCCTTCCATTTCACAATAAAACCTACTGCATAGCATCATAAGTACTTTATCCAAATATCATAGGGGTCCCTTACGATTTATCCACCACTATTGTTGTTATTGCGTCCTGAAGTATACGTGATACAGGTATTCACAAGGACCCGATTGACCCGACCGCCGAGGTTATCGGCAACACGCGAACGATCGGCTGACTGGCCGCTGACTATCCCCGCACGGGGCGTTACGTGGATGAGTTCACTCAACGCGGGACGAGGGTTAAGAACCAGTGGGTTGAGCAGAAAAAAATCCTCCAAAGACACAAGAAAAAGGCAAAGAAAATAGCCCTTGAAACTCAACTCCAAAGCACACAGTATTGTTTTAGCTGTTGGGCAAGAAAACAAAAACAAGGTGCGGCAAACTCTGAGATTTCATTTTGCACTCATGAGTGAACTCAAAAACGACAAAAGAAAAGTTAAGAAAAGCCTCAAGATGATGGCTGCTGGAGAAGTACTGAAAAAGTATAAACTAAAGACATTTCTGCAGGTCACTTAATATTTCAAAGGTGGAGAAGATGAAAAAGAAGCCACCAACTGAAACACAAAAAGAAAAAGTTTGTATCAGAGATTTTTACCTTTGGCCTGACAATTCAAGGATTTTAAATGGTCTGAAGAACAGTTAAATTAAAAAAACTGAAGAAGCATAAATGTTTGTTAAATGACACTGTTCAGCATCTGTTCAGAAAGTACATATCAGAAACATCGTCCAACATTAGTTTCACAAGTTTTTGGCGCCTCAAACCATTTTGGCTGAAACAAGCAACCAAAACAGAGAGAAACACATGCATGTGCAACACTTGCGACAACACTAAACTTTTGGCTGCAAGTTTGCTCAAAAAAGGTGTATTGCAGACGTCCAATCTGCGTATTCTTGTTGAGGATTCATCTTGTTGTTTAGATAAAATGTGCATGTATGGGCTTTGCTAAGTATGTAAAAACCAACCAGCCTTGTCATACGCAGGAGACATGTCCCAGACTACATCATGGCGTCAGTGGATGAGACAGATTCTTCTTAATGGTAAAGAAAAGGAAGTGTCAGAAACATGAAAAACTGCACATACAGGATCATTGATAACATTGTGGAAAGACTTTCACATAAATCATTTGAGACTTTCTTATCTACATTTCACATGCCAAGGTGCCTTCTTATTTTTTAGGGCCCGAGGAAAGAACAAACATAAATGGCTCGCACTCACAGAACATACATAGTGCGGAAAGAGAGTGGGACAGTAATTGCCATTAATTTGTGGAGCTCAATTTCTTAGACTATGAGATCATATGATAATTATTTCTGTCCAAAGTTATGGCTCAAAAGGGAGTATTGGATGGAAAACCTATAAAAAACAAATTTATATCAGATTCAATATATATATATATATATATATCACAAATTATGCCAGTTGCACACTGTACAAAATTTTGAGATTTGAACCCACACACTTGCCTTGCTGTGTCCTTAAATCCCATAACTGCAGCACTGCATGGATACCTGTTCAGACACTGTACCTTGCATTGGAAGATGGCATCAGATACAAAACTGTATACTACGTATAATATAAAGTCCTCAAAACCTTTACACAATTTTTATGAAAACAGAAAATTCTGATAAACAAAAAACACATGTAAAAATTCTTTTTGCTAATACTAATACTATCAGGAAGTAAGATTTTGACTCTTATCTGAATATCAATAATAGACCTACTGCTTTCACTGACATGCAGCAATGTGAAGCCTAATTTTTTGCTTCTTACAGCCATTCCATTCTGTACATTAGTTTGATATACTGTGGTCCATTGCTTCTTCTTCGTAACATCTTCAAGTTGTACGCTGTAATCTTGAGGATCTGCTTTCTGATTTGCATGGTCACTTTCACACTGCAACCTTTTTCTTGCTCTTCTTGTCAAATGGAGTGTGCCTGCTATTTGGAAGCAGTAATTTTGTTAGGTGTCTGAAGAAAAATTATGGCACTGTTACTTACTTTTACTAAAATAAGTCAGCAATGAATTTATTATTTTAAATCTACACTTGATTTTCTGTCTTTATATGACTGCCTAACCAGTAAATAATCATCTATTGGACGCACATTTTATTATTATTTTACCTTTGGAAGGAGGGAGTGAGAAGCATGAAGAGAGAGGAGAAAAGATCGATAAATTAAATTTTTTTATACCTCTGCTGGGATAATTCACCGTTAAACTGCCATTACAAGATATATATGTACAGCTTACAAATTACAAGTAAGTACAGTTGGGGATGTGAAACGCGAACACACCTAAGTTGAAATCATGGATCGCGTGAACAAAGATCTAGGTCCCGAATTTATTTCTCAATACCGGTATTCTTTGAAGTTATTTCACGCGAACCTCGAACTGTGACACGGCTTCGTCGAACCAGTTTTCCTGCTGTGAGTGTGATCTAAGCAGCCTAGAAGTAGAAAAAAACAAACTGAACACCAGAAACTTCATTCAGTTAGCCGTAGCATCGCCTAGTGGTGGCAGGATGGTAGGCATACGTATAGTCGCCCCCCCCCCCCCCCCCGATAAAAACGGCGATTAAATTACCTGAGATGACCGATTTGGGCAGGAAATAACCTTTTTTTTTTTCTGCTTTGTCCTGCACTCATATCCGTATGTATAGAAAAAAAAGAAGGGAAGCACTGCCGCGCGAAGGGGAGTAAAGCCGAACAGAGAAAAATGGTGAGTTGTGTTCATCCTTCAGTTTATTTTATCGCTGTTGGGCTTGACTTGGAAATGGTCTTTACCGAAGCACTTCCAGAACAGAAAAAAAAATGTTTGGGCACAAGGTCGCGTGCCGCTGTCACCATGCGCGTCAGTTTAATACTTGCTTCTCTTTCAACTGACCCCACGGAAAGGAGAGAGGGGGAAGATTGAGGGAGGTAATTCGTGGTACATGTTTTCAGCTGTTATTAACTATTATTTTCCTTGAATACAGTAATAATATTTCATGATTAATTCTTCAAGTATTCCTTGAAATTCGGCAAACATGAACTAGGTGAAACCACCCCAAAGAATTCGAGTTTTCCGTGCTTGACTGTGCAACTCTTTAGATTATTAATATATTACTTACCTAAAAAACAGATTTCATACAAATAGATGTCCCTGTGACAGTGTCAGCCATCATGTAAAGTTTTGAACTGTTACTTAATTACAAACAGATAATATCAAAGAAGAAAAAAACAACAACATGAACATGAGCTAAATGAGATGGCAGGTAAGACACTGTCCTGTACAAACTGACAGTGACACTCCTGGTTCCTAGGATGACCTTGATGATGCATACAGTTTTCAGCCCGAAGCTCTACATGTTGAGGCACTTCCATCCTGTGACATGGCAGATGATGATAGGGTTAATCTTGATACTTCAACAAACACACCAATAAGGCAAGAAAAGACAGCTTTGTACAGAGTGAAAAAAATTCATGCCAACGAATAGGATTAGGATGACTGGAGTTCATATGCAGGAACAGTTGATAAACAAAGCTCCTCCAAGAACGAAAGTCACAATCCTCAGAAAAATTAAATGTGCAGAAAGGCACAGACAGAAAGGTTCACTTCCATTAATGCTCTCAGCGGGAGGAATTGGCAAGCTGTTGCTGTAGAAGGCTCTATCAAATGAAGAATGCTCAGCACTATACTGTCACAGCGCTTGCCACAATTTGGTTGAGCACCACGCATTCCCTGTAACACAATTTAAAATGTTAGCTTGTAATTGAAATACATGTACTTGCTACCTGAATTTGCAGGGCACTCAATTTTTATGGGTTTCCCAGCAACAGTGCCAAGAACATGGGGGAAATTCCATCTCTGTCAGAATCAAGCAGCTTCTCTTTGGAAGCCTTCAGTTGTGAGTTCTGGCAACCCACTAGGTTTTAAATGGTCCCAGATTGCAGTGCTTGTCTGACACACTATGTCCTTCATTGTGCTTGCTCCCATTTGGAACTGGTAATGAAGACTTTTGCAATCTCTCCAGTGGCCAGACACAGAGATAGAACAATAACAGACTAATTATAGAGACGTAAGTTAAAGTTATAAGTGTAACACAAACACATGAGCCATTTGTTCATCCACTAAAAGGAAACATGATTCAAGCGTACAAATAAATTTGAGAATATTTATAAAAGATAGAATATAATGAATAAATAATTGGTGAGATTCGATTTCATTTCAGTTGACGTCGTGAAATGCAAGTGACAGAACTTGTGGGGCTCTTTCAGTTAAAGTCACAGCTCAACATCAGTCAACTGACTCCGTGGCTAAAAGGGGCGGAAAGTTTTACCTACATGAGTAAATGAGCTTTTTTACAGGTGCACATGGCGCATGCTGCTTTGCAAGGCAATTATGGGTATGTACAGCCAGTATATGGAGGAGATAGTCAAAAGACAGCCAGCTCAATCACTGAGGCAGACAGCATTAAAGAAGATGAGCCATCAGCCTCTACTCTGTCTCCACCACGGAGTCCATCTACAAAGGAAAGGCTACGGGAGGAAACCCAGGGCTGGGAAGAAGCAGCTCCTGCCTTTTTAACAAGTTGGCATGAAAAAAAAACAATTGCCCTGAAATGGGCTTGTCCCTGTGGTACAGAAACTTTTGAAAAGACATAAAAGACCCATTTTATGCAGAACTAGATGACGTACCGGGCATTGCCCGGAATAAACAATCATGTGCTCTCTCTCTAAATAATAGAAACTTCCATGCACCCTCCGCGGTATTTCAAATGAACATGTAAAATTGGGTTAGTATAGGTGGTCTAATCAAAAAAGCCTTTTGCGTTCAAAGGTGGAGATTTTGTGAAATATATAGTAGATGTAAAACGAAACAAACATGCAAAAATACAGATGTTACATAGCAATAAACATTGTTCTTTTTAAAAATACATACTTGAAGTACACAACTTTTAATTATAGCCATCATCTTCCTTATCTCAATTCCCACCTTCCTGCCAAATTTAAGGCCTGAAGAGTGTACAGTTTGGTCAGTGAATCACGCCAAAGGTTGCAAGTTCCTGAAATATATAATAGATAAGATAAGATAAGACAAGATAAGAATCACTTTATTATCCCATATGGGAAATTCTTTTTCACAGAGCGTTTAACAGCACATACATGGTACACATATCTTACATATCATTATATAAACAAACTCAATAAGTCAATAACAGACATACATGGAGTGACATGGAAAGAACGTTGATAAGATAATAGATAAGATATGACTTTATTATCTGCTTTAACTCTCTATCATTACCATTGTCGCGATGTGGGTTAGATGGGGAGAATTTGACTGACACTCTTTCGAGGTCCGCTCCCACAATCGACGAACACACAAAAAAAATACTTGCACTCTAAAAACTAAATAAATCAATTGCTTTGATTTTTAGCAGAACTGTAGGGCAGTTTAATTACAGGAATTAATGTAACAAATATAATTATAAATATAAATATCAATTCAAAGGCAACTGAATCTAACTAATGAAACTACAGCTTTCTATAAAGACTAACTTATTCACTCTAACTACTTGCAGTTCATATGAGTTAGATGCCAAATAGAATCCGCGCACGTGGCAACGGATATAACAGTTTAAATTCTATTAATTCAATGAGATATGGACATTTCCTCTAGACACGCCATGGAGAATGCTTGTACAACCATGCGTTGTCTGGCGGTAGCTCTGAAACTGTCTTCAAAAGTAAGTAGAACGGTTCACTTTCATCATTACAAATTAGTATGGACTCTCACCATGCGGCCCTCACTGGGAGTGAGAGCGCTGGATGTAAACGCTGTGGGTTTATATCAAACCAAGTAGCTTAGGCTCTGGAGCTTTAAATCATGGCGCTCCTCACAATATGGACTGCTCAACTGCGTCTCTATGTCTCTCATCTGGCTGAGGACTATCGCCGTCCACCTCGTAAATGGATTGTCTACATGTGGCCTCTATCTAAGCTCTGCACGGGTTTAAATACTAAAGCTATGTCTCGACCTTCCGTCCAGATTCATACATTTGATTGGTGCAGTCGCTGGAGCTCAGCCTGCAATATTAATTTATGCTTGTCATGGCCTTGCGCCAAAATCAAGGTCAATTTTACGGTCTAGACAAAATTTAAAATGCGAAACATTAACTACTAAAATCTTCAAACCCCGTGCTTTCTACTCTTATGCACGAATTTCCGAACGCCAACTAAGCGTCTAAATAAACCACCTTTACTCGCCCCTTATCTATGTTAATCAAAATGACGGGGTCGAGAACTGCTCTGTCATTCCTAGCTATGCATTTATTCTGTCTCGCCCCTCCTTCTCTCCATCCATCAGAAAAAAGGTGTTTCAAAACAAACTGTTCACGAGAACAGCTCAAGGACAAATTACGCTGGTTATAATCAACAAGATCATAAAAATTAACTCACTGACGTCGTGACCTAGCACGGCATTTATGATCCTAATGTGATCATGACACATCCCCCACCCCAGTGAAAACTTAGAGTTTGAACGACATAACTGTCTACTAACGTTGCTATGTAATAGTACTTTGGAAAGGGCTATATAGTAAAAAATATAGCGTTACTGAAAGTCAAAAAAAAAAATTCTAAGAACGTGCATTATCGATGGACAATAGCCTATGTATATTTATATGCGACGTTCTGTGATAATATATTTAATTATTGTAGCACTTAAGAATTAAAGTGATAAACTTCTCACACAGACATACCGTAAAGACTGAAATTTGTATTCCTGGAGCGCAAGGCTCCATCTGGTTAGTCGAGCATTCTTGGCTCTGTTCGACTTAAGAAACAGTAATGGTCGATGATCCGTTTCAATTATAAATTCGGACATTAATAAGTATCGACAAAATGCATCTACCGCGTAAACAATTGCGAGGCACTCTCGTTCGACAATCGCATAGCGCGTCTCTCGATCAAGTAATTTCCGGCTTGCATATAAGCACGGTCGCAAGAAACCGCCACGCTGTTGGAGTGCCACGGCGCCTATTCCTTTATCTGACGCATCCGTTCGGACGACGAATGTCTGGCGTATATCGGGTAAAACAAGCAGGGGGAAAGTAGAAAATAAATTCTGAATAGTCTGAAGGGCATCAGTGCACTGAGGCGCCCAGACGACTCTATTTGGAACATTTTTCCTCGTTAGATCAGATAACGGGGCTGAGAGAGAGGAAAAGTTTGGTATAAATTTCCTGTAATAATTCAAAAGTCCCAACAAGCTACGGACTTGCTTTTTAGTTTTAGGGGGTTGCAGTTTCAAAATACTGGATATCTTGCGATCGTCTGGAGTCTGAACCCCGTGGATTATGGTATGACCCAAAACGTTTATATGGTGATATCCCAGGAACACTTTACTGGGTCGCGCGGTAAGGCCAGCTCGGCGAAGAGCGGCAAAAACTTCACGAAGGGCCATTAAGTGGCCAGCCCAATCAGCCTGAAAAATACATATATCATCGAAATATGATAGAACGCAGCGGAGTTCATTTAGTAAGATGTTCATCATGCGCGCGAACGTGGCTGGTGCAGTAACCAGTCCAAAAGGCATATATTTCCATTGCATTAAACCCAAAGGGGTTTGAAAAGCTGTATATTGTTTACTTCCTTCTTCGAGAGGAATCTGCCAATATCCTTTGGATAAGTCTATTTTAGAGAAGATACTTGCATTGGATAACCGCGCGAATAAGTCCTCCTGATTGGGAATGGGTTCCGCATCATAGATGGTTATAGCATTGAGCTTTCTATAGTCAATACAAAAACGCACGGTATCGTCTTTTTTCTTGACCAAGACAATCGGCGAGCAATACGGACTTGTTGATCGCTCTATCACGCCTAGCCGTAGCATGGCACGTACTTCTGTAATTATCGTTTCGTGAGCGTGCAGCGGGCGCGGGTACGGTTTAACAAACACCGGTACGTCTGTCTGAAGTCGTATTACATGTTGGACTAAAGACGTACAACCCGGCAAATCAGTGAACACCGTGGCAAAATCTTGGAGCAGGTGTGTAAGATCCTGTTTCTGCGACGGCGCAAGCTCATCATTGATATTAACATCGTTTATACTCTCGGTGGCCTGTAATATGGGCAACGATTTGTCGATACTCAAAGGGTCCTCGTCGTCGACAGTAACTAAAGCCGCGTTGGCCATTGGGACGACATGAACGGAGTTGTTACGACGATCATCGCTAAGCAGGTACTTTTTCAGCATTATTAATATGGAATATTTTCCTCTGCCCACGAATATCTATCAAATAATTCACTCTGGAGAGTCTCTTAAGGACTCTGTATGGTCCCTTCCAAGTTAGAAGGAGTTTGTTTTGCGTTTGCGGCAAAAGAACAAGTGTCAGATCTCCGACTGACAAGGCGCGCATTTGGGCGCCCTGATCGCGATAAAATTTTGAAGAACTCGCTCTAGCGCATGCAAATTGCAGAGCGGTTTTGCATGCATTAATAATTCGTTGTCGGAGATTGACAACATATTGATACGCGCATCGCGTATCATAATCGTCGGTTTCAGAACCGGCGAACAATTGACTAAGTATGGCCATCGGGCCACGTGGTTTACGTCCGTATAATAACTCAAATGGGGAGAAACCCGTGGACGCGTTCGGGAGTTCCCTATAGGCGAAGAGAATAGCGGGGAGCTGACGGTCCCAGTCTCCAGGTTTGTCGGCGGATACGCGTGCTAGCATAGACTTCATGCTCGCATTCCACCGCTCGCAACAACCTGCGGATGATAGGGGGACATTAATTTCTGTTTAATTCCCGCTAATTCTAGTACCTTTTTGTATAGATCAGAGGTGAATTGTGGTCCTCTGTCTGAAAGAATCTCGGTCGGAAATCCGACTCGCGAGAAAATAGTAACAAGTGCCTCAGCGACATGGTCAGCCGTAATGTCTCTTAAAGGAATAGCCTCAGGCCAGCGCGTCGCGTAGTCGATTACCGAAAGGATGAATCGATGGCCTCTGTCTGATTTACTAAGAGGACCTACTATGTCAACTGCGACACGCTCGAATGGTGTTGAGACTGGAGGCATCTCCTGAAGGGGTGCGCGTGATGCTTTACCTTTAGGTGTACGTTTTTGACATACATCGCAGCGCGCCACAAAACGGTTCACGTCCGCGTATACACCAGGCCAGAAAAAATGAGCCAATATCCGTGATTTGGTTCTGGCTGAACCTTGATGGCCTGAAAATGATGTATCATGCGCGAGACGCAGAATGTCGCGACGAAACGACTTAGGCACCACGAGCTGTTCAATGGTCTCACGTTTACTTCGGAAATTTCTGTATAATAATTCATTTTTAATGATAAACGGAGAGGCATTTCCGTTCTGAGGCTGAACTTTCGCAAACAGCGGTTTTAGTGATGGATCGCTTTGTTGTTCCCTATAGAAAACTGTAGGCGTGACATTAAAATCAAACGCAGGGGTTTGTAAAGTACCATCCGGTGGACGTTTTGACTGTTGTCGTGTGGTGACACACGCAACGTTTTCGTTCCAAACTTTTAACTGGCCGTCAGGTGTATCATTGACCTGTGGTAAATTACCAATAATTAGATCGGCAACCGGATTTGGTAACACGCATGCCGTTACGACACCTGTAATAAAAGGCGTGTCGATGTATACCTCCGCGAGACGGAATCGCTCGACGGAGCCCCCGAAAGTAATGCAAGTTGCCTGTTGGTCAATCAGCTGGGTCGGTCTGACCAGTGATTCCCTAACACCGATAGTGGTGCAACCTGAATCGCGTAAGACAGACGCGGGTATGGCGTTAACATGACCCTCATATAGTCAATGACCCGTGTTGATGGAGGGCCGACATAACCGGAACGGTGCCCGTCATGGGCGACGTGAGTTCAACGCTACGGCTACTCTGTGCAGCCGGAACAATGACGGTGCAAGCATTTGCAGCTTCAAACTTAACCCTACAATATTTTGACGTATGACCTGGTTTATTGCACCGATAACACCTAGTGCTGTCATATATATTATGTCTGGGTTGCATTGGAGGTGTATTATATGGGTTATTATAATATGTCCACGTAGCCCTCGTTAACGTCACGACGGGGCGGACCTGAATAATTAAGAAAATGTCTCCGAGTGGGAGGTCCAGCACGGCGTGGAAAACCGCGAGCTTTATTGGGCGGCAGTTCGGAATATGCACGCGGAGGCGGCGTCTGGCGATGAACTGGTCGAGAATTTCTTGTACCCCTTGGCGCAGTTCCACCGACTCCGGCATAAAACGGTTCGCTAGTTTTGGGTTTAGACAGCGAACGATTAGGATGTGCGGACGCGTACTGTTCTACTAAGGACGTGATTTCCGCTAACGTCTTAGGTGCCCACTCCTTAATGTGGGAGACTAGTTCTGCATGGCACGCGTTAAATATTTGGTCCTTCAGAACGAGCTCATAAAGCCCTTTAAAATTACCGTCAGCGACACCGGCCAGCTGAATCCAGCGGTCTAAGTAGTGCTTTAGGCGGTCGACGTACATTGAAAAATTTTCGGACGGGTCTGGCTTACAACTCCGGAATCTTTGGTGAAAACCGTCCTCGGTGTGTTGAAAACGCTTTAAAAGAGCCTTTTTAAGGATGTCGTAATTTTTAGAATCCTCGATGTTGAGGCCATGGAATACCTCAAGTGCACGTCCCGTTAATAAATTTGCAAGGCACGAAGTCCATTCAGTTCTTTCCCATCCGGCGGCTACCGCGTGGAGCTCAAAACGATGAATATAAGAATCGATCTGGTCGACCTTATCATTATAGGTTGGAAGCTTTGGTTTTGCTTTAACATTATTCGTTGAAACACTTGGAGCCGCGGTCGGTTGGTTTCCTTGCAGCTCTAATTTCTTTAGGGCAATTTCATGCTCTCGCTGAGCCGCTTTCTCGGCTCTTTCTTCTTTTTCTCTTTCTCTTTCTTCTTTTTCTTGTTCTCGTTTGCGTTCCGCGGCCTTCTCGGCTCTTTCTGCGGCACGCTCTTCTCTAGCTAGGTCTTCTTTTAGTCTACTCTCGCACCAAGAAGCCAGCTGGTCCTCAGGTATGCCTAACAGCTTCGCTGAATTTATATAGGAAGTGTAATCGGCCATTATGATTAGTTACACTCACAATAGGTCTCTACAGGAGATCTATTAATGTTAATGGACAGGTATCCGGATAAATTCACGCAATAACCCGTCTGACAGTGTACTATGTTATCACTGTAGTATTTACGTTAATCCGATACGCGATAAAAAATATTTACTTATTTAACTCCGCGATTATTAATCCCTGAGGCAATTTGCACTCGTCGGGTCGACGTCACTAGTAGACGACAAAATACAAACAATGTTCCTTCTTCAATGAAATCGCAGTGTCCTTACTGTTATCACTGCCGATGTAATATATAATTACATGTGAATCAACGAATATTAGATCGCTGATTAATATTTTTAGCTATTTTTCTATAGCTCTAGTATAATTGCAATTGCAAGGTAATTTTATTACCTGAAGTTCTCTTTAAAGAACAATAACTTCAGTAATTATATACTGGATATTCAAGGCAGGTGCACAACTGCACTTGAATGGGGAATCAATATTCCCAATATATAAATATATACTCTGGCGTATCAGCCTTATACGTCACAATAACCAGATAAACTCAATCAATGCATCAATGTAGACACATGACTCACACAGGCATTATATTAAACAAAGGAATGTACCAACACCATAATGATAAAGGTCTAATGAAAAAAAAATACACCAAACACGACGCTAGACAAACAAGAAAAGACGAACGATAACAGACCCTACAAGTTCTGAATATAATTACAGATAGGTGAGAAGAGAACAAGAGAGACGTCTTCCCAAAGAGACGAGGAAGATGTGAACGCCACAATCTATGTTAATCAAAATGACGGGGTCGAGAACTGCTCTGTCATTCCTAGCTATACATTTATTCTGTCTCGCCCCTCCTTCTCTCCATCCATCAGAAAAAAGGTGTTTCAAAACAAACTGTTCACGAGAACAGCTCAAGGACAAATTACGCTGGTTATAATCAACAAGATCGTAAAAATTAACTCACTGACATCGTGACCTAGCATGGCATTTATGATCCTAATGTGATCATGACAACCATGGCATAGAAATTTGCAAGATCAGTTGTGCATATTTTCAAAATACTTTAATTCTGCCCTATACATTGTATAAAGCTGGGTGCACCCACAATTATGTGTTTGAATTTGAATGTTTATTTTAGATATATGATAATGCATCTCAAACAATAGATAAGTAACGAAAAGATGTAACATGTATTTCAACACAATGATCTTGGCTGTCTTTAAGTACCTTAGCTAATTTTGCCTCAACAGAAAATGAACAATTGCAGTTGAGCCATGAAGATTCTGGAGCTCAGTCGACAGCAACAACAAAATGAGGAGGGTGGGGACTTGCGAACTTCAGCATCAGAACTGATTACAGCCTCAATCCAACCACTACATGATGGCCTCAATGTGTCTCTAGCTACTGACATTTCCATAATAGAACTTGATATGTCATCTACTGATATTGTTGACATAGATCCATTGCTACCTGAACCACCAGTTGCCACAAGCATTGACGAACTTTTTACCACCTGAATCATCTTGTGCAACCCATCCCTTAGAAATTGATGTTAGGCTAGAAGCTTCAACGGGAGATCCACTATTCTCCGCCGATGACGTAATAACTGCTTACCTGTACAAACCCCCCGTCCACATTTCGCTGCCGAAATGGAATCAAAGGCGTCCTATTTATCGATTGTCAGTATAGAATCACTGATTGAAGTTCAGGTTAAGGAATTTTGAAAACCATGAAACGAGAACCACCGTTAGCACTGTATACTGAACTTCTTTTCATAACGCCATGTAATGTGAATGTGTTTTTCTTGTTTTTGTTGGACCTGTGTCCGATATCACTCCCAAACAACAATCAGGATGGCTAGGAACCTGGATTGGCCCTCAGGGCAGGGAAATTCACTGCACACTTCAATGAGAGGAAGGAGAAAAGAACAACCCCGACAAGGTCTTAAAAAAATTCCTGGAGCACATCCGTCCCAGAAAAACAAAAGGATAGAAAGGCATAATTTAAAACACAGACGCCAAACACAAACAGAATCCTTCGAGAAGTTCCTGACAGATCTTCGACTAACAATAATGGACTGTGACTACGGGATCCAGACGACATTCTGATTGATTGCATCATTGACGGCGTCCATGATCGCAAAATGCAAGAAAGACTGTTAGACAGGGGAGAAGCTCTTACTCTCCACAAAGCAATCGAAATCTGCCAATAGTTCGAAACATCTCGAAAGCAGGTCCAAACCGTCAGAGGCCAAGAAGAAGATCCTACAGTGACAAAAGTCCATGCGTTCAAGCAAAAGACCAAGCCCACCAGTACCCCAGAGGTGCCATATGCAAAGAAATCCACAACCTCGCAAAACTGCCTCCGCTATGGCAATGGCAGGCAGCACACAAGAACTCGCGGAAAGTGCCCAGCCCAAGGCACATCTTGTTCCTTCTGTAAAAAACCAAACCACTGGGTTAAAGTCTGCCTCTCAAGTCTCACGAAAAAAAGAAATCCACAGCATCACACAAGGTGAGCAAGATTCAGAAGAAGAAATCCTAGCTATTTACACAACTACAACTACAAACAAAATGCAAGAAGACGACAAGTGGACTCAAGAGTTGTCAGCCTGTGGAAAAAAGATGAAGTTCAAGATAGACACAGGAGCAAGGTGCAACACCATCACTGTAGCAGACTACCAAGAAATTCCAGATGTATGTCCCATAAGACCATCTTTTAGGTTACTATGCACCTACTCCAATCATCATATCCACCCAATAGGGACAGTGGACATAAAGCTTAAATACAAAGAGCGAACAGTTTGAAGTTGTCAACATACAGCAAGAAAACGTCATCTCTGGCATCGTTGCTGAGGAACTTCACCTATTGACTCGCATTTTGTCCATCAAAAACTCAGAGAAACTACAAAAGAGAATTTCCTGATCTCGCAGCAGCTACAGGAAACCTTCCTGGATAATATTCAATAAAACTCAAAGCAGGGACGGCTGGGGTCATACACGCCCCTAGGCGGCAACCAGCTGCATTGAAGAAAAAAATCGTTGATTAGCTCCAGGAGATGGAATCAAACGGACACATCCCCAAAGTAGAACAGCCCACTGAATGGGTAAACAGTATGATGGTGGCAGTCAGAAATGATAAAATCAGGATCTGCTTAGACCCCAAGGACTTACATCGGGCTATTCAAAGAGAACACTATCCCATGAAAACAGTTGAGGAGAGAGTGGCAGAAATTCCAGAAGCCAAGATATTTTCCACTTTAGACACTAAGTGTGGATTCCTGCAGATTGAACTAGACACTGCATCCTCTTTTCTCACCACCTTAAATACCCCAATTGGGCGTTACAGATGGTTAAGGCTTCCATTCGGAATAAGTTGTGCATCCGAAGTATTTCAACGCATTATGGACAATGTGTTAGAAGGCATCAAAGGAGCCTACGCAGTCATAGATGACATTCCCATCGCCGCCAAAACCCTTCAGAACACGACAACATATTGCGACAAGTGATTGAGCAAGCCTCTAGCTACAATCTAAAACTAACTTTGAAAAAACGAATCTAAGACAACCCCAAGTCTCGTATGTTGGCCACATTCTTACAGTGCCAGCCCAGTGGATCCGTTTCCAGCTCGAGTCAGGCAGTTGACCCCTGATCCGTTACCAGAGTGTACTAGATCGGCTCTTAAACTAAATATCAGTGGCCTAGTGCATCCGTCTCATCTACCATTTCAGATCAGGCACGCCGTCTACGTTACGTGTGTAGTTGATTCATTTATTCTCAAGATATCACGATGGAAGCACTTATTGCAGCTGTAGAGAAAAGACAAGCTCTCTAAACAGATGACAACTATTCCAACAGGGTTTATATAAAACAATGGAAGGAAATCTGCGAAGAGCTTGGGATGGATGGTGAGTTCAGTTTGATTTTAATAAATTCTCTCTCTGTGTGCATGTGTGTGTGTATCTGTCTGTATGTCTCTCTCTCTCTCTGCTTTTGTCAGTATCTCTCACTCTCTTCTACCCCTTGTTTGCCCCTCTAGCTACTAATCATTTCTTCTCCATCTTTCCTGTCCTTTTCACTCTCTCTCTCTCTCTCTCTGATCTCTCTCAGCTTCGCTATACATGTTCCAGAACACGTGATTGCATTCTTTTTAGCGAAAATGCGTTTTATTTGCATTTCTTTAAGCTTACTATTTTTCTTTTTAATTACTTTTTCACCATTGTCATAATAATGATTATTAACATGATCATCGTCATTCCCATTGACATAATAAATCAGTAATGATTATCTTTCCCCATGCCTTACGAAATTTCTGATGCAATTATTGAAGTCCCGTATTCACATTTAACCTTTTTAACAAGTCAATTGTGATAAAGGCCGAGGTGCAAAATATATGGGCAAAAGCATGTTCCTTTCATTTAATTAAGTCATCAAGTGTTCCTATATGCGCCTTTGAAATGTGCATTTAAATTTAATCACCCTTAAGACAAGAGATAATACAACAATTTATATTCTTATGAGTGTCTAGACTTTTGAAGTTATATTCAGACAATTTATCTTATTGATGTGTATGTCTAGGTTCTGCAATTTTTTGTACAAATACGAGCTTCTTTTAACAATTAAAGGATTCTGCCAAGGAAGTGGCGCTGCTTCAAAGTGGTTCATTAGTTTCTCATGATTCTCTAGGGCACTCTTTATAGATCTTTGTCTTTGCTGTTGAATATTTTGATATATCAAAGGTCTCCGGGGCGTTAGCACTGTAATAGGTGTTTCACTTTCAATGGTTGTTACAGTCTGTCTTTGAGGCTCCTAAGTGATGATGAAGTTGTGCAAAACAGTTATTGCCTTTATGATATTTGGAGCAGCTACAGGTTGTTCATCCATCTGGCGATAAAGGATTCTCCACATTTGAGCAAGCTTTCCAAAAGAGCACTCAACACTGTTTCTCGCACGGGACAATCTATTGTTAAATGTTTCCTTTTCAGCCGAAAGCTGGCGATGTGGAAATGGTTTCATAATATTGTCTCTTAAAGGGAATGCGTCATCAGCTACAAACATGTATGGTAGTTCAATGTTGGTCCCAGGTATCAGACCTTTTTGAGGAAGTGATAAACTGTTAGATAGCACCTTTTTCCCAAAATTTGAGTTACTTAGTACTCCTCCATCACTGTTTCCCCCACAAGAACCTACATCCACAACAATAAATTTTCCATTTGCATCAGTGACAGCAAGGAGAAAATTGGAAAAATAATGTTTGTAGTTGAAATATTTTGATCCCGAGCTGTTTGGCTTCTTAATGCGAATATGTTTCCCATCAATGGCCCCTAAGCATAAAGGGAACTGAAATTTTGAGTAAAATTCAGATGCAATCCTTAATCTTCTTTGTTTGGTTTTGGCATCACTATTGCTTGTAAGACATTCTAAAGTGCCAAACAAGTTTCACTTGTAATCCTTTTCACTGAGGTGACACCCACTCGAAAATGGAATAATAGGGATGGGTGATTTTCTCCGGAGGTCAGATATCTGTGAACAAAAAGATGTTGTAATACATTATTTTCTATTTTACATTATTTTGCTTTTTCTTTTATACCCCTCACAGATCAAACTACACGGAAAAGGTGGACAACTCTAAGAGACTACTTCAACAAGTCTCGCAAGCAGCTCACAACTTTGAAATCAGGTGCAGCCGTAGACAAATGAAAAAAATGGTACCTTTATGATAACATGATGTTTCTGCTCCCACACCTGACCGACTGGAAGACATGCTCCAACTTATCAGACTCCGCAAGTGATGAGGAGGAGTTAATTCCACCTATTTCGGAGGAAAGCATCCCCTCCATAGATGATTCTATTCCAGGTCCCAGCAGACCTCACGCCCTCCCAGATATGGAAGAATCCAAACCAGCAGAGGTTGACAAGAGCAGGGCATGAATCCATCTACTTCTAGGCCCAGCAGCCGCATGTCTGGAAAGCGCAAAGCTAACTTCCCCCAAGATTGCAGAGAATCGTTAGACAATGACATTTCGGAAGCAATTAAAAAGATTAGTGATAAATCAGAAAAACCTGAGAAATAGAAAGATGGAAGATATGCTTTTCTTTGAAAGCTTGGTACCCAAGATGAAGCATCTCCATCCCCTAAAAAAGATGGAGTGCCAGCCTGAAATTCACATGTTGGTCCTGCAATATGTCAGTGATGCCTTGGCCCCTCAGTCATCAACCCGCAATGATTACAGAGTGAGGGAGTACACACAACCGACTCACGGCCAGTATGACACTGATAACACTGAGCCAGGTGGATCATATCACGGTGGCCACTACCACCAGTCATAAACAAGTCAATAAAAAGGCAAAATAAAAGGCCCTTGTTGTATTAAAAAGTGTGCGGTTAAATCTTTAAAAATTGTTGTCATTAATTTTTAAACGAGTGTTATGCCAAATTTAATGCATTCCTATAGCTTTCCTCATCCACCAATGGCCTTAAAATGTTCTACGGTTTCATAAGGATTTGAGATTGTTACAATGTAAAGAGAATTTAGCTTTCTAATGGCTCTGGAAGGACCACTGATCCTTTTTCTTTTTATATGTATACAGTTTTACCCATTGAAATGGGTCCATTGTATCATGAACCATTGTTGTAATTGTGGAAGGATCATAATTATACAGTGGACTCGTTATGTTTAATGCTGGACTAATAAAACATTGCAATTGTTGTTATTATTTTTAATAAACATTTTAAAACATAACTGTTGTCTACAAATCTGTTACACTGTTGTTTTTTTCTCTTTGCTTTCTATTTGCATGAGAGGATAAAAATTATGCAAAGCACTGAAATTAGTGAAAACCAGGCTATGCACGTCTGGCTTTTGAAAAATAATCAATTGGATTTCTTTATATTGGAACTATTGCATATTAAAAGAAAAAGTGTTGTGATCACAAAACAGTAGGTGGTACGATTCAAGAAAAAGTGCAAATTTACGTATGGTTTACACTTTCATTTATGTCATACAACTAACCGTAACGTAATGATGAGCCGTTCTTTAGCTGGTAGCGGCTTCCGAAAGTTTGTAGTTCTCTTCTATATGTGTGGCCCAATCATTTCAAGAAGAGTGTCACGAGCAGAGTTAGGGTCTTGGGGATGTTACGACTGCACGAGAGGCAGCTAACTCACACTCGGACACAACCACACAAGAAAAGTATTAAATAACTAGAGCGTATATATGTCAGGCCGGTCAGGCCATAGTTTACATAAATATTAATAACAAAACAAAAGACAATAGGGGTATATATCCAAACCAAAAAAAAAACTCTAATTAATAACTTAACCAACTGATATTCATGTAACTATGGAGGTACTGCAATCAATAGCAAATAGGTATATTATACGAAACTAGATATCAATTTAAAGTGACAGTTGAGTCGCCACTGGCCAGTCGCCAGGCAAACTCTCCATAAATCATAGGGGCTTAAATGTTAGGAGAGCCCAGTACGTTCAAAGCCTACAGAAGCACTCTTCGGCTTGTAGGTAATTTAAGCAGTTGCCAAAAGACTATATTTTATGCACAATCACTATTCAATTCATCAACAATGTGCTATATTATTCTAATCATACTATGGCAATAGATCTATGATACAGGACACTCGTGGTCGAGTGCCAGCTGGGGTTTCCTTAGTCTTCCTATGAGGCTGTAGTTCTCTCTCTATCTCCGATCTATATTATGCTTGAACAAATAAAATATATTACCATTGGTCACGCCTACTGGTAGGCGCGAACATCAAAATAGCGCAGCGTGGGCTTTCAAAGGTCAGCCCACTCAGACCTTTCTTTCTAGAGCTCAGTCAGTCCGTTAGCAAGGACTTCTTGTCTTCAAAGCACACAGTTCAGGTACTGGTCGACCGGAGATACTTCACGACACGATGCTTCTGCTCGCCTGTATTCACCAAATCTGAACGTTACACGATGTCTTATACTATCTAACTACCCAGCGTGCTAGTCCGCTGGCCCAATTAGTTCAGCTATCTCATAGGTCGAAACCTCCCACCATTTTAATTGTAGTAATACGTCTGCACTATTCTACCAGCCAGTTAACGTGCAAAAACTTGTCTAGTCATACTTAACAATGTCAACTGTCCCCACCTTGTTTCACCCCTACTCCATTACTTATTAATCACGAACATTAAAACCCACAAACGTGAATCCAACCGTTTAACTTTACATTTATTTACTCACCAACTATAATTTGGCGAGGACCGTTCAAGGCCACCAGCCAATTTTTCATGGCCCTGGTAAAAAAACAACTCACTCTCTGCGTGAGTTTTAATAACATCTGAATCATGACAAAGAGTATAAAATGTTTATGGCTCTATTTGAATGTAAGCAGCACATTTTTCTTTATCAATTAGAATTTGTTCTAACAGATGATGATACTCGCAATAAATGTCTCTTTCTTTAAATATTGGATGCACTCAGTAACGTCTTCATTTAGATCGTTTTCTCTTTAACCAGAGTAACAAAATTAGTTGCAACCTTTCCACGTCCATTGTTCTAATGAGCCCATTCCCGCCAAACACAAATTTCGATAAAACATCGAAACGGATTCAAACTGTGTGGCCTCCAGCTTACATCCGTTCCGATGTTTTATTGAAGGAACGCTGGAAGAAAAACAGCTGGAAGCAAACAGAGTAGTCGGATCTACTGGGTCGGTACTCTTACACAAAAAGGACTAAAACCAGATCCTGCCAAAGTAAAAGCTGTAATTGATATGCCCAAACTAACCAGCAGAGACGACATACGGAGTTTTTTGGGTTTCATCACCTATTTTGGGAAATTTTTGCTGCATCTCAATCAGGAATCTCTTCCCCTTTGAACCATCCTCAAAGAAGATGTAGAATTCTTTTGGTACCACCACCAAGAAACTGCCTTCGACCGACTCAAGCAGCTGTGTTGTCAGTGCCCAATTCTTAAGTACTTCAATGTGTGCAAACCAGTAAAGGTCCAATGTGATGCATCGAGCAAGGGTCTTGGTGCAGTTCTCCTCCAAGAGAGCCATCCAGTGGCATATGCTTCAAGAGCACTAACTGACTCAGAAACCAGATGTAGCTATAGTGGTATATTTTATGTCTTATTTGTCCACCCCCTTTTACTTCTGCCCAACCATTGCCATAGTTTATTCTTCATTTCAAATTTGTCCCCTCTGCTAACAGTGGTAGTATGGGTGGGGTTAAACGGAGCAGTTTTTTGGTCAACCAATACAGCGGTTCAGATGGCGTCCCTGGATCCTCAAGCTCAGCAAGCTGCTCCTCAGATGGTGTTCCTCACCAGTGAGATCCACATTCGTAAATTTTATGGTGACGACAGCAGCTGGGCAGAGGAGTTTGAGGAAGATGTGCGGCGAGCTTGGGCGTCACAGCCTGACCAAGGAAAGGCACGGAGGTTGGACTTGCTCCTAAGCGATGTAGACCAAATGGTGCGGGCGGAGTTGAAATGCCAGGACGTAGCCGTGCAACAGGGCCCTGAGCTTGCTCTTGGCGCTGTCATTGCAACCTTTGGGGAGAAGAGGAATACTGCCATCTTGCTACAGGACTTTCTATCAACTGCTCAACGGCCATCTGAGGCAATGCGGCTATTTTCACATCGTTTGCAAGCTGCATATGATACATTATGCAAACGACAAACCACCCTGGGAGAGCCGCAAACGGCAGAGAGTATGCTGCGAGATCAGTTTGTTGCATCGCTGCAGGACCGGTCACCGGCGTCATACCTCTGGGAGCAGGTACACAGCGACCCACTGCTCTCGTTTCAAGATGTCCGTGAAGTTGCTCTGCGCTGGAGTGGCAGTGAGGATGTGGTGGAGTGGGGGGCCATAGCGGCGGCAGTTACTGTGCCCAACCAAACCGAGACTCGACTGGAGAGGCTGGAAAAATTAATGGAGATGCTGTTGACGAAAATGGACAAGCGACCAGTACCCAGTCCGCCCGTGCAACCGCTGCCAGCACCCAGCTTACCCACCCATCAGCAGATCAGTTATGATGTGCAGGGGAGGCCAGTCTGCTTCCGATGTGGAGACCCTCGGCACAGGGTTAGGAACTGCCCCAATCCGTTTTCACATTCACAGCATTCGGGAAACGGGTCGTCTCTGCCGCAGTGAGTCGTCCTCAGGACATGAAGATAAACCAGACTCGTTTCGGAGCAGAGCTGTTAGCGACTGTGTTCAAGGGTGACCCAGTCTTCAGACTGCTAAGCCGGGTGAACGTTTCGAGGTCTGTTGATGATGACATCAACAGCCTTTACAAGAAAGATGACCTTGCCCCGGGAGAGTCTGCCCAACTGATGAGTCTGCTGAGGCGCCACCATGCTGCGTTTGCCTGGGCGGACACCAACCTTGGCCAAACTGACCTGGTAAAGCACCATATCTACCTATAGGACCAGGCACCAATCGCTCAGCCCTTATCAAACGTGGAGAAGACAAGGAGGTCGTCAAGGTACACTTGCAATATTGAGAAGATGAAGTTGCTCATCACCGAATTCATTAATGGCTGGAAGGTTGCTGTCTTGAGCGAGGTCCAGGCCCACATAGAAGATCTTCTGGCCAGAGGCATCATCACACCTAGTTCGTTGGCTTACCAGTCTCCCACCGTCGTTGTGCGAAAGAAGTCTGGGGAAATGCGTCTCTGTGTTGACTATCATCATTTAAATTCAGTGACAAGAAAGGCTCCCTTCCTGCTGCCGCGCATCGACGAAAGCCTGGAAGCACTCGGGGGAGCCAGCTTTTTCTCTACACTTGACCTGGCCAGCGGGTACTACCAAGTAACCATGGCTGACTGTCGCGATGTGGTTTATGGCAAACGACTGCAATTTCAAAGAGGAAAACCCACACTCGCCAAACACACTACACTTTCGTACTGGAAATACTAACCAAATCAAATGAAGTAGTTTTCTCAGGCCTGTAGGGCCACAATAATGTATTTAGTTAAACAGAAATAAATATAACATATATATATATAAATGAATTTCAGGGTAACTGTAAAACAAGTGGAATTGTAGGAGCAGAGTCTCCAATGGCAAAGTCACTTGCACTGAAAGTGCTACACAATATAATTTTAGAATGGACAAAAAGATCCTAGCACTGAATCAAACATAACGTTAGACTCATAATGACTTATGGAATATTAATATAAATTATAGCTCTTCACTGTCTCAGCACACGCAAAATCAATTACAATGGCTCATGTCATATATCTAGTACTGGCACTGCCTGGCGGTGGCTCTCGGAGTAGACTCCCATACTGCTGGTAACATCTGATTTCTGACAGACAAATAATGCATACCATTAGCCCTGGTTGCTAAGAACCAGGGGACATCAACAAAAGCGTTGGATGCTGGACTAAGTCCGGGTAGCCATTAGCTGGAGCTCATCATGGTCTAAGCTCCTCATAAAGATGGACTGCTCTACTGCGTCTCAATTACAACCACCTCTCACCCTCTAACAACTCTATTAAATCACGGACTCAAGCTGCTTTGTCATCCCTAGTTTACCTACATATGCTCCTTCTTGGCTCCTCTCCATCTACAGTTTCTATGTCGAAAAAAAACATTACTCAAAACATGTTGCTCACGAGAACAGCCCAAGGACACTACACTACAACTAGGCAAATAAAACTCACTGAATTTAACCCGTGGCCTAGCATGGCATTTACAGTACTAACTGAGATCTTGACATTGACGAGGAGAGACACAAGACGGCGTTCACCTGTCTGTTTGGCCTTTACGAGTTCGAGCGAATGCCCTTCGGTCTGACCAATGCTCCAGCAACCTTCCAGCCATTAATGAATTCGGTGATGAGCAACTTCATCTTCTCAATATTGCAAGTGTACCTTGACGACCTCCTTGTCTTCTCCACGTTTGATAAACACATCACAGCCCTTGACCAGGTACTTCAATGACTGCGACAAGTTGGTGTCAAGCTCAACCCTGAAAAGTGCCAGTTTGCACGCCGAAAAGTCAGCTTCCTTGGACATGTTGTGTCAGCAGAGGGCCTAGCAACCGATCCCGACAGGATCTCTGCGGTTATGGATTGGCCAACACCCAAGACGGTCAAGGACGTGAGGTTATTTCTGTGCCTTGCCAGCTACTACCGGTGATTTGTGGAGGGATTTTCAACGATCGCTCGGCCCCTTAATGCCCTCTACCAGCAAGTCCATGTCAAATAGCCTAATCACCATCACTCTGGAGAACGGAGACAGCTTGGTAATTTGTGGACTGCAGAGTGCCAAAAAGCTTTCTTGCAACTGAAAATGGCATTGACTACTGCTCCTGTTTTGGGTTATCCAGACTTTACCCAGAAATTCACAGTTGAGACTGACGCCAGCAAAGAGGGCTTAGGCGCAGTTCTTAGTTAGCAGCAGGAAGGACCATCGACTGTCATCACCTATGCCAGCCGCAAACTGAGGATGACTGAAAAAGAGATGAAGAACTACTACTCGCTCCTTGAGCTACCCGGACTGAAGTGGGCTGTGTCTGAGAAATTCCGCAGCTACTTGTTGGGACACAGTTTTGACATCTTCACGGACAACAACCCTCTTGCGCACGTTGGTACTGCAAAGTTTGGTGCAGTTGAACAACGCTGGATTGCAGAAATTTTATCAGTTGGAGATATGGCGACCCACTTTAATCTGGCAAGTTGAACAGGAATGCTGATGCTCTCTCTAGACACCCAATCGAGACAACAATTGGCCCTGGCGATGAATTTGCGGCTGTAACAACAGTTAAAGCAGATCACGTCTTCACCGCACCTGGTACGCAAATACCACCAGATGAGGTATTTAATTGCCAGGCCACGACAGCAACAGAAATAAGAACTCTATCACCACCCGAGGGATTGGACTCAGAGACTCTTGCATCTGAGCAATGTGCGGACACAGACCTCGCTCCGGTTTGCAGGCATCTTGACAAGAAACTGAAGCCTAGTAAAGAAGAATTACAGCATCTTAGTGCTACTGCCAAGAGTCTCCTTCGACATTTTAACAGTTTGAACATCATGGACGATGTTCTGGTTAGGTGCTGGCAAGAGCCTGGCACAAACAAAGAGCTATATGTCACTGTACTTCCCAAGAGCCAAGAAGGAAAAGTCAAATATGCAGTCTTCAGCATAAGACACTCGTTTACTCTTTTTTTTACCTGTGGAAGGGAAAATCCTCACTATCTGTAAGCAGATGTTTATTGGAACGCTATCTATCTGAACGGTTTGTGAGGACAACAATGGAAAAACTTGACTGAAAACGGCGTTCTTGAATCAGAGAACAGAGGTGGCCGCGTCATATCGAGGTGGACTTCGAAAAGAGAGAAAGAGTGAAGAAACATTTGGATTGTTTTCCCCGCATGGAGTCGCACTATTGCAGAGCCAATTCTAGTTTCTACATGCCAATAGGCCAGTGAAAATGGGCGGAGCCTAGACAAGGTCAAGGTCCCGAGAAAAACTGGAGGGCAGAAAGTGGTGGTCATGGTGGGATCTTGCTGTGTGAGGGGATGCGCTAATCGCGTGAAACCAGGCTCTGGATTATCATTTTTTTCGAATACCATCGAAACCTATTGAAAAAAGGAATGCCTGGATAACAGCCATCAATCGGGCAGCAGCAACAAAGTCCTTAAAGCTCTGGCAGCCCTCGAAGCACGATCGTGTGTGCAGCCATCATTTTGAAAGTGGTAAGTAACTTTTACAAGATGTTCTAAGTCGCCTGCTAGTCTATCGACCGTTAGTCGAGACGCTGGTCTGTTTCTTTTTTTTTTTTTCTTCTATTATTTTAGCTTCCTACTTAGGCAACAGCCCACACTTCAATAAATCTAAGTTTTGATCGATTCGAGAGACAAATGAAAAAAAAACAAAAACAAAAAACAACTGTACTCTGTAGACAAAATTTCTGTGACTAGATCTAGATCTAGATAGATGTACTTTAGCTAGCCTGCACTAACAAGCAAATATTATTTCTAGGAAGACCCCACAATGATCTTGCCCACCCTGACTATGTACCAAGCAAAAATTTGGGATACAGGAAATTGAAACCTGCAGCGGCAACTTTGATGGGACGTTATCAAAGAAGGCAAGAAAGGAATGAACAAAGACAGAAGATAAGGGACAATGACACTGCACTTGATGCTGCAACTGCTCTGATAGGCTTGGCCACAGCAACAGTCACAGAAGAAGGGACAAAAGAACAAGGTACCAGTAATAGTTAATGGTGTTTATTAAATTAAATTATACAAATGCATTTTTTTAACAAGTAATTTGAAAAGTGACAGTTTCATTATTTCCTTCTCATTAGCATGTAAATATTAGAGTACAACTGAAAATGCGTACTGTAACAGTACGAAACCAAACAAGTAGATTTAGTAAAAATTAAAAACCACAAGCTTCAACACTTTCACGTCAAGAAAATATAATTGTTCGAAGTGTTACTTCGTGACCGCATGGTGGAAATTAGAATAATAAGTTCAGAATCTGTATAGTTGGACTGTAATGAAAACCAGCATGATAAGTTAAGAATCTTCGCAGTAGCATAGTTGAAAATCAACAACAATAAACAAGCATGCACATAAATTTTGTCTCTTTTGGGCAGTGTTCCACATACATACTGGTAGTTGATCAGATTCCATTTACACACGTACTAAGCAACAGTGTTACATAGATCCCTCCCACTACATTACATGAAAAAAGTAAATAAAAGGCAGAATCCAGGGTTCATTTACACTTACACTAAGTTACAGTATCCGTATCTGGAATATTTTGTTCGAGACCTGCTAAATTCCAGTTTTCATAAAAATTACAAAACAATAGGCCTAATTTTCATGTTCATAGGCATTGCGTGAAAGTTACTGAGAATATTTTGCCACAAGTTTAGGAGCAATTACATTTTCATATAATTATTGTTGCACATTTACTGATGACAAGATCAAGAAATGCATCATCTCAAGCAACTCGGCTTAAAAGGCTGTTGTCTTTGGCAAACATATAGAAGTCACAATACATTGTATCAGTCATGAACATGTGCATCTGGACTTCACTGAAATACTCATGGTTTTTTTTTAAGGTTACCAAGCCATTCTCCTGGTCAAAATAAATTGGGAAATTGGGAACAGATTTGAGGTCTTTATTTTAGGAGGTTCGCTGCCCTTGGCATTTACACCTCACTTTACTTGTTTTTTATTACTTCTTGTTCTGGCGGGGGGGGGGGGGGGGGGGGGGGAGATGATATGGATAAATTTTAATCTATTAATTTCAATTTTGCCCAGGCAGCGGCCTTTCGGCCTGCTCTTTACGATTTCCAACTGCCAAGGTATCTTTAACGTGCGCAACGTGCACACGGGCCCTCCGAATTTTTTCGTCCTTATCCGAGAAGACTAGGTACTCGATCCTACCCCCCAATAGGACCAGGGACTTGAAAATATGAGAAAAATCCAATTTCCAAGAACTACTCGATCCTACCCCCCAATAGGACCAGGGACTTGAAAATACGAGAAAAATCCACTTTCCAACATGCCTGCAATTGGGAACAGAGTTGTCTGTGGGGAGTTTTGTCCTGAATTTAAAGGGACACTTAATTTCCAGGCAACCTCTTCCACAGCAATCAGAAAATACAATACCATCAGGTGGTGCCCCTAAGTATGGGTAATCTGGTCTAAGAACAAGACCACTACTAGTAACAGAAAAATTTGAGTGTCCCTGAGACTGACATTCAGCATACTCATTCCTGGCAGTTTCCTCGTGGTCAACCCCATATTTAATTGAAGGAATATTTCTTAGGTCCCTGACAGTACATAAAAAATCTACAAGCTTCTCTTGTCCTTTACAGTGATACACTTTATGGATAGTGCTGGAAGTAATTCTTCCTATTCGCTGTACTCTCCAAAGAGGGGAGTTTGACTGCTCTTTCGTCTGACATTCAATAGATTTGATGACATCTGCAGTCATATATGTAGCCAGTGTAGTAATAAAATTTATAGTCCTGGTTTGCTCTATAGAGCTGATGACATTGGGTTGTGTTTGTTTCTTCTTAAGAGAAGTAAGAACCACTGCCTCAGGTGCTTTGTTGTCAATGTCCTGCAGGGTAATTGAACTCATTTTCCATGCTTTGTTCCCTGTTGTTGTGGTCCTCCTCTTCTGCCTCAGAGAGGGCTTTGTGAAATTAATATCCATGAGCTTGGCTGGCTGAACCTGTTAGGATGGCAAGAGACAAAATTAGAATTAGACTATTCTATCCATCTAGTAGAAGCTTCATGCTGTAATAAAAATTCTTATTTCCTCTGTCCCCTCAGCAACACAAACTGTCAACGATGTCAGCCAGAATCTGCACATGGTGGAAGCCAAGCTAAGAAGTGTGGAAAGGGAGGTGGAGATTGTTCAACAACAGAGGAAAAAGCTTCACGAGCGTTTAGAATTACAACTTTCAAAAACAAGTGTTGAAAAATTCACATATGAGAATGTGAAGATTAACATTCAGTTCTATAGTGGAATAAGTAATAAAATTTTCAGTTTATTGATAAAAAATATTAAAAAATTCCCATCTACTGCCTTGTCTGTCGAGGATTCTCTCCTCCTGACAATGATGAGACTGCGCATGGGGAGTCCAAATAAGGATCTGAGTTTAAGATTTAGGGTCTCAATGCCCACAGTAACAAGTATCATTGAAATGATGCTAGACATGCTATCTACAACTCTGAAGGATTTGATTGTTTGGCCAGAGCGTGACGTTATCCAGAGCAATGTGCCAGACAGCTTTCGGCCTAAATACAAGAAAGTTGTCTCAATAATTGACTGTTTCGAGATTTTCACTGACAGGCCTACAAATCTTACGGCAAAGGCTCAGTGCTGGAGTAATTATAAACATTCTTCAACGATTAAATATTTGATCTCCATTACACCAGCTGGGGCTATTTCCTTCATATCAGAAGGCTGGGGAGGGAGAGTGTCTGACAAACAAATTACAGTTGAGTCTGGGTACCTTTCCAAACTGCAACATGGGGATGAGGTAATGGCAGACTGTGGATTTACTATAGAAATTGAATGTGCAGCTCATGGTGCTCTACTGCACATCCCATCTTTCACACGTGGAAAGAAGCAGCTCAGTGGTAATGAATTAACTAAGTCACGAGAAATTGCTCGTCTTCGAATTCACGTTGAACGGGTTATTGCAAGTTTGAGAAAATTCAGAATCCTGGCAAACAAATGTCCTCTCACACTGGTCAAGCAATTAGATACAATTGTTATTGTAATTGCTGCTCTTACAAATTTACAGAATGCAATAATTAAACAGTAGTCTGTATTCTACTCTGGGATAAAGTCTTGTAACCTACTGCTGTCCTCAGACTACCCCCAAAGTGATACTTCTCATAACTCTACTTTGTCCGTGTTATTGATGTGAATGGTGCGGAGTGTAACAAGCATTCAGAATTACTAGTTTTAATATAGTATGATTATATATATAATGCAAATGTATTTTGTCTGCAGCTAGGAATGGAATGAAACTGTAAAACTCTAGGCATCATCATTGTAACTACATGTATATATAGATTGATCATGAAAGTTGCTAAACAATTTTACATACCTTCTTTTTGGATGCAGCATTCCACTTGCACAGTTCCTCAGTGGGTGCACTTTTGACAAGGCCTGCTCTTACTGCAAATTCAACTTTGAACGCGATGGCCGCTGTGTGGCTACATGCTTTTCCATTTCTGAAGAATAAGAATGCGTATACATTATTTCATTTCAAATAGCTGATGTATGCATGTAATGTATTTAGTTAATACACAGGATTAACATTACATTTCAGTACAGTGGTATCTACCCTGTAAAAAAAATAAAGGAAATTAGTAAATCAACTGATAAAACTCTTATCAAGACACTTTTCTCACAACCATACCTAATAAGTTTATCATTGTTACTTAGGATGAACAAGGAGCAATGTAATTTGCTTTTAAAAGTAATGTCAACTATTTTGAAGTGTCTTTTACTTAAAAGTGTACTAATATTGGTTATTTACAGCATATATGAAAATAAACGTCTATTTTATTAAAAGTTAACATCCGAATTTGTTTTTGTCAGTAATGTCACTGTGTGAAAGCAGGGAGTAAAAGTTTGGCAATTGTATGTCTCACATCTTCCTCAAAGATTTTGTTTATGTTGATTGGGACAAAAATTATATTTTTATTGAATTCTAACTTACTATTTTATATTCGATTGAACTTCTTGCATTCTCTAACGACAGCACTGGTTGCAGGTAAGGTTGTGCAATTCATTTAGTCTGCATATGTGAAGAATTGATGCTGTCGTTAGATAAAGCCATAAATTCTTACGTTAACTAATGACTATAGATCTACATACAATGCACATTCTACAAATCTTCTCCACTAAAAATGCAGATATAAAAGATCTAAAACTCACCCTGCCATACAGGTGCAGTGGGCAGTGACGATCTCTGCCGTTTCTTTATTGACGACAAGGAAAGACTTGTATAGGACAGCCCTCTGTCCTTGTCGCTGGCTGGGTAGTACCTCTGCCCATAAAACCATATGTTTGCTTGCAGTTGCAGTCTCTTGGGCTGGTCCAGCACCAGGTGAAAATGTTTTAATAATTTGAACATGGATATTCACTGCGTAGTTATAGCCATCAAGGCTCTTGTTTGGCACAATGAATAGAGGTTTGTGCCATAAACAAAGTACTGAATGATGTCAAAATATGTTACATTAGGCCAGCTCTTCGGGTTACAAATCCAGGATGCTTCAGCAATGTCAAATGGATCTGGCAGTTTGCTGCCATCATCAAATGTTAGTTTCGAGAAGTACAGATTTCTATCAGCAGCACACAAAGTGTCAACATAACGGTCCGCCGTAGCCATTACGAATCTCTCACACTCACAAGAACAATAAAAAAAATAATCCACAAACTGATTACTTCACTTGTTCACTAAGGCAGGTCACTCAAACTACACCTAGAATAGATAAATTTCTGTAAATACTAGGTCTAAACGCTAAAAACAGCTGTTGAAAAAAACAAAACGACCACTTAATTAGCACTAGCAGCCGCCGCATTCCACCATTTTGACCTTTCTGCCCACCAGTGTGTTATTGGGCGGGGCTAAAGTGTGTAGCGACACGGCCCAGTTTAACTGGCCTATACATTTCTAGTGACCTTACATTTGCCAAAATTTTTGATTTATTCAAAAGTACCGGTGAAGGGGATGGAATTTTGTATGAGCTGTATAGGCGCGTTTTTCATGAACGAAACCTAAAATTTCATCACCCAAAGACAGATACGTGCGGTAATTTGTGAGATGTTTAGAAGTGCACCAGAGCCAAAGCCCCAAAACCTGCTGGATGAGTACCATGAGCATGAGCAGGAGAAAGTCACACCTCGTCAACTCTTAGCTTCTTTTAGGGAGGAAGCGAAAAACAATTCAAAATTCAGAACAGCAATTTTTTACCTCCAGAAGTTATATATCTTCCACAATCAAACCGTGGAGAAATATTTTACAAAAGAAGACTTTCTTGTTTTAACTTTACTGTTTGTGACACTAACAGACAAGGACATTGGTTTTTTTGTTTTTTGACATGGGGGGATAGCATCTAGAGGTGCTAATGAGATAGCTTCATGCCTCTACTTATTTCTTAGGGCTGTTGACAAAGAAGGAGACGAAAGACTGGCACTTTTTTCAGACGGCTGCTCAGGCCAATATTAAAAATTCCATAATTCCCATAATGATGAGGGAGTTTCTTAAAAACTCAGTTTCACTGAATCAGATCACATTACATTTAAAAAAAAAAAACCATGGTCGAAGTGCAGGTGACTCAATGCATAGCGTGATTGAAACTGCTGTTCAAAAAGTGGAAACCATCACTATGCCAAGTGAGCTTGTAGGGATTATTAGATCGTCAGCTAAAAAAAAAAGCCCTATCGTGTAAAAGAGTTGGAAACAAAAGACATTACTCTGATTGGAAGACACTAGCAGCTGCTACCTAGGTCCTACATGTAAGAAACGGCCTCTAGGCTGTATGTCGGGACTTACAAAGAAATTACTTTTTGTATTTATACGAATTGTAAACTATGAAATATACATTGGTTTGTATTGAAATAATTGTAATTTGTACTCACTATCTTTTTTCTTTGAATTTTCTATGCTTTCTAGCTTGCAACTTGGAATAACACTAACATATATTTTACCCGTTTTCTTTCATTTTTCAGTCAAGGAATTGGAAGCAGAGGCGGGAGATATTCTAAATGTTGTTTATCCTAATGAAAGTGATTTCCTGTCATCCGGAGACGAATATTATACCTGAAGATGCTACAGACTCTGACAGTGAAATGGAAATGCCCTCTACTAGCAAAAAACTGAGGGTTCAGACATCAAACAAGAGGAGAAAAGAAGAGTCTGAAGATAGTTCAAGTGAAGATGATATTCCTTTATCAAGGGTTCAGGAAGAACATAGACAGCGTGCGATTTGTGGGGAAGAAGTGATCACCCTGATACTTGATGAGCCTATGTGCAAGCTGAAGACTGAGAAGGAGCTAAAAAAGGAGGGGAGAGGAAGCATGGACAGTTTGGTGGATTGTGACTCCAAGATGGTACGACAACAAGAGAGTGGATTTTATTTCATCATACATTGGAAACAGAGCCCATTGAAAATGTAACCAGATGGGACAAAAAAAATGAAAACTGCAGTGAAGTGCCCTGCCATAATTCACACATACAACAAACACATGAGAGGGATGGATCTGCTTGATTGTCTCACCGCTTTCTACAAAGCCAAAGTCAAAACTCGCCTGTGGTACATTTATTTGTTCTAGCACACCATCAACATGGCGGTAGTCACCAGCTGGCTGAGATATCATAATCACTGCAGAATGCTACAGCAGCCCCAAGTCAAGCTATGTGACTTCCAGCAGTCGATTGCTGACAGTTTGGTGATAGTCGAAAGGTTGCCAGGGTGTCCAGCAGCTGGGAGTCCCCAACCTCTCCAAAGCTCCAGAACTCAAGAGATACCTCCAACTGTTGATACACGGCTTGATCTCGCGGATCATCCCCCCCCCCCCAATGTCGATCGGCAATGGTGCAAACACTCCGGTTCACTCTCAAAGACCTACATAATGTGTAGACAGTGCAGAGTTCATCTCTGTTTTAACAAGAACAGAAACTGTTTTGAAGAATACCACACAAGAAAAACATAATAATTTTGTTCAATGCTTCCCACTGTGCCATATCTGGCACGTAATACTCAAATGCCCAATGTGCCATATATGGCACACTCTGTAATTTCATAAATACAAGTTTTAGATGAAAACAACTTTTAAATTGTGTCATTGTACATCCTTTTGAACCTATTCTGTGAAAATGAAATTTTTCTGTCAAAGATTTCTATACCTGGGCACTAGAGGGTTAAAAGAAATTCGGGATGATCATGTGGAAAAGTTCATTCACATAATCATGATTATTGATTGTACGTATGGGATTCCTTAGCTTTGAGAAAGTTTATCAGTATTCGATCGATGTCGTTTTACGGCTTCCTCAAACAAACAAAAGACGATGCCCTTATACCGAAAGTTGAATTAGCAATTAGATTTTTACCCCTCTCCCTCTTCACAAGCACAAAGCAGCGAAGGGAGAACACCCAAGAAAAAGATGAAGACGGGGCGTTTCTGGAGCCGTACTGTTACCGATTAAAGAAACTGCCCAAGGATGTGAAAGGTGTGGTGCAATTACAAATTGCACAGTTATTTTTTAACGCAGAGAACAGGCATCTACCACCCCAGCCAATCATGCCCCTGCCGCCACTGTCACAGCCAATGCAACCCCTTGAAACTCCAAGGCAGTTTCCAATGGATTGGCTTCGACCACAATTATACATCCCAAATACTCAGCAGCGTGCTCCCTATCTTGGCGAGACATCTGATGTTATTGCGTTAGCCATGAAAGAGTTGCAGTAATGATTCATTTTCTTTCATTTAATATGTTCACCTTATTTGCTTTAATAAAGAAATGTTGTATTTAAAAGTAAAATATCTCAACGTATACAATTTGTTGTTGTTGCTGTTGTTGTTGTCACTTACCTTATGCAAAGTGCCAGTCGCTCCTTTGGACCAATCGCTTCTCTTGTTAGGTTTATTTTCGTCAGATGAGGTCCTATATGGAACAAAACTTGCCGTAGTTGTTCTCTGGTCAAGCGAAAATACTGATGGAATCGTTCTGAATCCAGTTCTAATTCTTTAACAAGATGGTGGTACACACCAAACTTTTTCCTTTGTTGCAATATTTCATGAACCCACCACCTGTGTTGTCTTTTCCTGGTTCCCAAAGTTGCAATGTCTTCAAACTCCTCTTCCTGTTTCCTGACATATCTAGACAAGCAAGGAGCCATAGTTCTATGAATACCAAACTGTGGTGTGCTCAGAACCAAAAAGGACAAACTGACGGATCACGAACATATATATACACGCACACATGGAAAAGGGCAATACGTGTTACGCATCACACATTGCACATTACGCATTACGTACACATGGAAACCTGGCTTTATTGTCTCTGCCAAATTTTATTTATCATGTACATTGATCGTTTCTTTTAAGATTTAAAATGTTCTTACCAAATAAAAATAAATAATTAATGTTAAAAAGGAATTTGTATTCATTAACTAAATCAGTATACAGAAGTGAATGAAAGTACAGCCTGTCTATTCTATGTTTGTATGGTCTAAGACTTTGCCAACTCCAAGGCAATGAGTGCACATTCCACTCGCATACTGACTGACTTGATCTCGGCACAGGAAGATCTAGTCGCAAACTGCCCTTCTTCTACTGACATAGTGCCGGAGATCAAATTTACCTATTTATACAAAATTGTCAGTTCTAAAACACAACATCAAATTTCAAACAGATTGAACCAGAAACAACTGAGTCGCAGCATTTTTAAATTTAAAAAATTTTCTCCGAGCCGTAACTCAGAACAGGTAAAAGTGATCTCCATCACTATGTGAGTGGAGCAACGAATTTGAAGGAACCTCAACCTTGCTGCAGAATCAGTAGTACAAGTAATGCTACCCAGAGTAGGCCTATTATATATTCCAAAACAAAATTTATACTGCTTGAATTTAATGTAGGCCGAACAGTATCTTTCCGGCTAATTCAGATTCAAGTGATAGAACTTTTCTTATGGTGGCGCTTACATACTAGTCTTAGTAATAAGATCTACAGGCTAAAAAACATATTATATAAATTAACATTTTTCATCACCATTATGACATTTTGTGTTTCGATTCAGCCATGCTTTCATACTACAATATAATCTACTTCTTGGCTCAGACACAGAGAATTGCAAGAGACAAATAGAAGACAAAAATAATGATCGTTATTACTGTTTATTCCATGCGACATGGGTAAAAATAACACCTATTTTCAGTAGAAAAGTGACTGCCTGCAAACCACTTAAGTACACTAGCAAGCATTTCACTCAAGTCACTGGCAAAAATATGTCCGCAAACCACTTAAGTCAATTTTATACCATTGATGAGCAAATTATCAAATAAATGTGTTAGTAAAGTTTGAAAACTTTGCTAAAGGTCTGTTTCATCAACTTTTGCATGAAATTTATTCTGCCGTTAATCTTTACATCACTTTTTCATTGCTAGTGAAAAAGTGTTAAAATGGACTTAAGTGGTTTTGCTTGCAGCGCCGACAATATGACTATCTTAGTTATTGTTATACTTATTTCTTTGTTTACTACTCTGTTTATATTACTACATTTAGCTTTTCTGACTCTCTCAGAGAGACGACAGAATTTAACAAACGTGATAGAAGTGCATGCATGCCCAAGTCATTTGTTTTAGTTGCTTGAATAGATGAGAAGAGGGTGCGAGAAAAGAGGGAGGGGGTACGGATACGTAAACAGCTGTACCGGTCCAAACTGACACCACAGAAAAAAAGACGCATAAATGAAAAGAAAAGGGCACAATATAATGACAAGAAATCTTATCAGACTGATTGTAAGAAGAGTAACCGAAAAGAAAAACTGTCCACTTCAACACAGGCTATAAAGAGACTAAAAAAACTTGTTGGAAAGGGAGACAGTCTTTACAGTTTTATGAACTTTAATAAAAGGAAGCTCTAGAACCTGAGGGTGAATACTTTGACCAAACAACAGGAAGAATCAATGTTGTTGGCAGAGACCAAAACAAAGCGCAATCATCTGTAATGGGAGAATGCTGGAGGGATGATGAGAGAGATCCTATTTCAAATCAAGGCGAGGAAGAAGTAGAAACTTTGGCGGAATCACTGGGAAGGAATGTAAATGAATCTATTGAGCTCTTGGTAGAGGAAAACACTCAACAGACAGAACCTTTAGACATAGAGAATCAAAATGCACAGCAATCAACAGAATTTGAACGTCATACTATGGAGTGCCTTCGTCAGGAAGGGGACGAAATGGGACCCACATCCCACGAAGAAAATCAGTCGAAAAAGCCATCTGGTGGGGTAGAAGAGGAGGTTATAGAAGATGAAGTTGATGTTGTTGCAGCTATGGAGGAAATTCACAAAGAGCATGGCACTTGGAAGAAGAGGAAAGCTCACCCAGAAGCATGGAAAAGAGAGGTGAACAAGAAAAAGAGAGAAAGTGGTGAAGAGTATGAGGGGAGGAAGTACACCTCTAAGAAAGAGTTTGTCACGGAGAGTAAGCCTTCCCTAATGCTTGGTGATCGATGTGCCTGCAAAACTTCTTTCACAAAGTGTTCTGCACTGACTGAGGAAGACAGACAACACATTTCTGGAGATGTGTGGAGGCTGGATTGGGAGCAAGAAAAGAATTTTGTATCTGTAATGACCCACAAGAAGGTCGTCTCGAAAAGGACAACACAAGATGCGGACTCGTCCAGAAGATCGGACACAATTATTTACATGCTAAAGACAGTAAATGGACAGAGAATAAGAGTCTGCAAGAAGATGTTTTTGGCAACAACAGGACTCACAGACTATTTTGTAAGGACATGTACAGATGTGAAAGAAAACAACTCTGCCAGTAGTACATCTACCAACAAAAAGCCTGATGCAAGAAGATCAAGTGCCCTTCGCTTCCTCCATTCCCTGCCTGTAGTTCCATCATACTATTGCAATGAGGATTCAGTAAAACTCTACTTAGAGCCTACCTTTGGATCTAGTGCAGAAATTTTCCATCTCTACAAGGAATATTGATCCGAACATGGATTCCAAGCTGCAGGAAGAACGGTTTTCGTGGATGAGTTTGACAAAAACAATTATAGCATTTTCAAACCTCGAAAAGACCAATGCGATGACTGCACCCAATATGTTGCTGGAAACCGCTCTGAAGAACAAAATGCCTTGCATATTCTGGACAAGGACACATCTAGAAAGGAAATGGAGGCAGATATACTTCTGGCCAAGGAGAGTAATGGATTACTATGGATCTTCAGCAGGTTCTCCTGTGCCCTGCTTTAACCCTTTGAACACTATTGCCCTGAACACCGGTCAAATTCTACGGCAATATATACACTATTAGCCGGTACAGCGGTCAGAAGGGTGACACTGCATATTTGTGCTCCTGCGTCATCAAAAGTTGCATTTAATGGCCATTTTTTATTCCCATTTGTTAACAAAGAGAAACTAGAAGCCGGCGCCTAGTTTCGAGAGGTTTTTTATGAAATTTTCGTGATGAAACGAGCATTTGATGAACCCTCAACCCCGAGGGGTAAAGAGGGGTAAATCAGTATTACCAGCCCAAGCTGTTAGGGAGATGATTCTCGATTCGGAGGATGAAGAATTAGGTTTTGACAAATATTACCCAATGAACGATGTTGAAAGCGTGTCTGACAATGAATTAGATAGAGATCTAGACCTAGACCAAGACATAGAAGTTGAAGAAGAGCCTAGACCTGGACCTAGTGGTGATGGTGGGCGTGTCCCAAGAAGGAGGTGTCGCCCTGAGCCTCTTGATTTCTTAGCAACAGGCTGGTACAAAACATTTTCGCCCATTGACACCACTTTTGATGATTCTCAGTGTGGGCCTCAAAACTTTCCTGATTATCTGACAGCTAATAGTATGAGCTGGATTTTCTTTCTTTGTTTCTGGATGACGTGTTTTGGAACACCCTCTGCGAGGAAACCAACAGAAGGGCTGAGCAGGTGAAGACGGCAAAGCCTGGCTATCACTATGGAAAAATATGGAAGCCAGTCACTGTAGAAGAACTAAAGGCCTTCTTGGCCCTTCGACTGATCATGGAGACAACAGTAATCAAACCAAAATATGAAAATTACTGGAACTCGGAGGGGACAAACTTTTTGATGCTTACTCCCGGATTCTCGACTGTCATGTCGCGCGACAGATGGCTGTTAATTTGGACGTTCCTGCACTTCACTGACGAAGAGGATGATAACATCAACAAAGAGGACAAAATCTACAAAGTGAGGCATTTGATTGACAAACTGCTGCCCAAATTTAGACACTTTTATAAATGTGACCAGTACTTGAGCTTGGACAAAGGAATGATTCCTACAAAAAACCGTTTAGGAATCAAGCAATACATAAAAGATAAGCCCATCAAGTGGGGGATAAAATCATTTCTACTCACGGATGGCAAGACCGGTTACATTGTTGCCATGGAAATTTATACAGGGAGGGAGGAGGCTGTGAACAATGATGTAGGTGCAGTGGGCAATGTGGTTATTCGTCTACTGATGTCGGCAAACTACCACGATCAAAACTACGCTTTAGCCATGGATCGCTGGTACAATTCTTTGAGTTTGTTCCACATTTTGCACCCACAATATTGCATACTAGCTTTTGGAACAATTCTCACAAACAGAAAATATTTTCCCCAAACACTGAAAAAGCCCCCAAAAAATGGAACGTGGCAGTTCTGATTTTTTGTGCAGAGAAAATCTCTCATGCGCTGTCTGGCAAGACCGTAAACCGATTTCTTTCGCCTCCAATTTTCACAACTCCACTGACATTGACACAGCAGATAGGAGGAAAAAACATGGATCTGTTGTGACAGCTGACATCCCAGTTGTAGTCCAGGACTATAATGGTTTTATGGGAGGCACAGACAAAAACGACCAGCTGACCCGCCTCAACAAAACTCGTCGTCACTACAGATGGCCTCGGCACCTTTTTGTGAAAATAGTAATGTGGGCATGCTACAATGCATTTGTGATCAAATCTTCATTTTTACTTCAAAACACACCAACTAGGAAAAAAGAACTTCAACACTTTCATTGAAAATATTTGCAAGGCTCTTGTTGGCAATGTGCGAGTTAGTAGAGTGCAAAGCTAAGAATCATTCCAGCAGAATTGCCTCGTCACCTGGAAAACGTAGGCCAGCACCACCCAGTATTTCCAGCAAATGCCAGCACCAACACAGTGTGTGCAGTCATGAGCCCTAACCCTGATACCAACTACAAAGATCGCCCCTTCAAGCATGTGAAAACCTCAATTCAGTGCACAGAATGCAAAGTTTTTTTTATGTACCACACAGGGCTCAACGTGCTGGACCGACTGGCATACCAAGGCCCAATACTGGAGATAAATGGTAATAAAAACATTCTATAATACTCACATTTGCTCCATATCGACCAATGTTGTGTGTTTCCATCATTATATTACTATCTATGAAAATGGCAATTTTGGGCTGGGGGACCAGGGACAGGGGTTCATAAGGACAGGAGGACCAGTGTTCAAAGGGTTAAAAGTGTCGGCTTTATACTACAGAACTAAATTATGTGTTCACAATTTTTCTGTATTTGACTGCATTACAGCTGACGCCATATACTATGTTTGGCATGAAGCCGAAGGTGGCTTGTCAGCCAATGAATTTGTCACGTGTTTACAGGAGAGAAAAACAAAGAAAACTAAGGGCACAACTGACTGAAGAAGAGAAAGAAGCAATTAAAGCAATTAAACAGGAGAAAATATGCTGAAAAGAATTGTAAAAGGGTTAAGGACCAATACCAATATTCAGCACTGTCTGATACTCCTGTTGCTCTTCAAAATACCATTGATAGGGCATCACCAAAAAAAAATACCAACAACGGCAGCGAAATATAATGCAATTTATCTGGCTAAAAAGGCCATGCCGGCCAACAGAAAAGACACTATTCTTGTGCTTGAGCATTTGATTAAAAATGCATCGCCACGAAAGAAAGACGTACTTGAGGAACTGCTGCGTACTGTAGTGAAAAGTCCATTCCACATTCCAAGGAAAATATGCAGAAGGCTGCAGTCCGAAAGGTGAAGGACAGTGAAGTGAAATAAAAAATTGTGGACTTTTTTAATGGGCAGTCGACTTGCCAGGAAAAAGACATTACAGCAAACAGCTGAAAAAGCAAAGAAAGATTTTAACATATTCTATACATATTCTTTTTGATATATTTATAAATGAACATATAAATATTAAGGTTTCAAAGAGAACATTTCGTCATGGTGCTGACCTTTTGGCGCAAAAAAAAAACAAAACGTGTTTATTCTTTTGTAATAGTCAGACAGGCCAAAATGATTCTAGGTAAAAGTGGCCATCATCCACGTTGGTTGAAACAACCCCAGAACCAAAATGGCCTATGTCAATGAATGAGAGGACATTACAGAAAGTTTTAGTTTCAGGATAATGGCTTGGCACTATTGAATGATTTTTACATTAACTAGTGTAAGGGCCCGTTCAAAGAACGGATTGCAAACAACACGCACAATCAGCACACAGATTATGTAGATCTAGGAAGAAAACATCTCACAACTGGCACAGCAACACCCGCATGGCCCGTACCGTGCATAAAGCAGAGGCACAGAAACTCATGCCTTCAAACTTTGAAACGCAACCGGAAGTTTAAAGTCGAAACAAAACAAAGGCAGGAGGGAGGCCATCATTGTTGAGGAGAAAGCATTATTTGATTTTTTAAGGCCTATTTTCATTTATTACAAAATTACGATACTTCGCTTTCCTGTCAAAGGAATAGACATAGTAGCAAAATGACATATCTTTCACCTGTAATTTTTTCAGGTCTGGGCATTTCTTCTTCGCAGCAGTGAATTTTTTTTCCTTGCTGTTTTTTTATATAGATAGATGCACCATGGATAGGGCAAATGATGTAACAGGTACCATGACGATTTTATAGATGTCGGCCAAAACACATTTTGACAATAAAGTGTTAAAAATTTATGCAGTGTTTATGTGAACTCGGCGAAAATGCTAGGTTGAAATTTAATGTCCTTAAATCATGTGGGGCCCTTTTGCTTAATGTGAGAATGCTCTTGATGCCACAATGTGTCCTACAACCAGAGAGTGGTGGATGCCACACTGCATTGCACGAAAGTGCAGCAAATGTGGTGTTCACCTACTGAAACCAAAACTTGAAGCGCGGTGTCACCCAAGAGTATTTGTCACATATAAAGAATGGAAGTAGGTCTTTCATGAGAAGTATAAAGTGAATCGCACCGAACTTGTTGAGCAGACATCATCTGTTCTGGCTCTGATAAATGCTTTTTGTAAATAGTTTAAAAGACCATGGTCTTCATGGTTTTACCTCTGAATGGCAGAGGAAACAGTTTAATATTTTAAAAGATGATTTACCTGCAGATGCTGCTGTCACGAGCTGAGTTAGGTCCTGGGGAATATAGCTCTCGACTGCACGAGAGGGGGCTAACTCTCACTCAGACTGGCACACCAGTGAATAATAAAACAAACACAAGTTGTAAATTGAAGTCAGGAATGCAGGGCCGAACATCTATTGAAACAGATTTGACTGCATATAAATATGCATGTGTAATGAATTATATCTATACACCAGAAGGCATTATAACTGCAAGCCAATGCTAATCAGCTACTTCACCGCTAGACTAAGTATTAATTGCATATAATAACTACGACTGCACAATTTATACTGCAATGACGGTCTCAACGCATGACCAAGATTATGATGCAAAAAATCCAATTCCAACAAATACTTTCAAATTACACTGGAATATATATATATAGATCTAATAACTCACTTTCTCTCACTTCATTACAATAATGATCATACGTTATCTAGCTACAATAAAGCTATCATTGTTAAGCTGGCAATGACTATGGGATTTTACAATATTAACGACTCACTGTTAAATAGTCGCATCCACTACGGGAGGGCAGCTCCTCCCCGGAGAACAGTTCGTTGACCTCTCGGCTGCTGTAGGGGTGGTATCAGTGGAGATTTAGAATAATAGTTGATAGTTTACGAAACTTATATTGCCCATTCACTGGATTGTGAACAGAAATACTAAACGCGCGCTGTTTACTGATGTTCTGTCTCAGAGCTGGTTGTATAGGCTCTCGCCGTCAATATAGTTATTATTTAGGATGGCGGATCTTCGCTACACTCACTCTCGTGGAGGTCAATGGAATTACTTCATGTATGAACAAATGTTCATCTGTAACTAAGGCCAACTTGGGCTTGAACCTCTTTTATATGCTTAACCCTCTTAGTGCTCACTAAAAAACTAAAAAATGTGTGCTAAAATTTTTCTGACTCATTCTGGTCAGCAAAATCAGTAAAAATCGCCACAAAACGCAATCAAACAACAACAACTACTTTCATTCCTGGAAACGCAAGCGGATGTGCCAGATTTTTATTTGGCTTCTCAGCCAAAATAAATTTAACCGCACATATAGAGAGCCACGATCGTGGCCTGTCGCATTAAGAGGGTTAAGGGCTGGCGACCGTTGGACTGTTGGCCCTAGTTTCCGCTATAAAATGTTTGTGTATGAAACGTCATATCCTTTTACATACTGCACTAATACACTCACTAATGATGAGGTTGTATTAATAAATTGCGCACCGGTGTGCATACTGGCATGAATTACTATTCCCAACTATTGGATCTCTGACAACGTCTGTAATTGTGGTCGATTTTGCTGAGAACTACATCTGTAGGCATCAGCGAGAGGTATCAGCTGTCCACTGGTCTTACAATCAGGTGACTCTATCCCCCGTTGTTGTCTACAGGAGGTGTACTCAGTGCAATGAGAAGATTACCTGTTATTTTGTGTTTTTTTCAGATGATTTGAATCATGATTCAAATTTTGTTTTTCATATTCTTGATATGGTTGTCTGAAATAGAAGCTTCCCAATTTATGATATTTCAGACAATTGTGGCATACAATTTAAGTCCAAGCTTCTATTCCATCCCATGAGTAGGCTGGCCAGTAACTATAATTTTGAGCGATGTTATTTTCGGGAACGACACGGAAAGAATCAGTGTTATTCACGTGGTGGAATGGTTAAATCATTTTTGAGCCAATATTGTTTTCAGACCAAACTGTATTGTGAAGTGCAAAAGAGATTGTCTGTTTTTTAGATTCAAATCTGACATTAAAAAAATGTAGATTGTTCACACCAGGCAAGAACTTTTCATTTGGTGGAAGAATCAGATACTGACAGAAGTGTTTCCTCAAGCAGCCTGAAAACATTGCCTGGGACTAAAAAGGTTCACTCATTAAAAGTACTGTCATCACAGATTCTTGCTGTGAGACAATTTTCTTGCTTCTGTGCTTTTTGCTTATAGACTTGTCAAGTCAGTGTTCAAACAAAGAACTTATATCCAATTTTGAATGTATTAAATGGCCTAATGCCAAATCTGACAACTGCAATTTGGTTGGTAATGATCAGGCTAAAGGTGTGGAGATTGATGTTGCCAATGCTGTTGATGGTGTTGCATTACCTGACAATGTTGTTGATGGTGGTGATGCATGTGATACACTTAATAAAATTGCTGATAATGTGAATACATGGCCTGATGATGTTTTTCATGACAGCAATGATAATAGTACTTCTACATGTGATGAAATTGCTGTTGTTTATGATGTTTCAGTTGATGATAATGATGATGAGTTGAATACCGTAATGTGTCAACTTGATGATGATGATAATGAATTGTCTATACAGAGAGTGTTATCGGTGGTAAAGAGAAATTTGTTTGGAACAATGAAGAAAGGCTGTGAAGCATTTTTCAAAGACATTTATGGCAAACTATTAAATTGTGGTTCTTTTCAAGATGTAAGAGATCTTTGTCAAGAAATATTTGTTGAATTTGAAAATTACAATTTATTGCTCATACATCCAACAATAACCAGAAGGGAAGTGGACAAAAATGCTGTGCAGTTACTCCCACCCAATAAGCCTCAGGGGTTTTTGCCAGCCCTTACAGTAGGAAATGGGAACTGCATGATGCGGTCTTTGAGTAAATGTGTGTTTGGTCATGAAAACAACCATTTAGAAATGCGGTGCCGCATCATTGCAGAACTTTCCTAAACAGAAGTCTTTACCTGGATGAAGACTATGTCAGTGTTGGATGAAGATTGGAGAACAATAAAGTTCTGCCCTTGATTGCCTTGTTGTCTGACTGTCATGATGGAACAGACACAACCTCTCTCACAGTCATAGAGGATACCTTTCACAAGGAGGTCTTCAATGCCAGGAAACTGTGCCAAAGTCTTGGCATATGGCAGCTCTTAGCTGCCCCAAATGTTTTAATATGTTGTCTTATATCTTTGTACCCACAGAGAGGCCATGAGAATGTCCAGGCTCTTTTTGGCAGAGCCATGCTTCCACAAGGCATCAATTATAATTATAATGATGTAATTTATGTCATGTGGTCATCTACAAGGCTCATGCCTGATGAGCACTGGGTAGCCAATCACGTGGTCCCCATGCTCAAAATTGGCAGCACACGGCTTTGGAAATCAATCGATTCAAGTGGATCAGCCAGAGTCAGGAGATCCAGTTCAGCTACAAAGAATGCCTATACAACAACCAACAGAAATAACAGTGATGCAACCAGAGCCAAGGCCAAGTCCTACAGTGAATCCAGCAGAGACTACAGCAAGTAGGCCTACAGCAGTGAACACGCCTTCCAGATTTTGTGAATAATTGTTTGTGGTGTAACCCTCTATGCCGTGAAGGTATAGAACTTGTTGTGTTTAATAGCAGATAGGCAATGAGATTAGTTAATTAATTAAGTTGTGTTGCTTAAAATTAAATAATAATAAAAGAATTAATAAACCTTAAAGTAAGGTTGTTATTATAGCATGGCTACATTGTGCTATATGGGCATAATAATCCCTTTTGTAGTCATCTGAACCAAGGGTTCAGTAGTTAGCTTAATTTGTCTGTTAGTTTTGTTTTAAATTAAAAATTGGTTCTCATCATTTAATTTTAGTGAACATGTTCCATCTTATCTGAACATAATATAGGCCTATGTTTTAAGTATTTCAATTTCGGATCATTATGCAGAAAACCAGTCATCCAGAAATCAAAGAACAGTTATCAACTTATTCCCTTGTGCTGACAACACAGAGACAGTTGTATTTCCAATGTAATACTATTTACTATGGACAATTTTGTACTTTAGACATATTACAGAAACGCTTAAATAACCAAATTGTGTACTAAAGCTTGAACTGAGTTTTCTTATCGTAATTTCATTTAATATGTGGATACAACTAAAGCTTAATTCAAAAGTATCTTTGGTTTTGGGACTAAAAGGAGGAAGGTGTATTGTAAAGATCTAAGAGACATAACTCTTGTATATATATATCTATCAATCTATATAATAAAGCTACAACAAAACCGCTAATAGTCCTATGGACTCGGAAACTACACAACGCATCGACCTGAAATTTGGCAAAAAGAATTATGGGATAGCGAACATTGTTCCTATGGCTATACACAAACAAAACCGTTTGTTATTTCTGAGTTAATCGGTAAATGCGGTTATAATCAAAGACTAAATTCACGAGAGCGTTTGATCCGAAATTTATGATCAATAAGATATTGATATATGTTTCTAATAATAGCCCACTTACGCCTACACATGATGTTATCACTTCCTGCGATGTGTTCACTAACAAACAAACTAACCCTTGCGCAAATCATTGCCATTTGACGGATGCTGACGGGATGCGCAGGATGTCAACGCGCAAAGGGAGAGCAGTAAAACTCATCTAAAAACAAACAAACATAAAATAAAGCTAAAGGAACGGGCAAAATGAAGCAGGTCCATAATAATCACCCAGAACTGAAACTAATAAATCGATTTATCCCGGGCAGGGCCGGGCAACTCAGCTAGTATTTAATATATTTGTACTTACATCCCTTTATTTAATTTTATGTTAAAGTGATGTGTAGTGCATGTGTAATAAAGGAGAGTGCCTAGAGATGATGCACACAAAAAATTGACGTCTTTATGTTTTGCTTAATTACAATGTTCTCCATTCACTGAGTTATAATTTACGCTCACACAACACAACCACAGAACAGCCTGGGTGTATGGTTAGGGTTAACATGGAATTAAATACATTCATTCATATAATTTTAACACATTGGTGTACAACTGATTCAAAGTGTGTGTGGAATTCTCAGGTAGACCTAGGTTGAAATATTGGGAATGTGAAGACAAACAGACCACCATTTCGCCCAGATTTAATAACCCGATATTCTCTGTTTTGAATATTATACTAGCATTGGCCCTGCTATTGCCCACGACAAACTGCTCATCACTGTCAATTCAGAGTGATTATAACAGATCTGCTTCATTTTGCATGCTCCTTTACATTTATTTTGTCACTGTTTGTTTGTTTGCCTTAGATAAGTCTTACTGCATTCCCCTTGCATATTTAATGTCCTAGGCACCCTTTCAGCATTTGAGGTGAAGCTTGTCATGAAATGGCAGCAGTCTGTACACTGGTTAGTTTCATTTAAGTAACTGTCCCATTGTGCAAATGATTATTGAGCATTTCAGACATCAGGAGACAGCATTAGAAGTTAAAGTTTTGCCAGCCCTCCAACAACCAGATAAATAATTAAGGAGGAGGGGGAGGTGGTCAAGGCCTGTTCTTTAGCAAGTGAAAGAGAGTACAGGCTTCATGTGTGTTCACCAAGCCTTATCAACTCAGTGTGGAAAGCCTAGCAGAAGGAAGGATGGCATCATAGGCTCATGTGTAGGTGAAAAGGAGAACCGGAAGTGAAATCAGCAACATAAAGCAAACTCAAAAAAATACTTCCCCACCTTCTTAAGTCTTGAAATCTAAAAACGGATCTCCTGCAGGTCGAATGGATGGCACCTGTAACATTTCACGCAAATCTGAGCTGTGTGATGCTAAAAATCCTTAAGTTTTTTTATTATACAGATATGAATCTAGAACTAGCTGATCTAGTCTAGCTAACTCTGTGACATGTTGGCACATTCTGATCACTATGTGGGTGGTATTTTTACTCATATCAGTCCTTTCAGAAATATGATTGTTCAGCATCGGTCAATAGTTTTCATATTTTGATCAACTTGTAAAAATACAATAACCCCCCAAAAATCTCACTATAGTGCACACAGTATAAGTTTTATTATTTATCCACAAGAGGTGACCACAAATTTTCCTTGGAAATATGACTGTTATTTATAAACAGCAGTGTCCGGTGATAAATCTTTCACAATTTGTGATTCTAGATCTAGAATCTAGGTTACCTACATAGATCAATATTAAAGCCTAGACTCTATTCAAAAGTCGCTGTTATTCCCTCTAGGTCTGGCAAAGTTTTGATTGATTCTGTACTGACTTTCCAAGTGTGTTGTGTTTGAGTTTGGGTTCAGGTTTTATGGCGCGTCGGCATGACAGTGGCCAATTTGTGCCCATCTTAGCCTATCTAGGTACTCTGTCTATATTTCATATTCACAGTTTCATTAGTTTACATTTCGCAAGTGAAATTAAATAATCACCTTTAAAATTTATTGCATTGGTAAAATTCTAAAAAATTGTTTTGTATAAAGTTGAAAGAGAGTCAAAGCTGCAGTCTATAAATGCATACATGTATTTTGCAACATAAACAGTATGTATATTAGCACATTACCTTAATTACGACTGCCGGGCAAAAACCTAGCTGTATGCAGTAAGGGCCGATGTGCAATTTGTAGGTCATAGCTGCAGACTATAAAATATGCACTTAGCACTTTACCTTAACTACGACTGCCGGGCGAAAACCTAGCTGTATGCAGTAAGGGCTGATGTGCAATTTGTAGGTCATAGCTGCAGACTATAAAATATGCACTTTACCTTAATTATGACTGCCGAGCAAAAACCCAGCTGTGCACAATAAGGGCTGATGTGCAGTTTGTATGTAAAAGCTATAGACCATAAAATCTGTATGTTAGCACATTACCTTAACTACGACTGCCGGGCGCAAACCTAGCTGTACACAGTAAGGGCTGATGTGCACTTCAATGTATGTCAAAGCTGCAGACCATAAAATGTGTATTTTTAGCACATTACCTTTAACTACGACTGCCGGGCGCAAACTCAGCTGTACACAGTATAGGCTGATGTGCTGTTTGCATGTCAAAGCTACAGACCATAAAATGTGTATTTTAGCACATTAACTTTAACTACAACTGCCGGGCGAAAACCCAGCTGTACACAGTCAGGGCAGATGTGCAGGTTGTATGTCAAAGCTGCAGGCCATGAAATATGTATTTTAGCACATCACCTTAACTACGACCGCTGGGCGAAAACCCAGTTGTACGCAGCAAGGGCTGACGTGCACTTTGTGTGTCAAAACTGTAGCCTATAAAATACATACATGATGTACATGTATTTGCAACATAAATAATCTGTAGTTCACACATTACCTTAACTACAACTGCCGAGCACAACCCAGCTGCACACAGTAAGGCTGATGTGCAGTTTTTTATATTTTGTCAAAGCTGCAGCCTATAAAAGGCGTATTTGCAATGTAAATTATAATGTGTATTTGACACTACCTTAACCATGACTACTGAGCAAAACCCAGTTGTACACAGGTAGGGCTAATGTGTGCTTTGTAGGTCAAAGTGCAGCCTATAAAATAAGAATATGTACATGTATTTGCAACATAAATAACTTACTATATGCATTTAGGCACATTACCTTAACTGTGACTGCCAAGCAGAGCCTAGCTGTGCACAGTTGGTACTTATGTGCAGTTTGTTTGTCAACTTAGCACACCTGAAGGTGAAGGATAAACCTACAAAAGGATGTATGACACATGTACATAGATTGATCCCTTTGTGCTTTCATGTCTGCACAACACTCCTATATTTTCCAACTACCGAGTACAGCCCCGAAGTAGAGAATAATGGTGTTATGAGTGTGTTGATCATTTCAGTGACCTGTTGATCTGGCTTGTTTTTTCATTTTGATGACACAGCCTTTCTCAAATTTTGGGCCCCATGTGGTATTCAGACTACCATAACAAAAAATATGAGGGGGTGTGGGGGGGGGGGGGGGGGCATGTTTACGAAGAGAAAAACTATGCGAGGAAAAAAATCGTTGTTAAATTAAAAAAAAAAAGACTAATTTAAAACAAGGAAGCTAAAAAAAAAAAGGCCCAATTACTATAATTAACTTTAAAAAACAAGGAAAATGGACTTTGAAAAAAACAATGATGATGTTCTGACACTGCAAATTGAAGACAAATATTTTTTAGATGATAATGAACAAACCTGACGGTAAAAAAAAACCTCAATCATGTAAAACATCAAAAGAAGAAAAAAAATCCCTCAAGAGGGCATCGCAGGAGGCAGAGACTTACTGTTATGTCAGGTCGGCATATCCGATTCTTCAAGGTAACGCTGATGGTTCAGTTCAGAATTGTTTAAGTGTAATTGAAATTTTTGCAAGACACCACATATGATATAAAAAAAAACTTATCTGATTCTTACAAAGACCTACCACTGCTCATACAGCTAGGACGTGCTTCAAATTTTGAAGGTGCCTTCCTTTCAACCTGCAGGAGGTTCTTTTTTAGATCTGAAGACTTGAAATGGCGGAAAAGAATTTCTTTCTGAGTTTGCATGGTGACACTTATTTTGCAATTCCCCCCCTCCCCCCCCCTTACACACAAAACCAAATTCTTTCTTATCCACGAACATATGATGTTATCATTTCCTGCGCTGTGTTCACTATTAAAAACACAATGATCCGGGCAAAAATTATTGCCATTTCATGACAATCTTCGTCTCTAATGCTGACAGCATGTGTAGAGCATAAATGCACAAAAGGAATGCAGAATGACTTTTCTAAAGAGAAACACACAAACAACAACAACAGAACAACCCACTACACCACATAACCCAGCTAGACTATACAGAAAACTCACGGGATTTTTGACAGGACCTAGCAATCCTCATACAACTTGGAGTTTCTTGAAATTTCGAAGATGCCTTTTTTTCACCCCGCAGAAGTTCGACAAGCCAAGGTGCTTAAAAAATATTCACACTCTTCCAGTGACTTACAAAGCAAACAAGAAGGCCTGGATAACTGGAGCTTTGTTTGAGGAGTGGATTTGCAAATTAGATAGAAAGTTTCTCTTGGAAGGGAAAAGTATCGCAATGATTGTAGATAACTGCAGTGCTCACCCTTGCATTCCAGGACTACGAGCAATCAAAATGGTGTATCTTCCACCAAACACAACCAGCATCCTGCAACCATGCGACCAGGGTATTATACAAAACTTCAAGTGTTTGTACAGAAAGAGAGTCTTGAAGAGATTTTCATTGCTTCTTTTGAAGAATATGGAAGCGTGGACAGTTATTACAAAATGACCATATTAGATGCCATCAACTTTGCTGCTGCCTCATGGTTTGAAGTTAAACCAGAAACAGTAGCCAAGTGCTTTGAAAAAGCAGGTTTCACCATAGACAGAGATAATCAGCACATGGAACCAGAAGATAAGCAGACGAGCCTGTCTCAGAAGGTGGCAACCGGACCATTGGATGAATAAAGAGATGTTTTTCTCATTTTCTTTGAGAGTTATCTTTGCTGTCTTTAGTATGAGTGTGCAGGAGAAGAATGAAAGTGATACATAAGACAAAATTGTGAGAATTCTTCGATTTGTTGTAGAAATATTGATGATTGAAGTTTGGCAAAACCACCCACTGAGTCACCATAAAGTGGGACATCCCAGGGTGACCAAATGAATGCAAGTAAAAGTAATCAATATTCATGTCTTATACGTTTTTTCTTGGTCTGGACCCGCTTTAAAGACTACTCTTTGATTTTCAAGCGACAGTCAATGAAAATTCGAACTATGGCAGAAATGTTTGGATAAAAAAAAAAAACACTGATCGATCGTTACAGGTTTTGTCAACAGAGTTTGTTTTTTTTACAAGGTCGTTTTGATCTCTAGTTCAAATTTGAAAGGTTGTAGAGTCAAACTCAATGATGAGCACATCAATAGAAACCAAACTGAGTGGTTACATTGCATTTTGAACAAAGTTGTCATAGTGAATGGCTGTTTTTTAGCAAGATTGTTCATTTTTTGCCAGATCGTCACGATCGACCATATCAATGGAATTTGAAACTAAATTTACTTTCCTCCGCTTGCGGATTCGAAACTGTATCACAACATGTTTCTTTCCACTCGAGAGACTGGCTTGGAAGGAAAGATAGTGCCCTCCCATCGAGAAGGTCAGTTAAAGATTTTTGTCAGCATTTTTTTCGATGTAGCGCTCGACAACATGTAACGATCGACTTTGATTATAAGGGTTTTACTGTCAAATAAGACTTTTGAGTGGTTATGGACAGTCTAACATGCTTTTGACGAATGAAATCGAGTAAACAGTTTGGTTATTCCTCAATAATTGTCAGTTGTTTTTTTTCTGGAATAATGGACATGTTTGAAAGCTGACACAAGGGTAGATTTCAGTCAGCATCACGATCGATCATAAATGTCGACGGAAATTCATAAAAATCTCAGTTTTTGCTGTTTTATGCATTTTTACAAAATGAATAACTGTTCTACAAAATCTTGTGGCATTTGTGTGTATGATTTGCTGGTTGGGTACACTGTATAAGACTTTCTATGTCGATCGTTATCCTTCTCAGGCAGGACTAAAGAAAGTTGTTACAATACCTTGTCATCGTCACGATCCACCAACAATTTGAAAAGAAATCACCACAAATGAAGATGATATGTTAGAAAAGCATTTTGAGGCTCATTCCAGAAGGTCACAAGACAGTGAATTGAAACAAGCTCACGTTCTTTCAATGTATGGGACTTTTCTTAAAATTTTTGTGTTGATCATTACATCCTGCAACCTGACAAAAATGGAATTTTAGTCAAAGTAATGATCAACATTGAAATCCTGTGAGCTTGTTGAGTGTAACCTCATCATTATCATCACTAGTAAATGCACCCATTCTCCGAGCTGTGAGTGGCAAACAAAAGAAAAGAGATTGACAGACTGCAAAGACACGTTAGACAAATGCTGAGTTTTTTAAAACTATTAGCTTACCGGACAATCATGGTCGCAAAACTTCAGGGGGAAGGTCTTCCCCCCGTCCGCGCCACTGACCAAAAAGTAAACAAACATAATTAATATGGTGACCTCCCCTCACCCGCGCTTTCATTCTTTCTTTCTTCTTTCTTTGTCCCATACAAATACTAAACCCCAACCATTTGATAAGCCCACTCATAAGTCCCCTCTTTAGTGTGTTTTCTTGACTGGCGCGGACGGGCGGAGGACCTCCCCTTCAGGGTATACACATCAAGCTGAGCACATGTCTTGTTTACTTTCAAGCAGGCCACGCTCAAAGGAAATGGCATATTCGATACTGTGTATCGGTTTTGCTCGCGCCCAGTAAAGAGGTTGAAGAATCGCCATCCATAACAATTATATAAACATACATTACGGCATCCATGCAGCTCGACAGGATAAAAAACAGTAGGCCTAGGCCTAGATATACCAAAATTGTGAGTATGTCGCTTAAAGGCCATGAAAATAAATGCTTAGACGTCATGCAGAAGTTTGCGCAAAATGACAGCCTTCGATGCTGAGGTTTAGAAAGAAGAGGGGGGGGGGGGGGGGGGAATCTTTCCAACATATTCCATTATTCATTACTACCAGCTATAAGCACCCGTACCCATACGGGTTTGAAGTGTTTTATTCAAACCGCATCCTCCTCCTCCCCTCCCCTGTTCCCCACCCTTCCTCTTCGTACTCTGAATCTCCTTATCTTTTTTCCCCATCTTTCTCTTCTTCTTCTTCTTCACACACACACACACATGTAGGCCTATAAAGATGAACATAAATACTTTCACGCATTATTTGCACATAGAATTATAATGATATTGTAATATTAACCCTTTAACTGACATAGTCGCTACAAGTCGCCGCTATCGGCAGACTGGTACAGTCGCCGCAAGTCGCCGTAAACGCCCCCATCACACCCACATCTGCTTTCCGCCGGTAGTCACATTATTACCGGAATGGTTTAGAACGAAACTAGAAAGTTCATGCTTTCCGGTAGTGTTTCTTCGATCGAAATCGGTTAAAATTTGGTGTTTGTGTGATTTTTTGAAGTTGGAACATAATTCTGGTGCCATGGAGGAACTTTTGCAGCTTTACCGTGAAGCAACAGGTAGGCTGTATGATGGAAATACACATAATATCGTCGATTCTGTGCCCGAATCGAGTGAAAACTTAGAATCCGGTGGTGAATTAGACATCGGTGATGGAGGAGACACTGTTTCAAGTGCTGAGATTGTACCAGACAATGATAACAATGATACAACAGTGGACAACGAAGCTGAAAGCGATGTTGACAATGGCATACTTGTGGGAGGAGTTGAGAGTGACAGTGACAGTGATGGAGAGGAGACTGTTGACATTACTGATAATGAAGATGCCAGACAATGGAGTAATCAGGTGAATGGCAACACAGTCAGGGAATTTTTACAAGACACAGGCCCAGTTCATGATCTGCCTGTTGGATCAGAGCCGCTTGACTTTTTTCATCTCCTGATTCCAGAACATGTGTTTGAAATGATTGCTGAAGAAACAAATAGATATGCTGACTTTTGTGCTCAAAAAACTGGTAAAAGGGATGAGAAGTGGACAAAAGTGGACAGTGCAGACATCAGGGTCTTTATTGCCATAATCATTTTGTTTGGAATACACCAGCTTCCAGAAATTCCCATGTACTGGAGTAGCGACGATCGGCTCAACGTCCCTGGCATTGCCAATTGTATGGGTGTGGTTCGCTTCACTAAAATAAGCAAGTATCTACACCTGAATGATTCAGCTCTGTATATCCCCAAAGGAGAGCCTGGACATGACCCTCTGTACAAAGTTACTCCTCTTCTGGAAACTGTTTTAGAAAGGTACGTATTATCATATGCGGTAATTTGTAAAAAAAACAAAACACAAAAAAGCCTTACCTCTCAAACCTCATCTTTGACTGCATTATTTATTCTTAGTTCAGCACAGAGCATGGTAAAATTACACACTGTTTGACTCTAATCTAGTCTGTTTGTCTATCAAGCATTTGCATTATATAATATTATTTTTTTTTAGTAAAAAAATGACCACATCCTTGATACAAGCTAGAAATGTTTGACGTGTAATTTTTTCAACACTGATCTAGCATATTTTTTTCCAGCTATTCTATGTGTTCTCCTCTGTCTATTTTTCCATTAGCTTCCCAAGGTACTTTCAGCCATCACAAAAGATCAGCATCGATGAGGCTATGATTCCGTTCAATGGGCGGCTCCTATTCAAGCAATATATTCGCGGGAAGCCCAACCCATGGGGCATCAAAGCATGGTGTGCTTCTGACGCCGCAACAGGCTTCTTGCTGAATTTCCAGATCTACACAGGCAAGAGTAATGAGCAAATGCCCCATGGACAAGGACACCATGTGGTGACTACTGTTGCAAGGAGATATCTGCACAACAACTATCATTTTTTCTTTGACAATTTTTTTTCATCTGTTCGGCTTGTTCAGGACCTGCTGGACATGAACACCTACAGCTGTGGCACAATCCGCACAAACCGTGTTGGATGGCCTGTTAACCTGCGGCCAGCACAGACAAAACACATAAAGAGAGGGGACACCAGATACATGGAGCGTGGAGAGATCTTGGGCACAGTCTGGAAAGACAAGCGTTTTGTCCACGTCATTTCCACAAATGCCAGCAACACCGATGTAACGGTCTCTCGTCGAACTGCGCGTGGTCTTCAGGATGTCAGCATCCCTCACTCTGTCCACACCTACAATAAAGGGATGGGTGGGGTTGACATGTTTGACCAGCTTTGTTCATACTACACCTTTGGAAGAAAGTCCAGGAAGTGGTGGCGATATATTTTTCGCTTCGTGTTTCAGGCTGCCCTCGTGAACTCGTGGATTCTCTTCCGAGAATCAAACAGGCCACACACACGAAAACACAAGAATATGGACCAAGTGTATTTCCGACTGGATATTTGCACAGCGTTGGTAAAAGGGAATATTAGGAAAGGCCGGAACACACTTCCGAGGCAGCCAGCAGCCGCCGGAGCAGCAACACTGAATCTTCAGCAGCATGAGCAGATCAAGATCGGCAAGAAGCTAGCCTGTCATTTATGCTCCAGAAACAAAAACTACCCAGGGAAAAGGAAAAGGGCACCAGAGACAGTCTATGGGTGTTCCCTGTGCAAAGTTAGGCTGTGTAAGGGCACATGTTTTGCCAAATTCCATGCTGAGTTGAGCCAGTAAGGTAGGCTGAATGTGTTGTTGCGTGTAATTTCCATTTCAAATTTTTTTAAAAAACATCTTCCAGTCTTCTGACGGTCATAAAAATTTGCATGTAATTGCACACACCACTTGTCTGTTCTTGTGTGAAATTTCAGATTTTTTGGTGCATAAGTTTTCTGTGTGTGATTTTTTTCAATAGTTAATCATGTTTTTGCACAGAGTTATGTCCCTTCACCTGAAATTTCAGAAGGGTCTGCCTGAGAGGGCTGTGTCAGTTAAAGGGTTAATGTCTATCATGTTTGTAACGTTATTTTTACAATAATATATCTTTTTGTTGCTAGGCGCTGTGTGCCTATGACTTATGACTTGTTGGAGAAGTGGGGCGAGGGAGACTTGACATTTACGTGCCGTATGTGTGCTTTTGAGAAGGGGGCCTACTCTGCTACAAAAGCTCTTGAGCGGCATGTATGTTTGTTATACTGAATACTCCAGTAAAGAGATCATCCGGGTCCTTTAGGGTGGGTATGGGAGGGGGTGTTAGAGGAAAGAGGGAGAGTATGAGTAGACAAAGAAGTGCGCATGTATGTGTGTGTTAGAGAGGGTGGGAGTGGGGCGGGGGGGTTATAGGAAGGAGGGGACATATGAGTAGTCAAAGAAGTGCGTGTGTGTGTGGGAGGGAGGGATACGAACTCTTTACACACACACACACACACATTGTGATCATTATGTAGACACTCCGCGCAACATACGTTATGTGGACCGTTCATATCTTTAAAACTAATAAAGTAACAAATGTGATTTTAGATATGTTATTAAACACTTTAAATCAATGCTGTATGCAAAATTTCAATTTCGAAAATCAATTTTTACGTCAACTTGTTTTTTTACTAGCATTGATGGGCAACATCATTATCAGTGGCGTATGTTATTTCAGGATATCTCACGTTATTTGTTAAATAATAACATGTTATCTCATGTTATCTCAGGATATCTCACGTTATCTCATGTTATTTCAGGATATCTCACGTTATTTGTTACATAATAACAACTGGAAATAAACTAGAAAAGACTACACTGGACAATTAATGAGTGGTACAAGAATAACTTTCAGAAGAAAAAAAAGACAATGTGGTAATATGGCCATAAGGTACATACCTTACTTTGCTTGGTAAATGTGATGTTTCATTCCTCTACAAGTTTTGGTTGATTCTAGTTCTTATTTCATTGTCAAGAGTCACATAAAAAATTCACTTCTAACTTTAGTGTGCTGAGTGACCCTATCTTTGAGAGAGACTGGCTTGGGCACTGAAGCTACCTCTAAATCTGCCCTAGATCTATTATGTTCTTGCTCAATGTTGGGAGCATCACCATAAGGCATAGAGGGAGGAAGGCCTACAGCTGCGGGTAGCATAATTACCGCATATCACTAAATATCACCGCACATCGCTAAATATCACCGCACATCGCTAAAAATATCACCGCACATCGCTAAATATCACTAAATATCACCGCACATCACTAAATATTGGGGTGTATGCTTATATGACAATCTTATGCCATAATTTTGAATAGATCTAGTGGAACATTGGTGTTGGTTTGTTCCTATTGTGTGTACCATATGCCATAAGAGTTAAACAGGGGGGGCAACTCCAGATGTCAGCTGGGCTAAGGCCACGCGACAACTGCGTGTGCGAGATGGGTCCTAAGCAGGCCCCACAGTACCCTTGTGGAATTTGTGCTCAGGGTTGTGGTAACAACAGCATCGAGTGTTCATGTTACCAGAAATGGATTCACAGGTAAGTGTGTGTGTTTGTGTCCGACTAGACAGGCTATTGCGTGTATGAGCTTTTTTCTTTCTCCCCTTTACACCCCTTTATTGGGGAATTTAGATCTAACAAACAGAGTGACGTCCCTTGTTTTGATTTTCAAACTTACAAATTGTTTGTAATAATTCATAACACTATGACACGCCTTATTCGTAACACAAATAATGACAAGAATATAAGAAAGCCAGTTTCAGAACACAACTTTCTTTTTCCAATTTCCTATAAATGACTTCAGCAAACTGAAAGTTGATTTCCAAGAAAGGGTATTCTGACAGCTGTATGCCAGATGAAGTGTAAAACAGGCGTGTGATAATAAAATTGCTTGTGCTGTTAGTTTGATTCCCATTTGTATATTTGGGGTGCGCTCTATGTGTCACAGGGCCGTTGTGACCGTTGTGTTATAAGCACTGTTCAGACAGACTCAAGATTAAGTGGTTTGTGTGTGTGTGTGTGTGTTTGTGCATGCACTTTCCTTGTGAAGAAACTATAGTTCTTTCCCAGCATTCAGTCTGGTCCCATAGCTTTTACAAGCCGTAGAGGCGGTGAATTAATAATTCACCGTGTCAAGGGGGCAGTATAGGTAGGCGGAGCCCATCTCTCTCCTACGGCTGACTTTAACCTTCTCCAACTTTCGTCAGGTACCCCTTTTACACCTGGGTGAGGTGAGGAAAGCAAGAGTAAAGTTTCTTTCCCAAGGACACAACGCCAGGTCGCGGCTGTGTTGTACAGGATTTATAGGGCGTATTCTTTCTACTCTAGCCGTGACACGTGTTGTCTGTCCGCCATGTTGGTCATCAAGTGCTTGCCGTTGGCGCTCCTCATTGCCAGGTTTATACAAGTTGCCACATTGCCTTGTGTGACTCAATTATCAGTACATCTCCCCCCTTCTGAAGAATCTCGAAATTATATTGCAGATCCAGTATGCTCCTTGCTTACTGTAGTACTTCTCTTAACACTTGAAGAGTAATTTTACTGAAACAATGTAACACAAACTTCAAACAGTTTCATAACTAATTACAATAGGCTAAGTGCTACCATAATATATCCTTTATGGCTGCACCTTGAAAGCCACATTAACTCTTTCCATACTGCAATTCAGCCCAAATTAGTCCAAATGCGTCAGTCCGGGGGACCGATACATCGGCAAAAAGTACTCTCCTTGTTACCCCTGGGCATTTCAACGATACTGTGTCCATCTAGCTTCCCAGTGTTTTTGTTGTTTGTGGTACAACCGATGCCACTATTACTGCACTTCAGCAGAAATTAGTCCAAATGCGTCAGTCGGAGGAACCGATGTATCGGTGAAAAGTACGGAAAGAGTTAATATTCACATATGAGGCGCTTGGGCGCCTTGGCCTGTCGATTGGATCTTCTTAGGCCAATTCCCTTGGACGAACTTATCGCAGGGTGTGCTTTTGCAGGACTCAAAGTATGACCAGTCTTGTTTGTTTCAGAAGGACTGGCTGTTTTGTCTCCTCCTGCCTCTTTTGAATTTTCCACAAAAATCCTACGATCTATATGATCCTCTGTGGTTTCTGTCTCAACATCATGATCTGGAATATCATACTGAACTCCTTCTGGAACTCGGTAAAGATGACGTCGATTTCTTCGCAACTCGCCTTGGTTTTCAGTCTTGACAATGTATGACCTTGGTGCTATTTTCTTTACAACTTCAGCTGGAGTTTTCCATTGTTTGTCCAGATCTGTTTTGCCAAGGACTGTGTCTCCTCTATCGAGTTCTGGTAGATGTCTTGCCCCATGTCGTTTGTCATAGTTTCTCTTATGGGCTTCCTTGGCCTTTCTGTCTCTCCTTTCCAGTTCTTTATGGTCTAACCCGGTATTATTCAGGTTTTGTGGCAAACATGGTAACGTGTTTCTTATTTTCCTGTTGAAAAGTAGTTCTGCAGGACTTATTCCCAGTTCCACCAATGGTGTGGATCTGTACGCAAGAATAGCGAGGAATATATCGTCTTGAGACAGTATTTCTTTTGCTGTTTTGACTGCTCTTTCTGCTTTCCCATTTGATTGTGGAAATCTTGGGCTACTTGTGACATGTCGAAAATTCCATTTCTTGGAGAATTGTACAAATTCATCTGATGTGAATTGTCTGGCATTGTCAGATACTACACAGCTTGGGATACCATATCTTGCAAAACAACACTTTAGTTTGCTGATCACTGTGAAAGAAGTTGTGTTGGGCAAGTACATAATCTCTATATATCTATACTAATAAAAGAGAAACTTTACGACATTGCGCGCGCCTCTGTCGCTACTCCTCCGTTAATGTTGATTGTATGGCCTTCAAATTTTATACAGTGCTTAGTATAGTCTGTGGTCGTGTCGCCGGCACATAAAATTTAAATACATTTGAGAAATAACAGAACGTTTGTTTCCGTTTTTGTGTTGCGACACATCAAATTTTCGGCAATTTTTTGTCATCGATTATAGTATTCTGTGCGCAAATTGCTTGAGCGATTACAGTCGCCGATTTTGTTGAATCGCCTCGCAATATAGCCGATTGTGCTAAACTGCCTCGGAATAGACCCCCAAATTACATGTCTTATCATGAGGACGCAGATCTACATGTCTTATCATGAGGACGCAGATCTAATGATTTACGTGCACTGTACACCTTCAAGAATGCATTTTCTCATAATATTTCATCGACTGAAGTAATCAGACCTATTTAACTCATGATGTTTTAAGCCAACGATTACCACCAACTTCCGCCGTCACACATTTTAAAACAGTGCACAACTGTGGTTAAGTTTCAACTTTGTTCTGATTAGTTTACATCTAGACTAGGTCTATATATCTGTGTTTTAGAATGTGTTTTCAATAGCCTATGCCTACAGTCTAGACTAGATCTAGGAAAGGAAAGATTCTGGATTAGGTCGGGAGATTGACGCCACAGTACAGGGCCAACGTTTCAAGCGGCAACGATTGTTGTACGTGGGTGGCCATCACACATTTTAACTATTTAAAGCAGCGCCCAACAGCAGGACTTTCATTTCGTCGCTCAACAGCAAACCTTTTTGGCTTTGGTTAGGTTTCAGCTTTGTTCTAATTAGTCTAGACTAGATCTAAGTTTTTAATATGCCTAGGAAAAGGAAAGGGTCTGGATTAGGGAGATTGACGCCACAGGGCCAACGTTTCAAGCGGCAACAATTGTTGCATGTGGTTGGATCTGCTACCACCAATGAAGATTCGGCAACTGAAGAAGATGGAATTGCCATGCAGTCTCTTCAAGCTATTCAGACAGTGCCTCAAGTGCCTGATGAGCTTGCTCAAGAACGCCGTCCACAGGAAACGCCAGTCCCTGCCCCAGCTCCACACCCGCATGAAAGGCCACCCCCTGCCCTAGCTACACACCCGCAGGAAAGGCCAGTCCCTGCTCTAGATCCAGGAATTCCAATGGCTCTTAACTATGCACCACATGCATTTGTTCAAAGGCATAACAATGCCATTGGAGGGATGACAAAGATATGTCCCCATTGTCATGCATCAAAATTTAAATTGGAAACTCCTGGAATGTGCTGTGGAAACGGTAAGGTAACTCTGACTCCTTATCCACCTCAAACTAAATATTTGCACACCCTCTTTCACCAGGAAACCCCTGACGCAGTACACTTTTTATCAAATATCCGGAAATACAACTGTGCTTTCCAGCTGACATCCTTCGGATGCAGTGAAATTAATGTTCCAGGTTGGAATCCCCAATTCCGCATCCAGGGCCAAGTCTGTCATCGCATCGGTGGACTTCTACCAAATACAAATACTGACGCCAGTGTTGACGCAAAATTTCTTCAGATCTATTTCATCGATGGGGAAATGTCTGAGGTAACTGCCAGAATGGGTGTTGTTGATGGTCTTCGACAAAACATTGTGAGGGCAATTCAAGAGGAGCTTCATGCACACAATATTTATGTTCGTGAACTGAAAGCAGTGCATGAATTTGCATTACACAACAATTTGGAAAATTACCGCATCAGTATTTCGAATCACAACCGTCCACCTGGAGAGCATGAAAGACGCTATAATGCCCCCGAGACGAGTGAGGTAGGTCTGCTTATGCCCAATGATCCTGTAGGTGAGAGAGACATCGTCTTGAGGACGCGTGATGATACCCTACAACGCATCAGTGAATTTCACCCTGCGTATGATACCATGCAATATCCCATACTATTTCCAAGAGGTACACATGGATGGAATTTGCAGATGAAATTCACAAACAATAACAAACTCACCATGCTGAAATTTTACAGCTTTCACTTTATGACACGACCAGGGAATTACATTTTGCTCAGCAGAAGGCTACTGTAGCAATTTTTAGTTGATGTCTATGCCAAAATTGAAAGTGAACGCCTTTTTTACATTCGGCGTGAACAGGGCAGACAGTTATGGTGCTCTGAGAGATACCTTCACCTCTGGAGATGGTGACCCTCGGAATGTTGGTCAACGTGTAATATTACCTTCGAGTTTCACTGGGGGACCCCGCTACATGTTTGAGCGACAGCAAGATGCAATGACATATGTCAGACAATATGGAAAGCCAGATCTGTTTATTACCATGACGACAAACCCCAAATGGAAGGAAATTCAGGACAACCTCTGTCAAGGACAACAAGCACATGATCGACCTGACCTGACTGTGCGCGTCTTCAGGCTAAAGCTACAGCATCTCATGGAAATTTAAAAAAATGGTGACTTCGGTACACTGCAAGCTTGGCTGTACTCCATTGAGTTCCAGAAGCGTGGTCTGCCCCATGCACATATTCTATTGTGGCTGACCAAGGACAGCAAGATAACACCGGAGCATTTTGATAAAGCAGTTGTTGCAGAAATTCCTGACAAGAATCAAGATCCTGAGCTGTACAATATTGTTACATCAAACATGATCCATGGGCCATGTGGTCAACAGAATGTAACAGCACCATGCATAAAAAATGGCACATGCTCTAAAGGATTCCCCAAACCATTTCTCCACCACACTGAAACTGGCACTGATTCTTATCCCAAGTATCGGCGGAGACATCCAAGTGATGGAGGCCATACCGCTGTCCTGCAATGTACACGAGAAGGAAGAAGAACAGAAACAGTGGTAGATAACAGATGGGTTGTCCCTTATAACCCTTGCCTTCTCCGTCAAATGAATTGCCATTTGAATGTTGAACTCTGTAGCTCTGTCAAGAGCATAAAATATGTTTTGAAATATGTCCATAAAGGTTCTGACCAGGCAACATTCCAGGTAACAGACCAAGGAGAAAGGGATGAAGTCAGTGATTTTATCAATGCCAGGTATATTGGCAGTACCGAGGCAGCATGGAGAATTTTCCAGATGCCAATGCACGAACGTTACCCGCCAGTTATTCAGTTAGCCGTTCACTTGGAAAATGGCCAACGGGTATACTTTACTGAGGATACTGCACAAGAGAGGGCTACAGCTGATCCACCAGCATCAACACTCACAGCCTTTTTTCAGCTCTGTCAGATAGACCCCTTTGCTGCTACTTTGCTTTATATAGATGTGCCACGTTTTTACACATGGGCCAACAAAACATGGAGTCGCAGGAAACGTGGAAAGCAAATAGATGGTGAGGATATTTTTGAAGCCGCAGCAATCGGTAGAATGTATACAGTTAGCCCCCGTCAAGGAGAGTGTTTCTTTTTGCAACTGCTGCTTCATCACGTGACCGGTCCAAGGAGCTACAATGACTTAAAAATTGTGGACCAGAATGTGTACCCTACCTACAGAGATGCATGTTTGCAGAGAGGGCTTTTACTAGATGACAATGTCCACCACTTAACTTTGGAAGAAGCATCAGTCAGTATGTTGCCCAAACAGATGCGTAGTCTGTTTGCGGTAATTTTGGTGCACTGCAACCCAAGCAACCTTATGGATTTATGGTCAAGGCATACTGAAACCATGTCAGAAGATTTTGCTCACAGTCTTGGTGCAGACCGCAATGATGATATTGTTCTTCAAGCTGCTTTGGCAGAGATAGAAGATATGGTGTTGGACATGGGAGGACTTCAGCTCACACATTATGGCCTTCCTCACCATGAAAGAGATGCTGTGCAGAGAGCTGGAGCGGACTACAGGCGGGAAATGACATATGACATCGTGAAGGAGAAGGAAGTCTCTGCGAGAAATATCCAGTTACTTAATACAGAGCAACGTATTGTCCATGATGAGTTTGTTACAGCTGCACTTAATTCTGAGAAAGGGTTGTTTTTCCTGGATGCGCCTGGGGGATGTGGTAAAACATTTCTTATCCACATCATTCTTGCATCTATAAGATCACAACGAAGAATTGCTATTGCCACAGCCAGCAGTGGTCTTGCAGCTACCCTCATTCCTGGAGGCCGCACTATTCACAGCACTTTCAAGGTACCCCTTAACTTGACGCAGTGTGATGTTCCAATGTGTTCGATCAAGAAAGGAACTTCCCTCGCTAAACTCATCAAGGGCTGTTGTGCCATCATTGTAGATGAAGCGCCCATGAGTAACAAGTTGATTTTTGAAGCCCTTGACAGATCACTTCGTGACATCACAGGAAGGGAAGAAATAATGGGTGGAATTACTACTTTACTATGTGGAGACTTCAGGCAAATATTACCTGTAGTGCGTGGTGGCACAAGGGCCAACATTGTGAACTCATGCTTAAAGATGTCCAATCTATGGCAGTATGTCAAGATTCGAAAACTTCAAACAAACATGAGAGTTCATCTTGGTGGTGAAGCAGAAGCTGGTCAATTTGCTGAATTCTTGCTTGATCTTGGCAGTGGTACATATCCATTGTGCAAGGAACCAGACAGCATATTTCTGAATTCATTTGGAACCACAGTATTAACTACAAATGACCTAATTACTTCTGTATATCCAGATTTTTTGCAGAACCATACTAGCTCATGGCTGGCAGAACGGGCCATATTGGCACCACTAAATGACACTGTAGCCACCATCAATGCCAGACTTACTCAAATGATGCCTGGGCTGTGCAAAGTTTACACCTCCTTTGATAGCACTGTTACGGAAGAGGAGGCAGTGCATTATCCCACAGAGTTTCTTAATTCAGTAGAGGTCGCTGGGCTTCCGTCTCACAAACTTACCATTAAAGTTGGGATGCCAGTTATGATTATGCGGTCTCTCAACCCACCACGTCTAATCTGGCCCCCCAGGAAATCGCGGCCTTGCGGCCGCAAGTGCAGCCGCGTTTTTTGCTGAGAACAGCAAGAAATTGCAATTTTTGCGATTATCTGCAGTTTCTTGCAACTTTATAGAAAACCAAGAAAATATATATTATAAATTTTATATTTAGTGACCAGTCAACGAAAATCGCCAAGAAATCGTCAAAGTGCCAAGAGTATAATTTAGTGCCGAACGCTTTCAAAAATCGCCAAATTTGGGTGATTTGGCACCAAAATCGCCAATCTGGCAACCCTGTTTCATAGGCCTCGAAGATTTCAGGCCTTCAGTGAAGTAGCGTAGTGGAAGGGGAAGGGAAATCACTCTAGCCTAATCAAAGTGTGTAGCCTAGCCTAATATGTGTACACAGACGACATTCGTTCATTGTTTAGTTAGTTCACTTGAGTAGTAAGCCAGCACTGCAGTAGACCTAGATCTAGATTTATCAGATATTCATCATGGACAAATTCTTACAGAAGAAACCGAAACACGGTGTTAAGACGACGGCAATGGATCGTCAACGAGAGTTTGCCAAAGACACCTTTGTATCGGGTGATAAACGGCTATTGTATTGTAAATGGTGCAATATTGTTTTGGACCATCATCGCAAGTCCAGTATTTCGGCACACTTCACAACTGACAAGCATAAGAAGAGGAAATTAGAGAACAGTGGTGAGAATTCGTCCACCCCAGCAAAGCTGCAGACAATGATAACCCTTGCAGGGCCCAGCACTGTGGCATCGAAAGGTAGATCTAGATCTAGGTGTTTAATCTATCGTCTTAACATTTTATGTCCATAATTAAATTTTAAAATTAGGTTAAGCCTAGATGTAGATCTAGAATCTACTTAAAAATAGATGATGATGTTCATTTTTCCATTCCTCAGGCTGTCCATTTTTTTTCTTCTAGACCCTACAGGGCAAACTTTGACAGCCGTGCTGTCCGATTTTTCAATTTTTTCTTCCTACAGGCCCATCCGTGCTGTCCGATTTTTCATTTTCTTCTTTCTACAGGCCCAGCCGAGCTGTCCAATTTTCTTTTCGTTTTCTTTCTACAGGCCCAGCCGCGTTGTTAGATTTTTCATTTTTTCCCTTCCAGATCCAGAAATGCTGTTCCATGATAAACTTATTACCTTCTCTAGCATAACCTTGCTATTAGTTGTTTTTTTTCCACTGTGCCCAAAGTATGATCTTACCTAGAGTCCCTAGCTAAATAAAGTTATAACTACGATAGATTCATAATAAATTGTATTAATTATACAATTTCAGAACGGACAGACATATGCCAAGAGTGGGTGGCGATGTGTGCAGCAGCAAACATTCCACTGTCCAAAACAGACCACCCTGCTGTTCAGCAGTTCTTAAAAAAGAGTTGTAAATGGCAGATCGATTCCTCATGCGAAACAGCTGCAGGAGTGTTATCTGGAAAGAGAATACAATGTGAGGGTCCTGGAAATCAAGAGCAAATTGCAAGATAAACAAGTGGCATTAATAACTGACGAAATGTCAGATGACAACTGCAGGTAAGCGGAAATTGCCATGAACGTAATGTACAGTAATTTTTTTTCATATCCAGTACCCTCTAGATCTACTATATGTTCATTGGATTTGTCAAGAATTCCTTTGATTATTTATGTTAAAATCAAAAGCATGTTATCACACAAAATCATGGAGACCTACTGTAGAGATTCTACGATAAACAATAAACATTTGTGGCTCTATATGAACGTCTTTCCATGTGTTTGTTTTTCACTATGAGATTAACAGTATCCTGGTGTTTCCTCTTTGTTTTTTTCTTTCAGATTTGTCTTGAATGTGCTAGCTGCTCCATTGGAGACAACTTCAGAGCACAAAATCAAAACATACCTTCTGGACACTGTTTATCTAGAAGCAACAAATCACATCACTGTGACTCAAAGTGTTTTGAAGACTGTTCAACAATTTGACATCCAGTTTGACAATGTAAGAGTGATAAACACAGACAATGCATCATATATGCACAAAGCATTCACTACCTTACATTCAGTCTTTCCAAATTCTGTACACATTACCTGCTTAGCACATGTAATGAACTTACTTGGAGATGCATTCAAAAAACCATTCAAACAAGTGACTAAATTTGTGAAGAATATGAATGCACTATTCTTTCATGCCAATGCCAGGAAAGCAAGATATCAGAGCCACATTGCTTCTGTGATGAAGAAAAAAGCCACTATGCCTCCAAATCCAATTTCTACAAGGTTAGTCCGAAAGTAGTGAAACAGCTTTGGTGTTGTTTTTGTATCTGTCTCTGTTTACTTTTTCATATTTATTACCCGGCATTATAGACTCTTAACATGTGATAGTGGTAGTCATTTTTAGCTCACCCTTTATAATATCTTCTGTTCTCAATACATGTATTTTGAGAGTTTATTGGTCTTGCTTGAAAAATCGTCTTAAAAATAAATTATTTAATTTGAATTGTTCTTCATGTGTGGATTCTTGTTATTCTTTGCATTTTTCCTCCACTGGGTTTGTAGATTTTGACTTTGACTATATTATATGTTAATGTGATTGTCTTTTCAATTTCAGAACTTTGTCCTTGTCTCCTGCATTTAATTTACCAGTAAATTTACTACAATAAAGCCATTTAATTTGTTTTGTCAAAATTTTCAGATGGAATTGTTGGTACGACGCTGTTGCTTACCATGTGGAGCACTTTTCTGCTTACAAGACATTTATGGAGAGAGAGATGGATTTGGCAAAATCAGCAGCACCAGATTCCTTGAAGGACCTGAAAGAACTGTTCCTGGATGACAAGACTTCGGCCCTACTCCTCCAGAAAATGAAATTTATCACTGAGAAAAGTGAAATGTTTGTTCAAGCATTGAATGTTTTTCAAAGTCAACAGCCATTGGCATTAAAGGTGTGATTTTTGTTCAAAGATTACTTCACATTATAATATACCGGTAATATTATTGATTTGTTTTTGAGTTTTTGTTATGTATGCCTTTCCATTTTTCACTCTTATTAATGCTTTTTATATAATACTTTTACTACTGCATGCCTACTAGAACTTTTTCACAACTTGGGTCTGACATTTTAATGACATTGAACATAATTTATACATTCTTTTCCATACAAAATACTAATGTTCATTATTGTTATGGTCCCACTCCAACACCTTTGCTTTTTTCTACATCTTTTCTAGGCATGGCCAATGTTGGAGGACTTGCAAAGTCGCTTTTATGGCGGGTGCATATCCCAAAGAGAATGCTCCCAATTCTACCTGGACGACTTCACCCATGCTGAAAAAGTGGAGCTTCAAGACTTGTTTGGGCAGGCCTTTGCCCTTGCAGAGGCAAAGCTAGTGAAATACTTGACTCCTGAAGGACAGCCTGGAATCCAATTTCTGAAGGATATCCAGTTCTTCAATCCTAACAGATTAATTTTTTTTTCAGGAGCAGAAGATGTAACTTCATCAATTGCAATCAAAGAACTTCAGAATATTCCAGAAGATGAAATCAAGAAGTACATGACCAAGCTTGGTCCAAATGCTGTTCAAATGTCAGTATCATCAGTGAACCCTCATCTCTTCTGGGCATCAGTGACCGATGACCTTCCTAACCTGGCTGCTCTTGCCAAGCCACTTATTTGTTCAACTGTGAATTCAGCTGATGCCGAACGCAGTTTCTCTCTTTATAACCTAATTCTTTCCCCCAGAAGACGAAGTCTTAATGAGGAGAATATGAAGCGCCTTTGTTTTCTTGCCTACAATCAGTTTGTTGGCCCAGATTTTTAGATGTAATGATTTAATGAAATCTGGTCTGGACGTTCGATGTTCATTTGTGAGAATTTTATGATTGTTTGTTCTTTACAATGTAACACAATACATTGCAACTGTGTATTTTGTTTTATTAAATGTGCTGAAACAGGAAAAAATGTTTCATTTTTGTGATGGATGTTTGTTTGTATGCACCTAGAGAGGTTGCAATTTTTTTGCAATTTTTAGGGTGATAACATTGCATTTTTTTGCGTTTTTTTTCTTTTAAAATTGCAATTTACCGCGGGGCCAGTCTAATGAATGGCACAAGGTGCACTGTCTGCAAATCTACCCCCAATGCTTTGATAGTGCAGATATCATCAGGACCGTATAAGGGGGAAACACATGCCATTCCACGGATAATTTTGCAGCCTTCTGACAGTGCATTGCCCTTCACTTTTCAACGGCGTCAATTTCCCGTTCAGCCATGTTTTGCCATAACTATAAACAAGGCTCAGGGCCAGACTTTAAAAACCATGGGCTTGGATTTAACATCTCCAGTATTCACACATGGAATGCTATATGTGGCACTGTCCAGGACAGGAACAAATAAATCTGTCTTTGTGTTGGCTGCGGAATATCAGACTCGCAACGTCGTCTATCCAGAAGTTCTACAGTGAAGGTATGTCACAATAGTTAACCCATTGTCATCATCTGTCACTGTCACACTGCCTTTTCTTTCTTTCCTATTCCATTCGTAGAACGGGTAATCAGGCTTGTCTGGAATAATAGTCTTCCAATACTAAGTATGATTTCTTTTGAAATTCACAAATGTCAACTCCCACTTTTTGAAATGGTCGGTCAGGTAGCATTGACGGTAACAGCGGTTCTTTCCTCTGTGTAGGTTTCTTTGTAATGCAGTGTTTACATCTTGATACCATTTCTTTGATTTCATGGCTGATTTGGGGCCACCACACACTTTGATTTGCTCTTTCTCGGCATTTTGTTATTCCAAAGTGACCTTCGTGGATGATTTCTTTTATTCCTTGTCTCATCCAGTCATTGAGTATGGAATAACAATCCTGTCTGTTCGTACCAAGATGCCATCCACTAAGCTGAGTTCTCCTCTGAATGGATACATACTCAATGCTGCAATTTTCACATCTTCTCTGTATTCTGGCCATCCATGTTGGACATATTCCATCGTTGTGTTGAGGCATTCATCCATTCTGCTTTCTCTTCTAATCTGGTCTAGTTTTGCATCTGATACTGGCCATGATGACATAACCTCATACACATACTGTTGTACATTTTCTTGTAGTTCAGTTTCTGTGCTGATTTTTGATGGACTTCTGGACAATGCATCAGCAACAACCATGTCTTTCCCAGGAATATGCACTGCTTTGACTTTAAATCTCATGAGTCTCATTAAAAGTCTCTGACATCTGATGGGGCACTCTATGAGGTGTCTGTTGTTGATCAATGGCACTAAAGGTTTGTGGTCAGTGTTGAGAACAAAATGTTCCATTCCAACCAAGTACTTCTCAAATTTTTCACAAGCCCACGTAGCAGCTAAACATTCCTTCTCTATTTGGGCATACTTCATCTCTGCTTTAGTCAGTGTTCTTGAGCAATAAGCAACTGGTCTCCAACTTTCTTTGTGTTTCTGAAGTAGAACTGCTCCGAGTCCATAACTGCTAGCATCAGCACTCACTACAGTTTCCTTTTGCAAATCAAAAAATGCTAATGTGTTTGAATCTGACAGTAATTCTTTGACTGTTTCGAATGATTTCCTTTGATCGGCTCCCCAGTACCATGCTGAGTTCTTTTGTAAAAGTTGGTTCAACGGATTCAGTATTGTTGAGAGGTTCTTGATATACCTGCCAAGATACTGGACCATTCCTAGAAACCGTCTTAGCTCAGGAATATCTTTTGGCTCTTCCATGTTTTTGATATCACTAGTATTGAACCCATGAAATTCGCGGGGGGGGGGGGGGGGGGGGGGGATAGCTATCATGTAAAGACATGATGAAAGGTGGACTTCAAGATCTAGATCTAGATCTAGAGCTAGCCTAGATATCTGTTAGTAGATATAGATTTAGATCTAGAATCTAGATCTATTATAAAAATTGAAAATCTTCATCAACGTACCTGAACAAATGGATCATCACGAATGTTATGGATGGACTCGGCATGTTTTTGCCACACTGTCACTGCAGCAAGAACCACGAATGTTATGGATGGACTCGGAAGCACGGTTTCAAATTTGGGGAACCGGACGTTGAGATCGCACGGTGGACCGCAAATTCAGTGACGTCATGCCACATAAAAACTCACGCCCGGATGGTATTTATTTGGAACAAATGCAAATTTGCGTAGTTCAAAAAAATACTTACGGAGAGTGTTCAGCAATGAGTGTAGCAAGGAATCAACTTCAGACCAAAAGAAATTTGTATGCAAAATTTGAGCTCGATTGGTGCACAGATAGCCGAGCTACGGCTTTTACAAAAAAAGCGAGTTTTTTTTTTATAATAGATTTATTTTCTCTGGATCAGGCCTCACACCCTTTTCTGAGATTATATGTCCGAGGAACTTGACTTCACTTTGGTAGTATGTACATTTATTTTCATTCAGTTTTAATCCTGCCTTCTGGAGCTTTTCTTTTACTATTAGCAATGTCTTTGTGTGGCTTGCTTCATCTTTGGTATGGATGAGCATGTCATCAAAATAAAATACGACTCCATCTATGTTCTCAAGTATTTTCTCCATCACTTTCTGGAATATTTCAGGTGCTGACGAAATTCCAAATGGAAGTCTTTTGAAGTAAAATCTTCCCATTGGTGTAATGAAAGTTGTAAGTTTTGCACTCTCTTCATCAAGTGGTATTTGTAAATAACCTGAAGCCGCATCCAGCTTCGAAAATACTCTTGAACCCTTTAGTTTGTAAATGATGTCGTCCATTGTTGATAAGATGTACCGTTCCCTTTCGACGTTTTGGTTGAGTTTCTTGAGATCCACACAAATCCTAATGTCTCCTGAAGGCTTTAAGACTGGAACCATGGGGGATACCCATTCTGTTGGTTCATTGATTTCTTCAATAATATCATTATCTTTCATCCTCTGGAGTTCTGATTCTACTTTCTTCATAAGGGGTATAGGCACTCTACGTGATACAGGTACAGCATAAGGCCTGGTATCACTCTTTAGTTTTATCTTCACTGGTTGACAGTTTACTTTGCCACACTGGGTTACACTGTTCACCAACCTCACTAATCCCATGTGAATAGCCGTAGATCTGCTAAGGAGATTACAAGTTGTATTCTTGACTACATACATGTCCACTTTGCTGTCATTAACTTTTACTTTAAATCTTCCCAAAGTACAAATTTTTCCTGCTGGGCTCAGCAGACTTGCCTTTGATACATCAAGTGAAGGTTGACCTAGTTGTTTCCATGTCTGTTGATTCAGAATGTTTACATCAGCACCAGTGTCGATCTTGAATTCTATCATTTCCCCCAAAATTTCAACATTGGTAGTCCAGGGTGGAACGTTTGAAACGACGGAGCCAATAAAGTAATCTGAACAATCCTCAAGTTCTTCTTGACCCTGTCTCAAATCTACTTCTTGGACTTGTTTTGGAGTAATTGGACTTGGTCTGTTGGATTGTCTACTCAGTCGACACATTGATGCGTAGTGATTCTGTTTTTGACAGTTATAACATTTCTTGCCAAATGCTGGACATTTACCCCAGGCATGAGTTTGTCCACATTTAGTGCATTCTTTTGATGAGTGACCACTGGCCTGACCTTGATACTTCCTGTCATTAAAGCTAAATCTTGCTTCAGGTTTTGGGTCCCTGTACTTCTTCCCTCTGTGAGGCTTTTCTTTCCCTTTTTTCATTTTTACTGCATCTATTTGTGCACTTGCTTCATTTTGTGTCTTGATCAGTTCATGATTAAGAGCAATTTCTTTGGCCTTCTCTAATGACAAGTCTTCTTTTAATTGTAGTTTCTGACATACTGATTTGTCTTTTAGTCCTATGACCAATCTATCTCTTATCTGTGTGTCTCTATCAGCAAATTCACAGTATTCTGCCAGCTTGTAAAGAATTCTAATAAATTCTTCAACTGTTTCACCCTCCTCTTGGATACGTTTGTGAAAAATCGATCTCTCCCAAATTATGTTCCGCTTTGGAATGAAGTGTTCTTCAAACTTTTGTAGAACGCAATCAAAATCGTTTTTCTGTCCTTCATTTTCGAATGTAAAACTGGCAAAAATATCTTCAGCTTCTTTGCCCATCGAGTAGACTAGTGTCGCAACTTGGACTTCCCCACTGTCTTTGGATAATTTACTGGCTGTTCTGTATCTGTTAAATCTCGTCCTCCATTCTTTCCACTTCGGATGCTGGAAATCTATAGGTTCTGGGGGATTGAGTTTAGGCATCTTGTTTCTAAATGTTACTGTTATTTTGACTGTAAGTTTCTTAATCTGCAGGTCACGGGTGGGAAACCTTCCAAATTTGGTCAAAACAAACTGGTGGTAAATCTAGATTAAATCTATAATGTCTAGATCTAGATCTAACCTATATCACTTCAACAGTGCTCGAACAGTTCTTGGTCTAGATCTATTATGCTAGAGTTAGTGGTTATTGTCTAGATCCAGCCCTAGATTAGATCTGCTCAGTAGTAAACTAACAGTCACAGTTCACACAGCACAGTGGCCCACGTGGGTAAAATGCAAGGTTAACACAACACTTCGTTCAGGACCCGTTTGGTCCCTTTTAGGCTTTAAAGTATAGATCTATTGATCATCTAGATGTCCTAGAAGATGCTTAAAATTTCCGTCGATTTTCACTTCTGACACCATGTGTTGTACAGGATTTATAGGGCGTATTCTTTCTACTCTAGCCATGACACGTGTTGTCTGTCCGCCATGTTGGTCATCAAGTGCTTGCCGTTGGCGCTCCTCATTGCCAGGTTTATACAAGTTGCCACATTGCCTTGTATGACTCAATTATCAGCACAGCGGCCATGGCTCGAACCCGGGACCTTAAGATCTCGAGCCCGAAGCACTAACCACTCGGCCATGGCACCTCCTTTTTTGTACTCCAAGTTTTATAAAAACAGGGAGTACTTTACGATGGGAATGAGAAAAATGTCTGTGTGTGTGTAAACAAACATCATGTAGTTCTACTACTACTAGTAATACTACTACTGTCTACTAATGGCATGTGTTCATTTTGATGTTTTGCATGCGCTGTGTTCCTATGGATCTCGATCTGCTGGCGACCTGGACCACCACTGAGGATGAGGTGTCCCTCAACTTCCTGTGTAGAAACTGCGCCTTTGCCAATGGATCTTATGACATTACTGCATCGCTACACAGGCTGTTTGCTGCATCCGACTCCCAGCCTGAATCTGTTCTTCAGGCAGTTGTCTGTAGTGAGCGCCTGCTACTGCAGACTTACACAGTGGGCCTGCCTGCACAAAGAACCACCACCTCAGCAGTTCCTGGTGTTCGTGATGCGGTGTCAACAGAGATCCTTAGGAAGTTCTCCCCCATCATGCTTGCTGACCACCTCCCACTTGCAGTCTTTGGTGATGGGAACTGCCTCTACAGGGCTATCTCAAGAGGACTTTTTGGACACGAGAACCACCACATGCACATCAGACTACTGACTGCACTGGAGATCGCGGAGTATCCAGCGTACCACGATGCAGCCTCACCAGACTACATTGACCTCATCAGAGAGCCGACTTTAGTGAATGACCCCTACCCCAACATTCTGCGCTCTACCTGCAAGCAGCGGGGGTGGAGTGAGATTCTGCATCTGTATGCAGCCAGTGCAGCACTACAGAAGGCGCTGCTGTCCTACTGCCCACCAGTTCTCAGTGAACACTACCTAACCAGACCACTGTCACGTAAGGTCTGCGGACGAGGTGTGTCCTCAACAGCAACGCCAGTTGTCAAAATCATGTGGACTATGGGACACATGCCGAACACCCAGGATGAGTTTGTGCCTAGCCACTTCGTGGTACTGCACTGCCTTGCACCACCCAGGATGAGCTTTGTGGATCTCACTGATTCAAAACCCTCACATAGTGCTGCCAGGAAGACCTCTACCCTGCGACCAACCACATCTGATAAGGACACCTTCAGTAGGGACTATTCTTTTAGTAAGCTGTCAGATTCACAAGCTGCCAGTGACAGTGAGCAGTCAGATTCACAAGCTGCCAGTGACAGTGAGCAGTCAGATTCACCAGCTGCCAGTGACAGTGAGCTGTCAGAGTCGCCACTTGGGGGAATCAAACCTACATCACCACCTGCTGCTGGTCCTTCTCCTGTGTTTACTGATGATACCCTGCCACCTTCCCCAGCTGGTAGTGATAGTGCACCCTCAGATCATATTAGCATGGACACTGACTATCCTACTGGCAGTCAAGGGTATGACTTGCCCATTCCTGGGAGGTTCCTGAGCATGCCAGATTTGGTGTCTGTCATTCAGTCTGAGAAAAAACACAAGTCGCAGCGGATACCAACTGGACTGAAGCAGAATAAGTATTTCTGCTTCGACAATACAGACAATATCGAACACCAACGCAATGGTAAACCAAGTTGCTTTTGGGATGATTGTGGTGCCTGGAAGGCTATTGCCACTAACAAATCGTACGTGCTGCGTGGCGAATCAACACTGACTGAACTAAAACATAGACAGGGACAGTATGGACTCATGAAGAGACAGATGGTGGATGGCAAAAGCAAACAAGTGTTCACTGTCCTACAGCAGCAGCCTCCACCTGAGCTCATCATCGTAGTCCACAGAGCATATGCTGTTCACACTGTCTCCGAAGACTACAAGCGGAGGATTTTTTGGATCGAAAAAAACCAGGATGACGCTGACAGTGACACAACCGCAGTAGCGGAGTATGTGGGATCTTTCCCGACTGCTGCCATGGATAGGATGGAGTCACGACGTGACAATGTCCCCATTCGAGACAGTAAACGGTTCACGGACGGTGTCAACGTGCCGAGTGGTCCACAGTCCCATAAGTCGCCATCACCAGCTGGCAGTGGCAGTGCATTCGCACATATCAGCATGGATACTGACTATCCTATTGCCAGTGGAGGATATGACTTGCCCATTCCTGGGAGGTTCCTAAGCATGTCAGATTTAGTGTTGAACATCAACGCTGATATAAAAGAGAAGTCGCAGCTGATACCTACTGGACTGAAGCAGAATAAATATTTCTTCTTTGACAACAGTGACAATATGAAACGCCGACGCAATGGTCAACCAAGTCGCTTCTGGGATGATTGTGGTGCCTGGAAGACTGGTGCCACTAACAAATCGTACGTGCTGCGTGGCGAACTGTCTGAACTGATACATAGACACGGACAGTATGGACTCATGAAGAGACAGATGGTGGATGGCAAAAGCAAACAAGTGTTCACTGTCCTACAGCAGCAGCCTCCACCTGAGCTCATCATCGTAGTCCACAGAGCATATGCTGTTCACACTGTCTCCGAAGACTACAAGCGGAGGATTTCTTGGATAGAAAAACCCGATGGCACTGACAGTGACATGACAGCAGTAGCAGAGTATGTGGGCTCATTTCCAGGCCGAGCTCCCCATGGAAATACAAAGAGTACTGCACCGAAGGATTATATTTGGATGCCACCCGCTGCAATGGATCGGATGAAGGAAGAGGCAAGGGACAATGCCCCCAGTCAAGTGTATAGGAAACTGATTTTGAACAGTGATGATGTATTCAGTGCTCCAAGGTCCTACACTCAGGTGAAGAATGCCAGATACCGTCAGAAAAAGGAACAGTCGGCTACAGGAAACCGGGCCAACTTTGCTGGCCATGTACAGACAGTTGAGACCATGGTGCAAAGTCACCCATTTGTACAGTGGTTAGTCCATGCTAAGGGCAAGGTGCCTTCTATCATCTTGTACACAGAAGAACAAATGATAGACATTAAGCGCTTCTGCTGTTCTGGACCTATTGGAGCGACAACAGTTTTGGGATTTGACAAGACTTTCAACATTGGAGATGTGCATGCGACTTGTGCTGCCTTCAAGAACTTGGCAGTGACCCGATATGACATCAACGACCACCCGATCTTCCCTGGCCCCATGTTTTTACATGGCAACTCAGACTACAGATCATACTGTGCCTTTTTTTCTCATCTGGCTGGAAAGCTCAACGATGCTCCTTCATCACCAATCATCGGCTCCGACGAGGAGCAAGCCATGAGGAAGGCTATGAAGACAGCCTTCCCAGACTCGCCAACGCTTGTGTGCTCACGGCATTTGAGAAAGAACTGCATGGATTACCTGAAGGATAAAGTTGGTGTGAATGACAGGGACAGGTCTCGGATCGTGAACTCTGTATTCGCCAAGGACGGAATAACTGGGGCTGCTGACGACATTGTGTTTGCATACCGACTGGGTGAGACCAAGAAGATCTATGACGTGACAGGCATTGGCTTTGATCGATACTTTCAGGACCGGATTGTGCCACTTTTGCATGAAAACCTGAACACTCAGTTGAAGACATCTACCTCCGGCCTGACAACATGGACAAACAACAACTGTGAACGTTTGAACGGAGTCCTGAAACACGCAGTCAACTGGAAACCACAGCCACTGACAGACCTGGTGGACACACTTTATGAAGTTGTTAAAGGGCAATACAAGGACTTGGAGATGAGTTTGGTTGGACAGGGAAACTACAGGCTGACAGAGAACTTTAGACACTTTGCTGTTCCCATTGCCATCTGGAATAACAAAACCACAGAGCAACGACGACAACACTTCCATCGTTTCATGCAGGCTATCCTGAAGAACAATTCTAGACTGGTCACTTCAACTGATGGACAGACGACAGTGATTGGTCCAGGAGTTGCAGGTGGAAAGAAGCCAGGGCAGAGGAAGAGGAAGAGGAAGAGGAAGAGGAAGAGAAATGCCAAGACAACTTATTGACTGTGACCAGATGGTTTGGTCTTGTACACAAGAAGTTTCTTTTCCGAATCGAGTACGGTACCGGTTTGAATGGTTATCGAGAGTGGGGGAATAGAATCCGGAATTTGAGGAGTTCTCGACGAAGAATCATTAGCAGACTTCGACATAGTGAACAAAATGCGCACTCACCTTTAGGCTGAACAAAAATAGGGAAGGCTAAACACACACAAGCCAAGACCTATCGGCCATGGTCAAGATTACACACACAAGCCAAGACCTATCGGCCATGGTCAAGATTAGAGTACCAAGATTTCCGCACATCCAGAGACACTTCCTATGAACTTCAATGCACTTCATACAAGTTTTTGTGGACAGTGTGGGACGTCTTGAGATGGCTGTTCGCAGTTAATGGGACGTTAAGCAAAATGTAATAATGTTGTGTTTGTCAGTTCATTTCTAGTCATATGGGAGAGTGCTCAAGCCCAGTTTGTGTTTAAAGCTTGTATTTAAAGCTATCCCAGTCTAGTCTCCATCAGTACATCTTCAAGACGCGATAATCATAAGTCAGGCCGAGGCTTACACACTGAATTATTTTGTACATGTAAACAAAGTGTTACCTTCGGTCAATGTCAGATCATGAAATACTTGCCCAATATCTAACTGGATATTCAACTCTTTTCAGCCTGCCTGAAAGTGCTCTGGGTTGATGTTATCTCTTCACATTGTAGTGCCTTGAACCGACAGGCCTGACTCTCACTTTTCTTTTTGTAGGAAGAGTAAATGCCGTGTTTAAGACTAAGAGGCATGTTTTTAATGCACATTTTATACAAAGTTGATTTAAACAGATGTCTTGTTGTATTTGTCAGTTCATTTCTAGTCCTATGGGTGAGTGCTCAAGGCCAATTTGTGTTTATACTGTCCCGTTTTAGCAACCTACTTCACTATTTTTTTCAATGTTTTTATTTTCATATCTGTGTTGTTGAAGTTGAATGGCCTATAGATGTGCTTTTAAACTTTTATACTAAGTCAGGTCCCACCCATTTCGGCTTGTTGTACACATTTTTGTGACTGTTACATCTGAACTTGCACTTGAATTTAGGGCTAAGTAAGCCTCATGTCTTTTTTAGGTGCCCTAGTCTTTTCTCTTGTCGATGATTTTCTTCTCAGTTGTATTTATGTTGTTATTTTGTTGCTTCTTTGGAGCTTTTAAGGGTTTTTTTCTTTCTAAGACATGGATTGTGTTTGTAATTCAAATTTAGTAATAATCATCACTCATCATATTCAAATTTTTTGTCCATGATTTCTTTTTCCCTTTCCAGAAGGTCTTTGAAAAGATTATCATTTTTTGCACTTTTACTTTTAGTTGTTTATGTCAATTTGTTCCAACTAGGAGCAATTCTATTAGAATAAGAATTTGTTTCTAATTTTAATTGAATTCTGTTTTATAAATAACTTTTGGAAGGCATTTCTTGTTCTTTGGTCATTTACTAATGTAACAGGAGACAGAGAGAGAGGCAGAGAGAGACAGGGACAGAGAGAGACACACACACACAGAGAGAGAGAGACACACAGAGAGAGAGACAGAGACAGTCAGAGACACACACACACACACCCGATAATTGGTGATATGCGGTGATATTACGCGATGTGCGGTGATATGCGGTGATATTTAGTGATATGCGGTAAATAGCCGGTCCTACAGCTGAACTAGATCTAGAGTCGTTTCAGGTCAAACCGACCATCAGACAAAACCGGCCAATTCTTACTGCGATGTTTACTTTCGTTTCGTGTCGACTTACTTTTAATGCTTGTTTTACAAAAAACATGCCACCGTCTTCTTGGATGCTTCTACTTCCGTTTTCAAGTGCGGCAGAGCGGGAAGTTACGAAAACTCATCGATTTCAGTGAAATATCTGCAACATTTCTCCAAAACGTGAGTACTCCCTCCATCACTGTTCATTGCAGCCATTGACAGGAAGTCTCGTTTTAAGTGAGACTTGGGCTAACCATAAATAGATTTAGGTCAAACATGACTTCTATCCCCTTAATAGTAACATGGAAGCCACTTTATGTGGCTGGGCGGTGTTCACCTTCATTTTTGCCCACGTGTTGGGGTGGCCGGTTTTACCAAATAATTTTGTGGCGATTATGGTGAAACCGGCCATGATTAAATTTGTTTAAAAAATTAAAAATGGGAGGCATAAAGAGAGAGAAACCTGAAAAAGCAGCTTACAATTTGTTTCATCATCATCTACTTTTCTCCCTCCACACTCACTTCTTCATCCTTCTCATCCTCCCACCCCCCCCCTCCTTTTCCCCCTCCCCCGGCTCATCATCATCACATCGTCATCTCCTTTTCCTCTGCGTCTTCCTCCTCCTCATCATCATTATCAGCATAATCGTCGTCGTCGTCATCATCATCATCAAAAATCGTCATATTAGTGTGACTGCGAAGTGTTAGTTAGTTTATTTATTTTACTTTGTTACAGGGGCGCCACAATGCCAAATCCTAGAGGCCCCAACCGCAGCTACAGTCAGGAGAATCTGGAAGCAGCGCTGGCTGCCATTAGGGCAAATACCATGTCCGTCAGGAAAGCTTCTGAAACATGGTCAGTGCCAAGGTCCACCTTAATGGACATGAGGGATGGGAAGTACCCAGTTAAGAAGATCCCTAACACTGTATTAACAGATGAGGAGGAGGGAAAGTTAATTGCCTGGTTGGTTGCCTGCGCCAAGGCAGGAGAAGGAAAGGACAAAGAGCAGCTATGCCTTGCTGTACAAAGCATTCTGAATGCAGAAGGGAGAAAGACTCCATTTAAAAACAACAAACCTGGATACTACTGGTATCAAAGCTTTATGGATCGCCACAAAGGCAAAGTGAGGGAGAGAAAGACCATGGTGTTGGGTCAGCAACGGGCGCAGGTGACGGAGGAGAAGATACGTGGCTGGTTTAAAAAGGCGCAGGAGATACTGATGGAGGATGGGATTGACATCACAAAAGTGCCCCCCTCCAATGTCTTCAACTGTGATGAAACAGGCTTTCCCTTTTACTTGGGGGGCTCAGTCGTCATCTCCGACCTCACATCGAAACACCCGTATCAAGTGGGATCGGACAACAAGCACCAGGTCACTGTGCTTGGTTGCTGTTCAGCAGTCGGCAATGTACTGAAACCAACCATTCTGTTTCCAGGAGTGAGATGGACCTGGCGTCCATGGGAGGACTTTGACGTCGACTACGCCCTCACCTCTAATGGGTGGATCAACAACTGCACTTTTATGAAATGGCTCCAGTATACGTTCCTCCCTGCTGTGGACCACCTTGAACGTCCAGTTGTGCTTTTCATTGATGGACACACAAGTCACCTCACCCAGGAAGTGTACGAATTCTCTGTGAAACACAAACTAACAGTGTACACACTCCCTTCACACTCCTCACACATTATTCAACCACTGGACCTGGTTTTTTATGGGTCCTTAAAGGAAGAGTGGAAAAAGGCCGTGAGAGACTATAAAGCAATCTCAAGGCATGCTTCTGTTACAAAGCAAACATTTGCAGTGGTTTTTGCAGATGTTTGGTCCACAGCATACAGCAAAGACAAGATCATCCATGCCTTCGAGTCATCTGGTTTGTACCCGTGGCGTCCAGACAGGCCAGATTACTCGAAGTGCAGTGCTAGTCTTGTGTGGGGCAAGCCCCAGCAAACTAGCAATTCTAGTGCTGTCATCGAGGTGACAGAGGCCTCAACATCGGAAGATCCACCTTCTGTCCCCAGCCAGGTGCTACCAGATGATGCCCCCATCTCTTTACCCCTGGCCTCAACATCAGAAGATCCACCTTCTGTCCCCAGCCAGCTGCTACCAGATGATGCCCCCATCTCTTCACCCCTGGCCTCAACATCAGAAGATCCACCTTCTGTCCCCAGCCAGCTGCTACCAGATGATGCCCCCATCTCTTCAACCCTGGCCTCAACATCAGAAGAGCCACCTTCTGTCCCCAGCCAGGTGCTACCAGATGATGCCCCCATCTCTTCAACCCTGGCCTCAACATCAGAAGAGCCACCTTCTGTCCCCAGCCAGCTGCTACCAGATGATGCCCCCATCTCTTCACCCCTGGCCTCAACATCAGAAGAGCCACCTTCTGTCCCCAGCCAGGTGCTACCAGATGATGCCCCCATCTCTTCAACCCTGGCCTCAACATCAGAAGAGCCACCTTCTGTCCCCATCCCCTCACCCCCAACCTCAACATCACCACAGACTCCCCTAGCCACCAGCAAAGCAGCCTCTGACAGGGATGAAGCAAACCTGGCATTTTACACCTGCCAGCTAATAGATCACATTCTGGCATGTGGATGGACACCAGCAGATATGTTCCACATCCGCAGGCGCCAATTCCGGAACATTATGGCCAATGAGAATGAGCCAGAATACAAGAAATACCTGGAGCTGTGGAGTAAAGTGGTCCCTCCGCCTACCTTAGACAACCTCCCCACTCCTACTTCCTTTGGACGAAAGTCAACTAGAGCTCCTCGTGCTCAACCCCCATCCTATGTGTCCCACATTAATTTCCTTCAAGGAGTTCCATGCAGCAAAAGAAAAGGAGGACAATGCAAAAAAAATGGCAAAAGAGGGGAGAAAGGCAGCAATGTTGAAGAAGAAGGAAGAAAGGGAGAAGAAAAAGTTGGAAGATAAAGAAAAGAAGAGAGTAGAGAGAGAAAAAAAAAAAGCAGAGATGTTGGAGAAGAGGAAGATGGCAAAGAAAGGAAAGGGGAAGGGCAAAAAGAGAAAGTTGGTTGAAGGGTCTGAGTCAAGTTCAGAGGGTGAGGAAGAGAACGTTGTGTATGATGACCGGTCTGACATGGATATACATGAGTTGTGTGGCATGGCAGATGTGGATGAAAATGAGTTGTGTGGCATGGCAGATGTGGATGAAAATGAGTTGTGTGGCATGGCAGATGTGGATGAAAATGAGTTGTGTGGCATGGCAGATGTGGATGAAAATGTTTGTGCTGTTTGTGGAAGTGATAGAGACTTGAATGGATGGATTGGGTGTGAATGTGGAAGGTGGTATCACAGAGGCTGCACTGGTGAGAAGAAGGACATGGTTTTGGCAATGAGTGATGATGAGATAAGAGTGTTTGAGTTTAAGTGTAGTATGTGTGCATAGAGAATCAGAATTAGTTTTTGTTTGAAGTTGAATTTGCCTATGTTCATGGCATTGTTGTGAAAACCTTTGTAATTTTAGTTCCCTAATAAACTGTTTAAACTTGATTTGGACTCTTTTTGTGGCATGAATGTGTTTGAATGTCTTCTTGAGTGAGAAATCTTTCTGAAAATATTTTTTCACTTCTTTATATGCTGGACTAAACCCCAAGAATAATGAAATCCTTGGCAGATATCTTGCAGAATATGACCATAGAGCTGTTAATCACCTTAACAAGAACGAACAACAACATTAGAACCGCATTTATGGCGTCCACAAAGGGTGGCCGGTTTCACCAACATGAGTGGCTGGTTTGACCTCACTGCTCTAAAAGTGGCCGGTATGACCAAACCATCACTAATAGGCCGTCCCGCGGCTCGCGAGGAAGTGGGGTAAAATGTCAGAAATCTGACCTCGGTGAAGAAAAACAAGTATATCTCAAAAACTATTGGAGGTAGGAAAAAAACAATGGTACCATTGGATTCAGCCATAAATTTCACATAAGAAATTAGTGTTTTTATATTTTAGATCTATGTTTCCAGGCGACATTGATTTGATATTTGCTATCGAATCGATGGTTTCGCCGTGTCCACTCGGCGGCATTCACGAAGTGGGGTCAGAAAATGCGTTCGGCTCCTCTGGTGTCGTTTCATTGGTCAAAATAACCACGTGATTTGAATCGACGAGATCTTGACGAGTATTTTGGTGTCTCCGCGGGATTTCTAAGTGGATTGTGACGTTTTCTGTGCTTAAAAACGTGACACAGTGCTTTTTTTCTACACGTTCCTGGATAATTTTCACACCTCCGGTAAGTTGCCATGTTAAATTAATCACTTGTTGTTTAGATTCAAAAGGTTTTATTTAAATTCCATAAATAATTACTTCAGCGTGAATTTTTTTGCCAGCACATCTGTCGTAGTAAAATGTTGGCTTCGGCCGCCATTTTTTACCGGCGGGGTGAACGATATGCGACAAGACCGGAACAGCCAGCAAAATGGCGTCCCGGTAATTTCATTTTTCTGTTGCCTTATTTTCACACCGTAAATGGCTTTAATTTTTCACTTTTATTGCCTTTGAGAATGGATTAACATTTGAAATTATATATTACAAGAATTACAATTCATCTAATATAAGTAGGCTCATGATTAATTATGATTTTACGTTAAAGAATGGTCTTAGCGGCTTTGACCCAAGGCGAGCATAATAGCGGAACAGCCAATGTTTGTGTCAGCTTCCCCGTAATTAGGACAGGCCCCCCCCCCTCTCTGTCTGTCTCTCTCTCTCTCCTTCTCCCCTTCCCCTCTCTTTCTCTCTCTCTCTCTCTCCTTCTCCCCTTCCTCTCTCTCTCTCTCTCTCTCTCTCTCTCCCTCTCTCTCTCTACTTTTGGCAAGTAGTACGAAGGTAGTGCTACTCTACTGTTGGCATTGGGTAATTTAAATACTCTCTCTCTCTCTCTTATAATTATGTATTTATTTATTACTTATTTATTTATTTATTTTTTTAAAAATTCATTTTCAAAAATTATTTATTCATTTTTATTTTTTATTTATTTTTTATTATAAATAAAAATTACGAATTTTTTTCTCTCTGATTTATTTCACAGCCAACGATGGCAATGAATGCTCAAGGCGCTGCAGACAACACCCCGAACCTAAGAGTATTGAACAGTGACGTAGCACACTTTGAGAATCCAGACGAAATTATATCTTTTCTTCACACCAAGCATGGGGGATTCATCAACTGCAACCAAGAAACACTGCAAAAGAAAATTGATGAACTTAGACGAAAATTTAAAGACATGAAGAAAAGGAAAATGACGAAGAAGCTGAAGGAGTTTGGTGACAAGGAATTTTGTCCGCCTGCTATTAAAGTGGCTGCAACTCTTGCAGTGGCACCTCGAGGACCTCCTATTTCGGAACTTTCCGCGCAACAAACTCAACAAACTCGTGTCATCAATGCTCAGTGTGAGAAAATTTCCGAATTGAAGGATGCAGTTGAAATTACAACGTGTGCACTGAGAGAGGTGTCTGCAGAACACAATGCACTCTCGTTAGAAAGTAATGTGTTAAATCGGAAATATTCAGACCTTGAAACAGCTGTGAAAAAGAGCAAGCATGAGTATGCCCAACTGCAGGATAGAAACAGTTCACTCAAAGGAAAATATCATAAAATTTCACCTCGAAATGTTAACAAACGTCTGAAAAGGCGAGATGAGCAAATAAAAAGTCAATCAAAACTCTTGAATCTTTTCGAAGAAGAAAAATCTACACTTACAGAAGAAATACATTCACTGCAGCAAACCAACAAAAAACTTCAGGACAAAAAATGTGCCCTCGCTAAGTGTAAGTCACGAAAAGCACGGAAGATTGTGAACCTGAAAAGTCTGGTTCAAAATGAAAGATCAAAATGTAGATTGTCCCAGGAGAAACTTGAGGAGGCAAAAGCTACACTACAGGAAGAGCAAGAATACATCAAGTACTTAGAGACAGGTGAAACAGTGCCTTCCTCAGTTTCAACATTTGCGAATGGCAAATTTAATCTAGAAATTAGAGAAGTGTGTATGCGTTTAATGACAGAGTGTAACGTCAGTATTAGAAAATTGCCTAATGTGATGGATGTAACTCTTCAAAGATTTGCAAACTTCAATTTTGAGAAAATACCTAGCAAGTCTTCACTCCAACGGATGATGAATGAGGATCGAATTATTGCCAAAAGCCATGTGGCACATGAGCTGTTAAAGGACCACAATCCATGTGATGCAATTGGAAATGTAATACATCAGGATGCGACAACTAAATTCCATCACCACTACGAGGGGATCCAAGCTACAACTTCGTCTGGTACATCTCTAAGCATGTCTCTTGGAGAGGTAGCTGGGGGTGATGCAGAGTCCTACAAGGCCGCATTCTTGGATTGCGTAAACGATTTGGCTCTTGCCTGTAGTAGTGAAGATGATCAACTGAAAGACAAAATCATCACCAGCTTCAAGTTGTTTATGAATGACAGATGTGCTGTCAACGGTGTATTCACAACCCAAATTGAAGAATTGCGCAAAGAACTTGTTCCAGCAGTCGTTAAGAACTTTGAAAATCTCAGTGAAGATGTCAAAAAGGAGATTTTATACATGGGCCATTTCGCATGCAGACTAAATCTTCTAGGAAACTTCGCCTCATCAGCTGACAAAGGCCTACAGTCGTTTGAGGATAGTGTACTGTGCGACAATGAAAATCAATGGGCATTTCAGGCAGATGAAAGTGGTACTCTACGCCTCATCAAAGCAGCAGCCAAGGCATTCACAGAAAGAGGGTGCGATAAAAGTGGAGTGAATGCTTATTTTGAAAGCTTTTTGCAAGAAAAAGGCAGGAAAAACTTTCTCATCACACATTATGGCCACAGATTTAATATTGTGTACCACAATGCAGCCGCCGTATTTTACCATCGCCAGGACATCATAGAATTTCTACGACAATGGCCTGAACCAAATCGGTTGCTCAAATGTATTGCATATGATGCAGGCAAGGAAGTATACCATGCCGCATTGAGAGCCCTGGCTATTCTGGACAAAACCATCACTGGACCCTTTCAAGCGTTGCTTAACACAATAGAGTCCATACTACAGCTCAACCCAGTCCTTAAGAGGACGCAAGAGACGTCGCTGTCCTGGTCCAACGATGGAACTCAAGCCCTTTCCTGTCCTCAAATTTTTGATGCACCATTGAAGCAAGATGAGCTGCTCAAAGAACTTCTCCTGGACTTCACTCCAGAATTCAACAGTCTGACTGCTGCAGTAATGGAGCTCGTTTCCCTCGAGATGCTGGTCCTTCTGGAACGACAAGCTGAACTCCAGTTACCTGGTGGCAAGCAGTCTGATAGTAGCTTGACAGACTACCAGAGAGAGTCAGCTACTAATGTGCCCTGTACAAACACCATCTCAGAGCGGGACTTTGCCAGCCTGGACAATCTGCTGCACACAAAACCATCAGCGAGTACTGGCACACTTGAGACCATCATTATGTGGCAACACAACAAAACTGGGCACTGGTTGTCCTCTCTGTCCCCAAAAGTAAAAGATATTGAAATGAAAAATGCTTTGACAAAGGCAGCAGCGATGAGAAAGATTCTGAACAACAGGAGGATGACGCTGAAGAAGGCATTACTTCAGAAGTTGCCTGACAAACAAGGAAAGAAAAAAGCAGAAGAAGAACAAACAGTTGACAACAAGCTGAAACTAAGTATGGCTGTCCAGGAATATGGTGGCGTGTGGACATTGGAAAATGTTGACGAACAGTTTGCTAAATTGCCAACTGTGAAGAAAGAAAGAGAAGCAGTCAAAGCGCAGTTGAAGTTTTATAAATCAGTTTTGGGGGCAAAGGGTGACAAAATCTTGTTTCAAGAAAGTTCCAAAGGCATCCAGTTTACTACTGAAGATATGTTTTCACACCTCAAACAAGTTATTGCCATCAACCAACATAATGATGCCAACACTGCGCCACAACATCAAACAATAAATCCAGCGGCTACCTCCAACATCGCTGAGGCAAAAAAAAAACCTTTTTGGCAAACTGTTGGAAGCAAGAAAACAAAGGAGCAACAAACAACAACAGATCATGCTTCCAGAATTTATGGAAAATCCATGCTTGCTTGTAAACAAGAAGGTGGAGCATAAATGCGTCGAAGATGGCGGAACAGCTTGGTTTGTTGGCACTGTTACAGGAATCAAACGGCGTCCTGTAGATCCCATCAAAGTATAGTACTTTATTAAATATGACGACTTTCCCGAAGATGAGTGGTTTTTTCCCCTTTTACAAGATCTCAAGAGGGGAGACCTCCTCATTCAGTAAATTCTCCAACAATCATGGACAGTGTCACTCATCGGAAACGTGTCGATAAAGACATGCAAATGTGAGTTAACATAATCTATATTTTTAACCTGTCTTTTTTTTTTTTACTCTACAGTATTGTATAGGTAAGCTACATGTGTCCAGCTGTTTGTAGGCCAACTTATGAAGTATTTAAAAAAAAAAATTTTGAAAATCGGACCATTGGTTAAAAAGTTATCACTTTTTTTCTTTTTTTTTGGGGCGCGTAATTTATCCGACTGTCGGCCATTTTGGCGGCCATCTTGGATTACATAATCGTGTTGTGAAAATATTGATTACATAATATTGCTCGTTTGAACATGTCGATTACAAAAATCTATGGTTATAAAGGGCTTTTAAAGAACAGTAGAGATAAATTGCTATACATTAAATACTTATGTGGTTTCGGACTGTATTTTGGTGCCATTGCTTTATAAAGACAAAGAGAAGAAAAACTGCGACACATAACATGCAATTTTTATTACTAAAAAAATTCATAAAAAATTTATTTGTTGTCCGATTTCAAAAAATTTTTAAAAAAATTGTTTCTCATGCTCTGTACTTTCTAACTATAGCTTCCAATTAGCTGTGTATTAATATAAAAAATTTGAGTGGGACACCCTATCACTAAGAATGTTTTATGTTCAAAATGTGGATAATTTTTTTAAGATTGACAGGGTCAAAAGTTTGCCAGTTCACCTCAAACCGGCCATATGTAGTACTCATTTTACGACATAATTTTCCAGCATCAGTCTTATTTCTGGCCTGCAGTAGCAAGTTAACTGAAGGTAACGGAAAGAGTTACCGGTCGGATTGGCCTGAAACGACTCTAGAACTAAATCGAGGCAGAGATTGACTACTGATATTTGCAGTACCAGAAATCTTACTGCATGCTGCCTGCATTGCGGTAGGAAGACTCTGGTTAGATCGAAAAATACGACAGTTTCGCTCGTGAGCTTTAGATCGGTTGGCATGGTCCTTTAAACAACGCACACCACCACTGCCGTAGATCTACTTATCTCACACTTGCAATAACAGCACCAAGCAAACCCATCTTTGTTGTCTATCTTACGGAAGTAATCTGAAAAATAATCGCCGTTGTCATCTTTCAACAACAACCAATCCCATCTAAACTTGTTCCTACACTCTAGATCAATGGCATCAACTGCTGTATCTCGTTCAACAAACTTGAGAAATCTTCGTGAACACGCCATGATGTTGTTTACAACTAAAAAATAATAAGAGTTACTTCCCTTGCCTTGCATCTATTTTCCCACTTGGCTAAGGCTATTTTCGTGGGTCAGAGAATTTTCCTCTGAAACCTCGGAGATTCTCGGACTAACGATAGTGAAGGAAACTTGTCCGCCAGAGAATTTTCCTCTGAAAATTCGTCGTACAGATAGCAAACCAATGTCGTGACAATAGTATTAATGTAGTTGTGAAATTAACTGTTTTTATTCGTAGTTTTTAGGTTTCGATTTGTTACTGTTTGAAAAAACATATTATCAGTGTATAAAGAAAACAAAAACAACCTGATAACTAAAAATAAGGATAGATTTAGTCCTAACTCTAGGAATTTACCCTCAAAATTCAACAACATGAAAAAATCTGAAATCAGAGAAAATCTGAAAGATTTACATCCCTGCTTAGTGTTAATAAACAACAAGTTAACCGCAGTTCAGGGTGACCCCGATACATAGATCAGGTGGTTTCCATTTCAAACCTACACATTTTTCTGTGGCAGCCCGCCCTTGCCCCCACCCTCATCTCCCAATTTTACTCAAGTTAACTTCTGTATTATACATTATAGTATACTAGATGAGCTACCGGGCATTGCCCGGAATAAACAATCATGTGCTCTCCCCCCCCCCCCTCTAGTATAATAAAAGTAATAAACTACAGTCTTGCTTCAGAACTCATGCGCACCGCAACATTACGCACCAAACTGAATGCTTGATACGTTTACTTTTTATGACATGCACGGTACTATATATTACGAAACAAACATTCAAATATACAGATGTTACATAGCAATAAACATTGTTATTTTTTTAAAATACATGCTTGAAGTAAACAACTTTTAATTATAGCCATCATCTTCCTTATCTCAATTGCCACCTTCCTGCCAAATTTAAGCCTGAAGAGTGTATAGTTTGGTCAGTTAGTCTTGCCAAAGGTTGCAAGTTACTGAAATATATAGTAGATACATATTTATATCCATAACAATTTTTTAGATCTAGATAGACCTATTTTTTTAGACAATATACAAGAACGAGAAATTAATAGTATATAAAAATAATACAGGTGACACTCTGCTACTTGCAGTCACAAGCTATTTTATTAAAACCAAAAGGGGGTTGACCATTGATTATTTTACTTACTATATTGTTACTTGCTTCTTACTAGGTACCACAAGTTGTCCGCCTCGTGCAGTTGAAACCGGTCGCCAGCGGCGTGAAAAAGTAAAAATCACCCATTTTCAGCTCGTTACTACTTGTGATGTTTCCACTTTCTCTCACTAACTTTCTTCTGACACCAGCCGTGATGGGCACGGCACAAACACACTAAATAATCGACTATCTCTCTTCTATAAGTTATAACAAACGATATCTGTATTGCTTATATATATACAATAATTATTAATTCATTCAATAATAATAGGAACATAGGTCATACAATTTCATGTGAATTTCGATGGAATGAAGTTGATGCAAATCAGTACATGATAATTAAAAGGCTCCGTAATATTTAATTTCTAGCACATTTTATAAAACACACGGGTACATTCAGCTTAAGGAAACCTCTCCTTTAGGGGTGTACGGCGCTATCTGGGCACTGGTTCTTCCTCTCTACTCTGGCTTGACTGCGCAGTTAGATCAACAGGTATCGGCAGGTACCAATAGGTCGGGAAACCAAGAAGCCACGATGTCGTTAATCAAAGGACAAGAAGTTGAGAAGCCAAGAAGGTGTTGTTCTTCCTCCTCTGTAGAAAAACAATCGCAACTTCCTAATCTACTGCTGGAAGGCATGACTTCCATACTTACTCCATGACGGATATTCATCATTAATACCTTTAACCGCTGACACTGTTATAAGTCAGGCTGCAGCTCCCATACTCCATAGACTCCCATATAGGCAATAGAATAAACGATCAATACAGTTTTAATGATATTTACACGTTCCCCACGAAGAATAACGCTCTCTCTAACAGACCCCATCCTATAAGGTTTCGTAAACATATATATAACGGCGTTTCCGTGACTCTCTCAGAGGCAGTAGTTATACCAAAGTAAACCCACTAGATTTAGGTTCTACAATTATGAACATTAAGTAAAATACACATACATCGTACAATTAACTTACCACTCAGCAACAGCTCAAATGCCGACAAGATACCAACGATACCACGCTCTGACAAAGGATGTTTGCGGGTTCCCTGACCTTCCCCACTCACAAGACTAGTACAAAGTTACAGTTGCAGTTGTGGTCTCCTCTTCGGCACGAAGCTGGTGAGTGCTCTCAGCGGTCTGAAGTTGGAAGGAGCGTTCGGGGATTTATACCCAGTCAGGTAGCGTCCCAAGACGCTCACCGAGTGTACATTAGTTATCCTAATAGCCACCCCCGTCGACTCCACGTCAAATACTATTGAAGCATCTCTACCCCCCAAGCAATTCCCAGGTGATCTGATCGTCAAGTACGGCGGTCAGGTAAACACTACCCTTTTCGGGTGTCAACGCTTTCCGTTGCATCCCGTACTTTCCCCCTCTGGCCTACAATAACTCTGTCTCCCCGCCGTCAACTATCTTCCCACGCTATTTATACCTTGCCAATCTGTGACCCTGTTACACTACTCAAAAACAATATAATCGATACCAATAAAAATTACACGCTTGAAAAGTTCGTTTTTTCGAGATTTTACTGATGTTACAATGGCGTGTGTGCTTTATTTCTGAAAGTTTTAATTCATCCCGCAATGAGGTCTCTTTTTGACATATTTTGCACCAGGCGACTGCAAGCGAGATCATCCGCTTCTCAGTATGTTGTATTCAAAACGCTGTCGCTTGGCCAAGAATTAAGGTATCGACTCAATTTTTTTGATACTGTACAGGGGAGATCACTGCCGCCATTTTAATACCACTTTCTTCGATGCAAACGACGTGTTCGTCAGTTGAAAAGTTTGACAGCTTGATAGAGTGCCTTCCCCAAATTTGTGAAACCCAAAAGTGGCATGGTTAAAAAGCCCATTCTTTCTTCTTTTAAAAGAACATAATCCTAAAACTATAACTGTTTTCTTGGTGAGGTGATTTTGTTCTCAAACGAAGCAACCCACACGAGCAATTCACGACCACGGCTGCGTCGGCCCGGACGAAGTAGGGGATGGCTCTTCCAGTGACAAGCGAGCTCCCCCCATTAGCACAATCTGAGACGGAAAATCAGCATTCTTTGGAAACTGTTTTAAAATCTTCAGTGGGTGAGTATTTTATTATTGTTTTTAAGCACACTGTGTGGTAACTTTACACATTTGATGTAAATGAAAATGGTAATTGTAGCTTTTTAGATTGTAACCCGCAGGTGGGATTTAGTACTGGTGACCTGTCATAACAGACACTGGAGTACGACAAGAATGAATCAAGTGTACAAATATTTAATAAGAAGAGTGGGCTAGGCCTGTGTGAAATATAATATCCAGAGAGACTGGACCTGGATCAAGATTTAGATCTAGATACTCTGTAGCTGTGTAGGCCTAGACTTGTCAAGATAATATAATTAAATTATAGATCTATATATTAATATCATATATTATATTATATATATATTAGAATCTAGAGACCTTCATCACATGGATCTTGGACTCTCACTGTCTCTACTCAGCTCTTTTACTACTATTAAATATTATACCAACTTTTAGTGACAGCAGTAGGCCTTTAAACTTTAATGGCTCATTTTGCTGAAATTATTTCCCCTTAATCCGATAGGGGGCGCGCAATAACTGGAGGTAAACAAACAGCAGCCGATCCCGGAAGTGACCGCTTGATTTGCCCTATACTGATGCTCCATGAAGTGATGGCTGCGCATAATAAACTGTAGTTTTCTCTCCAAAATGCCAGATTATTGCAGTGTTCCCTTTTGCAAAAATCACGGTGGTTATCGGCACTGCCGCGATCCGTTCTTATTCCTCTGTAGCTCAGCACCAAAATAAAATAACTTTAAAAAAATGCCACATACCAATAATACCATTGAAAATAACACCTCTTTCAAATGTTATTTTTCAATTCCATGAAATTACTGTTATAACTTTAATATTATGAGCCCAAAGTAGTCACTATCGGACATTTTAACGGCCAAAATCGCTAATCTGCGGGAGCTGAGTAACACCCATATATCGTTTCAAGATGGATCTGATCACACAGACTCAAAATTACAATTTACTGATATATATTTGGATTACATTGAATAACTAACCTTTATTTTGGTATATTTTTGCCTGGGCTACGGAAAGACATTTGTTGTATGTGTATGTCAGTTTTATGTTTGTATGGAGTTTTTAAATTTGCGAAATTACGCATTTTTTGCTCCTAAATTAAGCTTCAATATGGCTGTTGATTTTGAAAATAATCATTTCCTTTATCCTTCTGTGGATAGGCCTTCGAATAACCAATACAATGATGTGTTTCTTACTCCTGCAAGTCAATCTGTTGATTTTTTATAATGACAGTGAAAACTGATAAATTTTGACATTTTTGTCTCCCTTGTCAAAAAGTGAAATTTAATGTGGAGGCATTTTTGATTCAAATAAAAGACCACTTATTAATCATTTAAACCCTTGAAAAAATTTAGGCTTGTTGTCTGTATTAAATAGAATGTGTTTACAGTTTGGTATGTTTGCAGTGATAACACACCGGTGGTGTTTCATGAAAATTCAGATGATCATAACTTTGCCAAAATTGAGATACAGAGACAAATTTGGTGTCAACATTCTTAGGAAAGTGAGTTCTTTCAATTGGAAAACTTAATTTAAGTGTCTATACAGCGACTTTCCAAAATCAGTTTTGAGTACCTACTTTTAATCTCAATCTCTGCCTGGTTTCAGATTTCCCACCTAATTTGTTTGTATAATATTATTGCTTCTGTCAGTAAATATGTTTCGTTAATATCATTATCACTTTAAGTAATTGGTTAACGTTTAAGTCGGATCAATCATACAAATCACAATATAAAACAAGTTTTCATATAGTAAACACTAAGAAAACACACCCACTGTTCACTGGAGTATAATTTATTTCACTGCCAATCAGGCAGTATAGAAAGGCGATAGGTTATCGGGGAATTGCAAGCATAAAAAAGAATTTTTTTTGAAAAAGTATTTCAGTTTCAGGTAGGGCTACAACTCCGACTTTACAATTAAGAAATCACTTTGCATGGGAATATGATCCATAAGCTCATTTAATGAGATAATGGCTGATACCTAAAATCACATGATAAACACATTTAAAAAAAAATAAAGCTATGCACTGTGTATACAGCAATTTGCATCATAAGGCAAGAAAAGACCATAGCTGCACCTAATGTTGATCAAATCATGCTCAAGAATCCAAACAGATTTAAATAAATCCTCCTTGCAACGTTCGCCATATTGATAACATCGAGTCGGATAAAGTGAAAGTGCTTGAAAGTATACCTCCACTTATGGAGCGCCACCTATGGTATTACGGCCCTTTCTGTTTGAGCAAAATGAGCCATTAGATCTACCACAATTTATTACATTTTTATAGGGCCTTTTTTCTTATAATCCTAGATGATGAAACGTATGCTGCCCTCAGAGGTAATTTCTTGGCCAAAGGCAAGGGAAGTCGACTGACCATTCCTCCTCTGGATGCACCTTCTTACCGCACGTTTGTGCAGCTATATTTCCTCAGACAAGACGGGGGAACAACTTGGGAAACAGTGAGTGCCACCTATCTACAATCAACTTTTAATTTTTTGTTGCTGTACTAAACTGTATATTGGCACACGTATTTTTATTCTTGTTTTGTTGTTTGACCTTTTAATATTTTTTTAAAGCAGATGAGGTGAAAACGGTGTGTAAAAGATATTTAGTTCCTAGTCCATGCAGGTTAAGTGTTTCCCTAACCCTTTCATTTCGTTTTTTTTTAAGAGCAGTTGATAAAAGCAGTCACCGATTCACTCAGGTATCAGTACAGTGATGCACAATAATGAAGGCATTGTGACGACATGCATGTATATCATATAACAGACCACTGAACAGGTTATCCCTACCCTGTCGGGCCTGATAATTTCCATTTCTTTTTTTGTCTCTGTGTTAGGTGACTACATGGTACCAATAGCTCTTTCCTGAAACAACCATCACCCCAGGGCAACTAGAGCATAAGATCAAGATGATAATGACATCTCTGTGGCAGACACTGGGTGACAAAGAGGAGATGCAGGCTGCTCTCAACACGACAGTGGACATAAATTTTTATCAAATATCCAAATACCTGTCAAGCATTGGTTTAAGACGATCAATTTTGTTAAGTAACAATGATAACTTCATTTTGCCTGAGAATTTTGTTTTGACCAATCATGTAGTATACTCTCTGGAATTATTTAGATGCCGTGAAAGTCAAACAAAAGCTTTTTTTTGCAGATGGATTAATGTTTTTCTTTCAGCAGGGCAGGCCCAAAACAAACCAAACAGCTCTCAAATACTGTTCAAGTTGAGCAAAGTCATCAAAACAGTTAGGGGACTGCAAAAAAACAAGTCAACAGACAAGCTGAATGATTTTCTCTCAAAAGCATTCTTGGAATCGGTCTCAACTGCACGCCCCAAACCATCAGCATCTGCAGATTCTGGTGATGCTTTGAAGTTAAGAAAATTGGAAGCTGAAAGCAGAAGCTTGACCCAAACGCTGCACAATAAGAAGGACACCATTAAAGAACTGGCTTTGCAAGTTGAAGCATTAAAAGAAGAAAGGCAGTGTCTTCAGAAGGAGAAAGAATTGCTACAGGGACACCAGCAGATGATAAAGTCAGTATTAGCTGAGAAAAAAGACCTACAAAAATCAAATAGAAGAATCAAGACAGAACTGGACAACCTTAAGAGATCTAAATTATACAAAAGGAATCACTTGCTACAAAAGCAAACTAAGCAACAGAAATAAATAAATGATAATTTGGCTAAGGAGGTGCGTCAGAAAAGTACTGAAGTGGATTATCTTCAAGGAAAGATTCAAGAAACTGAAGAAACACAGAAGAGGCTTGCAGAAGCAGATGCTGTGATAACCAGTTTGAGGAAAAAGGTCAAGACCGAGCAGACTTTGAAGACAAGGTAAAAACTGTCATGATATGTACATCAAAGGGTTTAAGTATATCGATACTAATAGATATGATGATTACTTTGTACGATTCCGATTATTGCACACTGCTGAGATAGCAGTCAGGCAGTTAATAAATGTTGAGCAACATGGCCGAACGAGTCTGTTGATTGTTGTGTTATCCTGCGTTCAAACAACCCTACCCACAGTCAAAATAGTGGTTCCAGAACATGGTGTCAGAAAATTTCAAACGGGTAATACAGTGTGAAAGCAACTCTAGACTCTAGCAAGTCAAGATAGATCTAGAAATCTAGACAATAAGAATCTAGATAGATCTAGAAATACAACAGACCACGAGGATCTTGACTGAAAAAAAAAAGAGGAAAAAACAGTCAAGGCCTAGATCTAGTTACAGAGCCATGTCAGAAGTGTTTCTTCCTCCTCCACCTTTATCTTTTGAGGGAAATGCTGGGGAAAATTTCAGAAAATGGAAACAGAAATACAACCTATACATGATGGCTACTGAGAGAGACAGAAAGTCGAAAGAACAGCAGTCGGCAACTTTTCCTCACTTGATCGGTGACGCAGGTCTAGAGGTGTTCAACACGTTTCACCTGTCTGTAGAAGACAGCAAAAACCCAGATATAATTCTGCAGACATTTCAAGAGTACTGTGAGCCAAGACGAAACATACTCTACGAAAGATATATATTCTTCAATAGGTCACAGCAACCAGGGGAGAAGGTGGATGCCTTTGTCACTGACCTTAAGAAGCTCAGCGTTAGCTGTGAGTTTGGAGAGCTATCCAACAGCCTTGTGAGAGATCGAGTGGTATGCGGAATACAATCTCAACAGCTGAAACAAAGAATGCTGAGAGATAATACTCTCACCTTGGAGAAAGCAATCAGTCTGGCCCATGCCGAGGAGCAGACGGTTGTTCAACTGCAAACCATGGACCAAGGCACCAAACCTATTGACGCAGTCAAAAAACATAGGCCATGGGGCGACAAACTAAAAACAACATCCAAGCCTCCAGTCGACAAACCAGACAAGAAATAAGCCCCAAACCACAGCAGAAAGACATGTCGCCAGTGTGGAACGAGTCATCCACCAAAATCCTGTCCGGCGTACGGAAAAAAATGTAACAAATGTGGAAATGTGAACCACTTCGCCAAATGTTGTTACAGTAGAAACACAAAGCCAAGACATGTTCATACCCTAGAAGATGATGATCCTCAAGAAACATTCTGGCTTGGGACACTCAAAACAATGAAGTACTCCACAGACAAGAACCCAGATGCATGGTTTGAAAATGTAGAAATAAATGGACACCAAGTATCTATGAAGGTTGATACTGGAGCGGAGGTCAATGTCATACCATTGAAAACATGGAATGAGATCAAAGGTGGTCCTCTAAAAAATACCAAAGTCAACCTGAAGGCCTTTGGAAACACAGATATTCCTATTGAAGGTGTTGCGGAAACAAAAATGACAGTTGGCTGCAACAGCATAAGTGACAAAGTCTATGTCACCACCGGGGACAGCTATGCAGTTCTGGGCCTCAAGGCAACTATGTCACTGAAACTGATTTCACCACCAGACAAGTGTTGTGAAACAGTGAGCGTCCAGAAAAGTACCATCACCAAAGAAACACTCATAAGTGAAAACAGTGATGTATTCGAAGGATTGGGATCCTATGAAAAGACATATCACATCACTCTGCGAAACGATGCAGTTCCCGTAATTCACCATCCAAGACGAGTACCACCTGCACTGCACCAGCAGTTGAAGGCAAAGCTTGACGACATGGTAGCGTCAGGAATCATTTGTCCAGTAGAAGAACCTACTGACTGGGTAAATAGCCTTGTTATCGCCCAGAAAGGAGACGGCAGCCTAAGATTGTGCCTAGATCCCAAGGAGCTGAATGAGTACATTCAAAGAGAACAGTTTGAAATACCGACATTTGAACAGATCTCAGTAAGTCTAGGAGGAAAGAAGTTTTTCAGTATCCTCGATCAAAAGGACTCGTACTGGCAGATAAAACTGGACCAAAAGAGCTCATACTTGACTACATTTAACACACCATTTGGGAGGTTCAGATTCCTACGTTGTCCATTCGGTATCAGCAGCGCATCAGAGATACTACAGCAGAGAACTCATGAAACGTTTGGGGACATCAATGGTGTTTTTTGTCTTTCAGACGCCAACCAACGTCAAAGAAGTTCAAAGGTTGCTTGGGATGACCAATTTTCTTGCACCATTTATCCCAAACATGTCTCACTTAACAAGTCCTCTCAGAAACCTGATAAAAAAAAATGCTCAATGGCAGTGGGGACACGAACAAGACAAAGCCTTGAAGATGATCAAAGAGACATTATGCCGAGATCCAGTTCTCAAGCTGTATGACGCGAAGAAGAAAACCACAATCCAATGTGATGCCTCATCAGAAGGTCTGGGAGCAGGTCTTTTGCAAGACAACCAGCCCATCGCATTTGCATCGAGGTCACTCACGGAAACTGAAAAGAACTATGCGCAGATAGAGAAGGAAATGCTTGCTATAGTTTTTGCTGCGGAGCGTTTCCACCAGTACATCTATGGACAGCAAGTAGAAGTCATCAGTGATCACAAACCGTTGCAGGTGATTGTTAAAAAGCCACTACACAAGGCTTCTCCACGACTACAACTCATGATGCTGAAATTACTACGGTACAACCTTGAGGTCAAATACCAACCTGGTTCACAAATGTTTGTCGCAGACACACTGAGCAGAGCTTTCCCTGTTACGGCACATGAAAACAGCAAGGCAGAAGAAAGTGCAGAGCAGACACTAAGAGTATTAAGTGCAACCGCATCAGCGGCATCTGGTGACGTGATTGATAGAGTCAGACAAGAAACGAGTCAGGACGAAACTCTGTCCAAGATACTGCACGGCTGTTTAAATCGCTTGGAAAGCAGTATTCTAGTTGCCGACCGAAATCCCCCGCCGACCTCCCGTGATGCGGTCATAAATCACCTGTCAGCTGTGTGCACATCCGTGACGGCATGCCATCCCTGGTCAAGCCTGCGTAATATGATTCCACCAATTTTCGCATACTTTTGCAGCGCGATATCTTCCGATCTAATAATGCTATGGCACCATGCGAGATCTCATTTTAAACGTCAGGATTCTACCGACAGGGCGATATAACTTTTGTTGCTTACTTTTCAAGATTGTTGATTTTATCGGCTGATATTTCCAATGTGTGTTTTTTAGAGTTTGGAATTTGATTTTCAACATTAGTTCTCTTTGATCTTCAATATTTTGCGCGGGCCGCCTCTGATTTCAATATAAATCAATATTTCGAAAGTGTAAAGGCTAACCTATAACCTATGCAAGTTTGGTGTATGTATAGGTTCTGTGTGATTTGTTAACGATTTTTGAAAACGTGCGACTCAATCGAGGCGCTTCTGTGCCAGTTTTTGTTTGTTTGCCGCCGGTTATTAGCAGCTTGTATGAAAAATATTGCAAAATAGAGCACCATGAAGGACATATCCATGTTGAGCGCCTCCACAAACGGTGTCGGGCATGTGGTGAGGGGGGGGGGGGGGGGGGACGACACTTAGCAAACAGCAAAAACGGCAAAAGTGGAAACCAAAGAAGTGCAAGGACTTTGAGAATGACATTTTGCTTGCTTTCGTTGTATCCATCACCGGCGACTTGAATCATATTCATTCCTCAACTATTTGTTACTCGTGTTGGGCCATGATAGGAAACATCAAACGCCATGCCTTCAAAGGTAGTATTGTTAATGCAAGGAAGTTGGCCCAAGGAAGTTAACATTTATGAACTGAATTTCAGCCACACACGAAGGCCGCAGATTGTGTATTACGTCCACAGTATTTAAAGACTAGTTTGCGGAGTAGACATGTTTCAAATGACTCCACACCACATCAAGACAGAGACCATACAATAATTTCCACAGCAGCATGTTCAGCCACGACATTAGAGGACATAATCCCTTCGCCGATGACACAAAATTCAACATGTGAGGACATAGCACCAACACAAACGATGGCATGTACAATACAAGACGCAATCCATCATGGCATAATGGAAGCCACATCAGCTACATTACATGACACATCCAACCTATCAGTGATCTGTAGTACAACTTGCGAGGACACAACGCTAACAGAAAACACACCGTCATTTAGCAGTGGCCTTAATGAGGCAGAGTTGAGCGGCTCCCATATTGCTACATCAACGCCACACAAACCTATAAAGGTTATGATAGACAGCAACACCTCACCGGCATTTAAACTCGACAGGTTATTTTCCCAGTCATTCGAACTGTCCCCAACACGGCCACTCAGACAAGAAGAACATAAACTTCTCACATATTTTGAGCCCTGAGCCCTAGGTCAGGGCCCATCTGCTCACAACTAGACAGCCTTGACTGGTTAAGTGCAGGCGTGACATGACACTGACAGTTAGGCGAACGGAAAATGATCGTCGAACTCAAATAACTCGAGACTGGATATCTATACATGAATGCAGTCATGTGAGTTTTGAAATTTAACCTATCTCTCATGTTGTGTGACGATTTCATCTCATTCGATGGGAGCAATCATATCTAAGTTCATATCTGAAATTATGAACAATGTACTAATTTGAGGAAATATTGTATAACTTTGTGCCTCTATATCTCTATTACGATGGTGAATACATTTCTATGGTTCACTGTATACACTTACAATATATCGCAAAATTATTATATGTTTACAAAAATATGACCAATGGGCTGATTTGGGACTGAGCCTGCTTTGATTACCGATAAAAACAGCGAGTCAGAAGCGCTACACGGGCTCCGGGAAACCCCCCCTCGAATCAAGGTTGCTGACCCAGTTAACGAGTCGCAGCGGGGTCAGGTCACCGGTAGCGGGGAGCCCGCTCGACTGGGCTCGGCAACTAGAATACCGCCTCTTAACAGCCGTGACTGAAGTATGTGCAGACAGACAGATGGTTACCTTCTCAGAAGAATGACAGTGCAGCGATGAAAAAATACAAAAGTCTGCAACATGGAATACTCTCCTGCACAAATGTTGATGGGACGATCATTGAACGATCTTGTCCCATCAGGAAAAAAGACAGAAAATAGTCACAAGTACAAGAAGATCCGAAGACAACTCCAACATAATCAAGTCAAAGCCAAGATACAGTATGATCGAACTGCAAGACCAAGACAGGATTTCGAAGTTGGAACTCCAATCACTGTCAAGACTGGCCAAGGAAACTGGCAAAGAGCAATTATTACTGACAAGTGTGAAACACCTCGCTCTTACATTGTCACAGCTCTCATTCGCCAGTCATCCACAGGACAGAGACATTTGATGAAGTCATGAAGAACAACAGCAACAAGAAGCAACGAAGTGACCTAGTCAAATCACCAGCGACTAGTACGTCACAGGTCGAGTTCTCACACTCACCGCCCTGTCAGGATGTGCCTATGTGCAATCCGACACTCACTGGCACGACAGCAGTGAGCCAGACATTGGCACCAAACACAACTAGAAGTGGCCGAGTGATTAGAAAGCCCAACAAATATACATGTTAAGAAAATGAATCAAGGGCTATGTAAGGTCACAACACAGACACAAACACTAGGCATTCTTTTACACCAATTATAATGGTGCAACAAAAACAAGACATATTCAGCTGAAAGTTCCTGGCAAAAATAAGTTCTCCGACAGCATTAGGCTCGCATTCATGGCACTCCAAGGAGAGGCTAATGTTGCAGCAGAAAATGTGACCAAAGTCATTCAGATTGTGGCCAGACACCTGTTTAACACAGAATTTTCAGATAAAGATTTGCCATCCCCTTCATTTGCCCTGAATTTTATGAGTGAAGCCCTGGTGATTTCAAATCAACAAATTGCAGAATCCCTTTTGTCCAGCAGCCACTTCATGTATGCCACAGATGGAACAAGTAGACAAAAAAAGCACTACCTTGAAAAGCATGTCCAACTAGACAATAGCAAGACTTTGTTCCTTGGCTACAATGAAATCCCATCTGATGATGCCCAAACTCTCCTAGACACATGCATAGAAGCCTTCAAAAACGTTACAACCTTGTACTGTTCAGAGGATCCACATTTGAGTGAGGACAGCATTCAGAAAGAATTGATCCGCAAGTTGAAATGCCTCATGTTGGATAGAGCTGCTGTAATGAAATGCTTTGATGAAAAGGTGGCAGCTTATAAGAAAGACCTGTTAGGAGGAGATGTGTCCACACATTTCCTCTTCTGCAATGCGCACTTTCTTCTTGGGCTCAGCTCTGCTGCTACTAATGCTGCCAACAACATGGAGGATTCTGAAGTCAAAGCAAGTGGTTCAAGTTTGGGACGAGATGCAAACTCCAGGTTTGCTTCATTTGCAAATGCGTCAGAGTCTGCCGTGAACCGCGCTATTGGTAGCACTGCAGAGGTTTTAGGCTCAAGGGGAGATGAGAAGAGCGAGGCCCGTGAAGAATGGCCTGGGTATTTGTCATTGCAGGAAAAGCCTTTGTTTTCCATCTTTAGAAGCAACCAGTTCAACAACCTGTTTGAGAATGCAACTGCACTACTGCACCATCATGAGGATATTCAGGCATTCCTCACAGATTTCTGTTCCCATGCTAAGGGACCTTTAGCATATTATGTCATCACATAAGGGGAGGGGGGGGGGTCTCTTGAATGATGACAAGTGATGACATGGGGGAGGGGGGTGTTGAGTCCAAAGATGATGTCATCAATGTGGTTTGGTAAAATTGAAAAAGAAGAACAAATATATAGATCACGGCTGTTCGAAATGACCTGAGAGCGTGCGTTTAGTTTGCCGTGGCCAGGGGTAATAAATCTCGGTAGCCTGACAGGTGCAGGGGATTCCCCTAGGCGGCATGCGCTCGCATCAGCGTCCCGCACTATCCAGGTGGTCTAGCTTTGATATCACATTCTTTCACCCCATTATTTCACTATCTGTGCTAAAGTCAACATTGTGTTGTGACCACTATGTCTTTGTTCTGCTTTTTGTGTGTTTGATGATACAAATTATTCTGGTCTATTCGTCTTAGTTCTTTCAGAAAACACGTTTTACAAACGTGTATTTTCTTTAAAAGTTAAGGCATTGTTCATATTAATTAACCCAAATCTCAGTAATGAAGCCCACAAAATTAATAAAATTACATTCAAATGAAGCAGCATTCATTTACATTTACTATGTGAAAGTTTCCCATGACGCACACCTTTAGTAGCTGAGTTATGCAAAGATTTTCTCCATATCCTCTATAGATTTACGTTATTGTTATCGTAGTATGGAGCATTGTAAGGAAAAACACATGGTTTTTGAATGAACTGTGCAGATTATGCAGCGAAAGATGTTGACAAAACAAGAGAAAAATGAAAAATAGAAACAGGCGATAGCTCTTATGTACAGACTTTAAATCTGACATTTTACTGTTTTTATTATTACTTAGAATGGGCCTCCTCTTTGTTTGAAGGGGGGGGGGGGGGGGAGATAGCCATTTGATGATATGTGATGATAAGTGGGAGGGAGGGGGGTCAAAATTAGTCAATTTTTGATGACATATTATGTGAACGGTCCCTAACCAAAAACTTGACAGCATCCTTTTGGATCTCAGAGATGACAACATTTTGGCCTTTTACTGCAGCCTTGGCATTTTACAATGAGATGTTCACCAGACCATACTGGAACGTAATGAAAATCACAAAACCTTATGGCCAGTTTCCCAAGTATGTCAAACTGATGGAAAAAAGCCTTCAGTTATGGATGTCTGAAGATTTTGACATATTCTCATCTTCACCTGTGTTTGAAGACTTTGCCTTACAAAATGATTTCATCCTCCAGCATTTGAGAGCAGGCTCTTATGATGTCGGCAAAGTGAAAGCCTTCATCCAGCAAATCACAGAGCTCTATTTTGTTGTTTTCAGGCGACAGCTGTCTGATTTTCTAGATGGGGGTGTTTTTGGAGGCAAGATTGCCGAAGAAGTGCAGCAGATCCTTGATACCTGCCCGTTGACCAATTTGACAGTGGAGCGTCTCTTTGAAGACTTGGACTTTGACATGCACAAGAGAAGATATGCCACTCTCCACTTATGTAGCAGTCTCACCATGTGGAAGCGCAACAAAACCTCATCTTATTTAACCCATTCAGTCCCACATACGTGGAAATATGTTGCTATCGCTTCAGTCCCAGACCCGTTGAAATATGTTGTTTTAGACACAGTTTACTAGTTGCTATGTGACAGCGGAAGGGGGCGTCAGATCACGACAGTACCCAGATGACGGGATGTAGGGTTAGTCAGAGGACGTAACTACGAAATATCAACCCCGTACTGTCATTGTGGTTGAAGTAATGAGAGCGTAAACATGGCCTTCAATTTTATCCACGGTTTGATAAATTCTCAGCCTGGGCCATCAAATCAAGATGATGAAAGTGACAGTTCTGATGAAGAAAATGAATCTGATGTATATCTAGACATTGTGCAAGATATTGAAAGTGATAATGACAGTGATTCTGATGATGCTAGATCTAGTGGTGATGAGGATACGAGTGGTAGGGATAGATCTAGAGACGAGTTGGTGTGGTCTGAGGACCTTGAAAATGTGCAAGTAGAACATTTTGCTGAGCAAGTGGGCCCTAAAGATGGTATTGATCCAGATGACAATTTCAAAGCTTACAATTACTTCACACTCATTATACCAGAAACTTTATTGGCAGATATTGTGACTCAGACAAACAAATATGCTCAAGAATGCATTGCGGCAAAAGCGGATCCAAAATGGAAACCCGTCACTCTCAGTGGCACCAAAGTGTTCCTGTACATCAATTACATGTTTGGAATTCATCAATTGCCCATGTATAGACAATATTGGAGCACCAATGAATTATTGAATGTCCCTGCCGTTTCAAAAATGATGTCAAGAAATCGCTATGAGGCAATTTCGAGGTATTTCCACTTGAATGACAATGACAATCAGATTCCAAATGGTCAACCCGGACACGATCACATTTTCAAAGTGCGGCCTCTCTTTGACAGTGTGCTTTTGATGTCAAGAGAGATGATGAAGCCTGAGAGAGAAATAAGCATTGATGAAGCTATGGTGGCCTTCACTGGAAGGCTTGGGTTCAAACAGTATATCAAAAACAAGCCCACGCCTTGGGGAGTAAAACTCTGGTGTGCGGCCGACCCCCACAGTGGATACCTGTTCAATTTTGACGTTTACACTGGCAAAGCAACAGCTCCTCTGAGAAATGGACTTGGCCATCATGTGATCTTTTCCATGGGAGAACCATATCTTGATAGAAATCATTATTTCTTCTATGATAACTTTTTTACAAGTGTGAACTGGCAAGAGATCTGCTGGCACGCAAGACCTATTTGTGCGCCACCATACGAACAAACCAGAAGGGCTGGCCTAAGGACCTGAAGAACTTGAAGAAAATAAAGAAATCTCCAACAGAGAATGGGGTCAGGATGAGGCAAGTTGGCAATCTTGTGGCCTGCTTTTTTATGGACAAACGACCTGTCAATGTTCTTTCCACCAACTCCAATCCTACAATGACAACCACCAGTCGTAACACACACCAGGGCGCCGTCGAGTATGATATTCCCACTCCAATCTCTACCTACAACCAAGGCATGGGTGGAGTAGATCTACACGATCAGCTCCGCTCTTACTATCCAGTTGGCAGGGGCAGCAGGAAGTGGTGGCGTTGTCTTCTCTGGTTTCTACTTCAGGTTGCAACCATCAATTCGTACCTGATCTACTCAGCCTTCGTCGACACCTCACCCGAAAAATCAAATCCCACTGCAGACTTGGAATTTCGAGTGGAACTGATGGAAGAACTCATGTCTGGAGTTTCTACCAGGAAACGTCGAGCCCTGGATACCCCACGGGTGACAGGACTTGCAAATCCCGACCATGCTGCCCATCAGCCGACTCGCTTGGTCGGCCGACAGAAATCATGCTTTCAGTCCTCAAAGCACAAGCGCCGAACAGCCATCAACCGGCCAGTTGAGATGTCCAATGGGTGTTTCTTCAGGACACCCTCTCCCAGTAAGATGTAGACAACAGCCTAGAATTTGAAGTTGAAGACAGCGCTATGGGACCAGGCCTTGCCCCTCTGCCTTCAGATCGTGCTTCTACAATATCCACGGCTTCTGTGGGGTCTTTGCCGGCGGGAACATCAGCAGAGAGAATTACAAGCTCAAGCAGTAAATCAAGGCCAGGAAAACGAAAGGCAGACGATGAACTACTCACGCTCGTTCGCGACCGCTTGCAAGTGCCAGATGAGGATGAACATGATGCTTTTGCCAAAACAGTGGCTTTCAAAATGAAGAAATTGAACAATAGACAATGCTTTATCGCTGAAAAACTCATAAATGATGTGTTGTATGAGGCTGGGCTTGAACAATTAAGCACACAGTCATGTGTCGTACCACAGCCGTCCGTTGTCCAGTATGCTGATGATTCTAACCAAGAAGTGTATAGAACCTATCAGTATCACAAACTCTAATAAGAACTCACTTTCGAGATGAACATAATTTGTTAATTTTTTTAATTTGAAAAGAAAAGTGAGGAAAAAAAATACTGATAACAAATAAAGAATGTTTTTTTGTTCATCATTGTTAGTCTGCCTGTCTTTTTCTGGTGGTTTGCAATCAGGCCTGTATCAGTTACGTCTTTAACTAGGTTACATTAGCATGTCTGTCTGTCTGTCTGTCTGTCTGTCTGTCTGTCTGTCTGTCTATCTGTCCGTCCGTCCTTCCGTGCGTCCATTATTACGCTATATTATTTTACTTACTTGCAAATAGTCATCTTTAAGTGATTCGGAAATCTGGTGACAAGTTTCTGGAGTAATCTGTCCCAATGCTTGAGGCGAGATCCTGGTGGAAAATTTCAAGTCTTCATAGCTGCAACCTGTCACTAGGAACCTTAATGTAGCCGTGAGTCGTTCGTGGGCGTTAATAGATTTTCTCAGCACTGTGTCTTCTTTTTCAATCAAAGGGTTCAACACACTCAAAAGCTCCACGTAAATATCTTCATCCATGCGAAGAAAATTTCTAAAGTCTGCTGGGTATAATCTCAGCTCTTCCAACAAGTCAGTATGATTACACTTAGGTCTTGCAAGAAGCCAATTTTTACTCCACAGCGATCTTTTCTTCTTTTTTTTCAACACAAGATTGAGAGCGCATAAAATAGCCAACTCGTCTCGTCTGGACACCATTTTGGATCTGGTGTGCGCAAGTAAAACTGACGCAAATTCTGTGTAGTGTGTGGGCAAAGATTTGAGCGATTTGGAATCATGTTTGTGCAAGTAGATTGGATCCAATCTATTTGATCAATTCGGATTGCAGGTCTGTGGCCCGCTTTAAAACGGGAAGGCGTTTTGTTCATGCAGACATTCCTGTAATAAATATGGAGATATCCATGCCCACAGGCGTGTGGAAAGGTACCATCTATTATAGGGAACAGATCAGACCAGGACGACACACCAACAATAGTGACACTACATCGACACCCGTAGACAACAGTAAGGACACAGAGGAAAACCTATCAGTAACACACACAGACAACAATTCCAAACACAGGGCACGAATTAGACCAACATACAACAAACACTGTATGTACTTGCTCATCCACCTCTAAAACTAATTATGCAGGTGTGACCAGTCAGGGGACACAAATAAGTCAGCCAAAAACACGAACAGGTGAGCGAGGTGCTACAACTAAACAGGTGTTCTGATCTGTTGGTACAAATAGAAGCAAAGGTCAAATTATTCTCCTCAATAGAAACCTTAGTTATGAGGGAATCAGACTGTTGTACTCTTCAGATCGGGTTTTAAGCATTTATATTAAAATACGGGACTCAGAATTTTGCATCTTCAACATATACAGCCCAATAATCAAAGCAACAAAAATACCTTTTTTAAACAAGTTGACCTAAATAATTTCTATTTATGATAATAATATAGTATGTAGGGACTTTAATGTTGTCCCGGAAAATGACTTAGATATAGTGGCAGGAGAGCCGCATGATCAAAGGGAAACCAGCGAGCTGCAAAACATGATGGACAGGTTGGACTTGTTTGATGTGAGGCGCTTGTTTCAACGGACAGATAATAAATATAAAGATTACCAACCACCAAAATTTTTCGAGTATTTTGCTATTGGTTCTTAGTCAAGATTTTAATCCCATGCCGAGTCCATAAAATTCGTTGTCTAAGATGACATGCCCACAGTGGTAGAACACCCAAAGCCCCTTTTCCCAATAATAAATTCAACAGACCATCACCACCTCGTTTTTTTGAGCTTTTTGGTTTGGTACAACTTCACCTCATGAAATTTACCCATTTCCCAGCTGAGAAATCCAAACAATCAAGTGGCGTTGGAACCAAAGTCCAAATGTTTTATTTCAATTTAGTGGTATATTTAGGCTCCCAAATGTTTTGCAGAGTGCCACATAAAATGGCAGCATACCAGCTACTCACTGCCAAAATCAGTGACTCAAAAGTGTTTAATCATTGCATTATCTTTTTTAGCACTGTTCCTACGGGAAGAATAATATTTGGTGGTTTGTAACCAGAAAGAGAAAGGTTTGTCAAGAATGCTGATGCTACTTATGATGATGATGAAGTTATTTAATGATAATTAAATTAAACATTTACTTCTAGTCTCCTAAATGTGAGATTACACAGGGTATTTTATGTTGAGTACAGTGGTATGCCCTTACCATAAGAAATCTGCCATGCACAGCCACTTATTCACAACTTACTGGTTTTGAATTTGTTTTTTTTTATCTCTGATAATTATTTTTTTTCAACAGACTGCCATTATGCATGCCAGCGTAAGATGACACAGGAGCAGGCAAATAATGCAGCACAGCTGACCAATCTTGGTGTCACCACTACCAGTGTGCACGCTCACTTGATGGAAACAACTGGGATAAAGTTCAGAAGAACAGACATAATCAATCCTGTTTTTAAGAAAAAGACAGATGAAAGGGGTGGAAAAACTTGAGGAAGAGACATGGAAAGTGCTGATAGATATGGCTGGTGAAGATGATTGGGCACAATTTTCAGTTGTAGGAAATCAAGACAAAAATGTTAGCTTCATATATTTTCAGACAACCTCAATGAGAAGCTACCTTTCAGCCTTTCCAAGTGTGGTGCTTGTTGATGGGACATACTGTGTCAACAATTTACGTTACCCTTTGTACATTTTTATAGTTGTTGATAAAGATTATTGTGGGCATGCTGTGGCATATGCAGTGACTAAAAATGAAACTGAAATTACACTGAGAGATGTCACCCAATTTGCTTCCCTGAATCCAGATGTTAAAGGTACAAAGACCTTCATTGGAGATAAAGATCAAGCAGAAATATCTGCAACGAAAGCTGTGATGCCAGAATCTAATATTTTACTCTATTGGTTCCATGTAGCAAAAACCTTTGAATACTACGTTCCGAAACACATCAAAGGCCTGGATGAGACGACAAAGATGGAAGCAAAGTCACATCTGAAGAGAATGCTGTTCACAGGTTATGAATATGTTTTTGGATATTCTTTCAGCCAGCTTCCTGATGACCTCTGTAAGCACTTGCTTAGAGGGGAAGGAACACCAAGGAAGGAACAATATAACATAAAGCACACTTCAGATATTGCAACCTCACCATTTACAACACCAGAAAAGGCAGATCCCACAAAGAACACAATAGGTACATTGCCTTTCACAACCCCAGAAAGAGATGATAACGTCACAAGTAGCAGGACAACTACAACAACACCAGAGCTTCCAAAGACATGTGCACCAATGATCAAAATGGACATATCAAAAAGATCTCCATTAATTGACCAGTCTTTAAATTTAGAGGAGGAGAAACTGACTACACATTTAATCAAAAGAAAGCTAAAATCTTCTGAAGACCGACAGACACTGAAATGTAAAACAGGAGGCCCAAATCTTTCATTCACACGAATAATAAACCCGAGAACACAAACAGAAAAGGCAAGCTCTACATCAAGATGGAAAAGGTTGAAACTTATGAGAAATGTTCGAGCTCATCTTTGTGGAGACACTGAAGGTTCCCGTGAATGCCAACACATTGCAGAACATAAATATTTAAAAGCAGACTCCAGAAAAAGAATATGTCGAGCTGTAAATAAGAAAGAAAAAGTTATTATCACAAAAGAGGTATTTCTAGCTATGTAACAGGCAGTGCATCTGACACAATGACAAGACGACATCCAAAACAGACTTTTAAAATGGCATGGCACAGCATTTCCAAATGAGCACAAGGTGCGTGCGTACAGCAAAAGTATGACACGAAAATACACAGAAATCACAGAACAAAAATTTGTAGATGGAAAAGGTAGACCAGTAATAGCTCCATTAGCCTCAATAAAAAATGTGCCGGAGTTTGAGTCAGACCTTTGAAAAAGTATGCTAAAAATAAGCCGCTGACATGGTTCAATGGAACCATCCCAGAGGATGAAATCTGGGTCAAAGTCAGTGCCAACCACGGCAAGCAAAGTTTTAAAGTTGCGCTTCATGTGTGCAATGTGCACAAGAACAACTCTAAACAGCATACACATTTGATATCCATCGCAGAGGTAAAGGACACCATTCCAAATCTGCAATTATTTTTTTGCCGATCTTCGAGATCAAATACACGAGCCGCAGGATATAAAAAATTAATGGCAAGAGAAGAAGATTATAGTGTTTTTGTTTGGGGACTACTCTTTTCTGTCTCATATCTATGGTATTTCCGGTGCTACGGGAATATATCCCTGTCTCTTCTGCCTGGATTCGAAAAAGAAGATCCAAAAGGAAAGCAAAGAGCCTTGCCAGAAAAGGACATTGAAATCAATTCATTCAGATGCAAAACATTTTGAAGACAGCGGTGGTGATACAAATAATGTTAAATTTTACAATAATGTTCTGAGATCTGCAATCCTACAGATTGACATACCTTATGTGACACCGCCCTACCTACATATTCCCTTTGTTGTCTTGTGAAAAAAAACATTGAGCCTTGTGATGGCTATTCAATTGAATTCAAGAAGATTTTTGTGCATTCTCGATAATTCAATTTTAGATCTAGATCTAGATCTATGACAAGAACTTGATCTGATCTCCAGCCTAGCCCAGGTTAAAACCAGAAAATCTACCTAAAATTAAATCTAGTTGAAAGAAAATAATGAGCAGTTCAGGTTGTATTCCAAATTCTATAGGCAGTACAATGCAGTGGGAGCAGGGAACTGGGTGGTGGGCACTGAACGAGATAAGGCATCGCATAGCGCCATATTTGCTTTTTTTAGCAAAACGGTGAGCCCAACAGAACTATTTAGGGAATTGTAAACAACACAAATAATTCATTTTGGACAGAAATGTTTATTCTACTCGTCATACACCTATGCATGGTATTTAAAAGATCATAAAACACGTCAGTAGAATTCATTTCAGTGTTAAAATGTTATTGCTTTTAATGCCTTTAATTTTGCCTCTGCCATCGAATATCACAGCAATAATGGGGTTCATTGAACTCCCGATAACATCCAAATCAATAAATATATTAAAAAAAACAGCAAGGAAAAAAAATTCACTGCTGCGAGGAAGAAATGCCAAGACCTTAAAAAAATTACATGTGAAAGATAGTTCTTTTTGCTACTATGTCTATTCCTTTGACATGAAAGCGAAGTATCGTAATTTTGTAATAAATGAAAATAGGCCTAAAAATATCGAATAATGCTTTCTCCTCAACAATGATGGCCTCCCTCCTGCCTTTGTTTTGTTTCAACTTTAAACTTCCGGTTGAGTTTGAAAGTTTGAAGGCACGAGTTTCTGTGCCGTCTGCCTTATGCACGGGCCATGCGGGTGTTCTGTGCCAGTTGTGAGTTGTTTTCTATCTAGATCTACATAATCTGTGTGCCAATTGTGCCTGTTGTTTTCTACCTTGATCTACATAATCTGTGTGCCGACTGAGTAGATGCAACCCGTTCTTTGAACGGGTCCTTACTGTACACTAGTTGTCACAAAATGTTTAAAGAGTGTATATCATTTATATTGGCACAGACATGCAAAATTTCAAAGCCCTAGATTAATTACAAATTCCCGATGCTAAGGAGATAGTAAGACCACTCATCTCGCTGAGAGCGAACATTGCTCCTCCATCTTTAATGGCAATTTTCTCGGAAGTTACTTCCATTTTTGACCAGGGATTAGGTATCTTTAAAGAGCCATAACTTTGCAAGAAAAAGGAGCATTACAATAATTTTTACACGAAATTTAAGTTGAGATTTCATACTTTATGGTGATATTCATACCTCAGAACTGAAAAATGCAACTTCCGTTGAGGTTAGTGAGGCTCGCTTACATATTATATATAGAATTTGATCTGGGGGCGGGGGTGCGTGAGGGTCTAGTCAGTTTGTATCAATGGGCGGTGGTCAGATTGACTAATCAGGTGGAAAGGGGCTGGGGTAGCCATTGGCGATCGATGTACACACAAGTATGCCTACATTGGCTGAGATCATAATATACCTCCGTAGTGCAGCGGTTGATTGAGTGGAAGTGAATGCCAAGTTTCTGGTACTACCAGATAAGTACTCATGACTGGAATTTGTTGCTGAATTACAACAGAATTATTCTTTTTGCAACATCATTCTTATGGAACACATCACTTTTAAGAACTACGGTACCATCCTAAAACATTTCACTGCAATGAACTGAGCCCGGGGTCCACCTAGCGAAATATAGGTGTTTTAGGATAGGTGGACCCCGGACCAATGAAAGCTGTCCGGGGTCTACCTATCCTCTACCATCTGGAAATGGTAAATAGCTGTTTTAGTATTCAATAAGAAATAATATGGTTCTGCTGCAGAAGGCCAAATGACAGTGACAGACATTGTTGATCATTTGTTGTTGACAGGAGCTTTAATTTGTGTGTGTGTGCGCGTCTTTTGATTTTATTGTGATGACCATCTGCATAAAAGAATTTTAACAAACTTTGTACCTATCAAGTAGTCAAGACATCTTGAGTGTATGCCTTGGGGGAAAATGTCCACTGTTCTCTGACCTGTTTTTCAAAATATAATAAAATTATGCCTCTACTTTCACAGAAACCCTTCATTCAGTGCTGTGAGACGAAATTTTTGCAATGGCTGGAAAATACTGATGAACTTCTGCTGCCATCAACAAATGTGTTTGGTGAAGTGCTGACACCTGAACAAGATCCAGTTCTTGCATGCATACTTGTTTATAAGAACTACCATCAGGCTCTTCAAGTGGAAGCCCTTCAAGCCCTTCTGAAAAGAAGCCTTGCTGTACTCCATCGGCAAATGCAAACATTTCTGGAAGGAGACAACAGAATTTTCTCGCCTGACATAGCTAAAAAGCTTCATTCTGCTCCCAAACATAACATGGCCTCTGAAAGGGCTCTTGGCTGTGTAGACAGAGTTTGGAGGAGAGCCCCTGTTGCCACAGGAGGCTTTGTCAGTGGCAAGGTCAGGTCAAAATTAAACACGTGTTTTGTTTGGTTAGAACAGAACCCATTAGATGAATTGAACAAAGTGATCTATTTCGCCATTTCAGAGGGGAAAGCTGAACGTGCCAAAGACAGCAGCAAGCAAACAGATCTGGAGCAGGAAGTATGTAAATGTAGAAAGGAGATAGCTGTTCAAAGACTTCAAACACAGAAACATCAAGTGGCTAGAAAAGTCAAGAATGCTATTCGTGAGAAATCTGTGGCCGGACTTGAATGTTCCACAAATTTTGTCAATTTTTGAAAATCACCAAAAAAAAAAAAAAAAGTATATAAAGATAACACAATACAGTTTATTCTTTCATGTCATACCAAGCCAAATTTGAAGGTGCAATGAGTTTAGCCACAATGATTTTTTAAACTTACCCAAAAAATATAAGGTACTGAGTTAAGGAACAACCTGGTGTCCCTTTTTGCCAAGACAGATGACACAATAAAACTCCTAGGACGTAGAGAAACCACACAAAAAATAGACATGGACATATTCAAAACAAAATAAGAGAATTGGCAGGCCTCGTAATTGAGTTGAGAAAAGCGCCACACTGTGAATCTTTTGGACTGTCAGACTTCCTTCACCCTAGGAAAGTCAAAGATGTGGTTGCCGCTGTGAAAAGGGTGGCATCCTACTGAGACACAGATCAATATGGGACACCATCTCTTGCTCTGAAACTAGGACACAGCTTGGTCCACTGTTGCATTCTACTGAAAGCTAAAGATATTGAGACAGGAGATACAGTTCTTAAAAAGAGAACAGTTGCATACCATCGACTCAACACAATCATGTGGGATCAGGAAATCAGCTGCAATGCCTCAAGAGCCTTACATGAACAAAAGAAGAACACTACAAAGGCCGTTACAGATGATGTTTCAAAGCTGTCAAAGTTCCTCACCAGTGAAAATGAAAAGCTGGCCAAGAAAATATCAGGATCCAGTGGCATTAGCAAAGGTAAGTGGGAAAGACTTGCTGAGGTAACACTAGTGTGGATAATAATTTAATATCATTCAACAGAAGAAGCTTAGGAGAGGCTTCAAAAATGAACCTCCATGATTACACCCAAGTAATAAACACTGACATACACAATGATGACATTCTAAGGGAGCTAAGCCGATTTGAAAAAGAACTCTGCAGAGTCTTGTCACGGATCGAGATTGCTGGGAAATGTGGTAGGATAGTGCCCGTGATTCTGACCAGCACTATGAAACAAGGGCTTGACTTAATCGCCAAGCATAGAGAAGCAGCTGGAGTGCCAGCAGTGGTTTTTATCAAGTTCCACTCGATGAAAAGTCATCCAAAATCTGCACATTCTCCACACCATACGGACAATGGAGATTTCTTAGAATGCCTTTCGGTATATCGTCAGCACCAGAAGTTTTTCAAAAAGCCATGGACAAGTTTTTCGGTGACTTAGAAGGTGTAGCTTGCTACTTGGATGATTTATGTGTATGGAGTTCTACAATGGATGAGCACATTCAGCATCTACAAGCAGTCTTCAACCCGAGCATGAGAATGCGGTTTGAAATTTAATTCAAGCAAGTGTGAGTTCCTAAAAGAAAAAATGGTATACCTTGGACACATCTTCACAGAAAATGGCATCAAAATAGATGACACTAAAGTTTCAGCCATTACAAACATGCCAACGCCAAAGAACCAACAGGAACTTATGAGATTTTTGGGTATGGTAACGTACCTAATAAAATTCGTCCCTGATATATCTTACCAAAACAGCCCCACTTAGAGAATTGTTAGGTAAAGAAAGTGAGTGGCAATGAACTCCAAGGCATGACAAAGCCATATCAGCTATAAAGAATCGCTCACATCACCTCCAAAATTGAGGTTTTTCGACGTGACAAAACCAATCACTGTAGAATGTGATGCAAGCAAGGATGGTCTAGGTGCTATACTTTTGCATGGTCCTGTCAAAACAGACCTTACACAACACCTTATCAGAACAACCAGATCAGGCCGTCTTGTAAAGCTCCCAATTAGATATAGACAATAAACACCTTATCAGTCTTAAAATAAAATAAAATTGTTGATAGAATCTACTAACAATCTAATCAGCAGCAATCATATAAAATAACTAGTTGAGTTCCCGGCCCTGCCTGGGATAATCGATTTATTAGTTTCAGTTCTCGGTGATTATTAATATTATGGACCTGCTTCATTTTGCCTGTTCCTTTAGCTTTATTTTATTTTTGTTTGTTTGTTTTTAGATACGTTTTACTGCTCTCCCTTTGCGCGTTCCACCAGCATCCGTCAAATGGCTATGATTTGCGCACGGGTTAGTTTGTTTGTTAGTGAACACATCGCAGGAAGTGATAACTTCATGTGTTAATGGAAAAGAAATCTATATTGATATTTTCCTGGGCATATTGAAAACACAAACCTGTACTTTTGGCCCTGCATCGTCAATCTCCCAATTCCAGACCCTTTCTTTTTCCTAGTCTAGGCACATTGAGAACCCAAATCAATAAACCTATCTATATAAAAAAAACAGCAAGGAAAAAAAATTCACTGCTGCGAGGAAGAAATGCCAAGACCTTAAAAAAATTACATGTGAAAGATAGTTCTTTTTGCTACTATGTCTATTCCTTTGACATGAAAGCGAAGTATCGTAATTTTGTAATAAATGAAAATAGGCCTAAAAATATCGAATAATGCTTTCTCCTCAACAATGATGGCCTCCCTCCTGCCTTTGTTTTGTTTCGACTTTAAACTTCCGGTTGAGTTTGTGTAGAAAATTCTCATTCTAAAGTTGGCTTCTCAAAATTTGCCCAAATGAGGCCAAAGAATGTTCGCAAAATAGGAGAGTCCAGTCTTGATTCCTGCTAATGTTTTTATTGTCTAAACATTAGGTATAAGATACATGCCTTTAACAGATTGGCTACTCTTGTTAAATGTCCTGAAGCAAGCATTCAAGGAGAATTGGAAATGTATAATTTAATTCTTTGTCCAAAAGGTAAATATGATAAATGGCATGCTCCAGCTTGTGTCAAAAGGACATGTGCACAATGCATAGACATAAAGACTACAGTGAAGAGGCATTATGCTCCTCTTTTCTCTTATTCTGGCACTGTGGTCTGGACGTCATGGATTCGCACCGCAGTCTCTGGTAAGTACACCAGAGATCTAGTTACCCAGTCTGGCACTGTTGATGACATGGTCGAGGAACTGGTTTCACGAGACATTCTTCAGCCCAGCCTAAATTGCTCGTTCATCATTCACATGTTTACTGCCCTCTGGCAGAATGACCAGTGCCGTTCATTGAAAAAATCAGTACGTGCTGATGAAATGCTACTTATTATGGACTTGGCCGAAAACAAGAAGGCAATGTTCACCTCTGAAATTAAGTCAGCATACTATTAAAAAAAAATCCAGTAATTGCACTTTACAGAAACCACAACAATGATATAGTCAGGCACTCACTCATATTTTTGTCAGATGATATCGCACATGATCATCATGCAGTTAATAAATTCACAACCACAACCATTGACTTCTTCACACAACTGGGCAAAACAACAATGAACATAAAAATCCACATATTTTCAGATGGTGCAGCCTCACAGTATAAAGGAAAAGGTAATGTTGCTGACCTAGGTTATGGTACACATAAATATATGCACCATTACTTTGGGTCAGAACATGGGAAAAATGAGGCTGATGGTGAGACTGGAGTGCTCAGTCAGGCCGTGAGAAATGCTGTCACTTCCGGGAAACTGCAATATTCATGTGCAGAAGAACTTTGTTCCTGGTGTGACATCAATCTAACAAGGACAGACACTGGGTTTAAGAGGCACTCTTTTTGGTTGGCAAGATTCGTCACAAGCGACCGGAGACAAACATTCGACCTCTTGGTATAAGAAAGATACACCAAATGTGTCCGGTTTCAAAAGGTGTTGTCAAAACTCGCACTTTGTCCTGCTTTTGTTTTTCTTGCAGGAACACCATCCATGACTTTGTAAAAATGTAAGCTACTGTGGTTCATTTGTTGAACACAAATTGAAATCTACTCTTTCAACTCCAGAAATCCCGTCAGTATCAAGGGGAGATTTCTTTTATCAGGCCCAGTCCACTCTCCGCTCAACTGCCCAAGATGGAAAGGGAAACCAAGAACTTTTGTACTGTGGACAAAGATATTTATGAAAAGGCTAAAGTCTTCCCCATAGTTGTATGGGACCCAGCCATACAAAACTTCACTAGTTCTTGTTCTGTGGAAAGTGTGGCCCAACAGCTTTTGCCGGATGATTCCCCTGTGGGGAGGCTGCCAGTCAACACTCTAGGCGATGGCAATTGTTTTGTTCGCGCTTTGAGCCGAGCAGTCTTTGGTGATGAAGCTCATCACACTGAGCTTAGAGTGAGAATTGCCATTGCCCTGGCAGAAAATAAAGATCTATTCATAAACTCAAAGTTTGTGAGTCGTGGTACAGACTGTGATGGGATGGTCATGCTTCATAGTTATGCAAGTACTGGTGTCTTTTATGACCCTCAGAACAGTCTGGCCACAATGTATGAGAAAGAAACCATGGCATGGGTTACACCGGGGACATATGCTGGGATGTGGCAGTTTCATGCTGCAGTCCATGCACTGGAAGTGCCCATTCAAAGTGTTTACCCATGCCATGGAGTTTTTGGGACAGGGTTGCTCCGTCCAATCTTCAACAGATGCATACCATTTGGTACCAGTAGTGAGCCAAAAATTGTCATCATGTGGTCATCCATGTCTGGGCAATATCTCAAAGATGGTGAAATGTGGAAGGCTAATCACTTTGTACCTCTTTTGAGAATATCAAATGGCTCAACTGAGGTGGAAGTGGTGATTCATGTGATCCATCAAACCAGATGAATGATGCTTTCATTGATGAATTTTAACCGTTCAAATTGTTTTGAACTTTTTGCACCACAATATTTAAATAAATAACCCTTTTGTCATGTTTTTAAATTGCTGCAATGTATAAGATGATGGTAATCTGAATTTTGTAATTTTAGTCAGTGCCACTCAGATTTCAAATTGTCCCTCCAGTGCCTTTCTTCTTTTTCTTTCGTACACATGTGCTAAATTTCAGCTTTGTTCCTTTAAAAAGTTCTACTGTGTTCTGCAGTTAAATTTTCAAAATTCTATTCTGTTCTTTGATGTTATGATTGATTATATAACCTAGTGCTATTATATGACTAAGAGCGTCCATATATGTGTGAAACTGAAAGTTTGTATAGATGAGAGTGCGTGTTTTAGTATGAGATTTGGAAAGTGTATGCAAGAATCATTGATGAATAATTTTATTAGAAATGCGCTATAGAAATTCTATTTATTATTATTATTATTATATGCTCGGTGTTTTGAGGAGACTGGCTGCCCTCACATATTGCCGAAGTTCCTATTTTGAACTTGGTGAACATATATGGTAGTGGAGTCTTATTGTGACCAGTTCTTAGTCTTTACTCTCCAGTGCCCAAATTTCCATCATCAAAGAAAATCCTAAATACCTGACCTCCAAGTATCGGGACAAGGAATGATTAAATCTAAATATCTATAGACACAAAAAAGGGTCTATTTTGATTTATAATCACATGTACTTTCACAAATGATTGTACACTGTATACTTTTTCTTTGCCTTCGCATTTGTAGACTTAAATATCTCACTGTTCTGTTAACGTTCATTGTACTTCATTGCTACTTTGACAAGTTCTTTTGACATGGGACATTAATAATCTTTTTACTGTTCATTATTACACTATTATATTTCAGTTTTGTAAACAATAATAAACATGTTAAAGGATAGAAACTGAGAACACTTGTTTGTCTTTTATCAATTTATCACTGGTTGTGTCTGCTTTGTCAGAATGTGATGAAATTGTGAAGGAATAATTGAAGGAACACAAAGCCTTCATGATGTGGGTAGTATATGGCCTTTAGCGTCTTTACAGACGGTCTTAGCAGCTAGAATATTCACTTTCACTTTGACTGACAGCTTCTCTCGTGGCTTATTCTACCAATGTTTGACCCGAGAGTGCGATGGCAGTGATTGCAGGTCAGTCTTTTGGGTTCACTTTGGCGAGTGTTTTCATTCCGCCTCTGTCGTTTTGTCAGGTATGTTTCTTTTGCCTTGAAGTCTATTGCGAGCGTGCCACTGCGCAATTTTTGTCTCCATCTGCTTCGATCATTTGCAAGGTTCTCCCATTCATTGGGGTCGATGTTGAATGCTTTCATCGTGACCTTGCAAGTGTCTTTGAATCGCAGATGTGGCCTACCTCTGGGTCGGTTGCCAGTAGCAAGTTCCCCGTAGAGAATTTGTCTGGGGATGCGATCATTTTCCATACGGTGGAGATGTCCAAGCCACCGCAGTCTTTTTTTGCCTAGGAGAGCCTGAGTTGATGGAATGTTGGCTCGGCTCAGAACTTCGATATTTGAGATCCTGTCTTGCCACTTGATCTTGAGAATTTTGCGTAGGCAGCGCAGGTGGAAGGAGTTGAGGGATCTTTCATGTTTGGAGTAGGTGGTCCATGTCTCTGAGCCATACAGCAGGGTGCTTAGGACGCAAGTTTGGTACACGAGTACCTTTGTTTTGATGGTCAGCTTGCTATTGTTCCACACCCTTTTTGAGAGTTTGCCAAAAGCTGTGGCCGCCTTTCCTATTCTGGCATTTATTTCAGTTGTTATGTCTGTGCTACCACTGATGGTTGAGCCTAGGTAGCAGAATTTTCCCACTTGCTCCAGAGGAGAGCCATTCAGCATGATTGGGTTGGGGTTTCTCAAGCCTTGTGTCAAAACTACAGTTTTTGAGACACTGATCTTTAGCATGAATTTGTCACAGGCTTTGGCAAGGCTATTGATGAGAGCCTGGAGCGTGGTTTCATCGTGGGCCACGATTGCAGCATCATCTGCGAAGAGGAGCTCTTGTAACATAATATGCTCTGTACGAGATTTTGCTTTTAGTCTGGCAACATTAAAAATGGAGCCGTCCACTCTGGTGTTAATAAGTACTCCACCTGAACATTGACCAAAGGCATTCTTGAGTAGGGCTGCAAAATATATACCAAATAAGGTAGGAGCAAGAACACATCCCTGCTTCACACCGCTGTTTACAGCAAATGAATTGGATGTGCAGCCTTCAAAGTTGACACATGCCCTCATGTCAGTGTGGAAGGATGCAATAAGTTTTAGCAATGTTGGTGGACAGCCTATGGATTTAAGGACTGCATACAGGCCAGATCGGCTTACGGTGTCGAAAGCCTTTGTTAGGTCCACAAAGCATGTTATAAGCGGCCTGTTTTGTTCTTTACATTTTTCTTGGATTTGCCGAAGTGCAAATATCATGTCAATAGTTGATCGTTTGCTCGAAAGCCACATTGTGTTTCTGGTAAGAATTTTTCCGCCAGTTGTTGAAGGCGGCAGAGGATGACGCGAGCAAAAGCCTTTCCAGTAATGCTGAGGAGGGATATGCCTCGATAGTTGTTGCAGTCGCCTTTGTCTCCTTTGTTCTTGTAAAGTGTGACAATTTTGGCGTCTCTCATATCATGTGGTATCACGCCTTCTTTCCAACACTGCAGTAATAGATTATACAGGTGTGGTAATAGTGGGCCTTTTAGGTCTTTTAATACCTCTGCAGGAATGTTGTCACTTCCTGTGGCTTTTCCAGCAGACAGGTGGTCGATTGCATTGGAAAGCTCGACTAAGGAAGGTTCAGCGTCAAGTTCGGCCATTTTTGGCAGTTTTTGGAGGTGTTCCTCAAAATCTGGTGGAATATTTTTCTCAGTTGAATACAACAGAGAGTAATGCTCTACCCACCTATTCAGTTGTTCATTTTTATCTGTGATGGGTTCACCATTTACAGACTTAAGTGGGGCGCTTTTGGTGATGATTGGCCCAAGAGCTACTTTCATCTGACTATAGGCGGTTTTCATATCTCCCTTTTCATTTGCCTCTTGTATGCTGTTACACAAGTCTGTCCAGTATTTGTTGGCGCAACGTCTTACCTCCAGCTGAAGTTTAGCTTTTGCATTTTTCAAACAAGTTTTTGTACTCTGATTGCAATTTTTGTTATACTCATTGAAAGCAGATTTCTTTTGCTCAATGAGAGGTAGGAGAATTTCGCTGTTCTGGGCTACCCAGTCGTTGTTTGAAACTTTATGCCGTCCAAAAGACTTGATGGCACAGTCATGAATTTTTGAACTGAGAGTGTTCCATGTTTCATCTACCGAGTCACATTGGGTGACATTATCCATGCTTTCAGCAAATAACTTTTCAAATGACTTTCTATTTGATTCATCTCTGATTGCTGTTACATTGATCTTAGGGATTGAAGGGGCTTTTGATCTGTATATTTTCTTGGCCGAAATTTTGATTTTGCTGACTACCAGTGCATGGTCGGTGTCACAGTCAGCACTGTGGAGGGAACGAGTTATTTTTATACAGCCCAAACTCTTCCTCCTTGAGAGAATAAGATCTAATTGATGCCAATGGCCAGACCTGGGATGGCGCCATGATGTTCTTTGGCATCTCTTAAGGTCAAAGTACGTGTTTGTAACACATAATGAGTTTACGGAGCATAGCTCCAGAAGGCGCTGCCCGTTTTCGTTGATGTTGCCAATGCCGAAGTGCCCAATGCACTTTGGCCATGCGGAGTGATCTGCTCCCACTCGAGCGTTAAAGTCACCCAGAATTAGCAGGCCTTCGGTGAGAGGGATGTTGTGGAGAGTCCTCTGCAATGCCTCGTAGAAAATGTCTTTGGTTTCGTCAGAGGAGGTAAGTGTTGGGGCATAGACATAGATAATGTTGGTAAAACCAGACCGGGTGTTCAGTCTGAGTGTCATGATGCGTTCTGACACTCCAATTGGAGTTGCGATCGAATTGATAAGGGAGTTTTTTACGGCGAAGCCCACGCCGTGGATTCTCGGCTGTTCGCTGCTAAGGCCCTGCCAGAAGAAGGTGTAGTTTTCTTCTTTGACTGACCCGGAGTCGGGAAGTCGAGTTTCTTGAAGGGCAGCGATGTCGATGTTTAGTAGCTGAAGTTCTCGATCAATAATTTGGGATTTCCTGATGGAGTCAATATCAGTGAGATCTTGCTGTTGCAAGCCTGGGCGCATTGTTCTGACGTTCCAGGTACCAAGTTTTAGTATTTTTCTGTTTTTGCCAGGTGCACACTTTACGTCAGCTTTTTGACTTTTGGTCTAGCTCCAACCACCTTATGAAGCAGGCTGACGTGGCGGAACAACACCCAACTGCCTGGGGGCTGCCCAGGTTACGGCGGGCGGTAGTTGATCAATGCAGCTGAAAAGCCGCTCCCACCGACAGAGGGGACCCCTGGCGCTCATCCGTACGCCAAATGGATTGAGCTTATCACCGGTAACTGCCACCTCCTGTGTTGTGCCCATCCGTAACGGATGGCTGGAGTGTCCTCTCCAAATCGGAAATGGGTGGGCTTATAGAGGAGAGACAGACGCTTGCCAAGCCCGAGCAAACGCCTCCTCGTTTTGCTGCCTTGCCTGGGCTATTTTTAAGAGATGGTGCTTTTCCCAGAGGCACCACCCCTCTCTCTGCCATTCTAGTTAAACCCAAGGGAGAGACCAGGTCAATACATTTGGAACTAGTCCGGCTGCAGGAGATGCTGGAAGCCAGTTTGATGCAGTTCTCCCTGACAACCACCTTCGGGTCTCCACTCCTGATTTTCTGTCTGGGTTTACTCCCATAGCCTTTGCTATCATAGCAACACACAAGGCAGTGTGGTATTTGTATTCAGGGTTACCTTCCCCTAGTCTTCTTCTCTCCCGAGATGACCCACAAGACAGTGGGGGTGACAGTAGCAGGCTGTATTGTGTACTGTCATACAATAGCAGAAAACTCTGGCCTGACATACCTGGCCTGGGATGTGGGTATTAGCTAATAAAAATCCAATTTATCTAGCTGCATTTACCTTTTTTTATGTCAATCTAGGCACTTTAAAACAGCTAACTACCACTTTGAAATTTTAACCCTCAGCAAGGGGAATAATCATGAAAAATCGGTTTTATTGCGTAACCAGGGACTTGGCTGATCCTAAAATTGTCATAACTGAGTTTGTTTCGAAAGACGAATCCAACCGTACATTACATGTCCAGGTTTGATCTAGTGAAAAATTTGACTGAATATTAAAAAACAGGGAAGTTCTGAATAGTTATACTGTGGAAACTGCCTTATGTAATTATAATATTTAGACAATTATGCGATACACCAAGTCTACATAGTAAGTAAAATAAGACAGAGTTATGCTGCTTGATTGAACTGACTGTTATGTAAACTTTCACGCAGAATAAAACGCCTTCATATATTGAAATGTTGTTGGCTTGTTGGTTAACATTAAATATGCAATAACAAAGCATAACACTAGAAATTTTCTCAGTGAGACAGATTGTCACAAATCCCAGACGGGGAGATGTAATAATTATGACAGGACAACAATCACGAACGAACAAGTATAACACTTAACAGAACAACCAAACAGACTCACATTTATTATATAATAAGATAAGATATCTGTGCAATTACATACATTGCATTAACTCAATTCAAATACCATTCAATGGTCAGTATTCCTAACATTCGTTCTTCTCCGGGTCCACAACCCGATAGTTACTTTCTAACTATGCTCTGGCCTCAGCCTCACATCCATATGTATACTACTTGCTGGCCTCTCTTGTTGGCTCCTGCTCAACCTAATCTCCGTATCTCAATCTCCCCTCGAGGTCTTAATAGCACATTAATATTTCAATAGCACATTAGTATCTCCATAGCACATTAACATATTAATAGCAACAAGGACAATAACAACGTCCCTGTCTGTGGCCAGGCTGCCACGACTCATGTGCTCCCGCTGTCCTGCGCGACAGCTTCACTCAGGAAGGCCTGTGGGTAGCCTTCGGCCCAACCCCGGCACAAGTCCGCTCACCGCGGGTGGCTTCTCTGCCCGACCCCGGCACCTATAAGAATAACATTACATTTCTATAACACCATACAATTACTATCCACTTCACCACTCATTACGGACCATCAAGCGTACACACAATAGTCCACCTTTCACTCACCACACATCTGCACTTCTCTATACACAGTAATCAATGACTTTCACATTCCTCACATATAACTTATTTACATCATGGTCATAGGAGAATATAGTACATCAATCATCATCATTATAAATCATAGTTCAACCTACCAGTCATCACTGGAAAACACACAATCTCCCGACTGCTCTCTCACGTCTGTCCCCTTGGACTTCTTAACTTGCAGTGATCGGACTATTCAGATTTTGCCTCTACTACACCTCAACTTCACTCACAACATGTACGCTTCAATTCCCTTCCCCGCACTCATTGACCCCCGCTCACTCGCTCGTGACACAGATCAATTAGCAAACTTATTATACTTGCTCTGTCAAACTAGGCTCATGTTTTTCTACTGCTAAGGCAACTGCAATACGGTACAGGTAATGGCAAAATGCTGCGTAGTTTTAACCCTTTCACTGCCGCCTACGGCCTAGGCCGTACGAATTTACTCTGTAATAGCGTCATGCCGCCTACGGCCTCGGCCGTACGAATTTACTCGCTAATAGCGTCATGCCGCGTACGGCCTAGGCCGTAGCACGGGTGCCTTGATGTAAACAGGAACTGTCGCTACGTGGTAACGGAAATGATCTGCGCAGAATGATTTTCTGAAAGCTGATTGGCTGAGCTTCAAAATAAGCCTTGATTTATTTAATTTGGCCGACGGGTTCATTTTTTGTGCGTGATTGAAGGCAGCTAGGCCTTTCACTCAACAAAATGGCGTCTGACGACGAAAGTTCGGACAATGATGTCTTTTTACAGCTGTTTGAATCCTCTGATGAGGAAGATGGTGATGGTAATTTTGAAGGTTTTGCTGAACTAGTAAATGTAGATCCAGCTAGATCTAGACATATTCCTTTACTGGAATTTAGTCCTGTTGACGATGTAGAGTTACGAGATGATCGCGAAGAAGGGTGGCGAAGGGGTGATGACGTCGTTCTGCATGTTCATGAAGATGTTGCTGGTGGTGACAGGGCACCAGTATCTTTGATTTTATTATTTTTATCCATTTATGTATTGAATACATCATTTTGTATGGTGTTATTTCCATCTAAATTCTATTGTAATGTAAAGAAAAAAAAAAATAATGATGATGATGATGATGATGATGCCGCTGTCGCCGCCGCCAACTCCACCACAGCTATGACCAAATCTCTCATGTATGTGGATACTCTATCCAATTTTCTCAAAGTTTCCTTTTTACAGAGTTATAAAATTCTTAGAAATAAGTGAGCTATGAATTTTTTCTGTCATATCATTTTTTATTTTTGCGTGCAAAAATTGTCGTCGTTCTGTATGTTCATGAGGATGGTGCTGGGGGTGACTGGGCATCGGTATCTTTGTTTTTGTAAATTTTATCAATTTCTGTATTGGAAACATCATTTTAGATGATATTATTTCATGGAAACCCTATTGTAATGTTAGGAAATGACTAAAAACTAATGAAGATGATGATGATGCTGCTGCCGCTGCCACCACCACCACAGCTATGACACAATCTCTCATATATGTGGATTCTCTATCCAATTTCCTCAAAGTTTACTTTTTACAGAGTTATAACATTCTTATAAATAAGTGAGTTATGAATTTTTTTCTATTATCACCCATTTTAGTTTTTTTCCCCAAATTAATTTGGCACTGAGGGAATAATCAAGGAAAATTTATTTGGCACTGAAGGAATAGTCAAGGAAAATTAATGCGGCAGTGAAAGGGTTAAATGTTAAAATTTTAATATTGCTATTTCTGGCTTCCAAGCAGCTTGATGTCTTTTTGCCTTTTTTCACAGGAATCTCTAAAGACCATGTCACTAGAATATCTCAATATCTTAGAGAAAACAAAACTGCTAGACCTGGAAACCATGGTGTCAGGCACAACTCTAACTTGGACATGGAGAAAAGAGAGTCTGTCAAAGACCATATTTTAAAGTTTAAATGCCGAGCAAGCCATAATGGGCGAAAAGACTCAGCTGGGAGAAGGTATCTCCCTCATGAACTTAACCTTGCAAAATGCACAAAATGTTCATAGAAGAAAGTAATTAACAAATGATATTTTTCCCTGTACTATTTAGTTTTCTGTCACAATTTTAACACTTTGCTTGCCATTTTCGCAAATTTGCAAGTGCTAAACACACGTACTATTCATGCCATTTTCACATTTTTTGTGAATGTGGAGGGAGTTATAATGAAAGTGGTATTAGAATTTTACCAGCACCGTTGGCTGTAATTTGTGAGTAGTCCCCCTTACAACAATGTTGATTTTTTTCATGACAATCGGGGGTGAATTTTGGGTCTAATTCACCTTTTTTTGGTGGAATTTTGAGCTCACAATGAATGAAGCAAGTACGTCACGCATGTTTAGGGATGATTCAGACTCTGAAGACGATCGTAGTGTAAATTCCTGGGACCGTTTTTGGTTTAGATGCTGGACAGAATAGCTCTAGAGTCACTATACTCCGTACCGACCGGTGGCCATTACCAACCAGGCCACGTTTCGGGCCGCTAGCTCCAAGTTTTGTAAACTGACGAGCCACCTGCTGCACATGTGCAACAATCCTGTTTTGATACAAACACATAAAGTGTAATCACAGCTAAATCGCCCAAGAAAGGATTTTTTTCACAAATCTTCTCCAACCAGGTAAGTCCGTTCAGGATTTCTTATCACTTGCATGATAACTAGGTAGATCCGCCAATAAGGCGGAAGTGGGCAGGTTTTCAAGAAGCGGGTCATTTTCTTCATGCCAAATGAGTAAATGTAACTTCCATTAGTGAATAAAAATGGTCGTAAAGAGTACGCCACTTCGTGATTGGTAACATAAGGGTAGTCGGTATTAGGTAAGCTGATTTTTCAGTGTAGCCCCATACCAACCACTCCAAAAATATGCTAAAAATATTTATATTAGATCAAGATCTAAATAAATCAAGTGATAATTATGCAACTATAAATAAATAGGAAATGTTAGAAGGTTTCACATGAAGCATTTCCTAATGGTTGAATGGTGTTTTTTTTTTTTTTTATGTTACTTAATGTGTGTTAATGTTGTTGTTTTTTTATTCAATGGATTTGTGTCATTCTTTTTTGCTTCTGATTTTATCATAACAGAACATGGATAAGCATACCAGAAAACGCTATCGCCAAGAGGACATGAGCGCAGCTGTAGAGGCTGTGCAAGCTAGAGAGATGACACAGTGGCAGGCTGCATCTCACTTCAAGGTGCCACGAACAACTCTTCATGACAAATTGTGTGGTAAGTATCCTGTGCAGCGTGCACCACGCACAATTTTGACCACTGAAGAGGAGCTCAAAGTCTGTGGGTGGATCAACACCACATCTGCTCGTGGATGTGGAAAAATGAGAAAGGAGGTGTGTTTGGCCATTCAAATAATTCTGAACGCTGAAGCCAGGGTGACACCCTTCACCAATAACAAGCCTGGCCCGTCCTGGTATAAGGGTGTCTTGGCGAGGCATCCCAATATCACGGAAAGGAAGACGATGATGTTGGGTGAACAGCGAGCCAGGATTAGCAAATCCAAGATACAAGCTTGGTTTGCTGAAGCACAAGCCTCCCTTTGGAAAGACGGCATCGACATAACCACGGTTCCTGGCAAGAATGTCTTCAACTGCGACGAAACGGGGTTTCCATTTTTCCAGCAAAGTTCGCTTGTTCTAACAGACATCAACAGAAAGCATCCCTACAAGATTGGTTCCGACAACAAAAATCAAATAACTGTTCTCGCATGTGGATCAGCAGCTGGATTAGTTCTTCCGCCAACTATAATTTTTCCTGGGATCAGGTGGACTTGGAACCCCTGGAATGACTTTAAAGAAGCCCACCACACGCTCAATTCAAATGGGTGGATAAACTCAGAAGTCTTCCTCCAGTGGCTGAAGAATACATTTCTGCCGGCAGTAGACCACTTAACAAGGCCCATTGTCCTGTTTGCAGATGGTCACCAAAGCCATGTGAACATGGAGGTACATGAGTTTTGCAAACAACTACTATGTTTTGCCAGCTCATGCCTCTCACATTGTCCAAGCACTGGACCTGGTCTTTTATGGCTCCTTAAAAGGAGAATGGAAAAAGGCAGTGAGAGATTTCAAGGTCATCAACCGGGGTCGGATCAGTCACAAAAAGAACATTTGCAACAGTATTCTGGTCTACATGGACGGCAGCCTACACTGGTGCAAAATTCATCAACGCATTTGCATCAGCGGGCCTGGTACCTTGGGATCCACAAAGACCAGATTATTCCAAATGTGAGGCGAGCCAGGTCTATGGTAAAACAGTTTTTGCACCTCAAAAAGAGACAGTCGACTCTGAGTCTGAACCTACCATCCCCATCCCTGAAACTGAATCAGCACCTGGACCAGTTCTTGAACCGTCATCGCCCATCCCTGTCTCAGTTCCCGCATCATCCTCCCCCTTCCAAGAATCAGCACCTGGACCATCCTATTCCTATGCCCTCTCTGAATCAGTTCTTGAACTGTCCTCTCCCATCCAAGAGCCAGTTCTCCGACCATCCTCCACCAGCCCCTACCCCGAAACAGTTCTCGGACCATCAGCATCCTCTGCAGCTATTCCTCTTCCATCCATGTCAACCCAGCTGTCCAGTGACATAGCCTTCAAGGTTGATCAGTTGATCGATCAAGTCACTGTCAGTGGCTGGTCATTCTCCGATTTGTATGCTGTGAGCAGGCGCCAGTGGAGAAATGTACCAGCATTACCAGAGGAGAAACTCTACAAAAGATACTTGGAGTTGTACAACAGCATTGTGCCCCCGCCTTCTTTTGCAAACTTGCCCCTTCCTCAAAACTGGTTGGACAAGACGTCGAAGACAGCAAGAGTCCAAGCTCCCAAGTATGGTGACGTCTTCAGAGAATTCCACCAACAAAAAGAGCAGGAAGCTAAGAAGAAGAAGGTGGACATGGAAGAGAAGAAAAAGGAAAGAGCAAGGAAGAAGGCTGAGAAAGATGCTGAGAAGGACAGGAAGAAGCAAGAGCAGGAAGAGAAAAAAAAAAGCAAAGCAAGCGGAGAAAGCAAAGATGAAGAAGGGAAAGGGAAAGAAAAGGACCCCGGAGATCACTGTTTCCACATCAGAGGATTCTGATTCTGATGTGATACAATATATGAATGACGGTTCTGGGGATGAGTATCTGAGGGCTGAAATTGATGAAAATGTGTGTTTTGCTTGTGGAGATGATGGGGATTTGGATGGGTGGATTGGTTGTGATGTGTGTGAAAGGTGGTACCGCAGGGGTTGTTCTGGAAAGCAGGGGGAGACAGTATTGAGTTTGGGTGAACTTGAGATATGCGAGTTTAAGTTTGTGTGTGACATTTGTTTAAAATAAATTTTACCAGCTGTACATATTTTTCCTTTCTTAAAACTGTTTCCTGTTTCATTTTATATGATTCTTTGGTTGTTTCAGTTGTTTTGTAAAATAAAAATTTAACTCAGGTCGTTAAACATGAAATTGAATTTGTTACGAAATCCATTTTTCCCGTTATTTGTTTCAAGGTTTGTTGTTGGTTATTCTTCCTACCATTGTACATGTTTGTGTATCACTATCATTACTGCAAGGGATGGCTGAATACATAAAAAATTTAAAAAACAAGGCTGAAAACGTTATAAAAATATATGAAAAAGGTCTTCTCACCAGTGGTCGGTATGGGGTAAGTAGGCGGCCGGTATGGGGTAGAGGGACTGTCGACCGGTCGGTACAGGGTAGAACAACATGACACAAAAATCTTAAGAATTTTAAAACAACTTACAAGAGCCAGCCAAATGTGTGGTTTGCGACATCAGTTTACGACAACAGTTTTTAATTGTGATAATTAAGATAATTCTCCCGTTTCTTTCCGGTTACAGGCCTTAGGTGGTCGGTATGGGGTATAGTGACTCTAGATCTAGATTGAGTGATGATAAGGAAAGCAGTAGTGAAGGAAATGAAGGACAGATGGATGCAAGGTGGATCCAAGGCAGGGGTGGGCGTCCACCAAGAGGGCATGGCAGGTCAGAAACTGATGGAACTGAATGGAACTGGAGGACTATTAGACAGAATGATGGATTTGGGCATGAAGACTGGTTGTCAAACATATCTTCTCTGCATCATAAAAATCTGAAAGCTCTATCTGGTATGGTCACACTAATTTTTTTTAACAAACCACCTTATATTTTAGCTCTTTCCAAAAAAGCAGAGGCAAGGAAGGGTGTTTGAGTTTGAGTTTAACGACGTGTTGGCACGGTAACTGCCACTTTGCGCCTCTCACGTTCTTTCCTTCTCTCTCTTTGGGCTAGCTTTCAGCCCTTAGTTGCCTGTAGATAAGATCAGATAGAAGTGAAGTTAGGGATCTAACAGCAATAGGTCGGTATTAAAAATCTAACGGGAAAAGGCCCCTGCTGGAAAATATGCCTGTGAATTTTGTAAATATGATAAAAGTATGTTAAATCAACTTGTAGAGTTCAACCCTTTTCAGAAATGACAGGGTGCGCTGCAGGTCCACATCAGAGAATAATTCTTTCATGGAGCCGCAGGCATAGTGTCTTCTTCGGATATGCACGAAGTCTGCACATTCAGTTAAAATGTGTTTTATTGTTAGTTGGCAGTTGCATGCCACACATTTGGGGGGATCTTCCCCTCCAAGTAAGCAACATTTCTAATACAAATAGGTACTAGAAACCACCAGTTCAGAAACCCGAAATCCGCCTCAGCGGGTGAAACCGTCAATTTTGATAAACTTCACACAGCTCTATCTCCTCGCCTGAATGTCGTACAATAAAACAAATTAGAGTGTTGGAAAGACGGATTTTTCGTGGTTTCATGGTTATCATAGTGTATATTTATGCCAAGTATTTATAATATTAGGACATATAAGTCTGCGTGATTGTGTCAAGGGTCTTCACCTTTCGAATGCGCCGGCCGGCGTTCAGTGCATCGTTTTTTTTTTGGTTGTGTCGCGAAACAGGCTTGTGAAAATTTTCACTGTATCAGACAAATTCCGATTTGGTGCAGAAATGTGGACAAAAGAACGGTGCTTCCGGTCATGTAATTTTTATCCCAATGAAATAGCAGGAGTAAGAGAAAAAAGGAATTTTTCCGAAATCAAAGGCAAAAAAAGCCGGTTGTAAGTGTCTTTGATATGCCAAACTGATGAAGATGACGCACATGAAATTTTAGAAGCTAAAGTGCAGAAGCTGAAAGCGGAGAAGAGGAGGAGCACAGAAGAAATTCTCGGTCTAAAACAAACACTGGATGAAGTCACCAAAAGTAAGCTTTACAAGACCAGCTTTCGTTTAAAGCGGGACAATTTGCAGCTCGGAGAAAAATATCGGTCTGTAAAAAAGAGTTTGGATCATGTGAACAGTGTTCTTCTAGAGAGAGAAAATGAAATCAGTGATCTCAAAAAAAAATGTTTGAATTTGCAAAAAGACAAGAGTGCAATAAAGAAGAAGAGGGACAGTTTGAAAGTCCAGCTGAAAAGAAATTTGGCTCTACAAAATGATGAGGCAGACAAAACTGTTGTAACTAGGGACAGTGTTTGTAATAAATTTAATGATGATGTGAGAATGGCAGTCATGAGCCTTAGCGGGGAGGCTGGTGTGGCAACATCTAAATGCCCAATGGTGATTGACATTGTAGCAAAGCAAATATTTCATAAAAAACTGGATCTTCCTCACTGGACAACGGCCACCAAGTGGGTTGATGAATTTAATGTGGTCTCCAAGATCCACATCGCCGAGGAATGTAGAAACACATCCCATATTACCCTACACTCTGATGCAACCAGTCGTGAAAAAAAGCATTTTGTGGGGCAACAAATGACTCTAGGAGATAGAACAGTCAAGAGTTTAGGATATACAGAGGTAGCAGTGGAGCAGGGGTGTAAATGACATTTGAAAAAATTCTCTGAAAATGAAACGCCAGGGGCCACATAGGCCCCTTATAGTGGGGGGAGGGGGGGGGGGGGAGCTTAAAAATTGGCCTCTCCTGAGCAGAATTTGGTTACATTAATAGGGATAAAGAGACTTTAAAAAGGAAGAAATAAACTAGAAAAGACTACACTGGACAATTAACACTTAAAGTACCACCGGCGACAAAAGTCGCCAGTACCGCACACGCTTTAAATACCACCGGTGACTTTTTCCGCCAACACCGGTGATCGTTTTTGAGTGAAAACCAGTTTCTGTACACAACAGGAAATACAAGGGACATCACTCTACATGCTTCTAGAGAGGCTGACATGACCCGGTGAATTTCTTCACGCAGTTTGGAGAAGTTTTTGCGAAATTTCACGCAATTTTTGAGATGGATGAAGATCAGACCTACAGACTCGACAGTGACTCAGGGTCAGGTCTATCAGCAAGCAGTGATGCTAGCTGGATAAGCTATCAGAGGGAAGTTTTAGAAGGCAGTGATGTTGACATCGATACTGACGATAATGTTACAGATGGAGAAAGTGAAAGTGACATGGATCTAGGTACTGGGGGGTCCACTAATACTACGAGAACACCAAGAAGAAGGGGGTGTGGCACAGAAGATCACTTTGAATGGGAATTTTATCCAGAAATAGACCCATTCGAGCAGAGTTGGCTGAAGGATTTTGAAGAGGAAGAGGGTGTGAGTGAAAAATTGCTAGATCTAAGTGCAGGAGAAAAGGCAGTTGAATACTTCAAATTATTTTTCCCAGACAAACTTGTTGAAACAATAGTAACAGAAACAAATCGGTATGCGCATCAAGTTCTAGATTCTGGAGGAGACACATAAAGAAAGAAGAAGTGGGTAGATACAGATGAGGATGAAATCAGAGCTTTCATGGGCTTACAAATTTGTATGGGGGTGTATCCCCAGTGTGCTGTAACCAATCACTGGACTTCAACATTCATATATGAGAATAAATTTGTGGAAACCATGGGCCGCAACCGGTACCAATACCTAAGCAGCTTCTTTCATTTTGCAGACAATGCAGGGAGAATTCCCAGGGGCCAGGAAGGCTATGACCCACTTTCAAAAGTGAAGCCATTGATGGATGGTACAAAAGATCTATACAAAGATATTTACACACCTGGAAGAGATATTATAGCAATGTCAACGAGGCGCTCGCTTTAGGGGGAAAAATCGCCGCTAAGCGGTGAGATCATTGCCTTCGCATCAAATCTCCTGGATTTTAGAAAATAATCTTCCCAAAGTGCTTTAAGTTATACATCAAATGATTCAGGAATGATTGAACTATCGAATGGTGTAGTTTTTATAACCTTGTAACAAATATGTTTTACACACTTGCCGTGTAAAGTTGAAAACGACGGCTCCGATCCCGTGACTGCCGAGGGGCCCGCGGGAGGCACCGTTTTAGCGTCTACCATGTGTCTTTCCAAGGCGTGTAACAGTCGGTATTTTTCATTGGATGAAAATAAAATTTATACAACCAATCAGAGAAGAGAATGAGCTTCACTCCGGTGTTTCGGTAATTTCCATACGATTACAGGAAGCTGAGTTGTGGAAAGAGAAAATTCAAATCGAAGTGAAACTTTGTTTTCTAGACCTGCGCAACTTGCGGATTTTCTTTCATTGGATGCAAGGTGAGTTGATCTTTATTTCTGTGTAGTTTGTATTATTGTATGTGCCCGATAAGTATGATTTTCAGCCGCCTAAAGTAACCCACTCAATGCAACTTTTGCGCTTCCCGCATGGTTCTGCCGAAGCCATGGTCCGACGTGGGAATCCCGCGTCGGCTGTCGATCGATAATCTATGACGTCAAGCGGGCTACATATATCTTGTCTTCTCATTGGCTGAAAGTAAGCCTCGGCTTATAAATAACTCAAGGCAGCTATAAGAATGTCGGAGAACACTGTTCGCTTGTTGTAAGCTAAGCGGATCGTTATTTTTCTCTAAAAACATCGGACAGTTAAAAAATTAATATAATTACATGTTTAAAGGACCACTTTCCTCCCACCCCCTCACTCCTTCTCACCTTCCTTTTTTTTTTTTTGCTAGATCTGTATCTAGATTCTAGATCTACGTGTTGTTGTTGGTCCTAGTAAAAACAGGACTGATGAGCATTTTTTTTTTTAATTGTGCATATATATATGTAATTTAGGGTATTGATAATTAATAATACATCATGATCTTATTAAAAATAATTATTATTTATCTCAGTGCTAGTCTCTTTGGCCTGACTCTGTGAATTGCCCGCTAGTTAACTTCTACTTCTAGTAATTATTATTATAATAGTTATTAATACCATTACCAAAGAAATAAATTTTGTTATTGTACAATTATAGCGAGCATTTAATGTTAAACCTTTTCCAGATTTAGAATTGTCCCTAAATGTTAAACCATTAGACAAGTATATTAAGAGGGTCATTTTCTCTTTTTTCCATAGCATAAATCACAATCACATGATGAAGCTTGGACCATACTGTACATCAGTAGGACTTACTGAAGATATTTTAAGAAACCAAGGCCCATATCCCGCAGTCAGTGAAAGGACACTCACAAATGGACTAGTAATTGAGCTGGCACATCATGCCAAGCTGTGCAAGTTTGAAGAAACAATTGTAGAATGCTGGTTAATGGGACTTGGTATGCGTGGCGAAAATGTTCATGGAGCAGTGTGGGAGTTAAATAAAAGACGGAATGATCTGCGCAAAAGGAAAGCTACTGCAGCAATTGCAATTCTAGAGAGCAGCCAGTTCTCTCCTGCAGACTGGCCTGCAGACTCACCAGTTCAGCATGAAGCTCAGTCGCCTAGGCCTGATGTCACGAAAACGAACAACTTTCTGACACATGAGGTCCGACAAAAAGAGCGACGGAAAGCAACACTAGACAACAAAATAGAGGTTGCAAAGAACAGTCTGAAAACGCTGAAAACGAAGACGGGTCACTACTCTGTGCGTAATGTTAATAAAAGAGACAAACACAGCAAAGAATGTAGAAGTGACCTGGCGGTAGCAAACAGAAAGCATAAGGAAGTGTCTGTTCAGCTGGAAAGGATTATATTGGAGCGGGACACGTTAGCTAATGAATGTACAAATTTGAAGCAGGAATTAGCAACATTAAAGACAAGATTAGACAGCTACAGAACTAAAACTGTGAAACTTCAGAAGAAGCAGTGGAAACTGGAAAAGGCTGCCAGGCGGACAACTGGAACCTGCTCCAGATGTGAGTCCCTTGCAGGGAAACTCAAAGATAAGTGCAAGGAGGTTGAAGAAAAGACGAGAGTGTTGGAACTTTGTCAAGACAATATTAATATTTGTGAACTGAAGGATCCAACAGATGGTTCATACAGTCCCAGTGTTAGACTGTGTGTATCTTAGCTCATAGCTCTTGATGTGGCTGCGGAAAAAGTAGGCGAAGTTGTGAAATGTGTTGCACAGTATATTTTCAACTGTGAGGTTAGTTTAAAAGATCTGCCCTCCAGAAATACATGCACAGCCATTGCACATGAAGGTGCAGAAATAGTGAAAAACATTGCAGTGCAGCGGATGAAAGAAAGTGGTGCATGGGGCCTGTACAAAGATGGGACATCAAGGAAGAAGCGCAAAATCCTCGATGCCACAATCCATCTGCCATCAGGAAGTGAGTAGAGCCTCGGGTTCTCTCGTGTGGCATCAGAGACAGCCCAAGCGATTTCTTCTGACGTTGTGGGCAAATTGTCAGAGCTGTCTGCTCACTCAGAAGATCAGGCCTTTCTTCATGATGCAGCTGCTAATTTGGTCTACTTCATGAGTGATCGAGCTGCAAATGAGAAAAAAAGCAACCAGCTCTTGAATGAATGGAGGGACAGTGTTCTTGGTGCCCACCCCAACGAACATGGCAGTGTGGACAGTCTATACTGCATGGCCCATGTCCTTCTGTGGGTTTCCACTCTTATGTTCTGAAGGAATTAGGGGAACACCAGAAAGCCATGACACCAGATGGGAGTGGAAACCTAGGACGAGATAAAGGAACGAAACAAGCCACCTTCAAGAAGTTGCAGGCAGCAAGCCGCATGTGCAAAACAGCCTCAGACATTTTTGCACCTGTTGGCGATCATTTAGGTCTCTCTGGGAGGCTCACTGTCTCCAAAATAACATCATTTCCACCATTGCCAATTATAAGGACAATAGATTCAATGGACTTTTTGCAGTGTCCGCTGCAATTTCATATCACAGAAAAGACTTCCTGGAAATATTAAATGCGGCTGTCCACATCAACAACAATAAGCTTAGAGGCCTCAAAGCTGACCTTCAGGATGAGGACATCATGAAAATTATTGGTGCGCTGGCAATCATGTATGCGAAAGTGACCGCCCCCTACTGGAACCTAGTTACAACCACCAATTACGTCTCTCTTTCTTCACTCACTCTCTCTCTCTCTCTTTCTTCACTCACTCACTCACTCTCTCTCTCTCTCACACACACACACACACACACACACACAGAGAGAGAGAGAGTGAGTGAGAGAGAGAGAGAGAGAGAGAGAGAGAGAGAGAGAGAGAGAGAGAGAGAGAGAGAGAGAGAGAGTGAGAGAGAGAAAGAGAGAGGTGCTCTGCTGCTATCTTGGCCTGTGACGAAGTGGGCCTGTGACGAACTGGGCCTGTGACCAACAACTGGGCCTGTGACCAACTGGGCCTGTGGCGAAGTGGGCCTGTGACCAACTGGGCCTGTGACCAATTGGGCCTGTGACCAACTGGGCAGCCCCCCTCGCACACTACTAGAGTGTACATTAGCATTTTTAGAAGAACTGTACGATGTGATGGAAGATTCCTGTGAGAGGAATACTGTCACGAGCAGAGTTAGGGTCTTGGGGATGTTACGACTGCACGAAATTTTAAACAAACTGACATCCACTATGTCAGATTGTGCTTCTGTAATGAAATCTTTCAACCGCCAGTTTGATGAGTTTAAAAATCCAGGCTTGGTCAGGATGTTACCATGCAATTTTTATATTGTAACGCTCACTTTCTACTTGGACTTTCAGCAGCATGTGAGGAAGCTCTTAAGCAGGCAGAAAAAAAACTAAAAGACACCACAGGAACAGGGTTGGGGAGAGACAAGAGTGCGCAGTACAAGAGCTGGAACGGTGGTAGTGAGACAGCAACAGCAAGGGCTATCAGGACAACAGCAGACTGTCTGGGTCTAAGAGGGGATGAGAAAAGCGGCTGCAGGGAAGAGTGGCTCGCTTATTGTAGGAACGAAGGTATTCGCAGTAATATCACCAGCCATTGCAGTAATCGGTTCAACAATTTATTCCAAAATGCTGAAGCCATTGTCCTTCTTAGGGATGATGTGATTACCTTCATGGAAAACAATTCTTCAACATCAAACTTGAAGGTGACAAGTGTCTTACTGGACCTGAAAGACTCTTTGCTGATATGCTATATGTGTGCCCTCGCTCTTCTTCATTGTCATGTCACTGGTCCGTATTGGCTGCTTGTCTACAGTGATTTAAAATACTTAGAATTACCACACTTCATCCAGATGATGGAGTCCAAGTTGAACGCATGGAGCCAGTCCATTGATGAATTATTTAGCCCTGATTATAAAGGTGTCTTTGAGGGCCAGTTTCATGATGCTGAGAAAATTTCTTCAATACTGGAGCTTTGTGAAGGTCAGCTGGACAGTGTGAAACAGGTTGCCCAACTCTGTGTAGTTAAAATGGTGGGAGTGTCAAGAAGGCAACTAGCAACTAGCAGATTTCCTTCCAAATGGTGTTTATGGTGGTGAGGTTGAGGAAAGTGTCAAGAAATGCCTGGAGCACTGTCCTATTACAAACTTGTCTGGGGAGCATGCATTTGGTGATCTTGACTATGACATAAATCAAAGGCGCCATGCTTCAGTTCACAACAGGGCGACCAGACATATGCAAAAGTGGAATAATGATTTGGCATGGTTGGAGAAGAAGGACAAAAAGGACAGAAGTGACATACTAAAATTAGCAAGAAAAAAGAAAAACCAGCTGAAATCAAAATTTAAAAGGCAGGAAGAAATCGTGAAACTCAGAATAAAGGAAAGAATATTTCAAAACCAACAACAAAAATTAGAAAGAGAAAGACAGCAGGCAGAAAAGAAGCACAAAATCATGGACAGAGTGTTGAAGGATGGTGGTGTGGGTAAGACAAAGAGAGATGTTGATAGATTGCAGACAACAGATAGTATAAAGCACAGCTGCAGTACCATAAAATAATTTTAGACACGAAAGGACTCATAGTTTCTGGGGATAGGCATGACCTAGTGCATAGGCCAAAGACATATTTGGACACTGGTGAAATTTTAAAGAAAGCAGATTCTTCCCCGCCAAGGAAAAGAAGGAAGGTAGATGATAATATTGATATAGAAAATGATCCGAGCGACCAGTCAGACTTGAGTAGTGAAGAGGAGCAGGATGATGGCATGCACCAGGAGAAATTCAGTTTTAGTGGAAAGGCACAAGGGCTATGGGTGGCAGTTTACTATGATGACAACCCATACATTGCACAAGCTCTGGATGTCATGGATAATGAAACTGCCTCCATCAAATTTCTAACGCCAACGAAATGCCAGAAAGGCATGTTTAAATGGCCTCGATCGGATGATATTGCTACAGTTCACTCTGACTTTGTATTCAAGTGGGATTTAAATGTACTGCCAGTGTCAAGTGATGGCAGAACATGGAGCCTCCTGGAGTACAGTCAAGTGGATGCAGGAAATAAACGAATTCAGTCACAATAGTGACCAACACATGGAGGAGAAAACTGCAGTAAAAATCCCTTTTTTAGCTGTTGTAAGTAGTTTTTATTATCAAGGGATATTTAGAAATAAAAAATAAGCAATCTCATCTCTATTGGACAACCTTCGATTTTTTTTTCTTTTTTACCAAATTTGGGCTTCTACCAACATTGACTACCTTATAAAACTATTTTTAACATGCATACACATCTGGAAAAAAATTGAGCCAGCTCTATGTAATTCAGACATGTAGTATGTGAAGTTTCAACAGTGTGGCTGTTCTTGAAAGAAAGTTGTGAATGTCTGAAGTTGGCCCATGTTGCATTCTCGACTGAAAATGTTCCAAGGTTTTTTCTGTTCTTCCATTTTTGTCGTCCTCTGTGCTGAATTATATTCATCTTTAAGTTCACCTAATACTTTTGTGTTGTTGTAATTATTACAGAGATTGAGAAAAAGTAACATCAAGCTTCTAAGCAAGAAAATGGCAGAGTTATTATTGCTTAAAGAACGGTGCGTAGCACTTTATGAGGAAAGCCGGAAAAACTAAGTCCCATGAAACTTAAAATCAGCATAACTTTTTAAGTATTCAACATACAGGAAAACCAAAGACATCCCTGTGCTCAGGAAAACAAGCTCTATCAAACTATGGAGTTTAATTTCTTGTACCATTAACTTTGAAAATTGGTTTCTAGTACCTAATACAAATTATTGTTTTCCCTCCATAGATGATGCTACATTCCAGAATTTTATGGCATGTTTCTTGGCTGTTGGGAAGGGGAGGAGACCTAACTTGCCTACCGACTGTCCATGCAATAACAAATTACTAGCCCAGCTACACCCAATCAGAGAACTTGAAAAAAAAACAATGAGTGACGTAAGTTGTAATTTTTTTAAAAATCTCTTTCTTATCCTTTAAGTTTCACATGTATTAAGAGAGTCCCTTCTTCTTTTAACCCTCACCATGTTTCCCAAGCACTCACGCCGAACAGGCAGCAAAAGTCAGCAAGGTCAGGCTGACCGCGCCATGCACAAGCCGTATTTTCATGTGTCAGGTCACTGACCTTTTTGAGAAGTAACCACCGTCTTATTGTTCACTGTATCTCTTCTAAATCAAACGCATTGTGACATGGACATGTTAACCAGTGAACCACTGGTTGGAATCACAAAGGCTCTCCCCACTCTTTCAAAAGATGTAACATCGACATGAGAACTGTTGCTCAACAAATTTGCAATATTATCTAATTTTTTCACAAACTGACAACCATCTGGAGTTGTCTGCATCTAAGAACCAATCAGAAACAAGCTCTGAAATAATCTTTGCCCCAAATGCCCACATTGGTTTATTAGTATGTGTCAATCAGGATGATTGCAGTTGGGGGAATCGTCTTCTAGACGTGCCAACTATGAAAGAAGAAGAAGAAGAAGAAGAAGAAACCATTTGTGTAGGGCTTGGGAGGGCGTGGCTAGTTATCACGCTTCGTTCTCACAAAAACTACAGCTGTCAGTTTGGAATCATAAGTCAGATCATTGGTTAGAGACTGACAGACTAAGGTTTTGCTGGTTAATTCATTATCAAGCGTGATAAGGCATAGCAGCGAATGTTTTCATACCGATCAATAAAAACCGAACCACGTGGACAGCGTTTGTGGTCAACGGTCAGTGACCCCAGATAAGATTCTCCATGAGTAAGGTCACTGACCTGACAGCGGGCTTTACGGGTAGCGCGCGGGGTGAGAGTTAAATAATATTCTGGAGAAATGGAACTACATTCGAAGAATTCAAAATTTACCTTGTTACAGGTAAGGCTTGTTTATTTTTATACATATTTCCCTGTCATGGACTATCAGTGGCGTAAGTTGTAATCTTTTTTATTTTAATCTCTTTCTTATCCTTAACCATTTAGCCCCTACAGTTGCCGCGGGTCGCCTCTATTGGGAAACCCCTACAGTTGCCGTTTTGGACTTATATCGTTGCGGGCGGCGTTGCACGTTTTTAATGCCATGAGGCAAGTAAAAATTGTGGAATCGGCAGCTGCGGAAAACGAACTTCCTTTCTGTGTTTAATTGAAGAAAATCGAGCGAGTGGTTGCTTCTCTGTGATTTTTTGAAGTTGTCAAAGATTTTTAGAAATTTTAGGCTCATTTTGACATGATGGACGATGTTTTACGTCTCTATTGTGAAGCTACAGGTGAACTTTGTGATGGTTCATTGTGTTTTGGACGATTTACGACCCGATGATGATAACAAAAGTGATGTTGATGTTCCATTACAGCAGTCTGCGTTCAGTTCTGATCAGGAAGACAGTGAGGAAGGTGATAGACATGAGGTGAATGATGGTGAACCTGATCCTGATGAAGATCCTAGGGGGGATGGTTGGAGTGAAACTACTTCTGATGTGGTAGTGAATGACTTTGTAGAGGATTGTGGACCATTGCATGGTCTAGGAGCAGATGCTCTGCCCTCTGACTACTTTAGCCTCATCATCCCTGAGAACTTTTATGAGTTGGCAGTCAAGGAGACCAATGAATATGCTAAGTGGCGTCAAGAAGTGGCCAAGAAGATAGATAAAGCGTAGTATGAAAAATGCTGCAGAGATGAAACTCTACATTCAAATAGACATTATGGTGGGAATCCATAGACTTCCAGAGTACACTATGTACTGGTCAACTGGTGACAGACTCAGAGTGCCCAGAGTTGCTGATGTGATGGGCAAGACTCGGTACGAAAAGCTGACGCAGTATTTTCACCTGAACGACACAAGGACTCAGCCACCCAGAGGACACAAGGACTTTGACCCACTGTATAAAGCCAGGCCATTGCTTGATATTGTGCAGACCAAGTGAGTAAACAAAATTGTTAGATCTAAAATGAACATTCTCTTTCAACATGAAATTCACATTTACATTGTCTTGTTGCGTAAATATGATAACGATAAAATTATAGATCTAGACGATGACAGCAACGCCTGTCCCTTTTCGCAGAGACTCAAGGGATGCTCAGAATAATTTCATCAGAACAAGTGAAAGTAAGATATTTATACCTTCATGCTCTTGCCTTGTACTTTACTCTTCCAGGAGCACTAGTTCTCAAAATTTTTATTCAGACAGATCCCAACACCCTCCACAATTTGTAATAATTTTTTTTATAGCATGTGTGTTTTGTTTTCCTCAGCATTGCTGCTGTCTCCAGCCCAATGTCAGCATCAGCACTGATGAGGCCATGATAGCCTATCATGGCAGATTGGCTTTCAAGCAGTACATCAAAGGAAAACCGAACCCGTGGGGTGTGAAAGTTTGGTGTGCTGCTGACTCGACGACCGGGTACCTTTTGAAATTTTCTGTGTACACGAGGAAGGTGAATGATCTGATGCCTCATGGACTAGGTCACCATGTGATAGCAAAACTTGGTGAGCCCTACTTGGGTAAGAACCATCATCTGTTTTTCGACAACTATTTTTCATCTGTGCAGTTGGCAGCTGATCTCCTACAGCAACAAACTTACTGCTGCTCAACTGTGCGTAGCAACAGAAAGGGGTGGCCAAAAGACTGCTCATCTAAGGCTGCTGGCAAAATGAAGAAAGGGGAAATGAGATTCAAGCAACAGGGACAGATTGTTGCTTTAGCTTGGAAGGACAAGCGCCATGTCACAATGCTGAGCACCAACACCTCTCCGGGTGTTACTACGGTTCAGCGCCGCTCGGCAACTGGACTCATCAACGTTGAAGTGCCATCACCTGTCGCTACCTACAATCAATCCATGGGTGGTGTGGATCATTTCGACCAGCTGTCATCCTACTATCCTGTTGGACAAAAACCAGAAAGTGGTGGCGCTATGTCTATCGCTTCCTGCTCCAGACTGCAATAATCAACAGCTGGATCATCTACTCAATGTCCCACTGCCCTCGCCCCAAAGCACAGAAGATGTCTCAAGTCGCCTTTCGTCTCAATCTGTATACTGCACTCATCAAAGGCAATATCAGCAGAAAGAGGAGACCCTGTGCCAAACAACCAGCAACAGCAGGTGTTGGTAGTGGTGATCTGCAGAAGCACAGACTCATCAGAATGGTTGGCACCAAACGGGCCTGTTGCTGGTGCATCAAGTGCCGCAACTATTTGAGCCGCGGCAGAGCTCATGAGACAGTGAATGGTTGCAACCTCTGCCAAATTAGACTTTGCAAAGGGGAGTGCTTTTCCCAATATCATGCAAATCTAAAACAATAATTTCCTGAAGACTTTTGTGAATCAACCAGGTAATATTTCCAGCCGCCAAAACTAATTTTTGTTTTGCTCTCATTTTGACATTTTTTATTTTTTACTCATGAATATACCAAAAAAATGAAATATACCACAGCATTCTTCATTCATTTCTCTGTTTTATCTGTAAGTTTCAGAATTTCGTCTTGATAAGTTTTTTTTTTTTATGAATTTTTTAAAAATAGAAGTCACAAGTATTTTAGAGTTATCTCCCTTTTGTTAGGAATGTTGAATGCATCTAGGGCAGGTGGCTCAGGGGGGTAAATGCTTAAGTTTAACATGTACTAAGAAAACCCCTTCTCATTTTTAATAATATTCTGGAGCAATGGGGCTATATTCAAATTTTACATTGTTACAAGTAAGACTCGTTTAGTTTTATACATAATCCCTGTCACAGACTGTCAGCTGGAGAATTCTTGTAATCGTGAACTTGAACCAGTACCGGCAATGGAAGTTTACATATATTTACAAGGAGGCTATAGATGAGGGCGAGTTGAAACTGGGAAGGGATCCTTATTCAAAATTTTCTGGATTTTCCACAGCAACAGAGAGTGCAGCAATGAGGTTAATCCAATCGGCTGCTGAGGTTCTTGGGCCACGTGGAGATGAGAAAAATGGCTGCAGACAAAAGTGGTTGGCTTTTTGTTCCTCTAGGAGTATTGAATCTACATTCTCCAGTTATCAAACAAACAGATTCAATAATCTGTTTCAAAATGCAACATCACTTAATGAGACAGCAGATGACATAAACAAAATGTTGTTGGCACGCATCTCCCGCCCTGCATTCACTTTTGCTTCTTTTGATAGTACAATAACAGAGGAAGATGCACTACAATATCCTACAGAATTTTTGAACTCTATTGAAATTTCAGGATTACCTCCTCACATTTTATGCTTGAAAACAGGAATGCCTGTTATGCTTCTGAGATCCTTATGCCCACCAAAATTAATGAATGGAACTCGGTGTGTTGTCACAGGACTTCATAGAAATGTTGTGGAAATTGAAATTACTACAGGCCTGTACAAAGGTGAACGCCATTGCATACCCAGGATTTCTCTTCAGCCTTCTGACACTGTCCTACCCTTCAATTTTCAAAGGCAGCAGTTCCCATTACGGCCATGTTACGCAATGACCATCAACAAAGCACAAGGCCAGACGCTTCAAACTGTTGGCTTGGATTTACACCGCCCTGTTTTCACGCATGGAATGGTTTATGTTGCTCTTTCACGGACAGGAAGCAGAGAGTCTACAGTTATCCTAGCACCTGATAACCAATCTAGAAACATTGTGTACCCGGAAGTTTTGTAATGGACTATTTTCCAAACATGTTATTGTTCTCAGGTCTATCAGGGTTGTGAGTCACATAATTTTTACGTGTAATACATAATTTTTTTTTTTCTTTCCGTTCATTGAACGGGTGATTAAAATGCTTTCCAGCATGGAAATTATTTTCTCCAAGCCTATCGGCCTTTTCAGCAATTCATGGTCGATGCCTATGACAAGATTTGAGTTGAAGAGACTGCAGTTTATAAGAAGAGAGCAATCAAGGCTAAGAACTGATTCATACCAGAATCTTAAAGACTCTAAGGATTTATGCGGCCGTGTTTTCATGCATGGAATGATGTATGTAGCTCTTTCATGGACAGGAAACAAATTTGATAGTTATCTTAGCACCTGATGGCCACTCTAGAAACATTGTATACCCGGAAGTTTTGTGATGGACTATTCCCCTAAGATGTTATCAGATCTATTGGGATTACCATAATTTTCATTCACGTGGGTCACATTATTTTTACTCATGTATTATCATTTTTTTTCTTTCCGTTCATTGAACGGGTAATTATGCTTGTATATTATATTAGCTACTGAGGTAGCTACCCCTAAACTGAAAGTGAAACTGAAACTGAAACTGAAACTGCTATGTTGGTTGTTTCTGTTGCTTTTTCAAGGAGTAGGACTATGAGGTAGTAACCATTGCATTGAGAGTGAATTGAAAGTAAACATCATTTTGAAATACCTCCAGTTTTTACTCACAGTTGAGTTTGCAGTTTGCAGTCCTCAAGAAGATATTGAAGGTCTTATTTTGTTTGCCAATTGCCAAGCCAGAATTTTCATGCAGTTAAGTGAACTACATGTACAAGTAAAAATCAATATTTGACTGATGCAGTATGCAGGCCCATTTCTAGGCCATAGCATGCAGAACATAGACTTTACCCTGCTCTCTTCATCCCCTTTTTTCTCCTCCCCCTTCTCCCCGCCCATCACCCTCAATTCGGCCTATGACTTTGACCTCCCAACTCACCCCCCCCCCACCTTTTTTGTCCTAGAGTGCTGAAATGCTGTACACAACTTCATAGTATCTACTTACCTTCCCCATTGTTTCCAACAGAACATTAAATGTCTTTTTTTTATATATTTCTTAAAGTGGCCAAAGTTACCCGTTTGGTTCAGTCGATTCGACTGATGTGTTTCATTTGACACTAAATCTATATATATAATTAGGCAAAATTGGATGGTTGTGCTCTATAGCTGAAAAAACTACTGAACGTAGAGCCATGAAAAAATTACTGAAAGTAGTTCAAAGACTGAGCAAGGTTTGTATGAATTCATTTTAATGATGCAACAACCTTAAAAATTTAGAAAAATAGAAAACAAAATGGGCCGTTCGAGGTTTTCCGATTCGTCATTTTTACAGCTCAGACAGGGCCGAGTGTAGTAAGATATTTTGGTAACTCGAAACTTTGGTCACCTAAGGCTCAGGAACCGCATCACACTCAGGCTTCAAACTTTGCACAACATCATATTATCAATGCGAAATTGACATGGGCTATATTAGAAATTATGAAATATTCAGGCTTCTACGTTTCATTTTTCATTGTTTCGGCATCATTTAGATCTATTTCGAGTCATGGTTCGCCATTTTAAGGTTTCGTTATCACTTCCTGCGATGTGTTCACTATCAAACACTAACCCGTGCGCAAACCATGCTATTGTACGGGACGCGCAGGGTGTCAACTCACAAAGGTAGAGCAGTAAGACTTAATTAAAAACAAACAAACAAAAATAAAGTAAACAAATAGGAACAGGCAAGATGAAGCAGGTCCATAAAAACCACCCAGAACTGAAACTAATATTCAAACCGAAATATCCCGGGCAGGGCCGGGGACCTCAGCTAGTATAAAATATAACTGTACTGCTTGACTCCATGCAAGTGTCATATCTTTGTTTTGTTATTTTTTTTATTATTGTTGTTACTATCCTTTCTCATCCAGCTTTAATTCATTATCTATTGTTATTTATTATTATTATTTTCTTCACTGGTATTAGTAGTATACACAATTTTCACTATTGTTATAATTTTTGTATCATTTTCATAATTGCTTCTGTTATTTATATTATTATCATTATCATCACTGATATTATTATTATTATTATTATTATTATTATTATTATTATTATTATTACTATAATTATCATCATAATGTATAACTAAAATGTCCTGCAATTCGACTAGATCTACTTTCACTGAAGCTTTCTCTGTTACAAGTTAAACAAACAAAAATTATACCAAAATTATACTTCAACTCTAAATATAGTATAAAAATTATACAAAAACTATACAGTATAAAAAAAAAACCTATACCTACTTTCTCGCTATACATTATTCTCTCACTTTGCCGAGCAATCTACGATCGTATTTGTGCTCAAATGTAACACGATTGAGCATTCTACAAGTATAGTTGTGTGCTCAAATGTAACATGACTGAGCATTCTACAAGTAATAATTGTGGGCTCAAATGTGACATGACTGAGCATTCTACAAGTATAGTTGTGGGCTCAAATGTAACACGTTGCGCAAGCAGAAATCATGCATCAATAAAAATGCTATTCCTGTCCACTCAGTTGCGATTGTCTTTCTGGTAGTAGTTGTGGTAGTCTTGTGTCCTTTTCCAATAGGAACAAAAATCCTTTCTTTATTTTAATTCCTTTTCTTTTCTTTTTTTCACAGTAGTGTTCTTCACAATGCCACCAAAATCTTCGAAAAGATCATCAGCCTTCTCGTACTTCGAGCTACAAGAAGACTATTTCATTTGTACTGTAGAAAATGACGAAGGAGAAAGATGCGGACAGAAAATCAGCGCTAAGGTTGGGCAGTCCCAAAATGTTCCAACACGGTGTTTCAATTTAAAGAGACATTTAGAACGTACACACGCCCCCGTCTATAACAAAGTTCTGAAAGAAGATAAAGAAGAAGAAAAGCTGCCGGTGAAGAAGAGTGCACATGAAAGTCATGAAAGTGCAGCAGGGCATAGCAGACAACAACAGAGAATATCAGCATATGTTGCAACAGATGTGATCAAAGTTAAGATGACAAAGGACAAATTTGAACAGGGGTTGGTGGAGATGGTGGCGTATGGGGCTGTGCCACTGACTTTTTTTTCATCTACCGGATTTGTAAGAATCAATGGTGAGCTTGCTAAACAACTAAATGTCAAGTTAGACAAGGAGAGTGTAAGAGCTTTAGTAATCAACACCGCTGAGAGAGAAAGGGAAGAGATAATCCAGAATCTCCAAGGAAAATTTGTCTATGTGAAGGTGGATGCATGCACTCGCCTCCGAGCCAATTACCTGGGAGTTAACGTCCAGTTCTTCGATGAGAAAGAAGAGAAGGTGGTAGTGAAGACCCTTGGGGTAAAAGACACTGAAAATAAACACACAAGTGAGGCTATAAGCAAGATGCTGCAACTGATTTTTTCACGGTTCAACATCGACAAAGAACAGATTTTGTGTTGTGTGGTGGACAACGCCAGCAACATGACGAAAACAGTTCAGCGACTGAACGAAGAAGAGTGGCAGGGCACTGATGAAGATGAAGAAGAAGGAGAAGTGGAGTTAAATGAAACTAAAGATGATGAGGATGGTGATGGTGACCTCGCACTACTTGTGGAAGACTTATCAACATCAACAACAATTCATCATATGCGGTGCGCAGTGCACACACTACAGCTGGCCATACGGGATGGTTTGAAAGGACAGATCAAAAACTTTTTGGCCAAAATACGAGCTGTGGTGACAGCATTACGCACCCCACATCTGGATGCTATTGTGCGCAAGAAAAGTCAAAACAAGAAAGGGGCAATAATTGACCAGACCACACGATGGGGCAGCACCTATCTTATGATTAGCCGCCTGGTGGAGCTTAAGGCCATCGTCCAAGACCTCGGGGACAAGGATGTGTACCTGTCAGAGGCTCAGTGGGAGGAGGTGGAAGGCCTAAAAAGACTGCTTGGTTGGCCTTACAAGACTACACTGAAACTGCAATCCAACAATTTGACCCCCGGGAAGCTGTACTACGATTGGCACAGTCTAATGTTCCAGCTAAAAGCCATTGGTGGACCTGTCGCAGAAGCCATTGTGTCTTCAATGGATATCAGAGCAAAGCAGCTGCTGGAAAATGACCTCTTGTTGGCAGGTGTAGTTTAAAATTTTCTTATCATTGTAACTTGTACTTGAACCATCTTTATTTAGATGAAACCTAATACATATTGTTTGTAACATTATAGACAAGATTTCTATATTTTTTCAGGAACACCAACATTGCTTCATATTCTTAACACAAATAAAATTCTCACAGCTGGTTGGTAGTGTTGGATTGATGGACCAATGTATTGTTAATTGTTTTCCAATTTAACCGCAAATAAAAATTATGAAACTAAAATTTGGGCCTCTGAATTTCAAGTTCTGATAGCAGTTTGAATCCCAGAGAGTTTTCAAGTAGCTGTATAGATCACTATTAGATATGTAACCCATACTTATGCATCTAAACCTTTTTTAACAAGTTATTAAAATGATAATAATAATAAATGACTGTTTAATGTGATGCATTTGTGTGTGTGTGTGTTTTTTTCCCCCCTTCAGGAATATTTGTTGATTCACGTAGCCGAGTCCTCCTGAGTGCTGAAGAATGCCAACGAGCCCGTCTAGCACTGATGACCATCCATCGCAGACTACAGGGGAACACCAGTGAGTTGTCTGCCCTTGAAGAACCAGAAGTAGAGGCAGAAGCCCACCCTTCTTCAGCATCTGATGATGAAAATGAATTTGAACAGGAGCTCTGCAGGAGAGTTCAACAACAGCAGCAACAGAGCAAGGCTGATTCCAAATCAGAAGCAGCTTTCAATGCTTCCCTTGATGCAATGGTAGATCTTGGTAGATTGAAGGGGAAGGATGTATGGGAAATCATATCAAAGTATCCAGCATCCATTCGTCAGATTTGTCAGGTGGTATTTGCTCTTCCCCCGACCCAAGCGTTGGTGGAACGTCTCTTTTCCTCCTTGAAGATACTACGAAGTGACTTACATTCGTCTATGAAAGAGGACCTGCTTGATGCCATTCTCTTTCTTCGCATAAACAGAGATTAGATTCTATCTGTAAAGATTACTGCAGTATCATTGCAATCAAGGAGTGTGGGAGGGAAGAAATTATAAAGACAATCGATGGGTCTGTAGTCTGTAATTACATGTTGATGCACATTGTTAATTGTTTGTTAAGAATAAGAATAATACTTAAGTAAGTGATCCTCGAGGGAAATTTGGCTTAGTTTTGCAGCATTACAAACATAAACATTACAATTTCCTGCATGATTTAGCACATAACATAACAATTAGATTAGTACATGAAAACATGCATACACACACACATATACATGAGCACACACACCCGCACATGCACAGACATCACAACACCATGTACAACACACTTTTCACTTTTCACGGCTTCACGAACGCGCACATTTCAATATTTTGTAATAATTTTCTTTGATCTTTTGATAACTTAGTTGTGTGTGTGTGTGTCCTACATTTGAACTGTTGTCCAGATTTTTTCCCAATTCGCTGATTTATATCATTTTTAATTTTGGATATTCGTTATGGAAGTCCTTCCGGTAAATATATTAATAAAATTCTAATTCAAGAAATTAGATTTTGTGTTTGTTATACATATTTATTTGTATGTCTCATTTTAATTAATCTGATTTGCCAGGCTAGTTATACTGTAGCCATTGTAAGCTTGATTTTTATTATAATTATAAGAGGCTGGAGTCGGAGTCGGAGTCGGAGTCGGTTTCGAGTTTGAAGCCTGGAGTCGGAGTCGGAGTCGGAGTCGGATGATTGATGAGGAGTCGGAGTCGGAGTCAGATTGGGAGCCTGGAGTCGGAGTCGGAGTCGGAATAAGTTTCAACCGACTCCGCAGCCCTGCTTTCTTTTTCCTAGTCTAGGCACACTGAAAACACACAAAGTTTCATACTTGATAGTCTAACTCAATCTCATCATTCAAACCAGTCCTAACCGGAAGTTGTTCGCGTTTTATAGTCGTACACCATTCCGATAGAACTCAAAGCTTTAGATTTAAAGTTCGTTCAAGTTTGAGTTAAATTTCGATGACAAAATGCATTTTTAAAGCTACAATGCGCTCAGATAATTAGATTTGAGTATTTGCATGTGTCTATGATTAAACGTGGAATATGAGGGGCCAGGCCAAGGCGATTCAGCACTATCGGCGACTGCAATTTGTGTTTGTGATATTGTAATCGAATGCGCAATTTGTGAGTGTGATACTGATACCGGTACGATCTCATTTGCCGAAAAAATAGATTCAACGCCAATGTGTCGCAACATAAAAACTATTACAAACATTCTGTGAGTTTTTAATTATTTTTTTATTTTCTGTGCCGGCGACACAACAAGTCTATACTAGGCGCTGTATAAAATGTGAGGGCCACTGAATCAGCATTAACAGAGGAGTAGCGAAAGGCGTGCTGCAATTGTCGTAAAGTTTCACTTTTATTAACTCTCACCCCACGCTCTACCCATAAAGCCCGCTGCCCGGTCAGTGACCTTACTCACGGAGAATCTTATCTGGGGTCTGACCCTTGCCGCTAAGCGATGACCACACACGCTGTCCATGTGGTTCAGTTTTTATTGATCGGTATGAAAACATTCGCTGCTATGCCTTATCACGCTTGATAATGAATTAACCAGCAAAACCTTAGTCTGTCAGTCTCTAACCAATGATCTGACTTATGATTCCAAACTGACAGCTGTAGTTTTCATGAGAACGAAGCATGATAACTAGCCACGCCCTCCCAAGCCCTACACAAATGGTTTCATCCCGATTGACACATACTAATAGACCAATGTGGGCATTTGGGGCAAAGATTATTTCAGAGCTTGTTTCTGATTGGTTCTTAGATACACACAACTCCATATGGCAGTCAGCTTGTGAGAAAATGAGATAATATTGCAAATTTGTTGAGCAACAGTTCTCATGTCGATGTTACATCTTTTGAAAGTGTGGGAAGAGCCTTTGAAAGCTTAGTCTTTGTGATTCCGACCATGGTTCATTGGTTAACATGTCCATGTCACAATGCCTTTGATTTAGAAGAGATACAGTGAACAATAACACGGTGGTTACGTCTCAAACAGGTCAGTGACCCGAAGCGTGAAAGTACGGCTTGCGCGAGGCACGGTCAGCTGGACCTTGCTGACTTTTGCTGCCCGTGCGGCGTGAGTGCTTGGGAAACATGGGCGGCATTTGCCATCCTGCGCAGGGTGAGGGTTAATATAGATAATGCGCTCTCCTTTTGAATTGGCCAAGTTGTGAATGGTTATTTTCAAGTTTTATGCTTTAATTGTCACACATGCATTTCTTTGTTTCTTCATTTTGTGTTCAAAATGATCGAAAATACCTTTTTCAAAAAGGTTCAAATTGCGAAAAATATTCTAAGTCAAAATAGAACTTCAAAAATTCATAATTTCGTTATTTATTGATCAATTTTGTTGAAATAAAGTTTGTTTTCTTGTTTGTACAAGCTCTGTCTTACTATAAACATTCAAATCAACATTTAAGGCAAATGAAAAAATGGTTTTTGGGTACCTAGTCAAAGTAGCAAGGAGCCAGAAGTTTTCTGGTACATGTGTGTCCTAGAGGTCCTGTGTGGAAACGCCACCTAGAGCAGCTTTGTTCACGATATGGGGCTGACCAAGATGCTGATCCTGGTGAAGTAACAGTGTCAGAATCATCTAGTCCACCACCTCTCCACCTCTACTACGGTTCAACCACAAGACAGCCGCAACATACGATGTTCAGACCAGGCAACCCACGACGTTCAAAGAGGCAAAGAAGACCACGGGTTGTACTTGATCGATGAACATTCCGCTTTCGAGTATTGTAACATGAATAAGATTTGGCCTCACTTGCCAAATGTCCTATCGAGCAAGTTACAGAAAGTTGACACAAAAAACAAAAAAAAAAGCTGACCTCTTGCTACCTGAACATGAATGGTTGAGTTTGGTGTGTCTTAGTCATTTAGATCCAATTTAGAACGCCCATAACAAAACATAACTAAACATTACAAACATTACATGGTGTCAGAAGAAAAAAGACACATACAGGCAAAAGTACATTAGCTTATTTCACGATCTAGGGACAGAAAAATGGTTTCGTCTCTTCACAAAATGCTACCCTCAACTACGACACAGAAAGGCAGGAGGAAACTCTAAGAGACCTTGAGCTGTTTGATCAGCCTCATCGAGTACTGTAACATTAATAAGATTTGGCCTCACTTGCCAAATGTCCTATCGGGCAAGTTACAGAAAGTTGAAACAAAAATGTAAAAAAAAAGCTGACCTCTTGCTACCTGAACATGCATGGTTGAGTTTGGTACGTCTTAGTCACTTAGATCTAATTTAGAACGCCCATAACAAAACATAACTAAACATTACAAACATTACATGGTGTTAGAAAAAAAAAAGGACATACACACAGGTAATAGTACATAAGCTTATTTCATGATCTAGGGACAGATCTAAACCAATCATGACCTTCCAATTCCCTCAACCCCTGATGAACTGGAGTGCACCAGACCAGTTCGCTGAACTGAGCAGATTCAAGGACCACTGCCAGTTTATTTTCAATGGACTCAGTGAAAAGCAAACGTGGTTGGGTGGGGACGTGGATAGGTGAAGAAGGGCGAGAGATCTACAAAACCCTGCAAATAGCAGAGGGTGTGGAAGATGTGGGGGTAGTTTTCAACAAGTTCGGAGAGTATGTTAGACCAAAGAAAAACAAACGAATGGCACGTCTCAAACTCAAGAATAGAAAACAATCCAGCAGTGAGACTTTCACAAACTATGTGAAAGATCTGAAAGTAATCCTCATGGACTGCAAATATGAAGCTCCTGAAGACATCTTGATTGACTATGTTATTGATGGAGTGGCTGACGCTAAACTCCAAGTTGCTTTCAGTAGTTTAATCTGCTGTGCATGGGGTGAAATGTAGAAGTTAAGCATTGCATGGGGTGTGCCCTAATAAGGCCCACAAAAAAATGTGGGTGGGCCTTATTAAGGCATGTAGGCAAGTGAGTGTTTTATGTTCATTTTCAATAGAAAATCTTGTTGACGGTCTTTTTATATTTCATTATGGATGTAGTGCAGATAATTTAGATAGACACATTGGGGTAGTTCTAGCCTTTGCACCCTAATTTAATCTTTATTTTGTACCAGGGCGCAGCAGATGAAGAATAATAGAGAGAAGTCGGAAGGTCTTCCATATTGGGCAACCAGTAATGATAAACTAACCCAAACTCTAAATGCTGACAGTTGAAATTTATTTTTTGTTTTACTATTTTCAACCCAATCTGAACAATGGTAGCTGCATCTCGTAAGGGAACCTGGTCCCAAGAAGACCTGGAGAATGCTTTGAAAGCTATCAACAGAGGGGAGGATAATGGAATCTCCGTGCGAGAAGCAGCCAGGCACTTTGGCATTCCAAGCCGAACTCTCTGGCACCATGTCTCCAGTGGATCAACCGAAAAAAGGCTGTTACGAAAACCCCTGATGTCCCCCCAAAAAGAACAGGTGCTGGTAAACCGTATTGTTAGATTTACTGAATTTGGGCTTCCATTAACTGCCAAAATGATTCGGAGCTATGTCTTCGAATATGTCGAAAAGAATGGCTTTCAGCATCCTTTCTCCTCTAATCTTGCTGGAGAAAAGTGGTTTCGTCTCTTCACAAAATGCTACCCTCAACTGCGACACAGAAAGGCACAAGCAATGAACCCTGCTTGAGCACAGAAGCTAAACCAGTTCATAGTGAAAGATCACTTCACCAAACTAGAGGAAACTCTAAGAGACCTTGAGCTGTTTGATCAGCCTCATCGAATTTTCAACCTCGATGAAAAAGGTTGTCACCTGTCACTTCATCATCAGCAAAGGGTGAAAATACAGCTTGCGCGAGGCACGGTCAGCTTGACCTTGCCGACTTTTGCCGCCCTTTGGTTATAATGGAAACAGAACATTTTATTTAGAAATGTACAGACACCATCGCTTTGGTAAACTTTTTTTTTTTTTTGAACAATATCCCCTCACACACCCTAATAATACAGACAAAAAAATACCCCCGCCTGAGAAAAAAACAACCAAGGGTCACTTACTTAACAATACTGCTTCCATCTTTTATCAACATGATTTATCTAAGGTAAATAACTCAATAAATGCTTAAGATGATTTAACGGATAGTATGATGTTAAATTTTATGTCCCCTGGACATCATCTTCAGCAATGTCGACTTACCTCCATCAACAAACCAAGAATGACAACAATAACATCATTAGGATTATCAATTGCCACCTGTCTCTTGACATCCTCGAGGAAGCTGACCAACATAAGATAACACTTTTCTGATTGCCCTCCAACATAACCCATGAACTGCAGCCATTGGACACTGCCGTTTTCGATTCCTTTGGACATCATTGGGACCAAGAGGTGTTAAATTTTTGGAGGAATCGTCCTGACAGGTCGCTCTCCAAGGAAGTGTTTGGGAAAGTGTTTTCGCCTGTTTGGATAAAGTGCATGACAATGACAAACATTCAAAGTCGTTTCCTCAAATGTGGCATCTATCCCTTCAACAAGGATGCCATTCCTGAGTATGCATTTGCCGAGAGTGAGGTGACGCATGAGGATGCGACAACACAAGACCCTCCACTGCGACCTTCAACATCAACCCAAGACCCTCCATCGCGACCTTCGACATCAACCCAAGACCCTCCACTGCGACCTTCGACACCAACCCAGGACCTCCCCCCTCAGGCCTCAGCAGCGTCAACACCATCATCAACAACATCAGGCTCTTCACATTATGAAAACACCAACAAAAACAAAGAAAAGCACTGTGATGAGAAAGAAAAGCATTAATTACAGAGCCACGGTTATTTCAAAATCATTGCTTGAAACTGATGCTAAAATTAAAACTGTGAAAGGGAAGGGAAAGGGAATGGGAAAAGGGAAGGGAAAGGGGAAGTGTTCGGCAAAATCAGCAAAATAAGACTCTGAAGATGATTGGTATTGTCCAGTGTTGTGAGAATGAACAGGACACGGCTGTTTAAATCGCTTGGAAAGCAGTATTCTAGTTGCCGATCGGAATCCCCCGCCGACCTCCCGCGATGCGGTCATAAATCACCTGTCAGCCGTGTGCACATCCGTGACGGCATGCCATCCCTGGTCAAGCCTGTGTAATACGATTCCACCAATTTTCGCATACCTTTGCAGCGCGATATCTTCCGATCTAATAATGCTACAGCACCATGCGAGATCTCATTTTAAACGTCAGGATTGTACCAACAGGACGATATAACTTTTGCTGCTTACTTTTCAAGATTGTTGATTTTATCGGCTGATATTTCCAGTGTGTGTTTTTTAGATTTTGGAATTTGATTTTCAACACTAGTTCTCTTTAATCGTCAATATTTTGCACGGGCTGCCTTTGATTTCCATATAAAATCAATATTTCGAAAGTGTAAAGGCTAACCTCTAACCCGTGCAAGTTTGGTGTATGTATAGGTTCTGTGTGATTTGTTTACGATTTTTGAAAAAGTTGTGCGACTCAATCGAGGTGCTTCTGTGCCATTTTTTGTTTGTTTGCCGCCTGTTATTAGCAGCTTGTGTGAAAAATATTGCAAAATGGAGCACCATGAAGAACATATCCACGTTGAGCGCCTCCACGAACTGTGTCGAACATGTGGTGGGAGGACACTTACCAAACAGCAAAAACGGCAAAGGCGGAAAGCAAAGAAATGCAAGGACTTTGAGAATGACATTTTGCTTGCTTTTGGTGTATCCATCACCGGCGACTTGAATCATATTCACTCCTCAACTATTTGTTATTCGTGTGTGGCCGTGATAGGAAACATCAAACGCCATGCCTTCAAAGGTAGTATTGTTAACGCCAGGAAGTTGGCCCAAGGAAGTTCACATTTATGGACTGAATTTCAGCCACACACGAGGGCCGCAGATTGTGTATTATGTGCACAGTATTTAAAGACTAGTTTGGGGAGTAGACATGTTTCAAATGACTCCACACCACATCAAGACAGAGACCAAACAATAATTTCCACAGCAGCAGCAGCATGTTCAACTACGACATTAGAGGATATAATCCCTTCGCCGATAACACAAAATTCAACATTTGAGGAGACAGCACCAACACAAACGATTGCATGTACAATACAAGACGCAATCCATCGTGACATAACGGAAGCCACATCAGCTACATTACATGACACATCCAACCTGTCAATGACCTGTAGTACAACATGCGAGGACACAACGCTAACAGAAAACACACCGTCATCTAGCAGTGGCCTTAATGAGGCAGAGTTGAGCGGCCCCCCTATTGCTACATCAACGCCACACAAACCTACAAAGGTTATGGTAGACAGCAACACCTCACCGGCATTTAAACACGACAAGTTATTTTCCCAGTCATTCGAATTGTCCCCAACACGGCCACTTACACAAGAAGAACATAAACTTCACACACATTTTGTTAGGAGACGATTGAATAATTCAGAAACAAACATTTTCAAATGCAAGACAGGAGGCCAACCTATACTATTAGCCAAACTAACAAAAACAAATAAAGAAACATCTCTAGCCAAAGAAACCACCAAAAGAAAACGCACACATTTGCTTTCTACCATTAGGACTAGCATAGCGGGCGCATCACAAGACAGTATTACCACACAACATGCATCAGAACTTAGACAGGTCAAAACAGCGACACGAAAGAATATTTGTGAGGAGGCAGGCATTAAATTAAAACCACAAATGAGCAGCCAGTCTGTGATGGCAATGAAGGAAGCTACAGATCTAACATGGAGCCAGTTACGTCAACAAAGACGGTATCTTAAAGAAGCTGGCCTCATGTTGCCAAATGAGCAAGAACAACGGAAAGCCATGGAAGATCTGGCAGCTGACATTGTCACAGAGATGGAGGATTTTATTGACGCCGATGGACAGACACACCGCGCAGCATTCGGGAGGGTTTCAAATCTATCAGATTTTGTAGTCAACATCTTAGACAAACAGAAACAAAATGAGACACTCACGTGGCACGACTCCACCATTCCACAGGATGAAATTTGGGTTAAGTTTGGGGGGGACCACGGCAAAGATAGTTTAAAATTTACTCTTCAAATAGCTAACACACAAAAAGCCAATTCAAAACACAACACATTTCTAGTTGCAATGGCAAAAATCAAAGACAGCTATGAGAACCTTGAAACATGTATGTCTGTTTTACAACCTCAACTTGCAGAGCTTTCAGCACTAGTATGGCAGGGCAAGAAAATAGTTTTATTCCTTTTTGGGGATTATGACTTTCTTGCTAAAATATATGGACTCTCTGGTGCACAAGGCACATACCCATGTCTGTGGTGCCTGGCGCCAAAGTCCCACATGATGAAATTACAAACACATGACTCTCCAGCCCGCTCTTTGGCCACCATCAAACACGACTACAAACGTTTCAAAGAGGTCGGCTTAGGGCTGAAGAAACGTGCGCCGTTTTCACAATAGTCTCCACCTCCCAATGCTAGATGTAGATCCAAGCCATGCTGCTCCGCCATATCTTCATATTTTGTTAGGTATTGTGCTGAAACACCATCGCCTGCTTGAAGAGGCTGCACATGAAATCGATGTGCAGTTGGGCTTACAAGCAGAAGATGAATGCAAAGGTGTGTCTGCGTCAGTAAAATCCTATGGAAGCAACTGGCCAAAGGCTGAGGGACTCGAAGAAAGAATTCGGTTCCTGCAAGGTTGTGTGACTCTGACTAATGATGAAGAAGAGAGAAGCCGTTTTCAGGAGAAGCTCTCAGATGCAGAAGAAGAGTTACTCAACCTTGATTTCGAGCCCCTCAGCCCTAGGTCAGGGCCCATCTGCTCACAACTAGACAACATTCTTGACAAACACAACATTACACCTCAGTCATACCATAGCCGTTCATTCATCGGAAACCACTGCCACAAATACATCACTGCCAAAGTTTATAAAGACATTACTTTGTTCATTATCAAGAAAACACAGGAAAACACACACAACCAGAGCATACTGACCATGGCTTTCGTGTTGCGGGACAAATTTAATGAAATAAATGAAGCATACGCCAAAGTTCACACATTAATATCACATGGAAAACCTGTGCCACCTAACAACATTCCACACATTCAAACTTGGATTACTAGGTACATGGAATTATTCAGATGTTCTTTCCCCAATAAAATCATACCTAAGCAACATATTCTAGAGAAGCACTGCCTTCCCTGGATACAGAAATACGGGTTTGGTATGGCACTGCATGGTGAGCAAGGGGGCGAGCTCATTCACGCTTCTGTGGCCAAGTTAGAAAGACGGGCAGCAGCCATCAAAAACAAGCAACACCAACTTCAACTAGTCATGCAGTCACAACATCTACAAACCTCCCCAGAACTCCAAGCATGTGCTCCACCAGTGAAACGAAGGAAGACAAAATCTTAATCTGTGACATTATTTATAATTTTATAGACCCATTCATTGTTTTTGATTATTTGTGAATTTGTGATAACATATGACTGGTTAAGTGCAGGCGTGACATGACACTGACAGTGAGGCCAACGGAAAACAATCGTCAAACTCGAATAACTCGACACTGGATATCTATACATGAATGCAGTCATGTGAGTTTTGAAAGTTAACCTATTTCTCATGCTGTGTGATGATTTCACCTCATTCGATGGGGCCAATCATATCTAATTTCATATCTGAAATTTATGAACAATGTACTCATTTGAGGAAATATTGTATAATTTTGTGCCTCTATATCTCTACTACGATGTTGAATACATTTCTATGGTTCACTGTATACATTTACAATATATCGCTAAGTTATTATGTGTTTACAAAAGTATGACATATGGGCTGATTTGGGTGTGAGACTGCTTTGATTACCGATAAAAAACAGCGAGTCAGAAGCGCTAAACGGGCTCCGGGAAACCCCCCCTAGAATCGAGGTCGCTGACCCAGTTAACGAGGTCGCGACCGGGTCAGGTCACCAATAGCGGGGAGGCCGCTCGACTGGGCTCGGCAACTAGAATACCTCCTCTTAACAGCCGTGAGGAAGATATGAGATGTTGTGAAAGTTGTGGTGTGTGGTTTCACCAGGGCTGTGTTGGATTGACAAAGGATGATGACACTTTTGTTTGTCCAGATTGTGATGGTTAGATATTGTCATCAGTTAAAAGTAAGTCCACATGTATGAAAATGGGTTCTACTTTCTTTCTTTGTTGTTTTTTGCTGTGTTTTTGAAGAAAAAATGTAATGGGCCTTATTAGGGCACACTTGCCCAAATAAGGCCCACTTGGCACATAACTTAGAACAGCTTATGTCTTTTAAAAGTATAACACAAGTATATAAAGCACCGCAGTCCCAAACTGAAATGATTTTTTTAAACAAAAATCCACAAAATCAAAAAGGCAGGCCTTATTTGGGCAGGGCACCTTAATTTAGAACGCCCATAACAAAACATACCTAAACATTACAGATACTGGGCGCCAAAAGCTCAGTCGGGAGGTGTTGTGTATCAGTGTTTGTATTGTCCGGCAATTCTATCATATTGTAACTCATCAGTCCCTGGCCATTTCATATGAATAAAAGATTTCCGTTTTATGTCACCTGGCCTCAAGATGGTTTTGTTTGCTCTTTCTTGTTAATCTTATATTGTTAAGTATCTAACGTAATCTACATTAATCTAGTTCATGTTGTAAAACGCAACATAGATCTAGCTGGATTTACTCGATCTGGATCCAGGAAGGTCCCTTAATTTGACATAGATATACAAATGCCAGATCAAAGCTTACACTTTTTAGATCTAGATACAGTGGAACTTGGTTATAACGAGAGGTCATGTTCCACCAAAAATGTCTCGTTATACCAAAGGTCTCGCTATTCCAGGAGAGCCTCAAAAAGGCAAGGCAAGGGGTTAAAATACCTCCACTATGCGCAGGACATGCTAAAAAGGGAGGTAACCATGAAAAATAAAGTTTCCTATCACGGCCACACACATGAAAAATAATGGTTACCTCTCTTGTTGGCATGTTCTATCGAGCAACATAGGCCTACATAATTTACTGTTATATCAAACTGACGGCAGATCTCGGCCTTGATCTCGGTACTTTTTTGTTTGTTTGTTTTGTTTCGTCTTTATGTGCTGACGGTAACCATGTTTCGATCAAATTATGAGAGAGACAGGTTCAAAAGTTAGAGGCAGACAAGTAATAGATTGGTCGCATGTTTGTGGCGAGTTTAGGCATGTGGTCAGGAAGCCCGGTGTAGACAATGAGCATACGCCGCGCGGCGATCAACTACGATCAAAGACCGTGCTGCGAGTAATAATTGCCTTGCGAGTTGTGGCCCCACCTGGCCATCTCTTGCGTAGGCCTAGTATGCTTTCTCTCCACATTGACCACTTGCTGTGACAGCACACTACGTGCAGCCAGCTCAAAGTGATGACCCATCACTCACTGGGGCAAACTATGGGGCGGGCCATGAAGGCTACAACCGTGTAGCTTCGTCAGACACGTGCACTATTTGGTCACTACTTGTGATGTGCACGGTCTTTGATCCGCGTAAATCACTACCGGTAATTTTTTTTGGTTGCGTGGGTGGTGGCATAGTGTGTGGTCAGTAAGAAAACAAAGCTTTGGTATAAGCAAGATCTTAAGAGATGATTAGACTGGTGGGCGGGCGTAAATATATTGTGTGCGTGGGTGGTGGAAGTAGACTACGCTTGCTAGGCCTACGCAAGACATGATTGGACGGGTGGGCAGGCGGGCAAATGTAAATTTATTGATTGAGAGGGGGTAGTGTAATGCGCTGTCATGACACGTGGACAGTAAGGAAACAAAGCATTGTCGGCCTGAGTGAGAGGTGACTAGACGGATGGGCGTGCAGTAACAGACAAAGAACAGTATATATCTGACTCGCTACACGCTGTCCTGCGGCCGCTCCCACAATTTGCTGTATGCACTCAGAATTAATTCTCTCGCTATAACAAGTGTTCTGATTATCGATTGCCGTTATTTAAGTATTTTAATATATAGCTTATATAGTAGAAAAAACAGGGATTTAAAATGTTCTCGCTACAGGTAAAGTTCTCATTATTAGCAGTGTCGTTAAACATGATGGTCCACTGTATCTAGATCTAGATTCTGGGTCTAAATTACTCTAAAGTCTACTGTTTAGCATTCTACAGCGGCAGAGCCACAGACTGATTAGCCCATTCTGTTTTTTTGTATGGATCTCCAGATCTAGATTAGAATGAAAGAAATCTAGGACAATAACTTATTATAGCTGTTAGTGTTATTTGTGAACATCAATTCGGCATGTCAAGAACACCTCTGAACATTTTTTTCGTAAGCTGATCAGGTACATAGGAGTCAAGAACACCATTATCAATGCTTTTTAGAGGTTTGTTTTTTTTTTTTTAAATTCTGGTCACGTCAGCGAATGTTGGGAATCACGAACACTCTCATAAATCAATGCTGATAGATCCAAGGAAGGTCTAACTAGATCTAGACCTGGGTGTTACTCTCAATCTAGATCCAATTGTACAGTTTTTCATTGATTTCTGCATCTGAATAGAAATTGCGGGGGAAGGGGGGGGGGGGGGGGTAGGCGTGTATTTTACATCGAGAGCGCCTAATTCATTTTTCTACTCAAAACGTTACATATTTCCATCAACTGTTTTATCTTTTTTTTTGTAAATTATTTTCATCAGTTGCCTCGCAAATGAAAGTCCACGATGGGTCATTTAACTCCCAATGCTAAGCGACTCTGTCACTTAAGGAGTAATGTCACCCTTGAGAATGAAGATCCAGGTGTGCCTGCATCACATGCATCTGCAGCTCCTCCCATGCCTGTTGCTATTCCTGCCCCTCCTCAGCCTGCAGATCTGCCTGTGCCAAATCTTGCAGCACCTGTATATCCAGCTGCACTACACAATACTTTACCAAAGGCCTTAAGAAACGGCAGCAATGTGTTGCAACAATGGTAAAATGAAATTGCAGCCGTATCCCGAACTACCTCCGGAATTCAAGCGACTATAATCTGGTGTTTCTGAAGAATCGAAAAATTTCTTACAATATATCAGACATTATAGTTGCACCTTTCAAATGACTTCATTTGGATGTAAGATGATTCGTGTGCATGGATGGAATCCTAATTTTTGCATTCAGGGTGAAGTATGTCACATGGTGGAACCATTGGACCCGCCGTCATCAATGCCTTCATCAACTACTGCCATGCCCCTGTGTGATGTTTCCACTTTCTCTCACTAACTTTCTTCTGACACCAGCCGTGATGGGCACGGCACAAACACACTAAATAATCGACTCTCTCTCTTCTATAAGTTATAACAAACGATATCTGTATTGCTTATCTATTATTTAAAAAAAACTCGCTTTTTTTGTAAAAGCCGTAGCTCGGCTATCTGTGCACCAATCGAGCTCAAATTTTGCATACAAATTTCTTTTGGTCTGAAGTTGATTCCTTGCTACACTCATTGCTGAACACTCTCCGTAAGTATTTTTTTGAACTACGCAAATTTGCATTTGTTCCAAATAAATACCATCCGGGCGTGAGTTTTTATGTGGCATGACGTCACTGAATTTGCGGTCCACCGTGCGATCTCAACGTCCGGTTCCCCAAATTTGAAACCGTGCTTCCGAGTCCATCCATAACATTCGTGGTTCTCACTGCAGTGACAGTGTGGCAAAAACATGCCGAGTCCATCCATAACATTTGTGGTTCTTGCTGCAGTGACAGTGTGGCAAAAACATGCCGGGCCAAGAATACATGAGGCGGAGAGCAAATCGCGAGAATGCTCGCAATCGTCGAAACGAAGGTAATCGAGGCAACGGGCATTACCTTGGACGCATGGATCGTCAGTGCGATCACTGTGATGCTTTCCGTTGGAAAGATGAGAGTTCTGCACTTTGCTGTGCCAACGGTCAAGTAATGCTCCCTCCATTGCAGCCACCCCCAGACCAACTCACAACACTTTTCACTTCCAATTCAGCTGAGGCACAGCATTTTCGAGACAATATCAGAGGCTACAACAGTGCCTTGGCCTTTGCTTCACTCGGTGCCAACGAAGACATTCTGCCACCTGGAGTGTATTGTTTCCGCATTAGTGGCGAAATCCATCACATGATCGGCCCAATCTTGCCGCATGACAATGAAAAGCCTCGATTTGCTCAGATCTACATTTATGACGCCGACAACGAAACAGAGAACAGGCGTCACTGGAACAATGGCCTCAATCCTGATTTGTTGCAGAGACTTCAGCAACTCCTACATGTGGCCAATCCATTTGTTCAGGTACGTTGATGAAGATTTTCAATTTTTATAATAGATAGATCTAGATCTAAATGTATATCTACTAACAGATATCTAGGCTAGCTCTATATCTAGATCTTGAAGTCCACATTTGGAGATCTGTTACAACTGTCATGTTGAACTGTTCAAGTGGATCTAGATCTAGATGTAGATCTAGATCCACGTCATTTAGGATTTGGGGCATTAAAACTTTTTTAGCTACTCAAATTCATTCATTTTACGGATTAAGAATGCATTCTAAACATCTCTAGACGTAGAACACATACTCAAATTCATGCATTTTATAGATCTCGATCTACTCAAATTCATTCATTTTACAGATTAAAACTTAGATCTAAATCTACATTGACTTGGATGGTTTTTTTTTTCATCCAGGCATTCTAATCAACTTCATGCATTTTAAGGATTAACATTTACTTGGGCATTGAAGTGCTTTCATTGTCCCCCATGGGTAGGCTGAATTACAAACTCTATTGTTTTGGTCATTTGTGACAAATTTTGACAGCTTAAAAAAACTGTATTTAGTTGTGTTAAGAATATAATCAAGAGCTCTGGGCACAACCAATACCCAAAATTAATGCGTTTTGGGTTGGGCTGGGTTTTGAAAACCAAAGACAAAGTGAGCAAGCACGTCTGGTACGAATGGTGCACAGCTCGGCATGCATTTCGCCAATTAGTGAGATCTAAAAATCATAGAGACCTCCACAGAAAGTAGCCTAATTGTTGAAACTACTCCTCAGGTATACAAGCATGCTGCTGATGCCATACAGGAAGCAGGCTCCAGGGCAGGAGAAGTAAGAATGGTTTTACGAGCAGACCCATCCAAGGATTCACGGAGGTACAATTTACCCCAGGCCTCTGAAGTTGCAGTCATATTACCAGATATGCCCTGCGATCATACAGCTAGGTATGTCTAAGCTAGAACTAGAAGAAGTACTCTTACTCTATACTTTTTTTCTTTTTTATGATGGCTTACCTACAATTTCTTATGACATGGATCTATAATAATTACAGTTGGCATCTGTACTACCATACAGTCTCCAAAAACATAGTTAAAGTTGTTTAACAGTACATGCGATCATACAGCAAGATAAGTCTACGCTAGAAGATGTACTCTTTCTATACTTTCCTCTTTTTTAAGATGGCTTGAGTTGCTTAGTATTACTAAATTACTTCTATTACACATGTGGAAACCTCAGAAGTTACTGTCATGTTACCGGCAGATATACCCTGCGATCATTCACTTAGGTAACTCTAAGGGAGAAGATGTACTCTTATTTATCTGTTTTGAGATGACTTTCCTACTTTTTATGACATGGATTTATAACAGCTGGCATCTGTACTACCATACAGAGTCTCCAAGAAACATAGTTACTTAAAAGTAGTTTTAGATGTGTGAAATTAACAGTGTGTACTTTTGAATATCCTTTTCCACAGAGACATCATTTTGTATCGGCGAGGCACTGATGATCCCAGGGGAACAAACATCATCAGGATATCGGATATACATCCACATTATGACCCGTTACATTATGTGCTGCTCTTTCCTCATGGAGAGGAAGGCTGGCGCATCAACATTCCTTTCAACGGTAACAGAACAGGACAAGTCACCTGCATGCAGTTTTATACATACCGTCTCATGGTACGACCTGCCTTCAATATCATCCTTCATGGTGGCCGTCTGCTTCAGCAGTATGTCGTTGATGAGTACGCAAAGATGGAATTACAACGTCTGAGGTTTCTGCGGTTTAATCAGAACACTTTGAGAGCAGAACTTTACCAAGGACTGAGTGATGCTGTGGTTGCAGGTGATGTAGAGGGTGCCACTGTAGGTAGAAGAATTGTACTCCCAGCAACGTTTGTCGGAAGCCCCCGCAGCATGATCCAGCTTTACCAAGATGCTATGTCAATAGTCCGTAAATACGGAAAACCAGACCTGTTCATAACATTCACGTGCAACCCAAACTGGCCAGAGATTAAGAATGAGTTGAAGGCTCGCCAGACACCAGCAGATAGACCGGATTTGGTGACTAGAGTATTCAAGATGAAAAGCACTGCATTTATGAAGGACTTGGTCGAGCACAAATTGTTTGGGACAGTGATTGCTTATGTCCGTGTGGTGGAATTCCAAAAGCGCGGGCTACCACATACCCACATACTGCTAATTCTTGATGCTGAATCTAAACCAAAAACTGTTGAAGATGTGGATAAAATCGTCAAAGCGGAGATACCAATTCAACAGCCACTTTTGCGTGACCTGGTTGAGAGACATATGATGCATGGACCATGCGGAAATGCCAATCCCAACTGCTCCTGCATGAAAGACGGAACATGCAGTAAATCATTTCCAAAGGACTATGCCAATGTTACCTTCTTGACAGAGAACACATACCCCTCATACCAGCGCAGAAATAATGGTGCAGCGGTGGAAAGAAATGGTGCTGTCTTAGACAATCGCTGGGTGGTCCCTTACAATCCTATCCTGCTTGAGAAATACGAGGCCCACATCAATGTCGAAGTGTGCAACAGCATCACAGCGGTGAAGTATTTATATAAGTATGTTTATAAAGGTCATGATCGCATAATGGTAGAATTCCAAGGAGATCAAAATGATGAGATTCGACGATATGTTGATGCCAGGTACGTCTCCGCCAGTGAAGCGTGTTGGCGTATTTTTCACTTTGAGCTGCAGGGCAGATATCCTTCAATAAAACGACTGGCCTTGCATCTCCCCAACCAACAGTCTGTGGTCTACAGAGAGGGTCAAGCCCAGCAAGCAGTTGCTCATGTAAAAGACACTACCTTGACGGCATGGTTCAAGGCCAACAACACATTTCCAGAGGCCAGGGATCTGTACTATCATCAAATGCCCGAAAAATTCACATGGGATGTGAAAAACAATGCCTGGAAACCATGACAGAGGCAGTTCTCTATCGGGCGCCTGTTCAGTGCATGCCCATCTGAAGGAGAGCGATTTTTTCTACGGCTTCTTCTACAACATCAGAAAGGTGCGCGCAGTTTTGAGGACATTCGCACACTTCAGGATGGCAGGATATGTCCAAATTTTCGAGAGGCGGCCTTTCTGTCTGGACTTTTACAGGATGATCAGGAATGGCATTCCTGCTTGGAAGAATCATCTGTAACAGCAAGCCCATCCCAGATGAGACACCTGTTTGCGATGATATTAATATTTTGCGACCCAGCCAGTCCCGCCGATTTGTGGACCACCTTTCAACAAAAATTGTCTGAAGATTTTCTTCATGGACATGTGACCATGGAGCAGAGCATCAATCTGGCACTCCTTGACATAAAAGAATTGCTTCAGGTCCACAAAAAGAAACCAACAGACTTTGGGCTTCCTGATCCCATGGAAACCATTACACAGCAACAGGATGGCATGTGGAATGCAGAGGACCAGAGTATCAAGTCAGCTGGGATGATACGACAGCTGAATGCAGATCAAAAAGCTGCTTTTGATGCCATCATGTCAGCGGTCGACTTTCTAGACAATACTGAGGCCAACTTATTTTTCATTGATGGTCCTGGTGGATCAGGAAAAACCTTCCTGTATAACGCACTGCTGTCACAGATTCGTGGGCGAAATCAGGTAGCTATAGCCGTGGCTTCCTCTGGGATTGCAGCAGAGTTACTTGATGGAGGAAGGACAGCTCATTCTACTTTCAAAATACCGATCCCCATTGAAGATCATAGCACCTGTTGTATCAGCAGGCAGTCTAAGCTGGCCCAGCGCATCATGGAGGCAGCCATCATCATATGGGACGAGGCACCAATGATGGACCGCAGGGTCTTTGAATGTGTCAGCAGGACCATCATTGACATCACAGGTGATGCACGTCCTTTTGGAGGGAAGGTTGTCATCTTGGGAGGAGATTTCCGACAGATATTGCCAGTGGTGCGCAGAGGTGGTGAGGCAGACATCATTAATGCTTCGCTCCACAAATCTCATCTGTGGCGCCGTATCAAACTGCTCCCACTCAGAAGAAACATGCGAGCCAACAGCGATGATGCCCTTCAGTTTGATGCATGGCTGAGAAGGATTGGTGATGGAACAGAGGCTACCATTCCTGAGTTAGGTGAGACAACTGTGAGGATGCCTGCCCATCTCTGTTTACCACCTGGCAATGTGGACACCCTCATTACAGCTGTGTTTCCTCAACTGGCTGCCAATCACTCAACTCATGAGTATCTCAAGTACCTCTCGGAACGTGCCATCCTTACCACCACCAATGAATATGTGGATGCCATAAATAAGCAAGTACTGTCCAGGATACCATCACCTGAGAAGGTGTACTACAGTGCTGACTCAGTTGGTGATCCAGATCAGTCGGCCCTGTACCCAACGGAATTCCTAAATTCCATCAACATCTCAGGCATTGCAGCACACATATTGTGTTTAAAGCAAGGCACCCCAGTGATGCTCTTGAGGAACCTGGATCCCAAAGCTGGCTTATTGAATGGGACTAGATTGGTCATAACTCACTTGGGGGAACGAGTGATTGAAGCCAGAATTCTGACAGGACAAAAGCGAGGCACCAGTGTATTCATTCCAAGAATTACTTTAACACCATCAGATTCTGGACTTCCGTTCGACTTGAAACGACGTCAGTTTCCCCTAAGACCGAGTTATGCCATTACAATAAACAAAGCTCAGGGTCAGACTTTGGCCTCGGTCGGGATCTTCTTGCCGGTGCCCGTCTTCACGCATGGACAATTGTATGTCGCATTATCAAGGGCAAGAGGATTTAGCAGCATACAACTGATGCTTCAAGACAGGACTGACACCAAGGAAGAGCCCTTCTTCACCCATAATATAGTTTACAAGCCTGTACTGCAAGCTTTGTAGTTAGTGAGTACAATAATTCAATGTTTTGTGTTGAACACTAACACTAAACTTCCTATAAATGTTTTCTTTTCTGTGCAGTACAACTTCTGTTTGTTGGTTCCACTTTCCATCTACCCTTCTGGACCCGTTTCATCATGTCTTTACATGATAGCTATTCTTCCCCCCCCCCCCCCCCCCCCGCGAATTTCGCGGGTTCAATACTAGTATATATACAATAATTATTAATTCATTCAATAATAATAATAGGAACAAAGGTCATACAATTTCATGTGAATTTCGATGGAATGAAGTTGATGCAAATCAGTACATGATAATTAAAAGGCTCCGTAATATTCAATTCCTAGCACATTTTATAAAACACGCGGGTACATTCAGCTTAAGGAAACCTCTCCTTTAGGGGTGTATGGCGCTATCTGGGCACTGGTTCTTCCTCTCTACTCTGGCTTGACTGCGCAGTTAGATCAACAGGTATCGGCAGGTACCAATAGGTCGGGAAACCAAGAAGCCACGATGTCGTTAATCAAAGGACAAGAAGTTGAGAAGCCAAGAAGGTGTTGTTCTTCCTCCTCTGTAGAAAAACAATCGCAACTTCCTAATCTACTGCTGGAAGGCATGACTTCCATACTTACTCCATGACGGATATTCATCATTAATACTTTAAACCGCTGACACTGTTATAAGTCAGGCTGCAGCTCCCATGCTCCATAGGCTCCCATATAGGCAATAGAATAAACGATCAATACAGTTTTAATGGTACTTACACGTTCCCCACGAAGAATAACGATCTCTCTAACAGACCCCCCTCCTATAAGGTTTCGTAACACATATGTAACGGCGTTTCCGTGACTCCTCTGAGGCAGTAGTTATACCAAAGTAAACCCACTAGATTTAGGTTCTACAATCATGAACATTAAGTAAAATACACATACATCGTACAATTAACTTACCACTCAGCAACAGCTCAAATGCCGACAAGATACCAACGATACCACGCTCTGACAAAGGATGTTTGCGGGTTCCCTGACCTTCCCCACTCTCAAGACTAGTACGAAGTTACAGTTGCAGTGGTGGTCTCCTCTTCGGCACGAAGCTGGTGAGTGCTCTCAGCTGTCTGAAGTTGGAAGGAGCGTTCGGGGATTTATACCCAGTCAGGTAGCGTCCCAAGACGCTCACCGAGTGTACATTAGTTATCCTAATAGCCACCCCCGTCGACTCCACGTCAAATACTATTGAAGCATCTCTACCCCCCAAGCAATTCCCAGGTGATCTGATCGTCAAGTACGGCGGTCAAGTAAACACTACCCTTTCCGGGTGTCAAAACGCTTTCCGTTGCATCGGCTACTTTCCCCCTCTGGCCTACAATAACTCTGTCTCCCCGCCGTTAACCATCTTCCCACGCTATTTATACCTTGCCAATCAGTCACCCTGTTACACCCTGGAGGCCCAAGAGCAAAGCCTATGACACACCTGGAGTTCCTTACAGCTGTAAGGAAAAGTCTAGCACAAAACTATTCATCCAGAACAAAGCAGGGAAGGCCCTCATTGAAACGACCCGCTGAACATGAAATTGCAAATATTCAAACGAAACGAGGCCAGCATGTTTGTGCTCACTGTGCAAAGCAAGGACGCTGGACATGAACAGGAAAACCAGTTCAGTCAACCTACCACTGCTCAGCCTGTAATGTTGGACTTTGCACTGGCTGTTTTGGGCCTTTTCATGGCCAGCAATGATTTCTAGTTCTCAAAATATGAGTAAAATATTCAAAATAGGTCAAGTCACCTTTCTTCAAGGTCACACTGACCTACTTTTAGTACAACTAATGACTTTTCATGATGTTTGTTCATGTATGTGTTCACTGTGAAAATTTCATAATGATACCTCTAATAGTAAGAACATGACATACAAAATAAAAAAACATCTCATTTTCATTGTTTTTTATTTTAAAAACTCAGGATTATAGGGCAAAATTAGGACTTTAACACTTTGGTTGCTGCTGTCGACTCCAGTTGGAATAAATTTATTAACGACGGGAATGAAGCCGACGATTTATGCGAGTGACTTCCCCTTAAGGTGATTCCAAGTGTTACAGCGTGACGAAAAAGGGCACTTTTTTGCCTTTCATCTTTTCTAGAAGGATTATTAGTAACAATACAGACTTAAAATTTCACACTAACTAGGATTTATTGTGTTCAGGATGGCACCAAGAGAAATAAAATAAAAAATTAATGAGGTGGTCAAACCCTTGACAGTTACGGCGTGACGCAAAAGCCCTTTTTTTTTTTTGGTCATAAACTTTAGTTGTAAAATTCACGTCCCCTAGATGGACTTGAGGTCCCAGCTTTGCATATGTGATGGTTAAAAGGACAAACTTAGTTACCACAATGGTAGCAAAGTTAATGGTTTTTAAGTTTATGTGAGAGAAGGATAAAAGTGACCGTTACGGCGTGACGTTACGGTGTGACGCTGTTTCAATTATTGACAGGTCTTTTGTTTTTTAACCAATTTTGTTTAAATTTGGTTTGTGTATATCTCATATCCTGGCAATAAGTCAGTTCGAAGGGTATTTTGATTTTTTAAGTTTCTAAGTTTACACATTAAAAAAGGGGGAAAAAACGTTATGGCGTGACAAACTAACCTCTAAAATGTTGTCAATAGTAAAATACATGTACCCAGTCCAACAAAACTGGTGTACAATTGTTCCTTTATAAAGGGGCTATCATGTAGACAATAAGGCTGCATCCTAATTATAAACCAGGAACTTCAGCAGATGTTTAAAAACATGCACCTACTTTCTGGACGAGAGTGAAATTCTGGCCAATTTTTACCTAACACTCAATAACGAATAAAATAACCGCCTTGACCTTCTAAAACTCGAAAAATTAATATGGACCTTCAACCTAGAGTCTTTTAGCTTTTACCTGTAATTTAAAACCATGGACATGGTTATAAACCCATTTTGAAAATTTTGACCTCAGGACCTACTTGCTTGGAATCGCCCCTTACAGGAAACCTTCTTTACTTCCGTTTTTAAGCGTCTGCTGCCTGTAACAGCGGAAATTTTGACTTTGTGAACACTTATTTTGTGAAATTTTTTTTTACTGAGATCAAGACTGTGTGATCATGGCAGCTAGACCTGGCTGTTCTAAAGATCTGGACCCCGACAGTGATGATTCCTGGATGAGCTTTGGCGAAAATGAATCTGAAGTGTCTAATAATGATAGTGAGGATAATATTCATGGCTCAAGTGCGAATGAGAGTGTCAGTAGTGACTCAAACAATGAGGGTACAGAAAGTGGGCGTGGCACTCAGCCTGCAAATGTAGGTTTGAAGTGGAAATATCAGTGAGGAAAGTCTTAACCCTATAGAATGGAAAGTAGACTACAATGTTGATAATGTAGGGATAAAGAATGTGGCAACCACTGAGTTTGAGCCTAAGCCTATGGATTATTTTGATTTACTTTTCCCCATGGAAGCACGTCAGTTGATCCGTGATGAAACAAATAGGTTTTGTGAACAAGCATGTGCTGCTCCAAACTATAATCCTTCTCCCCACGCTAGGAAAAAGAAATGGTCACCAGTTGTTGATAGAGTAGTTGATGCATACATAGGTCTACAAATAGCAATGGGCCTGTGTGAAAAGCCGGCTGAGGTTGACCATTGGAATACATCTTTTTGGCTGAATCACACCCCGTATGGGCATATCCTGTCACGTGATCGCTACCAAGCCATATCTTCTTCTTTACATTTTTGTAACAATGAAAACAGAGTGCCACGAGGTGAAGAAGGGTATGATCCCACTTTTAAAATACGACCACTGATGGATGTCCTATCACCGCTCTGGCTCCAGTATTTCAACCAGGTGAACAGTTATCTATTGATGAGACAATGGTAGGCTTCAAAGGCCATGTACATTTTAAACAGTACCTCCCAGCTAAGCCTACAAAATGGGGCTTCAAGTTGTTTGTTTTAGCTGATGCTACCACTGCTTATCTTCTAAAGGCTAAGATATACACAGGAAAAGCTGATTTTCTCCAAAATCCTGATGAGAGTCTTGGGGATGCTGTGGTATTTGACTTACTGGATGGGTTCGAACATGTGGGGCACATTTTATATTGCGACAACTTTTACACTTCTCCAGCATTATTCAAATCTCTTAGTGAAGTGGACATAGGTGCTGTGGGCACATGTAATGATAATAGGAAAGAGTTTCCAGCAAAACTTTAAAAAAAGAACAAAAAAATGAAGAAAGGTGAAGATCCGACTTTTGCGCGATGTGAGAAGATATTAGCAGCAACGTTCCATGATTCGAAACGAGTGAGTCTTTTGTCAACTATCCATTCATCCACAACAATTGAGAAAAATGTAAGGTGTAAGAAGTCCGCCTCTGGCTACAGAACTGTAAACAAGCCTGAACGTGCCGATAATTACAACAAATTTATGGGTGGCATAGACCACTTCGACCAGAAATCTGGATATTATCCCTACCCATACAGATGTCAAAAATGGTACTTGCCCCTGTTTCATTTCCTTGTTGAAGTGTGTATGATCAATGGGTACATTCTGTTTCAACAATCAAATCCTCAAACTAAAGTGACAGCCAAAAAATTCAGGGAGAAAATATGCCTCAAGTTGGTTGAAGCCCAGGTCCAAGCAAGAGAAGAAGAAAAACTGCTCCCTCGAACACCGATGCCTCAGCCAGAAAGAATCAATGCCCCACACTATGTGTCAAAGTATGAAAATGAAAAACAGAAGCCAGACTGTGTAGTTTGTAAATCTGTTGGAAAAAGATCTCAAACCAGATTCTATTGTCAGCCATGTGCTGCTGCATTGTGTACATACCCATGTTTCGGAATTTATCACACACACAATGACTACAGAGCAGAAAAACGGAGTCTACAACAAGAACAAGGTGAAGATACTTCAACAACAACATGATGGAAAAAGCCAAGAAGGCAGTAGAAATGACAGACAGAGAGAATTTCAATAAACAAGCAATGAGGAACAAATAAAGTAGGTGAAAAGTTTGAAACGATTTTATTTATTTTTTTTCCCGTTTTTTTTTGCATGATTTTTACTGTTCTAACATCGTTATAACAAAAAATGTAACTACAGATATTCACAAAACACACAGATAATGACAGAAATTAAATACAGTACCATTTCGGGTTATAAGTCACAATCATAAGCTTCATAAAGGTGAATAAAACAGCCAAAAGCTATTATTTTATGCAATTTTGCAAAATCCAAGATGGCTGCCATTACCACATGACCTCATTTGCATAAGTTGCGCATACTAACATGAACAATATCCATCCATACATCCCTCCTGAAAGTTTCGTGCAATTAAATTGAATAGAAAAAAATTAATGAATATTTTGGGGAAATAACTGATTTTTACCAACAATACACAAAACGCCTTAGCAATTAGAAGGATAGTTTATAGTGCTGGTCTTAGCAACCAAAGTGTTAAGTGTTAAATGATCCACCATACGCCCCGGATTCAAATCATGACGAAGAATCTTCTTACTAATACCACTCACGGCATCAATACATTAATTCATCCTGCATCGAGAAAAACCACATATCCCAATCTTTAACTGTCACACCAGAGGGTAATCAACCTCCTACAGTGCCAGTTGTAGCAAAACACATCTCTCACCCCCAGCCCCATTCTGTGTCACAAGAGGGTAGTCAACAACCCGGGCCGTGCAGGCATGTTGGAAGTTTGGGATTTTTCTCATATTTTCGTGTCCCTGATTCTACTGAGGGGTAGGATCGAGTACCTAGTCTTCTCGGATAAGGACGAAAAAATTCGGAGGGCCCGTGTGCACGTTGCGCACGTTAAAGATACCTTGGCAGTTGGAAATCGTAAAGAGCAGGCCGAACAGGCCGCTGCCCGGGCAAAATTAAATTAAATTCATCTCTACCAGTCCCTCCCCCTCCCCCCTCATCTCCCCCCCCCCCCCAAAAAAAAAAAAAAAAACGCCGACCGGCGCTGCACTGTGGCGACGACGTGCCTGCTCCAGTTATAACTGGGCTGCAATGGCACAAAGGCAAAATTTCCCAAATGGGATTAAAGAGTTATACAAATACAAATACAAATACAATGTGATACAGTACCTCTTGAGGTATCTGAAGAAACAGGTGGGAACATAGCTGATAGATGTGTTGGAAGGCAACAAATCAATGGGATGCATGTAATGAGAGCTCCAACCAAACTGGACAAGCAACACTGCTGTTTGTTTTGTGGAAAGCCACAAACAAAGTTGAAGCACCACTTACTGACCAAACACTCAGACGAAGCGGATATGATTTCATAATGCCTCAAGGTCACAGAAAAAGGTAGAGATGGCAAAACTGAAGAATCTGGGAAATTATCAACATAACCAGAAGATGCTTAAAGAAGGAAAAGGTCTAATTGTGGTGAAAAGAAGGGAAAAGAAGAGAACCAGACATCTGAAGGTGCCTTTGCCCCTGCGAAGACTGTCTCGCATTTTTCCTGAAGCATGATAGCATATGGTGTCACCGGTGCTCCGTAAAAGAAGGTTCAAAGAAAGGGCTTGCCAAAAAAGGCAGGCTTCTTTTGGGAGAGTGCTCAGATGACAGTATTTTTTGGCATGTCCTCGAAAGCCTTCGCCATGACAGGCTGTTGCGAAAAACGCTGACCTTATAAAACTGTTGGCATTTTGCGAGACATGCAAGAACGGAGACAGCAGACACAACTACATCAGGTACAAACTGAGAGAAATGGCACACTTTCTTTTGATTCTAAGAAAAAGAACCAAAAATGAATGAGCACCTTTATCTGAGTTTATGAAGCCTGAATTTTTCAGTGAAACTGTACAGTCAACAAAAGAACTCGCTGGTTATTCTGAGTGCACATCAGAATACGAAAAGCCGTCACTTGCAACAAAGACAGGCCATAGCTTGATGAGGTGTTCACTCCCGTTGAAGGCAAAAGCTATTGAAATTGGGGATTTGGTCTTGAAATCACAATGTGAGGAATGCCAACAAGCGCATGAAATTCACTGGGACGAGGAAGTCACTCGTCAAACCCAGAGAATCTTGTATCAAAAGAAGAAAAATCAAGCAAATGACATGCCCATTCTGGATGATGTGAAACGCCTTACTGATTATCTTAACAAAGAAGCAACAAAAACTTGTGGAAATTTAGAAGATGAAATATTCCAAGATAAGAAAGCAGTGGATTCGACTGGCTGAAGTGACTCTGTGTCACATTATACTCTTCAACGGGCGGCGTCAAGGCGAGGCATCAAATATAACGCTACAAGACTAAGTGAACGGAATTGAAAACTCCCAGAATCATAATGCTGATGTATTAGAGGGTTTGTCCAAATTTGAAGAAAGTTTGTGTAATATTGAAATCACAGGAAAGAGAGGCCGAACGGTACCCTTGATTCTTTCGGTAGACATGAAACTGTCTGTCGTCTTGCTGGTGCAGTACAGAGAGGTTGTTGGAGTGAATCCACAAAACGTCTTTTTATTTGCTAGAGCAGCAGCCGACTCACAAGACCACATCAGAGTCAGCGACTGTTTTAGAAAACTGGTTCAAACTCCCGATATTGGACTGCTTTTGGGGTAATTCCATTAATGACAACATTACTTGAATTGCCTGTCTTTTGGGGCCATGTTTGTCTTCACTTAATAAAACTACCACTGTAGTTGAGTGAATATCTGAAAAGTTTTATATATAATACTAGCTGGGACTCCCGGCTTTGCCGTGGTAAATCTGCTTTCGTATTCCACCTCTCTCCCTCTCTCTCTTTCTCCCTCTCTCTCTCTCCCAAATGTAGTCTCCCAGGCACATTGGCATGCAAGATGCTGCGCACACTGGTCCAGTATTAGAGAAAAGTGCACTGACTTGAATACTCTTGAAAGGCAGTCAAATAAAAGCCGAAAAGTACACTATGCATGGACAAAATGAATCGAAAAATAATTGTAGTCGTTCATCGTTGTGATAGAACTCGAAGCTTTAGGACTAACATTCGTTCAAGTTTGAGTTAAATATCGATGACAAAATGCATTTGTAAAGCTACAATGCGCATAGATAATTAGATTTCAGTATTTGCATGTGTCTATGATTAAATGTGGAATATCAGGGGCCAAGCCAAGGCTATTCAGCACTGTCGGCAACTGCAGTTTGTGCTTGTGATATTGTAATCGAATGCGCAATTTGTGAGTGTGATACGGATACTGGAACCAATCTCAATTATATTTGCCGAAAAAATAGATCGAACGCCAAGGTGTCGCAGCATAGAAACTAATATAAACATTCTGTGAGTTATTAATTATTTTTTTATTTTCTGTGCTGGTGACACAACCACAGACGATACTAAGCGCTGCATAAAATCTGAGGGCCACAGAATCAGCATTAAACACCAACTTCCCGTATCCCCTGCCATCGCCCTCAACCGTTTTGTCCTGTATCGCCGGCCATCGCCCACAACCGTTTTGTCCTGTATTGTCGGCCATCGCCCGCTAACACTGAGTCGTAGTTTTATCGCTTTTGTATTGCAATCATAAAAAGTTGGACTTCCTTTTTCCTGTTTACAAAACCAAAACACGAGCAAAACTAAGCGAGTTACAAGTTTTGGAAGCCATGGCGTTTCGTTTTCTTCAAAGTTTTGACTCATTCGTCTCATCCAAGTGAACAATCGCCTTCAGTTGATGAAGAAGACCGCGATTTGGACGGAAGTGACATCAACTGTGGCCCTGGTGAGTCCCCAGACGAGGAGGATGATGATTTTATCGGTGGTTTGACGCCTGAGGTTGGATCTAGCACGAGATCTGGATCAAGTAGGTTAGACTCCAATGACTCGGACCTTGATTCTGATAGCGAAACTAGTGCTCAAGATACATTTTTATGGGATTCTACACTAAAACCAGTTGAAATAGATGTGTTTACAGAAGGAGTTGGCCCACAGTTGCATGACACAACTATTGATGAAGAGTCTAAACCAGTAGATTTTTTTAACTCTTTGAGTGCGGATCACGCCCAACGATCGCGACGGCTAAACCCTCCGTTACGTGCGGGCTGCGACTTGCGGACAACTCATGGACAACTATTACACGACACCCTAACTGTTTTGACTTTTTGTTTCAACACAACACGTATGCATATGGTACACTTCGTGCCAATCGACAAGGTGTTCCTCAGGCGATCAAAGCAAAGCTGAAATTTGTTGCCTACCAGTATGTGTTCAGAAGGAAAGGCCCTACCCTTGCTGTCCTCCATTATGAAAAACGTGATGTCAAAATGCTCTCAACTATTCATAGCCCCAAAGGACATGTTGTGTATCGCCCTGGACGTACACCAAATACAATAATGAAACCAGTTTGCATTTAGAGTACACCAAATACAATAATGAAACCAGTCTGCATAAGAGAGTACACCAAATACAATAATGAAACCAGTTTGCATAAGAGAGTACACCAAATACAATAATGAAACCAGTCTGCATAAGAGAGTACACATCCTTCATGGGTGGTGTAGATCTGATAGACCAGGTCTCCAAATATTACCCAACACTCCGGCGGTCTCTGAAGTGGTAGCGGGAACTGTCATTTTTTCTAATTGAGCTTGCTGCCACCAAAGCATTCGTTTTATACTGCAAATTTGGTGACCACCTGAAAACCCATGACAAAGCAATGGTGGATCTAGTCATTCAGGTTGTAGCAGAAGGCAAGAAAACCCATCCACAGAGCATCCAGAGGAAGCCAGGACGCCCCAGTCTTACTCTCAAAGAAGCCCGTCTAACTGATCGTCATGTTTGTGATAGGATCCTGAGTCAAGAAGGGGCGAAGTGCAAAAACCTGATGCGGGACTGCATTGTCTGCAATATGCCAGCAGAGAAAAGAACAAACTTCAAAAGAAAGCAAACTGCTTTTTGGTGCCCCACTTGTGCAGTTCCCACATGTTTTCCATTATGTTTTAGTCTGTACCACACAGAAAGCATACCTACAAAACGTTGGTGAAGAACAGCAACAACAGCAGCAACAATAACCACAACACAACAACAGTGACAGGTATGTGTTACCACAGAATATGAGTTGTGAAATTTCCAGTGTGAATTATGTGTATTTATAATCATTACATGTGTTTTTGACTGGAGTAAGGGATGTTGTTATGTCATTACTTTTTTGTGAAAAATGTTATGACGTCCACAGCATCATCACCATGATAACACAATTATAATAAAGGGAACTCATGTTTTGCTCAATACACATACAACTGAACATGTTCAGTATATTTTCACAGAATATCTTTGTTTTATTACATGAAATAAGGAAGTTACAAGCAGATTATGACAACAGGATGCAATTGCAGCAACATCAGCGCCATCACCACCATTATTTGCAAGAGCAACATCAGCAAACACATTTTTTCTACCACTAATGTACAGAAAATTCAATTCTAAAAAACTTTTACTCTTACTCTAATTAGAAATTTTCAAAAACAAAAAAAGATACAAGAAAAAGAAATTGGTATGTTAAAATTTTGTTTTTTCCCAAAATTAATTCAGCACACAGGGAAGATAAACCAAAAACTAATTCAGCGCTCAAAGGGTTAATTACAAACTGACACAGAATCAGTTCTACTGCTTTGTTTTTCACCCAGCATGGAAATTATACTCTTCAAGCGCGTCGGATTTTTCATCAATTCATGGTCGATGCCTATGCCAAGCATTGAGTCGGAGAGACTGCAGCTTATAAGAAGAGAACAATCAAGACTAAGGGCTGATTCATACCAGAATCTTAAAGACTAAGGATTTATGCCGCCCTGTTTTTACACATGGAATGATGTATGTTGCTCTTTCACGAACAGGAAACAGAAATTCAACAGTTATCTTAGTACCTGATAAGCAATCTAGAAACATTGTAAACCCAGAAGTTTTGTAATGGACTACAGTGCAGTCCACAAGAAGTCACCATGCTTGAAGTCAACTTCACTGACTGGTCCCATTTTTTTCCTTCTTTATATAGGTAATTTTATTTCCGATGAAGTCAACGGTCTTAGTGCTAATTTTGCTTTAACTCTTAATGTCCTGTACCGCTGCTAACCGCTGGTCACCCATAGTCCTATACCGCTGCTATCCGCTGGGCGTGTTCTATCGGTTACTACGCCTAGCTCTCTTGCGCGGGAGGCAAAGAAAGGATTTCTATGAAAGTACAAAGTATCGATAAGTCCGAAACAAGAGAAACCAGTCACTTTCTGACAAAAACATGAGCGAGAGGAACATTTTCAGAGCCCTGGGTAGGGAAAATCAAGATTCTGATTTGGTTGACGGGCAGTCCGACATTTCAATCGATGAGGGGGACTCTGATATCAGCAGTAGCATCATTAGCAGCAGCAACAGCAATTTTACCAAATTTGTTTACCATTCTTTTATTCAACACCTACACCCAATTCTGGGAAAAAAAGTATTCTATGAGTGATTATCTATCTCTAACCATTCATTTTCTATGAATTTCTTTCTGAGCCCACTCAAAATTTTGAGCTTTACAAAAACTTGGTTGGTACTGAGGGAAAAACACTTTAAAACATGGGTGGACTTATAAGGGTTAAGAAAGCCTGATTGACGTACTGGTATGCAATTTTCACACAATTCAGAACACAAGTTCTTACACTGTTTTGACAAAATCCGTAATTGTTTGGTTGTTCAAGTGCATTTATCACAGTTTTGTAGTGAATCATGTTCTTTGTTTCGCTAAATTTGTGATCCGTTATTTAAATTTTAAGCGACATCTTTACTGAGGGTCATCTTTAATTTCTTTTTTTTTTTTCATTTTATATGACATAGACATTAACTCAATGACTACGTGCCGGATAATATGATCCAGCAAGGCCAATTAGCGTTGACTACATGCCAGATCATATGACCCGGTGATCTTTCAAAATTTTTTACTGGCCCGCATGTGGTCAAAGGTAGATAACCGGTAAATATTTGAGAACTAGCACATGTCTGAGATATAGTAGTAGCTTCCCACCATTTCCTATTTTTTATGATTTTTTTTTTTACAAGCGATCGAAAAAAACGAAACAAAGCCAGAAATCGAGCAAGAATGGCTTCAAGACGCTGGCGACGAATGAGCTCAAAAGAAGCTTTAGAGCTCATCATGCAAATCCGCTCAGACGAGGAAGATGCAGAGGATGTTGTACATGCATTTCAAGATGATGAAAATGATAGTGAAGGTGTCGATTCGGATGACAACTTTGTGCCACTCAGATGGCCAGGTCTAGGTCTAGTGGTCAGCAGTGATTGTCATGATTCGGATGTTGTTAAAACTCACGCAGAGAGTGAGTTGTTGTTGTTTTACCAGGGCCATGAGAAATTGGCTGGTGGCCTTGAACGGCCCTCGCGAATTATAGTTGGTGAGTAAATAAATGTAAAGTTAAACTGTTAGATTCACGCTTGTCGGTTTTAATGTTCGTGATTAATAAGTAATGGAGTAGGGGTGAAACAAGGTGGGGATAGTTGACATTGTTAAGTATGACTAGACAAGTTTTTGCACGTTAACTGGCTGGTAGAATCGTGCAGTCGTATGCTCCCCAAGACCCTAACTCTGCTCATGACAGTTATGACGAATCTAGTAGCAAGTCCAGTGACGCTGAACATGATGTAAGTGTAGACTGGCCAACAACAAATACTGGAAGAAGAGGAGGTAGGGGAAAGGCCACACAGCAAGGAAATAGATCTACACCTAGATCTACTACACCAGCTACACCTCCCCTAGATCTAACACACCAGCTGGTCCAGGAGGGAGGCGTGGCAGGGGGCGTGGTGGCTGTTCTGCTAGACGTAGTTCTACGTCTACACCATCTGTAGAAGAAGGCCCAAATAATGATCATGTAGCCATGGACTATGAAGATGATGATAACCAGCCGTGGATGTACAATTGGTGTTAGCAGTTGGGAAACTTTCCACTGGTTCAGCCCTTCACTGGCAATGCAGGTTTTCAAGTAGAAATGGACCCTGAAGCAACTCCAATAGACTTTTATTCCCTATTCATAACACCACAAATCATAAAGCTAATGAAAGTGGAAACAAATACATATGCACGACAGACCATACAACAGAAGGAGGAAGAGGCACAAGCCAAAAACACCCCCTAATCTAAAAGAAGCATGTACAAGAAATGGTCAGCAGTAACTGAGGCAGAAATACGAACATTTTTGTCACTGCTGATCCACATGGGTTTCATATAAGCCATACATTCCAGATTACTGGGCGAAGAATAATGTGCTGAACTCGTCTTTTGCTCGGTCCGTCATGTCAAGAACAACTCGTTTCCAAAGCAGCTTGGCTTTTTTCCATCTAAATGACAATAACACCATGATTCCAAGAGGCACACAAGGATTTGACCCACTACACAAAATACGGCCACTTCTTGATGACCTAAACCAGACTTTCTAGATGGTCTATACGTGGCCTTCGTAACTACATGGCCAAACACAGCGGGCGCGTGACGTCACAGCAAGCGGCGATGCTCGGCTTTCGGCAGAGGTGTTTTGATAACCTGATATCAGTGTACCATCGTAATGTGTACCGCACCGGTACTTGTGTTGTCGTATTACTCAAAGCAAGATGTAGCATGCATGTGCCTTAAGATGAAAGAATGTTTACACTGTAGATCTGCAAGTCTTAAAATTCGACCACAAAAAAGTGACTACTACTATTAATTATTATTTAAAACGGAATAGATCAACGGGAAGCCAAGGCTTAGAGTTTGTCCGACGACTTACTTTACTTATCTACCATTATAGACACCAATATTGCTAGGCTGAGTAGGTTGATGATAATATTATTATCATAAGCAGCATAACGATATATTTAATAAGGAAATGTCGACATAATAATAGATTAGGCCACTGTTGTATTTTAATACATGTATAATGTGTTCACCACTCCTATATCTTTCGTGTCTGTAAGGAAAGAAACGAGAAAAATAGGGAAAGGAGAGAGAGAGAGAGAGAGAGAGAGAGAGAGAGAGAGAGAGAGAGAGAGAGAGAGAGAGAGAGAGAGAGCACATGCACACTTGATAGACAGGAGAAAAGACAGATGGTGAGGGGAAACTTGCAAACATGAACAGTCTAAGATGCTTTACCTTAGCTGGACATAAGGAGCTGCTCAGACGGATAGAACTAAATCCTTTTGGTGAACGTCTTCACTTTTCTTGAAGTATTTGCAGATGATGCCTGGTCACAGAAGCTTTTAGAATAATTGTTCAGGAAAATATTTACCACTGGTTTGATACATTTGGCAGCCACCTCTTCATAAAGAACCCCGCATTCTTCACATTTTCCTTGACATAATTCCAGATCCATAACTCTTCGCCGGGACAATTGCAAAAGAATTATTCTGTGGTTTGTGGTCTGCAGAAATTTATTCTCACTGTCATCTTTTCCAACCAGAACTTGAAAAACTTTGAAAGCTTCTGTAATAATTGACACGGCAAGATCAGACGGCCACACTAAACCTCCTCTGTCTAGAGCAGACAAATAGGTGTAACAATCATCAGTCCCCTCCACATGAAGCGTTTTGTCTAGTCTTAACTCGTTCTTGCAGTCGTCACAGTTGGTGCGCGGCAGTCAGTACTTTGGAGACTGCATCACCTGTCACCTGTCGGCTTCATCGTCATCGATGTTAGCTGCTACAGTGGATGTCACGACAAAATCTCCTCCACCCAATCCTGTCCTTAGCTTTCCTAGTTAGTTCACTTATTTCCAGCTGGCTGACTTTCTTGATGTTATCGTGATATGTAATGGGTGGTCTTCCTTGTTTTCTCTTTGTTTCTGTCTTTCCTTGAAGGATTGATATCATAAGGGCCGTGCTTTTGTTTCGGGCCGCGTGGCCGATGTATGCAAGTCTTCTTTTATTTATTTCAGGTGTTATTCTTCTGGTGGTGCCAAGCTGTTCTAAGATGCTTGTATTTGTTCTCCTTTCTGTCCAACTTATTCTGAGTAGCCTTCTGTAAAGCCACATTTCAGCTGCCTCCAATCTTGTTATGTCTGCCTTTTTGAGTGTCCAGGCTTCACAACCATATAGTAGGACTGGCCAGATCAAGCACTTAAGTATGTTCACTTTGAGGTCCGTTGGTGTGCCTCTATCCTTCCAAATGTTGTTTAGTTGACTGACACAAATACTAAAGCTTTTTGTTGTTCCTCTGTTAATTCGACGTTCTCACAGTCGGGGATCAATGGCAGAAACTCTATATATACTGTTGAGCTGAAGAATCTTTCAGTTGGGTAACTGTTTCCTCCAGAGGTTCAGTGACATCTTTGAGTGTTAAAGTCCCTTTGGACGCTGAAACCAGTTTTAGGACGCTAATTAGCTTGAGTTTTTTTTCTCCTTCAAGTAACTGTTGGACCGACACGTGGAAGTTACATCCACTCATTTGTCTGTACTGATTAAATCTAAATTCAAGGTTGTCAGTTTGGAACTTGCCAAGTAAAATATATTTGAACTTTTTTTCATCTAACAGGTAGGAAGAAATTTCTTGTAAGCCTCTCAGTGTATGATCCAGAGCAGTCATTGTCTCGTTCGATATAGTGCCTTCTCTTGGTTTCAGATTTAACTTCTGCCACTCCTGAAGCCATTCAACTGCTTTCTTCATATACTGCATGTTCATATCAGAGATGGAGGTTATAACTTTAAAGTCGTCATTCCTGATCTCTTAGCTTTGTATGGATGTTTAACATTAACTATGTTCCACAGACGTAGAATTATGTCTAGAAATTCTCTAGTGCCTCGTGTATCTTCCTGCCAGTGCTTCTCAAAATGCTGTAAGGCAAAAATATTTCGTTGATCAAAAACTTTAAGCATCAATTTGACGTTCTGCTTTTCAGTAGCTGTTGGATACAAAGCCTTTTGGTTCAGTGCCGGTGCCAGTTTTAGTGCAGACGACTTTTCAGCAGAATACAACTTTCTTAAATGAGAAAATGATGCTTTCATAATTTCAGTACAGGCAGAACTTTCAAATGAAGGAAACTGGAATGTTTTCTCCACATCTTTCTGAGCAAGCCAGTTATTTCTGATACATTTAAATATATGCACAGTATCAAACAGAAAGAATAATTTCTCAGAACTGCTGAAGGGATTCTGTGTAGAAAGCTTCAGTTCTCCTCCACACATTTTGGTAAATGCATTACGATTTACTCTGTTGTTGTCTGAGATCACGCATACAACAGAATATCCTATACTGTGAAGCAATTTCAGAACCTCAAGAAGCATGTCGTACAACAAATCAGTGGTCAAATTTTTGACAGGAACAATTCCCACAACATCTTTACTTTTGCATAACAGGGATGATACCATGAAAACTTGAGCTGTGCTGGCTTCTTGAGACAGAGAATTTGAGGCTGTGCCTTCCAGTTTTCCCTCTTTGTAGGATACCTGGTGCGCGACATGAATTTTGTCTAACATTAAAATTACCATTCTCTCTCCCTCATTCAAACTTTGACACTTTTGCTTCAAATATTCCTCGTGAACGCTTCCATCTGTCAATCCGCTTCCAATAGTAAATACTGATGAAAGTCTCTTCAAATATGAAGTATGTGGTAGAGTTAAATGAGAGTTTCTTAACATAGAATAGGTTCTAGGGGCTGCTGCAAAAATTTGAAAAGCCCAAAGCAGTGTTTCAGATGAGTATCGTCTCACCGGAGAAGTCAATAGCTTTAACTGTTCCACCAAAAAGGAAAGTTTGTCTTTCACTGGTAAAACCTGGTCTTCGCTATGCTCATCAGTTTCTTCTGCTGGTTCGCCTAAGCACAAATTCTGCAAGCCATCAACAAAAACTTGAATTTGCTGTTTGACATCCATCTCTTTGGCGCTGGCACTGGCGAATTGTGATAGCATTGTATCAAACTGTGACCAGGATGTGAGGATAAGGGGAGATTGCTGACCAAAGAGCCATTTCAAAGATGTGTTTGGAACTTGAACAATACCTGTATTCTCTTGTGTGAAAATCTCTACGTGCATGTCAGAATGTACTCTAATTGCCGAAACTAAAGCTGGCTTGCTGCTAAGTAAATCTTGTAAATTGTAAAAACTCCAATATGGACTTTCCTTTTCGTCGGATAAATTGGTGCTGGTAGTGGCATGTTTTTCAACATTGTTGTGTAGCCTTTAAATCCAGACGGTCCCTGATACATGACTGTTTAGACTGTTACCAAAATCCGAAAAAGTATCTATTTTGTCACTTTCTAACCAATCAGAAAATGATTCCTCATCTCTTTGCTGGGCCTCCCTATGCCTTTCCTCCGGTGTTTTTCTTTTTGGAGCTGGTTCGTCAGACAAATACGATGGACAATTTGGAAAAATTGACGGGTAAGCATCATCCCTAAGTTTTGGTTTTGATCTTTGCACCGTCAAAACACTTTGTAACAGAATCAGATCGGATGAGGAACTGATCACTAAAGTGTTTAGCACACACAACAGACTGAGATGTAGGAGTAAAGTCAGCTCTAGGAATTTTACTTAGCCATAGATCTCGCCTTGTCGATTCAGTCGGGAATTTAAACACAGAAACTTTCTCACCATCGTCGTAATTTCCTCTACAACCTGGAACACAGCACTTTCTAGGCATTTTCACATTGAATATTGTGGTGCCGTGCGTGGGGTTTTTAGAATATTACAGAATAACGTAAGTCCTTCTGTAAGGTATACAGAGTTGACATTTAATCGACACACATAAGTCTATATACGGATATGAAAGTTACTGTCACTGTATAGGTATACGTTATACACAGAAATAATTTCACATATAAATGAACACTGTACAGATAGGCATAGCACAGGTACACGTCTACTACACCGACTCCCAGGCATCCTACATATATAGTCAAACAAGAACAAAGACGGACAACGAACTTGCTTTCTCACGATGTACAACGACCCTAGGACAGGTGGAGAGGAGACAAAGACAAGGTTAACTGTTAGGAGGGTACTGACCACATAAATATGCCAGTGTCACTGTGTGTGCGGTCTCCAAGACGTGAGAAGACGTGAGACCGACACAACAAATATCCAATCCTGAGAATAACAATAAGAAACAGCAGTCAACACACAAGCATTGTTATAGTGCCGGTATTCAAACTTTGTTTCCTGTAGCCTTGGCCTAGAGAGCGCAGCCTTGAGACGGTACCGCCGCATCCCGTGACGTCACTTACCTGCATATCGGCATTGTGTTTGGCCATGTAGTTACGAAGGCCACGGTCTATATCCCCTCAGAAAATATGTGCATTGAAGAAGCAATGTGTGCTTGGAGAGGCAGGTCAGCCTTCCGTGTCTATATCAAAGACAAGCCTGTAAAGTGGGGCATGAAATTATACAAGTTGTGTGAAAGTGGCTGCGGCTACGTATGGAAACTTGAGGTAACTAAATTCATCACTATTATATCATTATCACTGTCATGTGTCATCATTATTGTCATCATTGATATCACCATAGTCATCGATATTATCATTATCATCGATATTATCATCATCATTGTCATGTGTCATCATTATCATCATCATCGATATTACCATCATCATTGATATTATCATGTGTCATCATTCTCATCATCATCGATATTACCATCATCATTGATATTATCATCATCATGGTCATGTTTCAGCATTATTATCATCATCATCAACATCATCATCATCTATACTATATATATTTGTGGACTTGAGATTTTTCGTTGCAAAAGGCTTCTGAACCACTTAACCCTCAGACTTCAAATTTTATATGGTGCATCAGAATGGATGTAAGGGTGCACAGTTTTTAATAGAAGTCTCAAATCGCTGTAGTTTTTTTTTTATTGGAAATTTATTGTTTCCCCAATTTTAGATCTATTTCGAGCCATGGTTCGCCATTTTAAGGTTTCATTATCACTTCTTGCGATGTGTTCACTATCAAACACACTAAGCCGTGCGCAAATCATGCTATTGTACGGGATGCGCAGGGTGTCAACTCATAAAGGCAGAGCAGTAAGACTTATTTAAAAACAAACAAACAAAAATAAAATAAACAAATAGGAACAGGCAAGATGAAACAGGTCCATAATAACCACCCAGAACTGAAACTAATACATGTATTCAAACCGATTTATCCCGGGCAGGGCCGGGGACCTCAGCTAGTTGAAAAATATTTTTATTGCTTTAGATGTTTATGACTAACGTTTTTTTTTGTTCCTGGTCTCTGCCCCATCTTTTCCCTCTTTTTTTTTGGTGCTGTCCAAGGTTTGGTGCAATGACCCGAACATCAGCAACAAGCCTGCTGATGTAGTGCAATGTCTGCTGACAGGTCTTCATGGACAGGACTACAGACTTTACACTGATAATTATTACTGTGCTCCTGACCTCTGTGAGCAGCTGGTGAGGGTACGGCAGTTACAGGAACTGTCCGAGCAAACAGGGTGAACATGCCTCCAGATCTGAAAAACCAGGACGTGGCAACTGGACAGATGGTTTATTACAGAAAGAACCAGTTGCTTGCAATCAGGTGAAAGGACAAAAGAGAAGTGTATCTATTGGCAACTGAACATCCTCCCACCATGCAGATATTGGTGTCAACACGCACCAGAGAAGAGAAAAGCCCACCGCCGTCGTCAACTACACAGCCAACATGTCCGGAGTGGATAACTCTGACCAAATGATGGCTTGCATGCCATTAAATTGCAAAACCCTCAAATGGTGGAAGAAATTAGCCATCCACCTTCTGACACTAGCACTGGCACAGGCACATTGCCTTTATAACAAGCACAGACAATCACTCGGCCGCCGATAAAAAAAGATGGAGTGGTTTGCAATACAAGTGTGTTCGGCTCTTACTGGTGTGGAAGATGAACAACAGCCTCCTCCTGAACAAGAAGACACCGAATAACTTACAGGGAGACATTTCATTGAAAGGATTCCTGGAGAAGGTGGCAAAAGAGTGCAGAGAAGTTGTCATGTCTGTTATAAAACACTTGCAGCATCGGGTGCAACCAGAGAAGAACTGAAAAAACAATCGAAACAAACCCAGTTTCGGTGTGCCAACTGCCCAACTCATAAGCCTCTGTGTGCAGACAAGTGCTTCATGCTGTATCACACAAAAGTGGACTACACAAAAGAATGAACTTTGAAATGTTGTCCAAAAAAATGTATGTTGTCAAAAAAACAAAAATATACGTATACTGTATTTGCTGTTGTTGTTGCTACAAAATTTTGATCACGTTCCTTACATAAAATTTATGAACTGCACTGGATTTTGGCTAATTTGCTTTTTTATTTGAATCACATGTATGTATTTGGGGCATGTTCTTGATTGGGAAGTATTTCGTCGCTCAGAACACGTACTAGCGTAACCGACATTTCGGACGAAATTGAGTTAGAATCACCATGCGATTACTGGCTTCATTCTCTACCTCTCTATCTAATCGCGGTATCCATACGAGCAATATTGCCAGAGTTAGCTGCATAAAAAAAGTTAGCGTAAGCCTATTTCTGGGAAAAAGAAGGATCACGCAGTAGCGTATTGGCGCTTACACTAGTACGTGATCAGACCCAAATTCCAAGTGTTATACCAGAACACAAGTCACGAACTAGCGTAAGCTACTGACCGCGCGACCCCTGGCGTGTTATTTCTCGCGGAATGGCACTCCCCATCGTGGGGCTGGTTCCAGTGTTGACAGCAGTTTCCTTTTACACACTATCCACATTGTTTCCCGCTCGTTGAATCACACACAACACCGAGAAGCTTCCTGAATATCTCACACTCGTCTTGTGCTTGATTGGGTTGGATTTTGGTTTGTTATTGTTAGCATTGTGTTATAACATTAATTATGCAATCGTAAAGTAACCTAACTAGATCTATTTACGCTTATTGTAGCCTACGTGTCTTACATTATCTATTAGTTATTATTAGTGTAGCCTGCTTGTCTAATAATATTGTAACCGTACTTGAAGAAAACTGGGTGTATGTGTTCCGGATGTTGTTCTCGCTTCACACATTGTTTCACAAACTCATGCTAATGTACTGACAAACGCGCGCACGAAAACACAAACCCACTAACGCGTGTGCCCGCATATACACAGACACAAAACGCACAGAGAGCTGCTGAAATTTAAGACAGCATCAATGTATGATTGGAATTGGAATGAGAAAACAAACAGTGACTTGCTCTTGTCAATACGATAGACACTGTCTTCTTGGTCCTGCTTGTCGCAGAATGTTGATTGGGTGGGGGCGTCAATGGCATGATTCTCATGTCTCATCTCGGATTTAAATTGTCGCCTGATTATACCTTTACCTACAAGCGAATGCAACTGAAAATCACCCTTGTTGTGTGTTACTAATTGTGTACGTCCTTCATGTGATTTCAGAGAGCATTTGGAACCTTTTAATCATGACAGACAGTGACTCTGACGAAGAAATGCCACTTGCTGCATTGAAAACTAAACTTAAAGACCATGACAAACCTACTGATCAAACTAGGAGTGATATTCAAATTCCTGATCAAGCTGTAGACTCAAAACCTGAGGAAATCGTAGGGCCTTGCGTTGCCACACAGGGAGACGAAATAGCCGACATAGAAATGTTTTTATTAATGTGTGCTGGCGAAACCGTTAGTGAAGGAAGCAGTGATGAGATTCATGATTATGACTCAGATCGAGATCCAGAATTTCAGCCCGGGGCGTGTGAGATCAAAAGGTGCAAAGATGTAGTTTTTGCAGCATGCCCCGACTGCTTAATGCTCCTTTGCCATAATCATATTAGTGAAGATGTTCCATCCTGTGCTGATCATGGCAAAACAGCAAAGCTGAAAGTTGCTAAAGAAGCAGAAACTCGTGTGCAGGGTGATATTGAGAAGACTGGCAACTTCAGCATCCTCTATGACTCTCAGAGGATGGGAACAACGAATGAGGAGAGAGATATGACAGTCCCCGAGCAATACACCGTTGAAGGAAGTACGAAAGAAGTGCCGCAAGCAAATGTACATAGACCAAACAAACAGAAGGAAGCTAAGAAGAAGAGGAATTTCGGACAAGAATACACCAGTGCAAAAACTAAAAAGACAGTGGCTGCGAAGCTCATGAAGTCGAGGTGTAGAGGAGACACATGCGGAAAGCAAGGGAAGAAGTGCTTATCAGTTAGTGATGAGCAAAGGCAGGACATTTTCGAGGCGTATCATTGCCTTGGAGATCTTCGGTTGCAACGGGAATACATTTTCAGACATATCAAGTGTTCTGAAATAAAGAGGAGAGCAGCCAAAGAGGGCAAATCACGCAGGAATGTTACAAAAGAGTACACGTTCACCATCAAAGGTAGCATGGTTCCAGTTTGCAAATTGTTTTTCTTGAATACTCTAGGAGTTTCCGAACAAAGCACCAGAACCGCACTGGCCAAAGTCACATCGTCAGGCATTGTTGAAAAGGACAAGAGAGGTGGAAGGCAGTCAGAAGAAGTCAGAGCCAGAGACGAAATGATACGCAAAGAAATATCTGACCATATCGACAGATTCCCAAGGGTTGAGACGAAATGATACGCAAAGAAATATCTGACCATATCGACAGATTCCCAAAGGTTGAGTCACATTATTGCCGTGCAACAACATCAAGAGAATACTTAAGCCCTGACCTCAGCAAAAAAAAAATGTACTCAATGTTTATCCAGGAATGGATACCCAAGAACAATCCACCATGCTTTGATACGTATAATGACGTGTTGAAGAGCAAAAGCCTGTCGATCCACAGACCAAAGAAAGACCAGTGCTCTCTGTGTGTCTGTTACCAACAGGGGGACGAGGCGACAAAGGAACAAATCAGGGCACAGTATGAGTCCCATGTGGGTGAAAAGCAGACAGTGAGAGAAAGGAAGAACGAGTGCAAGAGAGAAGCTGAAGAAAATAGAGACATTCTGTGTGCAAGCTTTGACCTACAGCAAGTAATATACCTCCCCATGTCCCAAGAGGGTGCCATCTTCTATAAGCGCAGGTTATCAAATTACAACCTAACTTTTTATAACATTGGAAACCGAGAATGCCACTGTTTGACTTGGGAAGAGTCGCAGAGCAAACGAGGGTCCTCAGAAATCTCAACAGCTGTCTACAGAGCCCTGAAATTTTACGACCAGAAAGGCATTAAAAAGGAGTATCTGTTTGCCGATGGGTGTAGTGGACAGAACAAAAACTCAATCACACCAGCCATGATGCTCTACGCGGTGAGCAAGAGCATCAACTTGGACGAAATCTCGCTGAGATTTTTTGAAACCAACCACGGGCAAAATGAAGGAGATTCCGCTCACAGTGCCATTGGGTACGCACTCAAACATGCAGGGGATTTGTTTCTTCCATCTCAGGTGGCTACAGTGATCACACTCGCACGCCCCCAGAAGCCATACAAGGTCCACCAACTGCAATCAGAAGATTTCTTGGATTTCAAGGCTTTGTCCAGGGACCTGAGAATCCTTGATGCCAGAAGAGGATCGGAAACGGAGGACACATTCCAATGGCATGACATCAAGGAACTCGTTTCAAAAGCACAACTAGACACTGTGTTCTATAAGACCAGTCACAACTGTCGCGATGTGGGTTAGATGGGGAGAATTCGACTGACACTCTTTCGAGGTCCGCTCCCACAATCGACGAACACACAAAAAAAAATACTTGCACTCTAAAAACTAAATAAATCAATTGCTTTGATTTTTAGCAGAACTGTAGGGCAGTTTAATTACAGGAATTAATGTAACAAATATAATTATAAATATAAATATCAATTCAAAGGCAACTGAATCTAACTAATGAAACTACAGCTTTCTATAAAGACTAACTTATTCACTCTAACTACTTGCAGGTCATATGAGTTAGATGCCAAATTGAATCCGCGCACGTGGCGACGGATATAACAGTTTAAATTCTATTAATTCAATGAGACATGTTATGATATGGACATTTCCTCTAGACACGCCATGGAGAATGCTTGTACAACCATGCGTTGTCTGGCGGTAGCTCTGAAACTGTCTTCAAAAGTAAGTAGAACGGTTCACTTTCATCATTACAAATTAGTATGAACTCTCACCATTAGGCCCTCACTGGGAGTGAGAGCGCTGGATGTAAACGCTGTGGGTTCATATCAAACCAAGTAGCTTAGGCTCTGGAGCTTTAAATCATGGCGCTCCTCACAATATGGACTGCTCAACTGCGTCTCTATGTCTCTCATCTGGCTGAGGACTATCGCCGTCCACCTCGTAAATGGATTGCCTACATGTGGCCTCTATCTAAGCTCTGCACGGGTTTAAATACTAAAGCTATGTCTCGACCTTCCGTCCAGATTCATACATTTGATTGGTGCAGTCGCTTCAGCTCAGCCTGCAATATTAATTTATGCTTGTCATGGCCTTGCGCCAAAATCAAGGTCAATTTTACGGTCTAGACAAAATTTAAAATGCGAAACATTAACTACTAAAATCTTCAAACCCCGTGCTTTCTACTCTTATGCACGAATTTCCGAACACCAACTAAGCGTCTAAATAAACTACCTTTACTCGCCCCTTATCTATGTTAATCAAAATGACGGGGTCGAGAACTGCTCTGTCATTCCTAGCTATACATTTATTCTGTCTCGCCCCTCCTTCTCTCCATCCATCAGAAAAAAGGTGTTTCAAAACAAACTGTTCACGAGAACAGCTCAAGGACAAATTACGCTGGTTATAATCAACAAGATCGTAAAAATTAACTCACTGACGTCGTGACCTAGCACGGCATTTATGATCCTAATGTGATCATGACAACAACGACCTTTCTTTCAAAACGTTGTCCCTTAAAAACTGAAAAAAGGTGTTAAGGACCACACTCTTCAAAGACTTAACACAGGACCAAACCGTATTTCGAGAGAAAAATACAACGATTTGGTCTCACTTTGCTCTGGGCAAACCCCAGTGATCAGATTGCAGGATCACAAAACCTTCTATCTGTCTTTGCCCCACGAGTAATGATTGATAGGCATACTACTGTATTGCCATTTATTGTACTCCTGATCCTAACTAATGTATACAATTACTATTGCTGTTTTTCCTCCATTGTGGGTGCTTCGAGGGATTTGAATGACAACTGATTTAACCCAAGTCTTGACACGTGGTCAAACCTGACATTGAAGATGGATGGAGTGGGGGATGGTGGTATCAAGGGAAGGTGACATGAAGGGAGGGAGGGGGGACACGAAGGGAGGTCTGGTGACATGGAGGGAGTCAAGGAGGGTGACATGAAGGGAGGGAGCATGACCTGAAGAGAAGGAAGGTGACATGAAGGGAAGGTGACATGAAAGAGGTAGGTGGTGCTTTGGGGTTTGAGGTAGAACATGTCTTATAAAATTGAACCTACCTGTTTAAAATAAAACATTGATTTTTAACATGTCTATTGATTGAGACCATGTTATTATCATTAATGTTAGTATAAAGTAGCACACTGAATTATTGCAATCGATCTTTTGTTTTAGTAGCTGACAGCTACATTGATTATGCCATTCCAAGACGATTTTGGCTAGAGCCAGTTAACCCGTTTCCTTTTTATGTTCCTGTTCATTTTGAAATAAAACATTGGAATTTTTAACACACTTTGTACGTTTTACTACGTCTTATCATTGTAAACTATCTAGCGTAAGCCCCGCTTAGTGTGGTGTATACAACAAATGACAAGATCACGTACTAGCGTATCTGACAAAATCGTATCGTAACCCACATAACATGCCAGAGACTGACAGATCACCTACTAGCGTATCTGACAAAAAGTCAGTTCTTCTTCAAATTATCAAATTTTGCGCAACAAACTTTCTCACATTTGGGCATTCGCATTCCCACATGTGCTGTGTCAAAATTTCAGTGTGAGAAGGTGGAATTTGATGCCATAGTGGGGCGATGAAAATCGCCGAAAACTTAAAACAACTCTCCTGCAAAACTAACAAAATGTCAGTTACGCTAGTACGTGTTCTGAGCGACAATTTGTTTGTATGACAATGGACACACTTCATTATTTTACCACATGAAAAGAAAAATATGTCGCCAAAAAAAAACAAAAGTATAAATCGCAAAATATAGGTGTTTTATAGCCTATTGTAGAAAAGTAGCGACGCAACTTCCCCGCCTGGCTGATTCGAATAGGTGACCCGCCGCTCTCGCAGTAATGCTGTTGTCCGACTCGCTGTGTTTACACTTTTGTTCTTGTCAGAAAATCACGTCACATTGTGCTGAAATTTTCCAGCCAATCACAACATTGGATGAGCTCAAGATCGGTCTTTTCAGTTCCGTTTTAGCATGAGCAGAAGCCGAGTTACAAGTGACAGAAGTTGAGTGGCGGTATTTCGGATTGTGTTTGTTGTTCAGTTTGAGGATACTTCGAGATCAACAGAGGGTAAGTTGCTGTTTATTATGATTAAAAGTCAGTATAAGTACAGTGGTTTTCTTACTACGCTATTTCAAACGCAAACAAAATAGAAAATTTTGTCTGTAGATAGCGGTCTTCATGGAGCACTTAGTCTCTTCGCAGAGTGATGCCCTTTGCATCCCCTAATCGATCGATAAAGCGGGTCACACTATCATGCGTAGTCCGTATGGTAGCAACAAACGATCTTTTCATTGGTTGACCTAATTAACTTTGCCCTTGGGACACTTCATTTTAGTAATATTCTCAGTTCTGTTTGTAAATTTACATGGTGGTGTCGGGTTTCTGTGGCGGCGATTTACTTTATTTTATTTTTTTTGTGGACTTTAATTTTGAATTTAACACTTTTTATCCACAAGCCGCCCATCCGCGACACCCTTATTTTTGCCTTACACCCACGAGGCGCCAATCGGCGACGGCGTTGATAGCAACTGATAAATTTGTTTGAGTGACTAGATGAAGTTCCTGGCATTACGGGGATAAACCCCTCTCTCCCTCTATCTCTTTTTGGTCTAGAAAACTTCCCATAATTATTCTACAATCTTACTACAGATTTCATGCATACCAGATCGCACTCATTTCTGGTAGGGAAATTGCCCGCACCGAACAGAACACATATTAACCCTTTCAGTACCGTAACGGGATTACGGGACTAACGCTTCAGTACCGTAACGGGATTTATCGGGAGTAAACAACACACCATCTTGGTAGTTGCTTAGCGGCGGAACTCTTTAATGAAAAAGATCGGGGATCGCTTATATTATCCAGAAAGAGGCTTGAGGAGGTCTCTTGTTCTTGAAGTTTTTATTTACACGCTATTCTTTTGTGAAAAAGATTTTTTTTTCATGGGCGTTGTCAGTTGATCAGCTGTCAGCTAAAAAACATGGCGTTAGCTTTTCTCGAGTCATTGCAACGGCCCACAACGTCAGCATTTTCCGACAGTAGCAGTGATGAAGAGGATCAGATAAACGATGGAAATGAAAGTGATGTTGATGAGGTAGTACTGCATCATCTTGATGGTGACACTGATGAGGTTGCAGGTGATGGAAACGACATCGATGTTGTTAGGACCGATTGGTCAGACACACTCTCGAATGTCGTTATTGAAGAATGTGAAGGTGTTAGGGCATTAAATCCAAATCTAGGCTTAGACTACACATCTGAGCCACTTGATTTCTTTTATTCCTTCATTCCTGAGGCATTCTTTGGAACTCTAGCCAATGACACTAACATTTATGCTCACAGTCAACCACGTAGACCTAAGTCATGGGTCGACGCAACAGCGGGCGACATGAAGCTATTTTTTTATATCAGTGGGATGTTTGGAATTCACCAGCTGCCAGAATACAAACATTATTGGTCTACTGATGATTTGTTAGGTGTTCCTGCAGTCTCCAAAGTGATGAGCAAGCATAGATATGAGCTCATATCCCGTTATTTCCACATCAATGACAATCGACATTTCATTCCGAAAGGGGAAGCCAGACATGATCCAATTTATAAAGTGCGGCCATTGTTTGATCTTGTGAGGGATAATTCTATCAACAACTTCTACCCAGGTGCCAATGTTTCTTTTGATGAGGCTATGATAGCTTTTACAGGAAGACTTACTTTCAAACAGTATATTCACAATAAGCCGACGCCGTGGGGTGTGAAGATTTGGTGTGCAGCCGAGAGTAGTACCGGATATTTGTGTGACTTTGAAATATACACCGGTAAATCAGACAGACCCAAAGAGCATGACCTTGGCTATGATGTTGTTACCACTTTAGGAGGAAGATTCTTTGGTAAATATCACCACTTTTATTATGATAACTTTTTTGCCTCAATAAAATTGGCTGAAGACCTGTTAGAGCAGAAAACGTACTCATGTGCCACCATTCGAACAAATTGAAAGGGGTGGCCCATTTCTTCAAAGAAAAAACTGAAAAAGGGAACTGTTATTATGAAACAAAGGGGTAATATTGTGGCTAGTTATTGGTGTGACAAGAAAAATGTGAGTATGCTTACAACTAATGCTAATCCAACAATGTGTAATAAGTCGAGAAGAGCTCCGGGTGGGCCTGTCGAGAAAAATATTCCTACCCCTGTCGACATCTACAACCGTCACATGGGAGGGGTAGATGTCCATGACCAGTATAGATCATATTACCCAATTGGAAGAAGGAGTATCAAATGGTGGAGAAGCATTGTGTGGTTTCTCTATCAAGTAGCCATTATCAACGCATATCACCTCTACGTGTTTGTTCATTATCACTTGGCGACAACGAAGAAACTGCTAACCCACCTCGAGTTCCGTTTGGGAGTCTTCAGAGCCCTACAAGCTTCTGCACTCGGTACTGCAAGAAAAAGAGCAGCAACAGAGCTTGAACCTACAGTGGTTGACAATCGAGCGGCGCATACTTCAGTGAAATTTACTGGTCGTGGAAAGACCTGTTACGTGTGCCGAAAAAACATGCGCAGGACCGAAAAAGGTTACCCTGTTGAAACCTCTTTCGGTTGCCCAATGTGCCACTTACATCTTTGTCCAGGACGTTGTTTTGATACCTACCATGCCCAGATAAATCCCCAATAAGACAATCAATGAAACAGAGACATTATTTGACAATAAAGGATAGAAAACAGAAGAACAGTGAGTGACATTTCACACAATTTTTAATATTTTTCACTTTTGGAATTTTTTTTACCCTATTCAAACATTGAAAATGTTCGAAGTGCTTACATTGTCATAAAGTTCAGTTTGTCTTCTAAGAAAAGTTTTTATTAAGTTTTTTGGTTGTATCACAACTTATATTTGTTATGAATTTTTTAATTTTGTCACTATCGAAAAAAATGGAGTTATTTCCCTTTGCATGGTACTGAGGCATTGTGCAAATTGGAGCCTGTGGTACTGAATAGGTTAATACATCGTTTCCGGTGCAGTGATCTTACTACTGGGAGCCAAAACAAAGATCATTGTGTTTTTACTTTTTTGCGACTTTTAATTTAAAAACACCTGAAACTTGAATCAACATAATCGGTCGACACAAAAGCGATTGGGCTGAATTCGTTGAAACGTAGGAAAATTAAGTTTATAATTGTTGAAACTGTCATTTAGGCTCTAGCGTTGAGCAGAAAAAGGGTTACTCCCACCACTATTTTTTTTTATAATAAGATTTCCCTTGCTTTACTTACAAAGGTCAAATGTTTTAACTTACTTCCGAGTCATGACTCCATTGTTCTCTTGACTTGTGGTGCGAGTTTTGAGTGTTTTGAAGCAATTATTTGGTGAAAATAATGGCATGATGATGACTCTGACGATTATGTTAGTGGTGATAGTGACACTAGCATCAATTCATTGGCCAGTTTTAGTGGAAATAATACAGTAGACAACGGTTAAACCGAAATTGGCCGGACCACGGGTTTGTTTTCGGTTTAGACAGAGTTTCAGTTTAGCGATAGAAGGCTTGAAAAATGCCAGCTTCAAGAGAGGCAGCCCAAATCACTACCTTAGAGGACAAATAATGTAAGTGCACAAGCTAAACAGACTCAACACATCCTCGCATGCTCTGTGTCTTTTACTTAGAATGAGAATGGGTGATTGCTCAAGCCTAGACACACTCAAAGCATGGATATGCGGTGAATGTGGACTATCTCTCAGAACAGGGAGGTATGCGTGTGGACGGACAGTACAGAACCACCGTCCCGCCAAACTCCTTACCGTTAACGTACACGATGCCATGAAATGCGCTGTCCGCAATAACTGGTGTTCACGGCAGCTCAAATCTCTGATTTTTCTGCATTTTAGTTGCAGAAGCCCAAAACCCATAAATCCACCTTATCGCGTCCATTGCCGACCATCACTTGACAGGTGCCGGGTGAATGACCGATTTATTACCTGCCACGCGGGACTGCCGGCACTCTGCAATTTACCGGTCACCGCGACCCGAAAATTGATCCTTTAAAATCAAAGATTACCGTGAATCCACTGCATTCACACCAAAATTTTTTCCATGGACATGTTGCACATCCTTTCCTCTTGTGATATGTGAAATTTCAATGTGTTTGGTTGGTAAATAAAATGTGTACAGTGCTGTGAAAAGTGCATGTAATTTGAGAAGTTTCCAGTGGTATGTGTGTTTTAATTACGGTAATTATGGTATTTTCCTCACCAAATTTTTGCAACGTTCAAACATCTTTTGTTAGCAGGGGTATTGCAGATTGTTGTCCTCAAAGGATATTTTGTATGGCTTTGATGTTTTAAAGATATTGGCTTTTTAGTAAAAAGTTAGCCTTTTTTCAGACAATTCCTGGAATTTTTACTCATGTGTTTTTCTATTCCTCTGTAGATCTCGTGACATTCTCACCTAATAAACTTTACGTAATTGGAATACTATTCCATGGCAATGGAAATGGAGAACTCTTTTAACATCCATATGACTTACTTAAATAATCTGTGCCGTACTTGTGGAAAAAGAACTTTATCTAGAAGAGACAGGGACTTAAAGAAGAAACCGTTGGCTTGTGATAGATATATGCAAGAGACCTTTTTTTCTTTCACACTGACATTAGCAGTGACCTCCCCGATAAACATTCAATAGTCAATATTGCGTTAGATAAAGTAGCCCCACCATACATGCATATCATGTTAGGTATAGTTCTAAAACATCATGATTTATTAGAAAAAGAAGCTGACACCATCAATATCCTCATGGCGGAAGATAAAGCTAATAAGGCAAATGCTAAAGACCTCTATAAACAGTACGGAAAGAACTGGGAAAACGCACAAAAAACACAGGAAAACATGGAATTCTTTCAAGGCTGCTTCATTTTTTCGAACGACAGACAAGAAAAATATCACTTTGAAAGATCTGTGCAAGAATGTGTGAAAGAGTTAGATAAACTCGAGGAAGAGAAAGATCAAGCTGTAGGTCCTGTGAAAGCCAGCGTAGAGAAAGTCTTAAATAATCACAAAATAGCAAGACAAGCTTTCCACTGTGGTGCTTTTATTGGCCACCATTGCCACAAATACTTAACAGAACGTCATTATAGATTTAACCAAAGGAATGCTGCAGACAGCCTTGCAACACACATCGGATCCGATCATCTGGATAAAATTATAGCAATCAGGGGTAGATTTGAAAGTTTAAATAGGAACTACCAAAGAATCCACACACTGATTTCACACTCTAGGCGAACTTTACAAGAAACAGTAAGGATGGGGCAAGAAGCAATAGCAACCTACATGGACCATTACAGATTTGCATATCAAAACAAAGTAACCCCTAAACACCACATACTAGAAAAGCATTGCATGGAGTGGAGCCAGAAATACCAATTAGGGTTAGGATTTCACGGGGAACAAGGGCTTGAATGCCTACACATGACTGTACGTCAAATCGAGAAAAGAAGCTGTGGAATTCGGAACGATGCCGCCAGACTTCAACACACTATGGAATGTATGATACTACAGTGTGCCCCAACCCTGCAAACAACTGGCCATGCTCACAATTAGGTCTAGTGACTGTATTGTGTACATAGATTTCATGTAATGTAAAATATGTAAAATGTATGCTGTTTATAACTGTACATAATGAATCATCCAAGCGATAGTTTTTTGCCTAATAACAAGAGAACAGAAAAGTTGTTCTTCAGTGTGAGACGGCTATCCACGCTATCTGACATCGTTATCAAGATATTATTACTGTAATTAACACTAGTTCACTGGACCACGCTTACGGTAATTGATGTTGAGCGGACTGATGGTGGAGGGACTGACAAATTTATTGGCTTGTAACGTCGACCCAGGAAAATCATACAGGATGCTTTCAAGTGAGTCATTGTGTTCAATGTCTGTACTTTCAGTATGCCAACTCTCAGCTATCTCGTTGGTGAGGAAAGTTGTCAAATATTTTTTTTTTGACAACCACCATTCATTGTTGCTGTGTTTAACCCTAGTCCTGCGGGAGGCCACTATATTGGCCTCCCCGCGCAACATGCGAGGCACAGGAGGCCATTATTTTGTCAGACACGCTTAACCGCGGGTCCTGCGGGAGGCCACATTTTTGTATAGCAACGGTGCGCATCGCGCTTTGTTTATTCGGTTGCTGTGACTGTCGGTTTTTTTTTCACGTCTTTTTTTTCCACACTATTTTCGCATGTTTATCTATCCTGTTACCCCTACTATATCTAACAAAATGGTACCGGTATCGTCGGATTACGTTTATTACGATGCAACTATTAGTAACTATTCGTCATACTCGTATAATAGTACTGACGGTCTGAAGTTTGAACTGGGGAAAATCTTGGGGAAACTTTAACTTTGATGCTGGTTGTCGTCCACATGTGAAATGAGAAGAAAGGGGGCCATGTGCGCATCTAAGACGCCATTCTACGTCTGTAATTATGAATTCCGATGTAATATTAGGGCATGCTGCCTAAGGGCGTCTGTCACTAGGTTTTTCATCAGGGAACACTGGGAGAAAATGACTGACTTTGTTGTTGGTCGTTGTCTGTATTTGATGTGGTAATTAGAGAGATATTGTGTTCCTTTGATTAAACCGCTTTTCAGTACATGTATGTGCTCTACGACCAGGAAATCAAATCTCTCGCTACAACTAACATTATAGTAAGTGGACGCTTTTGTCACGAGTGGAGTGAGCGGGATTCAAGGATTACGGGGGCATGGAAGTGAGGGAATGACTCACGAGATAGTGAGGCTGCTCACCTGTATTGACTTCTGTTAGTTAACGTTAAAGCGTGAAATGTTGTGAGTTGGGGGGTCGGCATGAGGCGAGAGCGCTGTACTGACAATCACTGCAAGTTAAGAGGTCCCAGGGGACAGACGTGAGATCAGAGCAGTCGGGAGATTGTGTGTGTTTTCCAGTGATGACTGGCAGGTTGAACTATGATTTATAATTATGATGATTGATGTATTATATTCGCCTATGACCATGATGTAAATAAGTATATGTGAGGAATGTGGAAGTCAGTGATTACTGTGTATAGAAATGTGCGCCATGAGCGATAGATGTAAGTTAGGTTCATGGATTCGTAGCGAGAGTGAGTGCTGTGTGGTACGGTGGAGGTGTGTTACCGTAAGATGTGTGGTGAGTGAAAGGTGGATTAGTGTGTGTACGCTTCATGGTTTGTAATGAGGGGTGAAGTGGTTAGAAATGGTATGGTATTATACCAATGTAATGTTCTTCTTGTAGGTGCCGGGGTCGGGCAGAGACGCCACTCGCGGTGAGCGAACTAGCACAGGGGATAGGCCAGCATAGGGCCGAAGGCTACTCATAGGCCAGTGGAGTGAAGCTGTCGCGCAGGACAGTAGGAGCGCATGAGTCGTGGCAGTCGGGCCACAGACAGGGACGTTGTATAGAACTGTTAATGTGCTATTAAGATGTACTACTGTGATATTGATATACTACTGTGCTATTGAGATACTAATGTGAATTGAACTATTAATGGGCTATTGCCATGTTGAGGGGCTATTGGAATGTTACTGTGCCATTGCCATGTTGAGGTGCTATTGGAATGCTAATGTGTTATTGCACTAGGAAGGTGCTATTGAGAGACTGCGGTGCGAGTGAAATATTGTGCTATTAAGACATTGAGAGGAGAGGCTGACGCCGAAGTGTCTTTAGAAAGTAATTACCGGGTTGTGGACCCGAGGAAGAGTGCATGTGTGAATAAGGCCGTTGGACGGTAGTTAGATTCAATAATATAATGTATGTACTTGCACTTCTATCTTTATCTTTATGTATAATAAATGTGTGAGTCTGATGGGTTGTTCGGTTAAGTGTTATCCGTGTTCGTTCGTGATTGTTGTCCTGTTATAATTATTACATCTCCCAGTCTGGGATTTGTGACAGCTTTACATAGTAGAGGAGGGAGAATGCAATGTCACGATACATGTGGTTAGTAAATTAAGCGAATGGCTTAAAAAATAATTTGTTCACCAGAATGGCCTGACTCAGGGACAGAAAAAGCGCAGAGGTCTTGGGAAAATGATAAAACGTGTGTTAAACGGCATACAAATGCAGAAAATTCTTGATTTGGGGCCTTCCATTCACAATAAAACCTACTGCATATCATCACAAGTACTTATCCAAATATCATAGGGGTCAGTTACGATTTATCCACCACTATTGTTGTTATTGCGTCCTGAAGTATACGCGATACACGTGTTCACAAGGACCTGATTGACCCGACCACCGAGGTTATCGGCAACACGCGAACGATCGGCTGACTGGCCGCTGGCTATCCCCGCGCGGGGCATTACGTGGACAGGTTCACTCATCATGGGACGAGGGTTAACCCATACCCCACGCGCTACCCGTAAAGCCCGCTGCACGGCCAGTGACCTTACTCACGGAGAATCTTATCTGGGGTCACTGACCTGTGTCGCTATGCGATGACCACAAACGCTGTCCACGTGGTTCAGTTTTTATTGATCGGTATGAAAACATTCGCTGCTATGCCTTATCATGCTTGATAATGAATTAAGGGGATCCACGGGCGTGGGTATGGGCGAACTTGACTCAATATCCTTTAGAATATCGATTTTGAGATTTTTATCGATTCTCATAGAAAAATATCTTCTGAATCGAATAGGACATGTCCCATTGCCATCAGACAAACAGAAAGTGCCTAAAATGGCCTTTGAGGTGAGGTGGGGTCTGCAAAAATATTTACGAAAATGCCAAAATGTGCCCCGAAAGCACGCTGAATTGTGCGAAACACGATTGTCGTACCTTGACAACCGATATACCGTTTGAAAGGTCTTACTGAATGCTCCACGCTGGTATTGGTATCGTCCACATCCAAAAATAATCGACAAGGCATATTTACGCCAAAGACACCTTATTTTCATACTTTTCATTGGTTCAATTTGGGGGTGTGTTCAGTCAAGACCGGTGATTGGCTACAGCATTCAAATGGGGGTTAACCTCGACCCACAATGCCTTGCGCCGCGGAAGCTTGTTTATGTTTCATGGCTGCAGCTGGAACCACGATTGACTTTATTTTGATGCATAAGGATTGGATTTGGCACCTGTAAGAAAGTTCCTGCTATTTACAACCTCAGGTCAACTGATTTATAAGAAAGGTGAGTGAAAGCCGCATTTGTTTTTGCATTATCATGAAGGTGTGAGGTTATTCCACCCTAGAGATCGAGATGGAGAGACAAACATGATGAGACTGGATGGAAAGAACACGCTTGAGGCAAATACGTGTAGGATGGAAACGTGCGTGTGTTATATCTAGAATCTAGATCTAGATCTAGTCTAGTCCTGTTCTGTTCTATAGGCCTACTAGACACCACCAAAGTTATGAAACGGCTGACATCTATGAATTGGAGGCAATCTCAAACAGTAGCACTGCTTTGGTATCGATATGGCATGCATTTCATTTCTAAGCAGAACTTTCAGTCTCATAAAGTTAGAATGAATCACAGATAGATCTAGAGTCTAGTCTAGATCAAGGTAGGTGTCTCTTTCTGTTTAGATCTATATGAAAATATTTTCTTATAAATTGTAAATTAGTCCTGATTTCTCTAACCCTGGCCATGCGGGGAAAAAAAACAAAAAACAATGCTTGGGCAAATGCAGCTCAGATAATCCATTGTTCTGTCACCCATGACTATAATGCCTTTGATATGATATCAGTAGATATTGAGAGTCTAGATATGTACATCTCATTTGTTTTTCTTTCTTTTTTTCTTTTGCCAGAGATCACAATGCCTGCTGTCAAGCAACATGCTAAGAAGACCAAGGTCTACGGGAGAAAAAACAAGGGACGAGCTGCACAACTTGCTGCTGCTCGCCTGGGAAAATTGGCACATTCACCTACTCCGGAGCCAGGTAGTAGTTCAGTAACGCAGACACCAGAACAGGAGGTGACCGTGAATACACCACCATCTGCATCTGCACTGTCACACAAACCGACTGACGGGCCAGTAATGTCTGCATCAAAACGGAAACTGGCGTACAACAACCCTGCGAGTGGCACAGAGCCTTCATTGCCATTCACCATCATCGACTTAGTCACCCTGCAGACTCTGTTTACAAATCTTTTGTGCCCTGACTGCCTCCAGTCATCTCTTACACTACTGAGGGACAGTAGTAAGAACTCAGGGCTGGTCATACATCTAAATGTCTTCTGCAACTCCTGCAAGAAAGATGTTTCATCAACCTACACTTCAACGAAACTCCCTGATGACAGTCGCACCTTTTCAGTGAACAGGATGGCAGTAGCTGCTGCCAGTGCCACAAGCATGGGTTATGCTGGACTCTGTAATTTTCTTGAATTGTTGAATACACCAAGCCTCCACGTTAAAACCTTCAATGCTCACGTAAAGTCAATTTATGAGCGATGTCTGAAATTTTCAGCCAGTGTTTTAGATAAGGCAGTAGAGAAGGTGAAACTTTTGTATCCTGTAGAAAAGGATGGCATCAGGAATGTACATGTTTCATACGATGGATCATGGCATAAGAGAGGCCACACCTCTAAGACAGGCATAGGATGTGTCATAGAAAGAAAAACTGGTCTTGTCATTGACTTTGAGGTGCTAACCACATATTGTGCAACATGTGAAAACGTCGGGACAAAATTGAAGCGAGAGAGCGAGGCAAAATATGAGCGGTGGTATGAAGCACATAAGCCATCATGTGAAAAAAACTTTGAGGGAACAAGTGGTGGTATGGAAAAAGAGGCTGCCATCATCATGTGGGGAAGATCTGTCAGCAAGCATGGTCTCCGTTACATGAGCATGATCAGCGATGGTGACTGCAAAACAATTTCGGAGGTGCAAAAAAGTGACCCGTATCCTGGGATTGTTGTTGAGAAACACGAGTGCCTCAATCATGTTGGCAAACGAATGGGTACCCAACTGCGCAATTTGGTGAAGCAGAAGTCAAAGGAAAAACCTAAGGTCACTCTTGGAGGAAAGGGTTACGGGAAGCTGAGACCAGATATCATTACCAAATTGCAGAAGTATTATTCAAATGCGATTCGGAAGAACAGCACAGTACAGTCGATGAAAAAGGCCATCATGGCCACACTCCAGCACTGCAGTTCAACGGATAACAATCCACAGCACACTGACTGCCCACCTGGTGAGGATTCGTGGTGTTTTTACCAGCGTGCCACTGAACAAGGCATTCCACTAGAAACACTTCGCCACGAGGACCACCTCAGTACACCACTCTGCCAGTTGGTAGTGGACCATATCAAGCCAATCTACTTGACAATGAGTGACGAAAAACTTTTGCGGCGCTGCTTACTCCAAGCAACACAGAACAACAACGAAAGCCTGTATTCAGTCATCTGGGCCCGTTGCCCTAAGCACCAATTTGCCACCAGGAAAAGAGTGGAGATAGCAGTTACTGTAGGAGTGGGTGAATTCAATTTTGGATCCACATCTTCAAGAAACTTTTTAGAGGCACTGAATTTGCCGATTGGTTTCGAAACGGTGCAGAGGGGCCAAAAGCGAGACCACATCAGGATACTGAAAGCAGAGAATGCCAGTACAGAGGCAGCCAAGAAATGGAGAGAGAGTAAAGCCCAAGCAAAAGAAAGAGAAGAAGAAAGACTGAAAGAACTGTATGGGGAATTTTATTTTCCGGGAGATGGAGACTGAGGTTAATAAGACTTCACATTTTTGCATACTTTTGGTTAAGGGGGTTGGGTTATTTTCTTGTGTGGTAATACTCTTAAAATTTGATCTATTGTTTTGTGCTCAAGTGTTTTTTAGCATGGGATAATGTAATAATAAGAAAATGAAGAGTTTTCTCATCTGTGTGGATGATTTCTTCTTGGAATTGTATGTCATAATCGTTTTTGCCATTTTTCTCAAATCCTTGTTTTCGTCAGTCCGTGGCACACAAAGAACACCATATCTCAAAAAGTTCTTATCAAATAAGCCTAAAATTTTCACAGAATAATCAGTTCATATGTACCTCTGACTTGACAGAAGCTTTTGTTAAAAATTGGTTTTATTTTTGAGGTAGGTCCATTTGAAATTGGCAGGCACTGACATTTGCGGGACTCAAATTGTCAGCATCAGAGAATATACCTTAATCAAAAAAGTATGTAGAACATCAAGATATCCTTTTGTAGGGTCATAGATAGCATAAAGATATAATTTTGCAGCAAATTTCAGCTTTCTAGCATGAAAACTTTTTGAGATACAGTGTTCTTTATATTATGTCAAAAATGACTATGCAACACTCTAAACATAGTCACCGAACCTAATGTTATTGTGAAAACCGCAGAAAACATTGTTCTGTCCTCATAATTTGCCAGAAATATCATATGGAATATAACAAATATGCATTCAAACCATTAGATGTCATCTGTAGCCCTGATCATGACCGCCTCCCCTTAACCAGCAAAACCTTAGTCTGTCAGTCTCTAACCAATGATCTGATTTATGATTCCAAACTGACAGCTGTAGTTTTCTTGAGAACGAAGCATGATAACTAGCCACGCCTTCCCAAGCCCTACACAAATGGTTTCATCCCGATTGACACATACTAATAAACCAATGTGGGCATTTGGGGCAAAGATTATTTCAGCGCTTGTTTCTGATTGGTTCTTAGATACAGACAACTCCAGATGGTGGTCAGCTTGTGAGAAAATGAGATAATATTGCAAATTTGTTGAGCAACAGTTTGCATGTCGATGTTACATCTTTTGAAAGTGTGGGGAGAGCCTTTGAAAGCTCAGTCTTTGTGGTTCCGTCCAGTGGTTCACTGGTTAACATGTCCATGTCACAATGCATTTGATTTAGAAGAGATACAGTGAACAATAAGACGGTGGTTACGTCTCAAAAAGGTCAGTGACCTGATGCGTGAAAATACGGCTTGCGTGTGGCGTGGTCAGCTTGACCTTGCCAACTTTTGCTGTCCGTGCGGCGTGAGCGCTTGTGAGTCAATACTGACAATTGCCGCACCTCGCAGGGTGAGGGTTAAGACTAGATACATCAACACCATTTTCCAAAGTTTTCTTCTGTTCTTTGTCTAATTGTTCACATAATGAGTGTTTTAATCCATTAAGAACTTAAGTTGGCGTGTTTAATTGAAAATAGTAATAGTCCTGCCGTCTGATTTCGGACACGTGAGGTTATAAGCCTCCCTACTCTCCTCCTATCCCTGCAGTGCTTCCGCTCTGATGCAGGCCTATTCTACCCGTCAGAGCAAAGTATGCTCTGCTTTTATTTCTGGTGTGTGTGTGTGTGTGTGCGTTTGTCTTTGCGACGTTATCCGGCCATTTTCATTGTTACACACCCACGTTATCCAGTCACCCGACATTAAACGGCCGACCGGATACTGTTTTAGTGCCATTTTCGTGTTTCCCACCCTTTCTTGCCCAACGTCACCAAATTTCTTGGAAATCATGGTCCAACCGGATGTCTCTAGTAAACTGTGTCGGAAACACACAGCCTGCATACACGCGTGTAGTGTATGGCCTCTAAAAAAGCGACCGGATTAATGCGGTAGAAAACATGTTCTCTGTATTCGCCAGTTTGGCACGATCAAACAAGATGGACAGAGAGGAGAGTCCGGTTTATGCGGTAAGGGTAAGTAGCCTAGTTCTGTTTCAAATGTTGTCATAGCTTGTTTTCTGATGTTGACTGAAAGAATTTATTTTCAGGAAGACCACCCAAAAAACAGTAACAAGGTGGAGAGAGGGTTTTCTTTAACAATTCTCTTTTCATTGTAGCTTTAGATTCCATTTGTGTATCCAGTCCATAGAGAACAAAGCAATAGATTGCATAGTGCACGCTTCATTGGTTTTGATTGGAATGAATTCAGTAATAAGAGAATAAAATCCCTTAGTATTTACAAATGTTTTGTTGTTGTTTAGTTTTGCTCATGTTGTTCTTAATCTGTGTGTGTTTTTTTGTTTTTTTTTCGTTTTCTCTCTCTCTTTTGTTTTGTTTGGTAAATTTAAGTGCATGAAATTATTGACGTAGATCTTGTCAAAGAGATGCATAACAGAATGGCAGTTTTTGTAGATGCTTTTTTTAGTTGTTTATTTATTTATTGTTTCCTTGCAGTCACATTCTAGATGGATACAGGATCAATATATCCGGTTTAATACACCCAAACGAGAAATGGCTGATTACTGAACCTAAGGCATAAGAAATATTACCTTCTTCTTTCATAAAAACACATAATAGATATTTACACTGCTGTTTCTTCACTTTCATGTTGTCCACTGCCTTCATGAACTTTTCCTTCATTGATCTTAGCCATTGTCGCTTTTTTCAATGGGTTAATTATTGTTATATTAATTGCGTTCTTCTAATTTTTCCACTGAAGAAGGAAATGTTATTTTGGTCTTTTTATTGCAGATTCTAGAGAATGTAGACTATATTGATGAAGAAATGGACGACGACCGAGATGAGGATTATATCCCAGATTCATGTTCAGGGTCTGACTCTGATGAGGCTTCACAGTTTATCCCAGTAGGCATTCTCTCTCTCCTTCCACCAGTACACAATGAAGCGAAACATCAAGATAGCGACTCTAATCCAAAGTCAAATGGAGAAACCCCATCCACTGAGAATGAGCTTCAACTGCATCAACCAGCTTCTCGTACAGTTTCAGATCAACAGTCGTCAAACAAGAAATCAAAGTCAGACAAAAAGCATTTTTGCATTTTTTGTGGTAAGTCACAGACTGAACTGAAAAGGCATTTACTGTCAAACCATCAGAACGAACCCTGTATGTTTGATTTTTTAAGTGCTGGCAAGCAAGATAAGAAAGATGAACTTGCAAAGCTGAGAAATGCTGGTGACCACATTCATAACATCGAAGTCCTGGAAGAGGAAGCTAAAAGATCCAAAGTTAGAGAAGGATGATTTCGTTCCCTGCTCAAAATGCCTGGGGTACTTCTTGAAACGAGACTTATCTATATTAATAAAAGTGAAACCTTACGACAATTGCAGCGCGCCTTTCGCTACTCCTCCGTTAATGCTGATTTGGTGGCCCTCAGATTTTATACAACGCTTAGTATAGAGTGTCGCCGTGTCCCCGGCACAAAAAATACCCAAAAAATTAATAACTCGCAGAACGTTTGTATTAGTTGCTAGGTTGCGACACATTGGCGTTCGGTCTATTTTTCGGCAAATTAATGTAACTAATATTGGTTCTGGTATATACTGTATCACACTCACAAAACAACTTCCGGTTAGGACTGGTTTGAATGATGAGATTGAGCTCTAAGACTATGAAATATGAAACTTTGTATGTGTATTCCCGATGTGCCTAGACCAGGAAAAAGAAAGGGTCTGGAATTGGGAAATTGACGCTGCAGGGCCAAAAGTACAGGTTTGTGTTTTCAATATTATTCCTAGGAAAATATCGTAATATTTCTTTCCCATTAACACATGACGTTATCACTTCCTGCCATGTGCAAACAAACTAACCCGTGCGCAAATCGTAGCCATTTGACGGATGCTGGCGGGACGCGCAGGACGTCAACGCGCAAAAGGAGAGCAGTAAAATGTATCTAAAAACAAACAAACAAAAATAAAATAAAGCTAAAGGAACAGGCAAATGAAGCAGGTCCATAATAATCACCCAAAACTGAAACTAATAAATCGATTTATCCTGGGCAGGGCCGGGAACTCAGCTAGTGGCGTCATAAATGTCCGAAAGCGCCGAGTTCTCAGACCATACCTAAGAAACAAGCTGTCCGCACAGGATGATTGCTGCTCCCTGCCAAGGAAGGTGATGAGGGCCTCGGGGAGATTTTAGAATCTCTAAGAAGAGATCGTATAACATCAGTTGTGAAGAATGACAGCTTGATCAAGATGCTAGCCAGACAAGACTTTCAGAAAAATGGATATGACAAGGACAGACATGCTCACATTCGGAATAAAATCAGGGAACTGGGGAGACTTCTCATCACTCTGAGAGAGAGGACGAATCAAGATTCTGCGCAACTGAGAGATTTTATTCGACCAGGTCATTTCTGAGATGTTATGGAAGCTACCAAGGAAGTTGCTGGGTACACAGAAGATGGCCAGTGTTACAAAGTGCCTGCACTAGCCATGAAACTCGGACACAGCATCCACAAATGTTCTGTTAAAGGCCCAAGCAATAGAGAGACAAGATCTTTCTACAAGAATGGACTGCGATGCATTCAATGAACTGTATGCAATACGGTGGGAATCAGAAATATCTTCACAGGCAAACAGGACCTTGTACCAAAATAAGAAGAATAACACAAAAGAACTCCCTCTCTCTGATGATGTATCAAAACTAGCAAAACATCTTTCAAGTCAGGCTGAAGCAATGAGGGAATATTTGGTCACTGAAAAAGATGTGGAAGTGAAGCAAAAGTGGTCGAGGCTGACTGAAATTACCTTGGCTGCCATCATTCTATTCAACAGGAGACGACAAGGAGAAGCGTCCAAAATGACTGTTCCAGACTACACTGATGGATTATTGAAGCAATCTCATAACGATGATGTTCTGGCCGGAGTTTCGAATTTTGAACGAGCACTTTGTAAGCAAATGACGCAGATTGAAATAAGTGGAAAGAGGGGTCCCATTATTCCTGTTATTCTTACAGATGAAATGAAAGTGTCTATGGAGTTGGTACTGAAGATAAGACAAAGTGCGGGTGTGTCGCCCGATAATCGTTACTTCTTCGCAAGACCGAACCGTGAATCGTTGGGGCACATGCGTGGAAGTGACTGCCTAAGAAAGATGACAGAAGAGGTACCTTTACAACAACCAGAATTGCTCAGATCAATAGCATTAAGGAAACAAATAGCAACTTTGACACAGTTAGTCAATTTAAAGGACAATGAACTGGATGTCATTGCACAGTACATGGGATATGACATACAAGTACATCGTGAACATTATAGGCTACCAAATGGTACGGTGCAAGTGGCCAAGGTGGCAAAGCTCCTCATGGCACTGGAGAAGGGACAGGTTCTAGTCAATGCTGACCTGGATGACGATAACTTTGGAGAAGCCGAAAGTAACCATGAGGATGTTTCCAGCTCTGATGATGATGTCTGCACTACAGGGGAGAGAGGTAAACATTGCTAAGCAGTCTTTTAATTTAAATCCTTCCTTGTACCGGGACATATTAAAGGCTCACCTTTGTAGCAAGAAAAAGAAGGCGAAAGAAAAACGAAGAGAGAAGGAGGGGGGGGGGGGGGCATAGACAGAGAGAGACACACACACACACACACGGAGACAATATGAGGCTAGAGAGACAGAGAAAGAGACTAGAGAGACACGGAGAGAGAGAGAGAGAGAGGAAGACGTGAGAGAGACAGAGGGGGGGGGGAAGACTAGAGAAAGAGAGAGACAGGCTCGCAAAGGGGGGGGGGGGGGAAGAGAGAATCCAGAGAGAGAAATAGAGAGACTAGAGAGGGACAGATAGAGGGAGGGCGGGGGGGAGGGAGACTGGAGAGAGAGCCTAGAGAGGGACAGTCATAGAGCGACGGAAAGGGCAATGTGCGAAAGGCACAAAGAAAAAACAAATCTGAATGTATGCACTATTAAACTATTAGTGTTTTAAATATTTTTTATAGCCGATTCTCCAAGCTTTCAGTAATTCTATATTTCCTTCCTCCTCTTGACAGAACCCCTCCGTCTGCACAGTAACATACAACAAAGCCAGGTGTCACCTGTGAAGAGACAAGCAAAATCTGTCAAAAGAAAAGGTAACTTTTGTAAGATACCATTTCAGTGTGTAGATTCGGAGTAACTGCGGATGCTCTGTGGTTTTGCCTTCTCTCCCTGTAATGTATGAATAATAATGTATAAATAGTATTTGGTATAATGTACGGAATAGTAGCCAATGATCTAGTCCGGAAGTGAATGTCAGCTGATTCAGGCTTGCAGTTGTCCGTGTCCTGCCTTCCACCATGTCACGCGGTCTACAAGAATAAAGTTATTGTTGTACCTTACTTCAATCTTTGTGAAGTCTATCTTATATGCTGTCATGCCCAAATGACCCACATAACAATGGCGACGAGGATGGGATTCAGAAGGCACGAATTTGTCTTGCAAGTTTAACTACAGGTCTGATTTCGAGTGGGAAAGTCAAAGTTACCTGTCATCGATAGATCTAGATCTAGAGAGATCTACGTACGTACAACCAGACATCCATCTAACTGATGGCTTCTTCCTTTATAGGGAGCTTAGGGGAGTTCAACCCTCAAACGTCCACTATCACGGACTACATTGAACAATTCCAATTCTTTCTAAGAGCTAACCAGATCGAATCAGCAGACAGAAAAAGAGACATTTTTGTGGCTGTGATAGGTCGTACACATTTCAAACTATTGAAAGACTTCGTGGCACCAGACACCATAGAGAATAAAACTTTTGATCAGGTTTGCTCAGTACTCAAAGAACACTTTGATCAAAAACCTCAATGTTGGCAATGGACTGGTTCCAGTGTGTGAAAAGATGTTTCTAAACACCACTGGAATCACTCAGCACATGATCAGAGATCAAGTTTGTGAAACTGGGGGTGCAGATATTCAGCAAGCCAAACTTCCAGGAATGTCCTCAAATCGCGTGAAGATTAGAGAGTTTCTCAAGTCCCTGAGTACCATTCCTTCTCATTATTGTAGGAAGAGCTCATCAAAAACCTATGTTGAGCAAGTTTTCAATAGCAAGGCTGAGGTGCATCAGGAATTAAGAAATGGTGTGAAGAGAAGAAGAAGTCACCATCATCGAGACAGGTTTTTATTGATGAGTTTGACACCGGCAATTATGCACTCTTTCAACCTAGAAAAGACCAGTGTGACACTTGTGTCTCCTACAGTGAAGGTAATGTCAATGCGGAGACATACGTCATGCATCGTCAGAAGAAGGAGCAGGCACAAAATCAAAAGAAGACGACAAAAAAACTGCCGCCGAAAGCAACGGAAAGATCAAAATGCTGACCATGGATTTCCAAGCAGTCCTACTGGCACCCTCGTTAAAGGCCTCAGCGTTGTATTACAAGACAAAGTTGTGTGTTCACAACTACACCATTTATGATGCCACCTCAAAGGACGTTACATGCTATGTATGGCATGAGGTTGAAGGTGGCTTGACAGCCAATGAGTTTGCCTCATGTCTCTGCCACCACCTAAATCAGGATCTTACGTGCAAAGAGTACATCCTTTTTTCGAACGGCTGCCCATATCAAAATAGGAATGTAACTTTATCCAAAGCCTTGACTTTAACTGCCCAGACAAATAAAATGGAGGTCGACAGCGTTCACCACATGATCGAGACCAAGCTGAAGAACAAACTGATATATTGTCCTTCTGACTACATTCGTTACATCACAGAGGCCAGACAAAAACCCTTCCCATACAAGGTGGAGTACCTCAACCACACCTTCTCCAAGGATTTCTCAGAAGTCTGTGCCATTAAAAGCATCCAACCAGGGAAGAAAGCCGACGATCCGCAAGTTGCAGATATCCGATGTCTCCAGTACACACCAAATGGTGGGATCTCCTATAAGCTGGGTCACGACGGAGAGTGGCAGAAGCTGCAAGTGAGAGGAAACTCCACCCTTACAGAAAATCAGCCTACACGTCTGCATCCAAATAGAAGGAACATTCCAGCAGCCAAATACAAACATTTGCAAGACTTGAAATATGTCATTCCCCCAGACGTCCATGGGTTCTACGATGACTTGCCTCATGATTAATACATTGCAAGACAGCAACCTGTATTGCCAACACATCAAATTTGCTTTCTGGCATACTTTACTTCTGTCACACTGATTAGATCCCCTGTTTTTTTAAATTAAGATGTTTATAAATTTTAGACATTACTGCACCTTTCATTTTCATCCGCAACTTGTGATGAAAGATTAAAGCACGTCATTGATTATGATAATGTTCATGTATATATAGCTCACAAATACAATAAGTTTTTACCACTTGAATTTTGTTAACACCCTGACATTCACTCTTGGTGGTTTTTGAAAGTTTATGTCATATTTCAAGTGCCCTATTGATGAAGTACTCTTTTCTGTTTTATTTCATCTTATGTACACCTTATATATTATGTATCTCTATATCTCTGTGACAGTACCACAAATATTTCTATTTTCCGCAGCCTGTTTCCTATTTTACGGAGATCAGGGCAAAAGAAACATTGAGATGTATATACGTTTATTATTTATTGTTTATTATTGTTGTTTCTGTAAACAAACCCATTACCTCGATAAAATGATTTAGTAATTTTGTTGGTTTCAATTTTGTCCCTTTTGACTACTGACACTTTAAATACATGTGCTAAGCCATACAACGAAAATAGCAGCCATTGTTTTCCAAGAGAAATCAAGAAGTTTGATTTTAGCCAATTCCTGGGTTAAGAAATCTGACTATGGCGACAAGAATTCAGGTGCAGCAGATTACAATGGTTTGTCGGATACAAGTAATATTAAAGTTAGAGCAAAACAATGACCACCTTCATATCTTATATACATGTACTTTAAAAACATTTCTCTTTCCATTCCCATGAGCAGCGGTGCCAAGGCCCATGTAGTCCTTACAATCTTACAATAAATGTTATGAGCAATACGTCGATTGCTTTCAACAAAATCGTTACACTATGCATTAGATTGCCATTTACACGACCAAGAATAATTAATAATTTTATTATTTATCCCCATACGTTTGGCCGCATACAATAGTTAACTTAACAGTTACCAGGTTCCAAAACCATAATTAAGAAAAGAAAAGCTCTCTATTCCAGCAGATAAATCGGAGGACGAAAAACGGCCAACCGCCAAATATATCACTCGCGTTGCAGCCGATAAACGTGCGACCCGCTAACCGTGTAACCACCTGTCAATTATTCGCTAAGCATGTACGACTGTAACCGTGCGCGAGCGCTAAACGTGCTACTGCAGTCAGATTTATCAGCGCTAATCGTGTAAACGCCTTAATTAATTAATTTCTTAATTTTCAACAATAACAATTCTGGGTATTACTGTTCACTATAAAAGCATAAAATTTGCAACAATTCTGCTGTTTTGGGTAAATAATACATAATGTATTATGTTTTTTCAACTTTTCTCAAAATGCACTCTCGTGTCGGACATCGACGATATGTTGATGTTTCACAGTCAAGAGTTAAAAAAACGGCTCAATGAACTGCAATACTTTATATCAGTGGCAGAAAAGAGGCTGACGGCGGAGAAGAAAGAAGTGCTTGATGCAGAAGAAAAACTCTTGTCTGTGCAAAAGAAAATTAATTTCATTAAGGGACATTACAGCAAAGCAAATATCAATAAAAGCGACCAAAGAGCAAGAGAAAACTACAGAGCTGTGAAAAGACTTGAGTCTCAGCTGACAACCAGCCACAGACAGGCAGAGGAACTGAAGTGTGAGTCTAAAAATCTTCAAGACAAGCTGAAGATGCAGGAGGTGGAAAATCAAGTTTGCAACTTGGAATTGGAAAGAATGAAAGAGGAAAACTAAAAATTGAAGGAAAAATTAAACAGGGCTCTTCGTTTACAAAAGCTTTACCAAAAACCTGCCAGTTACCATAGGGAAAAAAACCTTGAAACACCTTCTTGTAAAGTTTGCACCAAACTGTCCTCGAGAATTAAAGATTTAAATTCTGAGATCAGATTCCTGCACTCTAATCCCACGTGGGAACCTAAAGAACTGCCGGACGCATTTACAAAAGTTCAAGGAGAGTTTTCAGAGGAAACGAGGCTGCGTGTTCTTGAACTCCTGGGTCTGGATATAGCCACAGCAAAGATTGGCCCAGTGATTCAGTGTATCAGCTCAAATCTGTTTTCACTAAAGGTTTGTGACAGCCTTGTTCCAGGTAAAAAGGCATGCCGTCTTATCGCCGACGAGGGGCATGCTCTAAGCAAATGCCTCATCAAAGACAAGTTAAAGTCCTGCAGCTACTTTGGGCTTCACAAAGATGGCACCAGCAGGAGGCGACAGAAAATTTTGGAGACTTCTGTTGTTCTTGGAGGAGGCGAGACTTTTTCGTTGGGATTCTCCAGCGTGGCTTCAGAGACTGGAAGAGCCATTGCAGACGATGCAATTAATAAAATAACTGAAATACTTAACATGGAGACCAACAGTGAGAACATTGTGCCATTAGTGATTGAGAAATTGACTTATCTGATGAATGACAGAGCCACCAATGAAAAAAAGGTGAACCAATTCCTTGATGAGTGGAGAAAGACTATTCTCGCCCAAGCAGGAGAAGTTTAAAGGATTTCCATCGGAATTGGCAGCTGCACGGGTGTGCAGAATGGCATCCGAGATATTTGGGCCCATTGGTGACTATCTGGGCCTCAAGGATGTCTGGGAAGGCTACTGTCAGGAGAGAGGGCTGAAATCGATCATCTCTACCTACAAAGACAACCGTTTCAACTGTCTTTTTGAGATGGCAGCCCAGGTTGTCCATCACACTCCTGACTTTATTCGAGTTCTGGAGAGGATCAAGCAGCCAAACAAAATGCTCCAGTCCCTGCTGCTTGATTTGAAAGACACCAGAGTTCAAGGTATGCTGTTTGCCTTGTCTGTGATATACCAGGAAATTACAGAGCCCCTGTGGGAAACCATCACAAATGGCCGAATCAGGTATCTGGAACTGGCTGAAATTATTCAGCCATTGCAGGAGAAACTAGCTAATGGCATCTCTGTGCCACCCAACCAGCTTCCTCTTGATGGTGATCCTGAAATCATCAGAGCCAGCCTTGAAGCCATTTGCAGAGGTTTTGCAAAAGCCATCAGTGCTCAGCTTCAAGACTTCCTGCCAGGAGGTAAATATTGCCAACTCCACCAGATTCAGAGCTGCAAAGGGCTGCCTTCGCTCACACAACCAATCTTGTGTGTGAACACCACTTTGGTGGCCTTGATTCGAGTCAGCGGAAACGGCCAAATGCGTCCCTTCATCACCACACCACAGTGAAAATCTATATAAAAACACAGCAAGGAAAAACAATTCACTGCTGCGAGGAAGAAATGCCCAGACCTGAAAAAATTACATGTGAAAGATAGTTCTTTTTGCTATTATGTCTATTCCTTTGACATGAAAGCGAAGTATCGTAATTTTGTAATAAATGAAAATAGGCCTAAAAACATCGAATGATGCTTTCTCCTCAACAATGATGGCCTCCCTCCTGCCTTTGTTTTGTTTCGACTTTAAACTTCCGGTTGCGTTTCAAGTTAGAAGGCATGAGTTTCTGTGCCGTCTGCCTTATGCACAGGCCATGCGGGTGTTACTGTGCCAGTTGTGAGCTGTTTTCTACCTAGATCTACATAATCTGTGTTCCGATTGTGCGTGTTGTTTTCTAGATAAAGATATTTCTCCCGGGCAGGGCCGGGTAACTCAGCTAGTGAAAATAGAAACAAACTAGAGACATGGATGAGGAATATGTCAGCAGCCAAGAGAAAGTTCCTGTGGAAAAGGGCACGGATATCGGGCAAGATCCTCAGGCAGCAGCACAGAACAAGTGAAAAAAATGTCCATGCTGATGTGGTAAAACTGCGCCTGAGTAAGGAGCCTGCCGCATCCCATCCAGTCGCAGGAAGCTCTGGGAGAGGAGTGTCTGCTAAGAAGGACATCCAAGAAGCTGTACTCCATCAGCTGCCATCTGCTGACATTGATATTCAGGAAGGGAAATAGGTGGCAGTGGCTTATCAGGATGCTCCTTATCCTGATATTGTTAGGGAGAAACTATCCAGTGGTGACTGCATTGTGGACTTTGGTAACCCCTGCAAAGCTCACAGTACATTTAAATGGCCAAATGGACAAGATGTGCAATCAGTGTGCAGGAAATTTATCATTCAAGTAGATATTCCCAGTGGAGGGATATTTCGACTCTTTATACACAGTTTCAGAAAGCCTTTTTTTAAATTAGGTACCACAAGAGTCGCCCGCAGCGCAGCAGAAATTCGATGCCCGCTTAGCGTAGGTCTACTAGGCTAGTCGGCTTTGGCGGCCTATGAATTCACGGGTGTCTTTAAAAAACCAATATATTGGCCAAGAAATGACCTACAAAGCTATATTTGGTATCATTGGAAAGGCCGGAAGCCTCGCTTTCACTCTATGCTACTTTCGTTTTCATTATTCACGGGAGAGGCGAGCAGTGCGATGTGGAAGACTTCAAGTAACGGAAAATACACCATATTCTGCTTCAAAAATAATGAAAGTTACCTCTACTGAAAGATAAACTTATTTTCTCTATTCGAGCCAAAATTTGTGACAAGAGGACTTTTCTTGATCTAAAAATCGGAGATAGTTTGTGGATAGTTCGCCCGTGGACAAAGGCCCCTTCTTCACCTCTCACTTGATAAATTCAAGAGCGTAGTACCGGCCCCCTGCATTTTGAGGCAGATTTGGCCATGGGATGTTCTTCTTGTATTTCCAATGGATGCTCTACATAAGTAGTTTTTATTTTTTATTTTTTTCTGGGATACTTTCACAGTGCTTTTTCATGTATTTCAAGTTAATATGCCGTATTTTATAGTATTATACATAGCATTGAAAGTGGATGGGTTGCTCAATGACGGAACAGCCATGCTGCCCGTTCCAGTTCTATCTTCTCGGGTCTTTACATTTTTTGTTAAGGTTTATTGGAGGCTGTTTTATCGCAATATATGACAATTGATGTCATACCTCGTTAATGAGCTAGGCCATAGCATCGTACGTTTTAAGGTTTATTAGAAATTCGGGAATGAAAATCCGAATCGACAGATGTTAGTTCATTGGTATCCGCCATTTTTGTTTCCCCATGTTCATGGTTGCCATGGGGACTTATGCCAATCGATTTTCCACATTGTCAAAATTGGGCAAAAAGAAAAAGTTGTATGTAGCGAAACCCTGCGTGAGAAATAAAACCCAAACGATACAAAGAAAACTAAAGAGAAGACAGAAAATACCCAAAATTTTCGGCTTTCTGCTTCGGTCGGCTTGGTTTTTCCCTTATAAAAAACATTCAGAAGGCTGGGACTGGGGATTCTGTTATCAAAGTCTTTCCGATCCTCTGTTACTTTTATTGAATTTTTTAGTGGTAAGTTATATAACATTTTGGTTAGAACACATCGGGTACCAGATCAAAGCCAGGAAACTTCTTTACGGCGAATAGACTATTATTTACTAACTCCTCTGGCTTTCTTCATGTTCTCTACAGAAGCCTTTGGGTCATTTTGGCTATCAAGTATCAGAAAATGTTTTAGCCCCACCACAAAAAAAGCGAAGAATTGATGACAGTGATGATGATTAAGTAATAAGATCTGTTACAATTGTCATCTCCTTCTGCTCAGTTATTTTCTATTGTTGTATTTTGTGCTTATCATGCATGGTATAATATGCTTCTCATGTTGAGTTGTAGCCTCTTCTGCAATTATGTGGATCTTGTTGAAGCATTTATGACCCTCCTCCCTTGCCATCATCAAATCTTAGTGTCTTGCAACACTACCACATCCTAAAGTATTGCTCCTAGCTTTATTTTGACCTCATTTTTGAACTCAGCAGGTGGAATTACCTACCTGTTCTGGTTCTTTTCTCAATATCTATAATACTTAAGACAAAATTATAAAATTTCCTAAAATGTCTGCTCATTCTTGCATTTTCTCCGCAAACGCGTAAAATTGCGCGACTAAATATCTTTTCAAAGACATTGTTTCGACTATAATTAGATGTCATTCCTAAAAAAGATTAGGCTGTTTCCATGCCACCTTTCCAGCTATTCAAAGAAGTTTTAAGGCTTTCTGGGTATAATTTTTGTTTCTACAGCCTTTCAAAAATGACATTTCGAGCTGTTTTGAGCAAATTATTGCTGAACTTGTGTGTTTTTTTTTAATTTGAACTTCTCATTCGATTGGGAAGTTATCAAGCTAGACCTTAGTTATTTGTCTGAGTTAGAATTTTGTGTTGATGTAGCAAAAATATTCTATTGCAACATCTATACTTGGTCTATTTCTTGTATTATGTTGTCCTGAATACGCATGTATGTATTTTCTTAGTCAAATGTTTTGCATTCTTTTGGAATTGTGGTGGACTAAAGTACATTTGCCTCATTTACTACATCAACAGAGCCAAAATGAAGGCAGAGAGGAAAAGCCAGTCGGCCCTTGAAGTGAAAGAGACGCCAGCTCAAAAGTCTACATGCCTGAATGAGCAAAAAAACATTGCACGACTTGGAAAGGAGAGGAAAAGGGCCCAAGCCTACAGGGACAACCTAACCCCACAAAAAAGGCGTAGGATTAATGAAAAACGTATGACTAGGTATTATGCCAAGAAGGCGGCTTGTCTTAATGTGGTTGACTGTGAGGAACATTTTGATTTTGTTGAGGTTGGGGTCACAATTGTTGATACAGCTTTACACAAAAGGGATCAAATGGTTCACACTGATAGAGATGAAACAGTCCTGGTTCACTCTGATAGAGATGAAGCAGTTATGATTCACACTGATAGTGATGAAGTAGTTATGGCTCACACTGATAAGGATGAAGCAGTTGTGGTTCACATCGAAATTGATGAAGCAGTTATGGTTCACACTGATAGTGATCAAGCAGTTATAGTTTACACTGATAGGGATGAAAAACCAAGAAAAATATATGTGTGGCCAGTCTCTGACATTGCAGACTGTTGCACGGTTTGACGCGCCAACTGAACGCGGAAGTTTGGTTCTGCACCAAGAAAAAAATGTTGTGTGTGTAGGATTCAATAAAGACCCTTTACAATTTTCCAAATACCTCGCTACTTCTTACCTGATTTGCTGTACTGTTATTTCTATTATAGATGGATCCACTATGCCAAGAAAACGCAAACAATACAGCTCAGGGAGGAGCACTCCTTCGGCTACATACATGCGGCAAATTCGTCAAACTGCTGAAAATGAAGAGCCTGACGTGACTGAAGCTCTAGCCGCTGAATTATCGGACACGGTAATTGTACCAACTGTACCTTCTCTTGAACTCGCTCCAAAGGTCACCAGACTGTTACCAACTACATTACGCTACAGTCCCAAGGCTTTTACTGTTACAAGCCATGTGGGGAATATGACAGTCACCTGTGATCATTGCCAAGCTACAAAATTTCCTGGATAAACAAAGGGCATGTGTTGTAGTAACGACAAAGTAGACTTTGAACCACTGCCTCCTCTGCCAGAAGATTTCAGGGCCTTATACTTCAACCAGTGTCCTGAATCGGAGCATTTTCTGTCTAATCTGAGAAAATATAAGTGTGCTTTTCAAATGACCTCCTTCGGCTGCAATGAAGTAACTATTCGTGGCTGGAACACAACATTCCGAGTTCAAGGTCGGGTATTTCACCTGATTGGCCCGGATGAAAGCCCCAAATTCCTACAGGTGTACTTTATGGATGGTGAAATGAATCAGCTGGACAACAGGATGAAAATTACTGAGGGTCTTCAGCTGAACTTGGTGAACAAAATCCAAGATGTCCTTTTGGGAAGCAATGTGTATGTCAGGGAGCTTACAACAGCAATGGAATTTGGCAGGTGCAACCAAATGGACAATTTCATCATCGCAATACATGAAAGTTGCCTTCCAATTGGAGAACATCAAAGAGGTTACAATGCTCAAGAAACTAATGAGGTGGCCATATTGATGAATACAGATCCTGTTAGACAACGGGACATCGTAATACGCTTGCACGATGACTCACTGAAGCAAATATGTGAGATTCATCCTGCATACGATGCCCTGCAGTATCCGCTTCTATTTCCCAGAGGAACATACGGATGGAGTCTGGCTATCAAAACGTCCAGCAGACACAAAGTTACCCAGCTCCAGTATTGCTGCTTCCATTTTTTCCAACGCAATGGAAATTACATCATTTTAGCAAGGCGGCTGTTCCAACAATTTTTGGTGGACGCGTATGCAAAGATTGAGACAGAACGTCTGCACTTTTTACGCAGAGAGCAAAGCAAGCTGCGAGTAGGCAGCTACGGCGCACTACGGGACACCTTGATTGCTGGAGATGGTGACCCAGAGAATGTGGGCCAACGAGTCATCTTACTAATAATAGGGGGCAGAACAATCCACAGCACCTTCAAAGTTCCATTGGATCTAACTCGGACAGAACAGCCTCTTTGCTCCATCAAAAAAGGGACAGCACTTGCCCGCCTCATCAGGATTGCAGTGCCATCATAGTTGATGAAGCCCCCATGTCCCATAAGTTGGTGTTTAAAGCTCTGGACAGATCGGAGGCATTGCCACTCTATTATGTGGCGACTTTCGGCAAGTATTGCCAGTCATTTGGAATGGCACAAGAGCAAATGTGGTCAGTGCATGTCTCAAAAAATCATCACTATGGCAATATATACCAGTTTACCAGCTGAGAATCAACATGAGCGTTCTGATGACTGGTGATGCAGAAGTAGAGCAGTTTGCCAATCGTCTACTGTCACTTGGGGATGCTTCATTGCCAGTGGTGGAACAGCCGGACATTGTTTGCCTGCAGCCTTTTGGGAGAGCCGTGCAATCCATTGATGAGCTGATTACTTCTGTGTTTCCTAACTTTCAGGAAAACTATGGGAACATAGAGTGGCTTACTGAAAGAGCAATATTGGACCCCCTCAATGAAGCAGTAGCAAGTATCAATGCCAAAATGTCCAATTTGGCACCTGGAGAGCCAGTTCAATAATTCTCAGTAGATGCAGCCATGAGCGACGAAGAGGCCATTCGCTACCCTCCAGAATTTTTTAATTCAATGAAACTCGCTGGACTTCCTGCACGTATCCTGCAAATTAAAATCGGCATGCCGATGATGCTGATGCGATTTCTGGATTCACCACGCCTCATGAATGGGACCATGTGCACAGTGACAAAGGCACTAAGCAATATAATTGAAATCACCATTGCAACAGGCCGTTTTCAGGAAAAGGGCACCTCATTCCAAGGATTATACTCCAGCCATCTGATACTGCCCTACCCTTCACATTTCAGAGGAAACAGTTTCCACTGCAGCCCTTCTTTGCCCTGACAATCAACAAGTCTCAGGGCCAGACACTGAAGACAGTAGGATTGGACTTGAGAACACCAGTATTCTCACATGGCATGCTGTATGTGGCGCTGTCAAGGACCGGGTCTAGCAACTCCATATTCGTGATGGCTGGCAATAACAGGAATCGGAATTTCGTGTTCACCGAAATATTGTAACAGCATCAAAGGTAAGAAAAAAATATCGCTATTCCGCACCTCCTCTCACCATCCTTGCATGCAGGAAACCGTTCGTAGAACGGGTAATTATGCTTGTTTGGTTATATTTCTGTTGACAAGATTATTCAAAGTTTGGCATGGAATTGAGGCACGTTACTTTGAACTTTAAGAGTAAGAAGCCAGAAAGAAAAAGTGGTGCAGCATACCAAGCTGAATATAGAGAGAGACCAAAGGTGAATCCTCAACAATGGGAGAAGTACAGAGACAGAAATCATACATGTCAACTTATCTGAGTAATTTGTGGGACAATCAAAAGAAAGTGAGACAAGAGAGGAAGACCTAAAGGCAAAGGGAACTGAGGTGAGTTGTTTTTCATTATGTAGGTAATTTCAGCACTTATCTGTGCAGTTATTCTGAGTGCTACATTTTGCTCTCATTACCTTCAAGACTGCTCTTTAATGCTGCAATAGAGCCTTTTGAGTCCACAGTTTGCCACAAAAGGCTTTGTTTACTCCTGCTTGCTTCATTACCAGAAGGACTATGGAAACAAAAACACCCTTTGCACCGTTCAGAATTATGCATCAGAAAAAGTCAGTAAATGTGGCTTATGTGTCAAATTCAAAGGTGCACTTTAAAAGTATGCAGTTCCATGCATTGAACATTGGAAATGGCTGGAGGTGAGCAACAAACACCCCAGATTGCGTCATTTTACAGTCACACACAAAACAAAGTGTCAACTCTGTCATGATTCAGATGTTGTTAAAACTCACACAGAGAGTGAGTTGTTGTTGTTTTACCAGGGCCATGAGAAATTGGCTGGTGGCCTTGAACGGTCCTCGCCAAATTATAGTTGGTGAGTAAATAAATGTAAAGTTAAACTGTTAGATTCACGCTTGTGGGTTTTAATGTTCGTGATTAATAAGTAATGGAGTAGGGGTGAAACAAGGTGGGGCTAGTTGACATTGTTAAGTATGACTAGACAAGTTTTTGCACGTTAACTGGCTGGTAGAATAGTGCAGACGTATTACTACAATTAAAATGGTGGGAGGTTTCGACCTATGAGATAGCTGAACTAATTGGGCCAGCGGACTTGCACGCTGGGTAGTTAGATAGTATAAGACATCGTGTAACGTTCAGATTTGGTGAATACAGACGAGCAGAAGCATCGTGTCGTGAAGTATCTCCGGTTGACCAGTACCTGAACTGTGTGCTTTGAAGACAAGAAGTCCTTGCTAACGGACTGACTGAGCTCTAGAAAGAAAGGTCTGAGTGGGCTGACCTTTGAAAGCCCACGCTGCGCTATATTGATGTTCGCGCCTACCAGTAAGCGTGACCAATGGTACTATATCTTATTTATTCAAGCATAATTAGAGATCGGAGATAGAGAGAGAACTACAGCCTCATAGGAAGACTAAGGAAACCCCAGCTGGCACTCGACCACGAGTGTCCTGTATCATAGATCTATTGCCATAGTATGATTGGAATAATATAGCACATTGTTGATGAATTGAATAGTGATTGTGCATAAAATATAGTCTTTTGGCAACTGCTTAAATTACCTACAAGCCGAAGAGTGCTTCTGTAGGCTTTGAACGTACTGGGCTCTCCTAACATTTAAGCCCCTATGATTTATGGAGAGGTTGCCTGGCGACTGGCCAGTGGCGACTCAACTGTCACTTTAAATTGATATCTAGTTTCGTATAATATACCTATTTGCTATTGATTGCAGTACCTCCATAGTTACATGAATATCATTGGTTAAGTTATTAATTAGAGTTTTTTTGGTTTGAATATATACCCCTATTGTCTTTTGTTTTGTTATTAATATTTATGTAAACTATGGCCTGACCGGCCTGACATATATACGCTCTAGTTATTTAATACTTTTCTTGTGTGGTTGTGTCCGAGTGTGAGTTAGCTGCCTCTCGTGCAGTCGTAACATCCCCAAGACCCTAACTCTGCTCGTGACAAACTCCATGAATCAGATGGCATATTCATAGTTAAATTACAAAAGAAAAATTCACAAAAATGTTCCAACGTGACTGACATTACCACTGCAACAGCCTGGGAGGTCTATCTTGTAAAGACAAAGACATCCTCGCCATGATCTCCCTGGACGTGATGAGAGGGGTGACTTTATGAAACAAACTGGTCTAAAGAGACAGAAATCCTCCAATTCTACACAGATATGTATAATTAAAGGTTATTCACTTTCTTTATTTCAGGAGGGCAAAGGAAGCAGCCAAAGTGGATAAGCCCAGCCCACATCCTAATCACAAACAGAAACTAAAAAGGTCACTCGAAAGAGTGTGCAAGACTCCCACAACTACTGGAGAGAAAGAAATTTTATACATTCAGAGGGCATCCATGACTCCAGTAGAGAGGGCAGCCATAAATCAAAGGGAAAACAAACGGAGGAGACAGAAAAAATCAAGCACATCACTTCCTTCATAACATTCAACATAAACATCCTTCACAACTCCTTTAGCTAACAGTGAGGCATCTCCTACTAAAAGTGCAAAGTACAATGCAGTTTGGAGAGTCAACAAAACCTTGCCGAAATTGAAGAAAACCAAACTTTTCATTATGAAACAGCTTATCAACTCCTACTCTCCTGATACAAAGAAGAAACTATTTGGTCTCAGTAGGTCCTATCAGGAAGATGACAGCTGTGAGCCCTCTAAACGAAATGACAAGAAGCCAAGAAAGAATAAGACAGTGCCATCAAAGAGAAAATTGTGTATTTTTATGATACAGTTGCTTTAGACATACCTGACAAGAGGTTTTATTCAAAGAAACTGAAAAAACAGAGAAAAGTGTTAAATAGACCTATTTAGCTTATATATTTGGATTTTGTGTCTAAATACCCTTCATGCAAGGTTTCAAAGCGAAACTTTTTTAGGTGTAGGCCAAAACATGTTTTGCAAATGAAAAGCATAAAGCTCAGACAGTATGTATGTGAGACCTGTGAGAACATACAGTTAATGTTTAAGCCTCTTTGCGTAGCAGGGTCCCTATATGTATCTGTCACTGCTGCTTTAACTCACTGACTACTTTTACCGCAACTGTTGGCGGTAGCCCGATAATTGCCTGTGTACTTTTACTGCAACCCCTTGCGGTTTTCAACTTTCGTATTTTTTTTCTCGCCTTATCCCCGCAACAGTTGCGGTAAAAGTGCCAAATATAATTTCTATGGCCAACTGGCCTATCAAGGTTTTTTGCAAAATCAAAATTGGACGAACGGTTGGCCCGCAGTGAATATTTTATGACAACAACTCACGACTGCACAAATAAGCAAGATGGCAGCAAGAAACTTGTTGATGATTTTGATGAGAAAACGAAGTCAGACTTAGATCTAGATCCAGGGGAAGATATTTATGATGATGATGTCAGAAACCCATCATATGAACCTAGACCTAATCAAAAAAGTCTCAGTGCCTCCAGTGATTGGTAAAGGTGTGGCTAACCATGTGTTAAGGTTCGTAAATTTTGTAATATTTTTTACCCATATTTCAATCACTCATCACACACACACAAATAACACCACACAATGTTGATTGTATTTTATAACAAGTTTATTATGTCAAAAAACAACATAGAAAAAATTACAGCTATGTCAATTAGGAGAGACACAGTGAATTTTTTAGTAAACCCTAAAAACGGCTGGTACACAGGGAATTGTCGGGCATCAGATGGCTGGTATTCAGTGAGTTAAATTCCACTCTTTGCCCTTATGAAGGTGACTGGCCCTCACTTAAATGTGTTGAAAGGAAGTACAACAAGTGTGAAAGTCAGTTACTTCAAGAAAATTTACAGGCAAGGTGTATCCTCACAGCATCAGTGGCATATAAATGTTGGGATCAAGTTGCCGATGAGAGATGCAAAGGTAAAAAGACCAAGCTGATTAGCAGAACTTGTTCAATGCATGACTTGATTTCTACTTTTGTTTCTCGCATGCAGGTTTTCAGCCTTCACAGATTTTTGGATAAATGGCAGCGTCATCAATTTAATTCATTAACTCACTCGCTGCCGGACCCCAAAGGTTCGGTAAAATTTCATAGAAGGCTCGCTGCAGATACCGAACGCCGTCGGTTTCAAATTCCCCTATATTTTTCAACTACAACTCGATATGCTTCGGTAATGGCATGTCTCATGGGCAAACAAGCACCTTTCCTGAACAGAACGAGAGTAGTTTTGGTTATGTCCCTTGATAACTGTATTAGATTTCGATTTTTTTTTCCAACTACTGAAACGCAACAATTTTTGCAAGATGGCAACCAAACCGAACAAATATTTTCCATGTTCTCGACCCTTACATCAATAAAGGCCTGTGTCCACTATTACGATATCAGAATTCTGATTTCCCCTCAAAACTTTGCAGAAAGTCCGTTGCGTTTACACAATTACAAAATCAGAACGAAACTGCGTGCTTTCTGCTTTCTGTTCTGATTTCCCCTCCGAATTCGAAAATAGAACTGTTTCTATTTTCTGTTCTGATTTCGGAATCCTTGACCCAGCTTTAAAATGGCGCTGAGGCTAACAGTGACGGAGAACTTCATCTATTTGTTCGAATATGAACCAGTCTTATGGGAACAAAATCTTCTAATTATCAGAATAAAGATGCCAGGAATAACTCGGCACATAAACCTCATTATCTTCTTGTGTATTATCGTTACAGGAGATGCTGTCAAGTCAATAAAAGAGCGAATAAAGCAACTTCGCAGTACATTTACAAAAGAGCTGAGGGCTGTTCGTGACAGCAAAAGAAGTGGAGCCGGAACTGCCGATGTTCATGTGCCGAAGTGGAGGTGGTTCAGCAAACTGCATTTTCTTGAGCCACATGTGTCAATCAGGATCGGTCTAAATAATTTAAATGTATTGTAAGTAGCATTGATCCAGAATGTTTTTTGCTCCACCTGAATGGTGCGTGCTTTCGATGTCGTCAGCGCTAATGTGATGTTCAGCAAATCCATTGTTTATTTGTGATACCAAATCTTTATTAACGTGGTTCTAGCTAGAACAATACCAATTTGTGTGATGAATTTACTAAGATTAAACTTAAACGACACTTCTCTGTCGTATGTATTTCATTTTTCACTGAGAGATTTTAGTTCATATTTAACTGAAACAAAGGAGTGAAATAAATTCTAATTTGTTTATTGGAGCTATCATATAGTTGAACATGAAACCCCCAAATGTGTGGCTTTTAAAAAAAAAAATCAATGAGGTATCTTTAGTTTTCTCTTTTAATTTTTTTCTTTGGGCCTTTGTTTTCAAAACGTGTAACGAAAGTTGCTAATTCTGACAGACTTTATTTTTATTTTGGTTATTGTGGTTAAGTTAGTACGTCATGTATGTTATCAAATTTAATGAGTTTGGGAACTGGATATAAAATATGTTATCTAGATCTAGTCCCATGGTCTGGATGTGTGTCATTATTGTCATGTATTGGTATTTAATGTATTGTAATTTAACGCTGTGATTTTGGTAAACAGTAATCTGGACCCTTGATATAAAATAATTTTTGGAGATTCACAAACAACAACCAACTTTGTACAAATTAGTATAGTTTTTAATACATTAATCAGAACTTAATACAGGACATAGAGTGGCAAAAGATTAAAATAGAAAAATAGAAATAACTCACTGTCTTGGCACAATTTGTTAAGAATATGAAGTTCACCATTTTATTACTTGAAAAAAAACAATTTAAAGCAAAAAAAAAAAAACACTTGACTTTTTGGCATGCTTACATTTGCACACACAAGGCAATTTAGCAGTCCCGAAAAGATATACTAGACATGTAAATGTGGGCAGAAGAAAATTTATTTATTCTTTTGAGGGAAGGTTAAACTGCCATTGCACACTGCCAACACTGTTGATATAATTGGAAAAAATCTCTCTCACACCTCTTGCATCAGCCCCACTCCTGTTTCTACGTTGACTTTGTATGCATCTTAAATTATTATCATTAAGCTTATGGTCTATTCCTGTTGAATAAGCCATATCCATTTCCTTCATCAGATAATTATGAAGGGCAAGGGCTGCCAATGTTACATTTGTTGCCTTTTCAGGGCCCAGTAAAATGGTCGTTTGAAAGACTGCAAACCGCTGCACCATGATGCCAAATGCATTTTCTGCGCAGCAGTGCGCTCTTGATAGCCTGTAGTCAAAGATGCGTCTCCTTTCTCTTTCCTGTTGTGGTACATCATACCTCTCGGGAAAAGGTTTCAGCAAATAGGGTTTAAGTGGGAATGCATCATCACCCACAATTACAAACGGTGACGGACAGTCAGTCCCTGGGAGGGGCTTGGCAGGAGGAACATGTAGGGTTCCAGTTTCCAGTCGTTTAAAGAGTGGTGAGTCCCTGAAGACTCCAGCATCCCCCGATCTGCCATTGGCCCCCACATCCACATAAATAAATTTATAACTGCTGTCAACCAGTGCCAACAGAATAATACTATGAAAATGTTTGTAGTTATAGAAGACAGAACCTTGTCCTGTTGGTGCCTTCAGAGCTATATGTTTCCCATCAATGGCCCCTAAACAGTTGGGAAAGTTCCACCTCCTCTCAAAGCCTTCAGCAATTTTCTGCCAGTCTTCCTCTGTCCGCGGAGTCTGTGAATAAAGAATATAAAACTGTATAGTGTAATAAATTGTATTTTTATTGTTGTGGGTGGTTTTTTTTGTTTTTTTTTTCAAAGCTAACCATATTAGATCTACAATGTATTATTTTATTCAAACCAAACATTAAGAATGGATGACTTTCTATTTCCAGCCCCCTGCACAAAATCCCACCACCAGTCAAGCTATCCAACAAGACAGTTTGAATTTAGGAGAGAGTGAACCTTCACCTGCGGGGTCATCCCCACTCCTTTTTGGAGAGGACATAGTGTCTACAATGACCATCACGAATGAGGAGGGGGATATTTTAAATCTTGAGACGACTGGTGAGGGAGCAGCTACTCCAGGCAAGACAAGAAAAAGGCAGCGGGAGCCTTCTCCCGATTACGGGACTGAAATTTTAAAAGAGATATACCAGAAAAGGCAGCAGAAGGCACAGAATAAGTCATCCAGACATTATTATTTTGCAATGGACATGTGTGTCCAACTTGATGCCATGGACCAACGAAAGGCCATGGCATTAAGAAGAGAAATTACGAAGCTCATGCTGGAGTACACAGCTGATGATGCTGAGTAAGAAAATTAAAAATTGAACATTGACAAGATTGCTATTTGAGTCATTTTGTTTCCTAGCTACATTTGTTTGTTGTTGTTTCTTTTTTTTTTCAATTTTCTCTGCCAGTTTCTTTTCCTTTCTTTTTCTCACCTTCCTCACTTTTGATGTTGATGGTCTGTGAGTGTGAGTCTCATGTGACAAGACACACTGTTATTGTTAGTTGTATTATTTGGCATACAGGTTATCTCTTGGGAATATTATGGTAAATGGTAGTTACAATAAAGTGAAACTGATGTCATTTTCCCTCTACCATTGCATTTTATACAATATATATTTAAAAAAATAACATTCAATAAACTAAAAACATTATAGCAAGGCTCATTGACAAACATAATTATTTCAAGTAGAAGTGATATAAAGTATTACTTGATACTGCTGAGAGTGCATTTTCTGATAATTTTTTTTCTAAAAGTAAAAGGTAAAAGATATGCCCTTCACATCAGAACCACATACCTGAAGATACTTCTCTTTTAGGACATCATAGATTGCAATACATGTTTCATGCACTATCCTGGAAATTGTACATGGAGGAATCCTGTATAAATATTGCAGATTGCGAAACTTGCTGCCTGCAGAAAAAAACAACAACAGAAACATGCATGAAACTGAAGAAATAATCAGATATTTTGCAACAACAATTTATGATTATGACTATACTCTAAAATAAATTAATGTCATATCATTATTTACATGAACAAATTAACAAACGGACTAAATCAAACTGCATTAGGCAGCCACATACATTGAGTGTTTACCTGAGGCCAAAAAACTCAAGAGTCAGTGCCAGTCGCTCCCCAGGTGGTATTGCTTCCCTCATATGCGTATTTTGTCGCTTGATGAGAGGTGTTACAAGTTCCAAAAGCACTTCAAAGTGGCACAGATCCATCCTCAGAAACGAGGTGTATGTGGGTGGGTCTTCAGCAGCCAATTCCTTTAAAAGATTGGTGTAAGCACCATAGTTTTCACGACGCTGAATCCATGGACGAACCCATACACTGCGTCTTCTTTTCTTCTTCTTTTGCCGTGATTCGATATGTTTCAGGGCTAGCAGAGTCTCAAATAAATCGTCATCATCACTGTCAGAACTGTAAGCGGACGCCATTTTGGAGCTGTTATTCTGATCAGAATTCTGACATCATAATAGTGGACACACCCTCCGAAATCAGAACAGAAATCAGAAAGTTCAGATTCTGCATCTGACTTTCTGATTTCTTCTCCTGCAGAATTCTGATCAGAATTCTGATATCGTAATAGTGGACACAGGCCTTAAAGGCTCAGATCTAGATGTTTCTAGTGACAATGCCGATGATAGTGATGCCAATCCTAGTTATAGGGAAGGTCAAGAGCCAGCCTTTCCTAGGCCTACGATTTTAGATAAACAAAAGAAGAAGTAACAACCTGAAAGTATCCATAGATCTACAGTGACATCTGTTCTCAGACTAGCCAAGTCTTTTAAAAATAAAGTATGGCTAATGCACTACCGCATTTCCCTCCTTTTAAAGTTAGGGAAGATGAACTATCGGCTGGAACCAGGTGGAAGAAGTGGCTCTCCAAATTTGAGAACCTCATCGTTGCTATGGACTTTTCATCCGAAGAGCGCAAACAAGCCCTTTTGATGCACTATGGCAGTGATGAGGTATTTGACCTGGTAGAAACCTTCACGCCAGAAAGCAAAGAATCATACAATTCGTTGAAAATGGAGCTGGAAACATACTTCACACCCAGAGTCAACACCACGTTTGAAGCATTCAAACTGAGGAAAATGAAACAACTGCCTTCAGAAAACGTAGACCAGTTTCATGACGGGCTGAGAACCCAGGCAGCACTCTGTTCTTTCACAGATGTGGACAGAGAGATTTTAGCGCAGCTCATTGAAGGCATCATCTCATCGAAACTGCGGAAAAAAGCCCTACGCGATCGGCCAACACTCAATCAGCTGATTGCAGAAGGAAGAAACGATGAATTAACAGAACAACAGACATGACAAATTGAGTCTACAGCTGACTCAGTGTGTGCTGTGGGTGGGAAAGGTGCACACACAAAGAGAGGGCCGCCCAAGGAGAAATGGAAATTCAACTACAACAACATTAACGAAGCACCTGCTGCTAAACACCAGAGGTGCAGAAATTGTGGAGGAATATTCCCACACCCACCATCCAAACCATGCCCTGCCAAAGGCAAGACATGCACTGCACGCAACAAAGCAAACCATTTTGCTAAGGTATGCCATTCCTCAAAAAAAGTTTGCGCACCAGTAAATCACGTAGCAGACGACAGCAACAGCGTGTTCACCATACAAACATCCAAAAAGCTACCCCAGACAGTAGTATTGCAGATAGCAACATTAACTAAAGTTTTAAACAGGGTTCATACAAAGTCCTGAAAACTAATTTTAAGGACTTTTTAAGGACTTCCTAAGGACTCACAGTAAACAAATTAAGGACCTGTGTGCCCGTGACCAAGAAATATTACAATTATATAAGTGGTGTGCAGCACTCATCAAAACGGGATGTTTCTGTATCCAGAGTTCAAACATAGTAAATTCACTCATAGGTTCAGTTATTTCAAAGTATCAATTATCCAGTGTGCAATTGGAAGATTTTAATCTCAAATGTTTCAACTGAAACACAAATTTTAAGGACTTTTTAAGGACTTTGGCATTATTTTCAGAATTTAATGACTTTTTGAGTACTTATTTTTTCTTCTATGAAAATTAAGGACTTTTAAGGACCTGTGTGAACCCTGTTTATGAGAGAGCTGCAAAGGAGACCAATGAGTATGCAAAGTGGCGTCAGCAAGTTTCAGGAAAAATAGACGGCGCGTATTATGAGACCACTGTTTCTGACTTTTCACCTACATAAACACTCTGATGGGCATTCATAGACTACCAGAATATGCAATGTACTGGTCAACAAATATTTCCACCTAAATGACTCGAGAGCCCAGCCACAACGTGGTGACCAAGGCTATGATCCACTGAATAAAGTAAGGCCAATGCTTGATATTGTGCAGACAAATATTGCTGCTTTGTATCAACCCAATGTGAACATTAGTTATGATGAGGCAATGATTGCCTTTCATGGTCGCTTGTCCTTCAAGCAATATATAAAAGGAAAACCCAACCCATGGGGTATCAAGGTGTGGCGTGCAGCTGACGCCATGACTGGTTACCTCTTGAGATTCTCTGTCTACACCAGCAAAGCGATTGACCCACTGCCCCAAGGATTGGGTCATCATGTGATCATGCGTCTTGGAGAACCCTTCCTGTACAAGAATCACCACTTTTTTTTTTGACAACTACTTTTCTTCGGTGCGTCTCGCTACAGACCTGTTGGATAGACAAACTTACTGCTATTCAACTATTCGAAGCAACTGAAAGAACTGGCCCCATGACTGCACTTCAAAGGCTGCAATGAGAATGCAGAAGGGAGATATCCGTTATAGGCAGCAGGGGAACATCATAGAACTGGCATGGAAAGACAAACCTGTTGTTACGATGCTAAGCACCAACACCACACCAGGTGTCACAACGGTTCGTCGTCGCTCGCCAGCTGGGTTTGTCAACGTTGAGGTTCCCTCTATCATCGCAGCCTACAATGGGGCAATGGGTGGCGTGGATCGCTTTGACCAACTCTCCTCCTACTACCCTGTGGGACGAAAGTCTCGCAAATGGTGGCGTTATTTGTTTCGATTCTTGCTGCAGGTCGCCCTTATCAACAACTGGATTATCTTTTCCACATCGAATTGCCTGCGTCCCAAGGATAAGATTAAGAGTGAAGTTGCCTACCGGCTCAGTGTTTGCTCTTCCCTAGTGCAAGGCAACAGCAGCAGAAAGAGGAAGGCAGCCACCCAGCCAACAACAGCAGGTGTGGGCAACGCAAACCTCCTGCAGCACAGGCTGATCAGAATGACAGGCTCAAAACGTGTATGCTTCTGGTGCATGAAGTGCAAAAACTATGAAAGCCAAGGAGAGGCTCATGAAACAGTATACAGCTGTTGTCTTTGCCAGATTAGACTGTGTAAAGGCTACATAGTCATGACAATCTGAAACAGTAAATTCCTCGACTTTGGTGAGTACAATTTTGTGTTTCTTTTTTTTTCTTTGACAGTGACTTTTGGCAACTCACATCTCTTTATTTTTTTGCATGGTCTAATGGTTGAGAATATGTAAATGATGCACTTTATATTAGGCACTCCAAACTCAAATTAACTTTATTATACAAATCTCTCAAACGTTAAATTATTAGAGAGATCTTTTTGTTCTGATTTAATTTGATACCAAAATGAGCTTGATACGACAATATTTACGGAAGTTATGACTTTTTCAAATCGGCAAAAAATGGGCCATTTTTGGGAATTTTTGAACATTGGAAAAAGTGAATTTTCAGGCCAGTCTCGCTTTATTTCTCTCTATACCGTGCGCGCTGTGTAGAGCGCATTGGGTACATGTGTCAAACAACCGGGTCTTTTCACTATTTTTAGTTCGTCCAATGAAATAATTTCCCTGGCATTTGCTGCATGATAGTTCACTGTAAAAATGGCCGCTTCCATGGAGTGAAGTTTGTGAAGTTTGCTATAGATTTTGACGATGAAACGAGCAACCCTCAACCTCTGGCGAGGCAAACAAGCGTCAGCATATCTTTACGGCTGATGAAGTGATTCAAGGATTGTACGATTCAGACTCGGATGAACAGGAATTTGACCAATATTATCCAGAAAGTGATCTAGAAAGTGTTCATTCTGACAGTGATGGTGAAGAAACGGATTCTAGCGATGACAGCCAGTTGGATAGGCTTACACCTGGACCTAGTAGGGGTGGTGGGCGTGGCAAGAGAAATGTAAACAACGCTAGGCCTGGGCCTATAGATGATGCACAAGGTTTGGGTGATTGATGGAATAAAACATTTGTTCCTAGTGATCTAGATCTAGGTGTGCAGTTTGACAACACAAATGTAGGTCCACAGAATATACCGGACAGTATTTCTGCAGAATCGGATCCTATCGAGTTTCTCAAACTATTCCTTGACGAGGAATTCTGGCAGAACTTAGTTGAAAAAAACAAACCTTCGTGCAGCACAAGTCAAAGAAAGCAAACCAAATAGCTACTATGCCAAAAATTATAAGGAAACTTCTGTTGAAGAGTTCAAAGCCTTTCTGGGTCTACGTATCTATTATTTAAAAAAACTCGCTTTTTTTGTAAAATGGTGCACCAATCGAGCTCAAATTTTGCATACAAATTTCTTTTGGTCTGAAGTTGATTCCTTGCTACACTCATTGCTGAACACTCTCCGTAAGTATTTTTTTGAACTACGCAAATTTGCATTTGTTCCAAATAAATACCATCCGGGCGTGAGTTTTTATGTGGCATGACGTCACTGAATTTGCGGTCCACCGTGCGATCTCAACGTCCGGTTCCCCAAATTTGAAACCGTGCTTCCGAGTCCATCCATAACATTCGCGGTTCTTGCTGCACTTTGCTGTGCCAACGGTCAAGTAATGCTCCCTCCATTGCAGCCACCCCCAGACCTACTCACAACACTTTTCACTTCCCCCCCGCGAATTTCGCGGGTTCAATACTTGTGTATATAGAAAACAGCATTCAGAAACCGACCTACGCGTCATATTGCGGAGTGATGGGAAACATTTTGTCTTGGAAACACCGGGATTTCCAGCCGTGATGCAAAGGGACAGGTTTTTACAGCTCTGGTCATTTCTTCATTTAGTAGATGAACAAGATCCACATGTTGACAAAACAGACAAAATATATCCATTTCTGAACGTTTTGATGGAGAAATCTCAGCATTTCTATAATCCAAACAAACACATGAACCTTGACGAGGGCATGATTCCTGCAAAGAATCGTTTGTCAATCAAACAGTACCTGAAGGACAAACCTGTGAAATGGGGGGTGAAGTCATTTATGCTGTGTGATGGGGAAACAGGATACATATACAATGCAGAAATTTATGTTGGGCAAGGTGAGGTCATGTACCCAGAACTCGGGTGTGTCGGCAATGTTGTAGTCCGTCTTCTCACGGGTGCTGACGCGCAAAACAAGGGACATGTGTTGGTAATGGACAGGTACTACAATTCAGTGACTTTGTTCGATCACCTGCATAGAGTTCAGAAAACTGAAGCTGTAGGCACTGTCATGACAAACAGGAAGCACTTCCCAAATGAGATGAAGAAGAAGAAAATGAAAACTCGCGGCGAGTCCGATTTTATGTGCCGAGGCCATCTCACAGCAATGGTCTGGAATGACAGGAAACCGATTCATTTCTTGTCCAACTATCATGACCCAGGGGAGGTGGAGACATGTTTGAGGAGGAACAAAGATGAAACACAGAGTGAAATTGCGGCTCCAAAGTTGGTCAAAACTTACAAGTACATGGGGGGGTGTGACTTGAATGATCAGATGACCCGTCTGTGTAGGTCACGCAAACACTACAAGTGGCCTCGCCGCCTCTTTATCAAGTTTTTGATGTGGGCCTTTTACAATTCCTACGTGGTATACCTCAGGGTAAAAAACAAGAACAACAAACAGACAAGTTTCAAGCAGTATTGTGATGAGTTGTGTTCAGCTCTGATTGGAGGATTTCGCACTGCTCACATTCAGAGAAATCAACGCATCGATGTGGATCAACGTCTTCAGTCAGGCCTGCACTTCCCAGAATTCCCTGCTGAAGGGTCTAGCGGCCAGTGTGTTGTGTGCTATCAGAAATACATCAGATAAGTCAAAGCCAACCCTGGAGTAGCATACAAGGATGTGCCAGTGCACAGAACAAAAAGTTCCATTCGGTGCCCATTATGCCAGGCATACCGCTGTGTCAAGAGAGGCTCTACATGCTGGCAGGATTACCATTCCAAAGTGGAGTATTGGAGATAAATTGAAGGTAATCCACTCTGGATCAGTCTGACAGTGTTCTTTGTTGTTTTTTGTCACGATTTTATCTTCTATGCATGCATTACCACCATATGGTAGATTTTCAGTGCGTTCTGCTCAGGAGCCCGGGAATAGTGACTAATAAGGCTCAGGTTGAAAGGGTTAACCCATACCCCGCCCGCTACCCGTAAAGCCCGCTGCCCCGTCAGTGACCTTACTCACGAACAATCTTATCTGGGGTCACTGACCCTTGCCGCTAGACGATGACCACATACGCTGTCCACGTGGTTCGGTTTTTATTGATCGGTATGAAAACATTCGCTGCTAAGCCTTATCACGCTTGATAATGAATTAACCAGCAAAACCTTAGTCTGTCAGTCTCTAACCAATGATCTGACTTATGATTCCAAACTGACAGCTGTAGTTTTCGTGAGAACGAGGCGTGATAACAAGCCACGCCCTCCCAAGCCCTACACAAATGGCTTCATCCTGATTGACACATACTAATAAACCAATGTGGGCATTTGGGGCAAAGATTATTTCAGAGCTTGGTTCTGATTGGTTCTTAGATACTGACAACTCCAGATGGTGGTCAGTTTGTGAGAAATGAGATAATATTGCAAATTTGTTGGGCAACAGTTCGCATGTCGATGTTACATCTTTTGAAAGTGTGGGGAGAGCCTTTGAAAGCTTAGTCTTTGTGATTCCGACCAGTGGTTCACTGGCTAACATGTCCATGTCACAATGCGTTTGATTTAGAAGAGATACAGTGAACAATAACACGGTGGTTACGTCTCAAAAAGGTCAGTAACCCGACGTGTGAAAATACGGCTTGCCCGTGCGGCGTGAGCGCTTGCAAGTCAATACCGACTATTGCCGCCCCGCGCAGGGTGAGGGTTAAGTACAAAAGCTGTATCAATAAAACTTTTTCAGAACACTTAAAATATTGTAGAGAACATGCTACAGCACAAAGCTGACTTAACTGATGACATTCTACACCAAAACATCAGTCAGGAAGAAGCAGAAAATATTGCATTAATTCAGCTTGAAGACGTTGTACTATCCATGGGTGGACATCCACTGGAATCATATGGTCTTGAAAAACCACGAAGAGACGCTGCAGAAAGAATAGGACAGGATTATCGCCGTGAGCTCACATATGATCTTGACGCTGAAAAACTCAAATCTGATAGAAATCAAACTATGATGACTCCTGATCAACTAAATGTATTTTTGACATTCATTCAGGCAGTTAGAGAAAAAACAAAAGGAATATTTTTTCTCGATGCTCCAGGGGGATGTGGCAAAACATTTCTCATAGAATCCATACTGGCACACATAAGATCTGAAGGCAAGATTGCAATTGCCACAGCTAGCAGTGGACTGGCGGCAACACTCATAACTGGTGGCAGAACAGTTCACAGCACGTTCAAAATTCCTTTGCATTTGACAAGATCTGACCAACCAATGTGTTCCATCAAGAAAGGCACATCACTTGCGCGACTAATTCAAGATTGCAGTGCAATAATTGTAGATGAGGCACCAATGCTCAACAAGATTGTATTCGAAGCCCTAGACAGAAGCTTAAGAGACATTACTTCAGTCAATGAACCCATGGGTGGCATTCCAGTTTTGCTGTGTGGTGACTTCAGACAAATTCTACCCGTCATCAGATCTGGAACTAGGGCCAACATTGTAAATTCATGCATCAAAAATTCGTATCTGTGGCAATCTGTGGCGCACCTTTCCTTGAGTACAAACATGCGTGTTCACCTGCACAATGATCAAGATGCAGAATTATTTGCCAATCTGCTTTTACAAGTTGGAGATGGAACGAGAACAGTTGTTGCTGAACCAGATATTATCAACATCGAAGAGCTTGGACACACTGCAGATTCACTTGAAGATCTCATCAACAAAGTTTTCCCAAATTTCATGAACAATATACATAATGCAGATTGGTTGTCTGAAAGAGTTATCTTAGCGCCATTGAACGAGTCTGTTGCTAAAATCAATGACAAGTTAACAAACATGATGCCTGGGCCAGCAAACGTGTATCGATCTGTCAACACAGCCATCACAGATGACGATGCAACACATTACCCTACGGAGTTTTTAAATTCCATCGAGATAACAGGCTTACCACCACATATCCTCATGATTAAAATTGGGATGCCTGTAATGATCCTTCGTTCTCTCAATCCCCCACGTTTAATGAACGGAACAAGATGCACTGTCACAAAATGTTTAACAAATGTGATAGAAGTAATGATTTCCTGTGGACCACACAAAAATGAAAAACATCTCATTCCCCGGATACGACTTCAACCAACTGACACCGCACTGCCATTCAACTTTAAACGACAACAGTTTCCATTGCGGCCATGCTTCTCCATGACCATTAATAAGGCACAGAGACAATCGTTACGTGTGGGTGGACTGGATGTCAGGACTTCCGTGTTTTCTCATGGTATGCTGTATGTGGCATTGTCACGCACAGGAAAGAAAGATGCTGTGCACATCCTCTCACAAAGTGGAACAACCAGCAACGTCGTGTACAGAGAAATTTTTGACTGAGTGGCATCTCATCAAGGTAATAACATTTTCTTTGATTATCACTATGTTACTTTAACTTTCATCACTAACCACTAACCCCTCCAACCCGTTCATTGAACGGGTAAACATGCTTGTTTCAATGATAATGACAATAGAATAGCACGTGGTGAACAGGGATATGACCCACTATTCAAAATAAGACCTCTATTTGACATTATTTCTCCACTTTGGCTAAGGTACTTTCAGCCGGGGGAACAACTATCCATTGATGAATCTATGGTCGGTTTCAAAGGCCGTGTGCATTTCAAGCAATACTTACCAGCGAAACCAACGAAATGGGGGTTCAAACTTTTTGTTTTGGCTGATTCTACCACAAGTTACTTATTGAAAGCCAAAGTCTACACAGGAAAGGATGATTTTCTGCAAAATTCTGGGGAGAAGTTGGGAGATTTTGTGGTTTTGGACTTGCTTGAAGGATTTGACAATGTAGGGCATGTCGTATATTGTGATAATTTTTATACTTCGCCTGGTTTATTTAGAAGGCTCAGTGACATAAATATTGGTGCAGTTGGCACCTGCAATGACAATAGAAAGGAATTTCCACAGCAACTAAAGAAAAAGTTCAACAAGAAAATGAAACGCGGAGACGACCCCATTTTTGCAAGGAGTAGAGAATTATTAGCAACCACACTTCATGACTCTAAGCGAGTTAGTCTGTTATCGACAGTGCATGCAGCAACAACAATAGATAAAGACATTAGGAGCAAAAAGGAGCAGAAATTCTGAATACTGAAATTCTCCTTTTATTTTTGTTATTAATCATTATAATAATAATCGTGCAGCATTTATTCGAATGTTTTTATTAATGAGTCGCGAATCCATGTCTGTACGAATCTTTACTAAATAAAAAAGAGGGGAACTTCCTGTTCCTCCATGATGGTCTGTTAAAATCAAAACGTTGTTGTTGGATTCATCCTCTATCTTTTAAATATCTCTTTCTTTTATGAACCATCTACCCTCGTCTATCACAACCTGCGCTACATTGCTCGACAGGCTACAGGACTGTGAAGAAACCTGAGTGTGCAGAAAGCTATAACAAATTTATGGGAGGGGTTGATCATTTCGATCAAAAGAGTGGTTATTACCCTTACCCCTACAAGTGCCAGAAATGGTACTTACCACTGTACCATTTTCTTGTGGAAATCAGTTTAGTAAATGGCTACATTCTGTATAAACAAGCAAACCCTACTAGCAAAATGTCATCAAAAAAAATTTAGAGAGCAAGTGTGCTTGAAACTGATTGAACCTCAAGTTCAAGAAAAGGCTGCTGAAAGACAGCGTCCTGCGACACCCCACCAACGGCCTCCCAGAATCAATGTACCCCACTACGAATCTAAATACCAGAATGAGAAATATAAGCCAAACTGTATTGTGTGTAAGTCTACAGGCAAAAGGTCTCAAAGTAGATTTTACTGTGAACCTTGCTCAGTTGCTTTGTGCCATTACCCATGTTTTGGCATTTACCATACGAGAAACGATTATAGAGAAGCAAGGCTGAACCACCAAGACCCAGGAGTACAGCAAAACCCCAGAAAGAGGCAAAGACAGCAATAGAAACACTATACATCACATAACAGGACATTGTTACATAAAAATAATTTTTAAAAAGTAGGTGGAATTGCTTGAATTTTTGTTTATATTTTTACATTTTGTTTTGCATGCATTCAAATGTTTGTCGTAACAACACACTACCATAATGTCGTCAAAGAAAGTATAATGCACACAAAAACTGTGCAAATCACATTAGAAACCATCCTTCATATTTATGGTAATAATTCCCTTCATAGAAATGGTTTACTCACTGTGTAAACAATATTTATGAAGTCTCACATTAATTTTTTTGAAAAGTAGGTCATCCAAGATGGCTGCCATAATCACATGACCTCATTTGCATAAAATGACCACATAAACATATTTTCTATCCAATAAGAAACATACCCTGAAAGTTTCATGCCTTTATCTCCAATAACAAATGAGCTATGAATTTTTTTGTAAAAGTAGCTAAATCTGTCAGAAATTGCACAGGGGCCTTAGCAATCAGGGGAATGAAAATTAAATGGAACCTTAGCAACGTAAGTGTTAAACAACAGAAAAAAATGACTCGACAAAGAAGATTAGTAGGAATACTAACACCATCTCAAAGAGAGAGGCGGAAACGAAGAAGAACTCGAACAGTTGAAAAAAGAAACAAATCATGAAAATGTCCCTCCTTTGCCTTTACCTGCTCACCCTGACCTTACAACAAATGATGAAAATGTTCCTCCATTGCCTATACCCACTCTTCCAAGAGCATTTGTGTATCTCAACAACATTTCAAACAGAATGTGACGTGGGCACACTAACAATACAGTGCCTTCATTGTATGGCTCTTAAGTTTCACGGAGAAACAAAAGGCATGTGCTGTTTAAATGGCAAAGTCGACTTGGAAACATTCCCATAACCTCCACCAGTACTCTTACTTGCAGCTCTGTTAAGAGGTGAAATACCTGATTCTATGCATTTTTTAGACATCATCAAAAAATATAACTGTACATTCCAGATGATGTCATTTGGGAGTAGTGTCACGTCAATTTACATGCATGGAATCCGAACTTTAGAGTTCACGGCCAAGTGTGTCACCATATTGGCCCACTTGAACCTAACAATGAAGAAGACGAAGCTTTCTTCAGGTTTATCCTTTAGACAACCAAGCGGATGAAGTAACTTTACGCGGTGGCATTGCTGGTGGATTGCGACATGAATTAATCTTAACGTTGCAGGATATTTTGCACACCCAAAACAAATATGTGCGAAATTTGAAATCTACATATGAATTTGCTAGGGAAAACTTCCATTCATACAAGATTGTTATCAGTGAAGAGGCCAGACCAGCAGGAGAGCATGAAGAAGATACAATGCACCAACTTCACATGACATTGCAATTCTCATGCCTAATGACCCAGTCGGACACCAGGACATTGTACTTCACACTAGATCTAATCAGCTCCAGAGAATATATGAACTTCACAAAGCATATATGACACTCTGTAATACCCAATTCTTCTACCGCACGGAACTGATGGGTGGAGTTTGGCCCTAAAAATGAACAGTCGTAATAAAACCGCACAACTCCAATTTTATTGCTTCCATTTTTTTACTAGACCCGACAACTATCTACTGCTTACCCACAATTGTTCCAACAATACTTGGTTGACTCGTATGCCAAAATAGAGTGTGAGCGTCTCCAATTCATCCGCAGACGACAAGGCCAGCTGCGTGCAGACAACTATAAAGATTTGCGAGATGCTGTTATTGACAATGATGGAGATCTACAAAATTTAGGACAGAAAGTCATTCTTCCTGCAATATATGTGGTGGACCCCGCTACATGTTTGAACGCCAGCAAGATGCTATGGTGTATGTTTGCAAGTTCAGTCGCCCTGATCTATTCATAACAATGACAACTAACCCACAGTGGACAGAAATAAAAGACAATCTTAGCACAGGACAACAATCACATGATAGACCCGATTTAGTCGTGAGAGTCTTCAGATTGAAACTTCAAAAGATAATGGGACTTTTAAAAGATGGATGTTTTGGTTCTCTGCGAGCATGGCTATATTCCATTGAATTCAAAAAACGTGGTTTGCCTCATGCGCATATACTTTTGTGGCTTGATGCAAATGCTTCCACTCACCCAAACACAATTGACAATGTTGTATGTGCAGAGATTCCCAATAAAGATACTGATCAGGAGCTTCATGAAATAGTTGTCAGTAACATGATTCATGGTCCCTGTGGCGAACAGATCAGCTCAGCGCCATGCATGAAAGACGGAAAGTGCTCCAAGAACTACCCACCGCCTTTCGTGCAAAATACAGAAGTAGGGATGGATAGTTACCATGGCACTCTAAAACTAACTGGCAGTTCAACACGGGTAAGGTCCGGTCAGGGTAGGGTCCTACTTCGCTCGACCGCTCAGTCGCGAACCAGTCGGGAATGTTTACGGCGTGTGTGTGCGTGGCTGTTGTGTGTGAACGATCGCCGTGCGTGTGTGTGTATTAGCGTGTGCTGTGTTCGTGTTGCATTGTGTCTGTGCTAGGCCTACTGCCACTCAGAATGTTTAGCGGTAAAGATGGATGACCTGTGGAGTGATTTTGATTCTGTTTTCTGGATTATTACTAGATTATATCCTGCTTAATTAGTTGTTTTTGTGTAGAAAAACTAGATCTAGAGTCTAGACTACATATTGTAGGAGGCAGAAGCCAACATGGCATGATTTGCGGCTAGATAGTCGATCTAATCAACGAAACTTTGAACGTGTTTCGAGAGGTAACAGAAACAGGTGTGTAAACTGTGTTTTCGGTTGTTTTAATGGAGGGTTAATCTAGGTCTGGATCTAACATTCAAGCATTAGGAGCTTTTCCCACCCAACGTCATGTAATCAACAATCAAGATCAAGTCTAGATTATAACTAAAATAGTCTTTGAAAAGAGTTCTATATCCGCAGGATTTTCAACAATTTCTTTCACAGAATGTGTAGAATTTTAGACCCAGAAAAAATACCCAGATTCTAGACTCTAGATCTAGCAGATTCTTTTAGGTCTACTTTGCTTTTGACAGTTGTGCTTGTGAACCACATGGTTACAAAATGGGGACGAAATGTATCGTCTGGAACTGTAAGACTGGATATGCTAGTCAGAAGAAAATTGAAGATGACAAAATACCTCTTTATAAATTTCCGAAAAACGAAGAACAAAGGAAAAAGTGGGTTCAAAATATCCCCAACAAAATAACTTTAGATGAAATAACGGAAAATCATGCTGTGTGTGCCCTACACTTCAGAGAGAATGTGCCTCTTAAAAAGGTGGGAAGATATTGGGCCCCCACAGAGCCACCACAAGCAGACAAAATTGATGCACCAAAATCGCAACAATCAACACCTGCACCCAAAGATCGTTCTACAAAGCGGACTTTTGCAGAGACTCGTCGAAATGTCAATGTTCCCTTAGATGAGTACAAAATTTATGTGGAAAACGATCAACTCAAATTGGTAAATTTTCATCTAGAGCTGGAGGAGAGAGCAAGTGCCGACCATATGATAGGACATTCAAAACGAGAGGATCAGTTCAGTATTATAAGTGTCGACAGGTGTGGACCAGTTCACAAATTTTGTATATATTTCACGTTAGAAAAAGATGATGGAAAGAAAGTTAAAGTACTTAGTTATGAAGCCTACACTAGAATGAAGCATGCCAGACACCCCCTCTTTCCTACTTATGTAAACACATGGAGCCAGTTCGATGAACTTATTCGTTTTGTGCGAGATCTAGAAGTAAATAGTGACACAAGTAGTGAAAAACACGATTTCATTTTACGCCAAGTGGAGTTACTGAACACACTCAAAAACCAAAAAGTATATAATAAAAATGACCTTTACCAAGCTTTTTCATGGTACACAGTTTCGACATCCCTGTACAATCGCATGAGAACTTAAATTCAGTTGCCTGCAAAATCAACTTTACAGAACATCACAAGGATAGCCAAGAATATGAAGGACGAGTCTCTTTTCCAGTTGTTTTTTGACAAGCAAATAGACAGAAGTAAGAATTGCATCATTATTGTAGATGAAGTGTATGTGAAAGCTTCACTGACATATCCGAGTGGATCTCTTTTTGGCTATGCTGCAGACCAGGACAACAACGGCAGCAAGCTAGCCACAACATTACTTTGTATCATGCTAAAGTGTTTTTTCACTTATGAAACCCTTACTGTATCTATGACACCTTGTCATGCCCTTACGGCTGAGTTTCTATTTAAAGAAATAGAAAATGTGATCATAAAACTGGAGTCTTGTGGTGGGCGTGTGCATGGTATCATTTGTGACAATAACCGGGTGAACCAAAAATATTTTTCTATGTTTTCACCCCAAGAAGATGGAAACCCTTGGAGAGTCAACCACCCAGCAAATACTGAGAGGCCATTATATTTAATACTAGCTGAGATCCCCGGCCCTGCCCGGGATATTTCGGTTTGAATATTAGTTTCAGTTCTGGGTGGTTTTTATGGACCTGCTTCATCTTGCCTGTTCCTATTTGTTTACTTTATTTTTGTTTGTTTGTTTTTAATTAAGTCTTACTGCTCTACCTTTGTGAGTTGACACCCTGCGCGTCCCGTACAATAGCATGATTTGTGCACCGGTTAGTGTTTGATAGTGAACACATCACAGGAAGTGATAACGAAACCTTAAAATGGCGAACCATGACTCGAAATAGATCTAAATGATGCCGAAACAATGAAAAATGAAACGTAGAAGCCTGAACATTTCATAATTTCTAATATAGCCCATGTTAATTTCGCATTGATAATATGCTGTTGTTTGAAGCCTGAGTGTGATGGGGTTCCTGAGCCTTAGGTGACCAAAGTTTCGAGTTACCAAAATATCTTACTACACTCGGCCCTGTCTGAGCTGTAAAAATGACGAATCGGAAAACCTCGAACGGCCCATTTTGTTTTCTATTTTTCTAAATTTTTAAGGTTGTTGCATCATTAAAATGAATTGATACAAACCTTGCTCAGTCTCTGAACTACTTTCAGTAATTTTTTCATGGCTCTACGTTCAGTAGTTTTTTCAGCTATAGAGCACAACCGTCCAATTTTACCCAATTATATATACTAGTAATTGCCCCATTCTTCGAATGGTAAAAAAACAAAGCTCACCAATCAAGACCGAAAGGAATCAGCACAAAGACATTGATGTCGAGACACTTTGGGTCATCCACATAAAATCGGCGATTAACAGATAGATAGGATAATATTATTAGTATATTGTGCGAGGTAGTGCGCACCGAGAATTTTTCAGGAAGAGATGATGTCATGGACTCATGACTGTGTTCGTAAAAAATGAAGGATCGGAGGTAGTCAGTTAGCGGCATAAAGCAAACTAAAAAAAATACTTCCACACCTTTTCAAGACTCCAAATCTAAAAGAGAACCTTTTGCGGGTCGAAGGGCAGGCACATGTAAAATTTCAAGCAAATCCGAGCTGTGTGAGCGGCAGTAGCTCTAGTTCGATCCTCGAGGCGTGAGAGGCCTAGATCTAGCCTTTCGACAAAGTTTTCTTGGCATGACTCTATAAAACAGTCAGTTTCATATCAATCCGCCCATACAATTTCGTGCGCGCGCAATACAAAAAAGGTCCGTTTTCTTCCGTTTCGGGAGCGTCCTTCCCGTACCGATGCGCTTATCGAGTGGTCACGGCCGTGAAGAAACTTCGTACCGCCTGGATAAATCTACTTCTAGCAGTGTTTTATGTGTTTCATCGATGGATATTTCACGATTTCTAGGTGAGTTTGAAACCTTTACTTTTGTTTTTTATCCTTTAGAGTGCACTTTATGACTGTAATTTGTATTTATTTAATTTTTTTCTCCGATAAGTATTATTGCCCACTCGCATTGCAGTAAGCGGTCGAGTCGGCGTGATCGGACATGCTTTTTTATTTTTATTCCTCTTTATCCCTCCCTCAAATGATTAAATCTCATTCAAAGAATGTTTACATTTGATGTTAGATGTTAGATATGAGTGTAATATGGTGACAGGAGTTCAAAATTGGTAAAAAAAACAATGTCACATGACCCGTCCATCGGCAAGTCCACTGGGCTCCTGTTGCTCGTCGTAGGCCTAGGGCTAGATCTAGGAAGGTTCATTACTTCCAGGCCTAAATTGTCATCGATTAGTGTTTTAAAATTGACTGTTTAAATCAAGTAGCCAGAAAGTTAGGCTACTGTGTAGTGGGAAATTTATCTTGGTATTAAAGATAAAGGAGTTATGAGTGCGAGTGTTAATGAATGAGTGTGTATGTATGACGGTAGAATTAGAAAATTAGATATAGAGATCTATAATCTAGTATGAGTATGAAGACTAGTTGGTGTGTAGGCCTAACTATTATTGTGATAAGATGCTATACTGCTTTATAATCATCAATTTAGTGTAAAAAAAAACACAACTGGTCTGTATCTAGATTATAGATATCTAGACATCTGTGTCTAATAGTTAATAGATCTAGACTCTAGATAGATCTAGATCTAAATAATATTTGAAATCGAAATTTTATATGATATAGGCCCTTGGCTATAGCCTATGTGATAGTACTGATAGAGCTTATGAAAAGATGAATATAATATAATATAAATAATAATGCCCTCTGTATTTTTTCCGTCATCATAGCAAGTGAGAAATATTTAATGTTATGTTAATTATGATGGACATTTTGTCCTTCCAACAGTGGGTGAAGAGCTTGCAGCTCTCAGGGGCAGTTTCCTGGTGAGTGGGAGAGGCAGGCCAAGGAAAACTCCAATGCTGCCATGCACGAAAAGATTGCTTCTGCAGTTAAAAACTGTTTGTGATGAAGGCAATGGACAGTATAGTGATGTAAGTAGTTAAAATTTATAATTTAATATTATAATATTATAGAGTTTTAGTGTTAATTCCATGAGGTAAATAGTAATAAAATCGCAAAATAAGTGCTAAACCATTATTATGGTTTTGAGTTTATTTAACGCCCCACCTCAACACGATCACAGTTAAAACTGGAGACGAGGCTTGACCCTTCCACTGACTTATGAGCACCAGCTGGCAGGCTACATGCACTGCAGAAGAATCAATGAGTTCGACCTGAAGATTGAAACTCACAGTATGCACCAGAGATGGATGTCAAATGCATTCATGGAGTATCTGAGTACATTTTTGTAGCGTGCAGCTGTAAACATGTAATTTACTCAATAGGCTTGTATGTTTGATTGTGCTCTCTGTGTTGGAAAGGCGGTTTTTTTTTTTTTTTTTACAGGATATGTGTCAAGAACAGATTTGATTCATAAATGTTTCCACTGAGTAAATTTTTGTGAGAGAGCAGTGAGTAATTTTTACAAACGTAATTATTGTGCGAGCCAGCATAACTTGGTCTCGTAAACAATTTGTTTTGAACAGTTTTTTTTATAATAGATAGACCGAAGGTGTGGGGAAGGATAGACGGACAGCGTAGGTGTGCATGACTGAGCACTTGTTATATCTCGTGTTTTGAACTAGGTTTAGTAGAGAGGGAAGGGGTGAGTAGGAATTAAATGTTGTTGAGACGTCGGTTGACGTACAGAAAATCCGTGATCCAGAGTAAAAGCTCGGGGTTTTGAACATGTTAAGAATTTATTGCTATAAAATTACATTTTATTGTCTTGAGTGATTCGACCTTTGATGTCGACCCAAGGTCGTTGCGTAGGGCTGTTACTTAAAATAACTCAGTTCAGCAGCTGAGCTAGAAGTGGTTGCACCAATCACAATCCAGGAATTAGACGGTAAGCTGCAGATGCAGTCCAGTATTTAAGGCCATACAGAACTTAGTTCTGGGCCACATGTAGACAATCCATTTACGAGGTGGACGGCGAGCTCTCAGCCAGATGAGAAGTCATAGAGACGCAGCGATTGAGCTGATATGTACAGTGATGGAGCATTGTCAGAAATCTACGCTCCTGAGCCCAAGCCTACATGTTTGAGCATTAAACCCACAGCGCTAATATCAACAGCCCTCACATTGTGAGGGCCGAATGGTGAGCTAAAGATTTTAATTCCATGCTGAATTTACAGCCAGCTACACATGTAGACTGTTGACCAGTACTGCCAGACCACATGCATTTCCCGCGACCACGTGTGAACTACACCAGAGCGCTCCTGGCAGAGACGCTATATAAATATGTTGTAGCATCTGCAAGCTATCCCTTGCCCTCCCCCGTTTTCGTGTTACACTGGTGAGCATGTGTTCATTTGACAACCGCCAGAGTGTATTGTACTCCGTGACCTGACCTTCTTTTCTAGTGAGTAGTTTTTTTCCTCGCCCGCTTGTTGTCAGGTGTTTTGACTCGTTCAGTAAATATTAGTATGTTCCCGAACATTCGATAACACTGTGGAGAAGGATGTTTACGCCAGATTTGGCCTTGAGTGATGTAACCTGATGACGTATTGATGCGTGATTGGTTGGTTTGTGCGAGGGCAAAGGTAACGTTTATTTCGGGAACTTTCTGTAGGAATGTTTATATATATAGACCTGTGTGAGTGGTTGGGGGGGTGAGTAAGTGAGTTTCCTTTTGTGTGGCGTAGATATTTAGTTTCGCTGGCGTCTTCCTAGTAATTTATTGTTCACTATACAGTTATTAAACTTTAGTATTATTTAATCTATCGTCGTATTTATTTTACAGCTGTAATAGTTTCGTTTTCTAAAGGGTTGTAGTTAGATCAACTAACTCCCCCCTACTATAACGTGCTAGAACAACCTCAGCTGTTACATATTGGGGGCTCGTCCGGGATCCGACCATATTCGAACGGACCAGATCTAAATTACTAGATTTATTTACATAGTTTACAGTAGAATATCATCGACAAGCTATCTACAACATGTCGGAGGTTATTGGAAGGCTTAGCCAGGAAGCGGACGCTATGGAGCTCACTGGGCAGGAGAGACGGGACTACCTCCGTGAAGGCCTAGAAAGAGAAAGACAGCTGGAGGCTCAACGACGGGAGAAGGAGGCTGAACTACAGGCTCAGGAGAAGGAGGCTGAACGACAGGCTCGGGAGAAGGAGGCTGAACGACAGGCTCAGTTGGAAAGGGAAAGGAGGAACCACGAGTTGGAGATGGAGAAGATCCGCCAGCAACGTGGAGGCAACGACTCAGCGCAGAGGACCGACGACCACGCCAGTTCTAAGAGACCCAAGCTACCTGCATTTCAGGACAAGAAGGACGATCTGGATAGCTGGTTGCTGCGGTTTGAGAGGTTTGCCGAGACAGCTGAATGGCCCAGATCCACCTGGACGACATCACTGTCTGCCCTGCTGACCGAGAGAGCTTTGGAGTGCTTCTGCAGACTACCGATCGACGAAGCCAAGGACTACGACAAGGTCAAGGAAGCGTTGCAGAAGAGGTACAACCTGTCAGAGGACGGATACAGACTCATGTTCAGACAAGGTAAGCCTGAAGATGGAGAAGATGTTGGAATGTTTTTGACCAGGATCAAGACCTATTTAGAGAGGTGGATAAAGCTGTCGAAGACGGAGGAGACCTACGAAGGAGTGAGAGATCTGTTCGTCAGAGAGCAATTCATGGATGCCTGCCCACCAGACCTTGCAACCCATGTGAGGGAGAGGAAACCGAAGACGCTACAGGACATCGCAGATTCAGCGGAGGCGTACCTGGTAGCGAGGAACCGGACGCTCAGCGGGAGCGCCAGACTGCAAAGCCGGCCCAACGGAGACAGAAGCCCACAGGTCTGTTATAGGTGCCAGAGGCCGGGACACAAGGCGACGGAGTGTCGTGCAAAGTTAAACGACAAAGGTGAGTTGAAATGTTACCTTTGTGGAAAGCCAGGCCACGTTCGGAGAATGTGTCCAGCCCAGAAGGATACGGGGCGATGCAAGCCGAACAAGGCGGCGGCGGCCGTAGTTATAGCGGCGGACGAGTCGTCAAGACAGAATGCGACGACGGCTGACACCAGCATCAACGTTCAAGCGGTAATGAAGGACGGGAAGCTACAGTTAGCGGTGCCTGTTACTTGCGGAGGATGCAGTGACGGAAGGACCGTGGAGAAACTGAAGTTACCAGTGATGAAGGGCTTGATTGGAAATCGAGCGGTAGATGTCCTAAGAGATACCGGCTGTGAAGGTGTAGTGGTGCGGCGAGCACTGGTGGACGACGGACAGCTCACCGGTGGGAAGAAACTTATCGCGAGGATCGATAACTCCTTGCTAGCGGCGGAGGAAGCCGTTATCGACGTGAAGACGCCTTACCTGACGGGCAAAGTGACGGCGCTGTGTCTCCTGGAGACCATCTGCGACCTAGTAGTCGGGAACGTGGACGGAGCGAAGGATCCGTACGACCCTGATACTGAGGTGATGGTAGGAGCGGTGACCACGAGGGCCCAGGAGAAGAGGAAGGACCGGTCTACGTCGGTGAAGGTGCCGAGGGCAGAACGGCACGCGGGAGTGGATAGAGAGGAACTTATCCGACTCCAAGAAGAAGACGAAGTCATTAGGAAGTTAGAGCAGAAGAAGATCCCAACTAATAGAGGCAATAAATCTGTTCATTTTGAGAAACATGGAGGAGTACTGTACCGGATCTACAGAGACCTGAGACAGGCGACGGTTATAAGGCAAGTGGTACTACCCGAAAAACTGAGAGAGTATGTACTGAGTGTAGCCCACGACTCGATCGTCGGAGGACACCTCGGCGTGAAGAAAACCAAAGACAGAGTTATGAGCAATTTTTATTGGCCTGGAATTGAAGGTGACGTCGCGAGATACTGCCGCTCATGCGACATATGCCAGAGGACGGTGAACAAAGGAGCGACCCCAAAGGTGCACCTGCAGAGTATGCCAGTAGTGGACGTACCATTTAGGCGAGTGGCCGTGGACTTGGTAGGACCTATCGACCCCCCAAGTGAAGGTGGACATCGGTATATCCTGGTGTATATAGACTACGCTACTCGTTACCCTGAAGCCACACCCTTGAAGAAGATCGACGCAGAAACGGTAGCAGAAGCCTTAGTGAACATCTACAGCCGTTTGGGTGTGCCCGAAGAGATCTTGTCGGACCAAGGGACCCAGTTTATGTCAGATGTCATGAAGGAAACGAATAGACTACTGGGAATTCGACAGTCGACCACTAGTCTACCACCCTGTGTGCAACGGGTTGGTGGAGCGATTCAACGGCACACTGAAGAAAACATTGAGACGACTGTGCGCAGAGCAACCCAAGCAGTGGCACAGATACATCAACCCGCTGCTCTTCGCATATCGTGAAGTTCCCCAAGAGTCGACCAAGTTTGCCCCATTCGAGTTGCTGTATGGGAGAACTGTGAGAGGACCAATGCACATCTTACGACAACTATGGACCAAGGACGTAGAGGAGCCGGAAACGAAGACCAGTTACCAGTACGTCATGGAACTACGTGAGAGGCTGGAGGACACATGGAAGTTAGCGACGGAAGAACTCTCCAAGGCTCAAGGTAGACAGAAGACCTACTACGACCGGAAGGCGCGAGAGAGGAAGTTCCGCCCCGGAGATGAAGTGTTGGTGCTACTGCCGACGAACACTAACAAGCTCCTAGTCCAATGGAAGGGACCATATAAGGTAGTCTCAGTTGTTGGTGTTAACGACTAGAGAGTCAAGATGGGTGCAAAAGAAAAGACCTTGCACGCCAACCTCCTCAAGAGATACATTCCAAGGACGTCAAAAGCAGCAGCAGTGGCAATGGAACCGAGACCTATTGTGACCGAGATGTGTGGGATGGACAACAGTAGGAGAGATATCACGCCTGAACATGTCAACGCCATAAAGGACGGCGGTGGTGATAGTGCTGAGACTGTACTGGCAGAGGACGACCTGATAGACAAGAGTCAACAAGAGAGCATGACAGTCATCGAGGACTGCGACCTGGAAAGCGACAACGGTGGAACGACGGAGGACCTTGCCGACCTAGGGGGCTGGGACCAGAAGGAAAGCTACAGAGATGTCCAGTATGGAACGCAACTGACATCGGAACAACGTCAAGAACTCTGCGATGTGGTGAAGAATTACCAGCACGTCTTCACCAATCTCCCTGGATGCTGTCAGTTGGGTGAACATCGCATCGACCTGACGACAGAAGTACCAGTTCGTCAACGACCATACCCGGTGCCCTACGCTATGCGCGACTCCTTGAAGGAGGAGCTTACCACCATGGAACGGCTGGGCATCATTCGAAGGAGCTCATCAGCTTATGCTTCACCTATTGTTGTCGTCAAGAAGAAGGACGGATCCAACCGAGTCTGCATCGACTACAGGAGGTTAAACAAGATCACAGTATTCGACCCTCATCCGACAGCAGCGCCATCGGAAGTGTTTCAGAGTCTATCGAGAGGAAAATTATTCTCTCGGATTGACCTGAGCAAGGGATACTGGCAAGTGAAAGTTCGAGAGCAAGACATTCCCAAGACGGCGTTCGTCACCATGGGCGAGCACTATGAATTCATTCGGATGCCTTTTGGGATGATGAACTCAGGAGCCACGCTGAACAGGATCGTAAAGCCATTGATCCGTGGAATGAACAATGTGACAGCATATGTGGACGACCTGCTGATTCATACAGAGACATTCGTCGAGCATGTGAAGACTCTCAAGGACTTACTGCAGAGGATGGACCAAGCTGGATTAACTGCAAGACCATCGAAGTGTCTGATTGGAACGTCTGAAGTAGACTTTGTTGGACACTTAGTGGGAGAAGGTATGATTGGCCTGTTAGAAGAGAATGTATGTAAGGTACGAGACGCACCCAAACCCACCATTAAGAAGGAAGTGAAAGCATTCTTAGGATTAGTGGGATATTACCATGAATTTATTCCTAACTTTTCAGCGATTGCATCACCATTGTCTGATTTACTTAGAAAGGGTCAGCCCAACATAGTTCAGTGGGATGAAACGCAGGAGAAAGCGTACACCTCTTTGAAGAATGTCATTATCTCCAAACCCGTGTTATGTTTGCCAGATTTTTCCAAAGAGTTTGTCTTAGCAACTGATGCATCAGATCGCGGATTAGGCGCTAGTCTTATGCAGGAACACGAGGGAAAGTTGTACCCTGTGGCATATGCTAGTCGTAAGCTATTGCCTCGTGAGACAAAATATTCGGTCTCAGAGCGCGAATGTTTAGCTATTGTTTGGGCTGTAAAAAAGTTTACTTTGTATTTGTATGGAAAGGAGTTTGTGCTCCAAACTGACCATCGGTCATTAGAGTTTTTGAACTCTGCCAAGTTTGACAGTCCAAAGTTATTACGATGGAGTTTATTTTTACAGTCTTATCGATTCAGGATTCACTACGTAAAAGGCAGAGAAAATGTCTGTGCCGATTTCCTGAGCAGGGTATTTTAAAGTAGTACACTATCAGTGAAATGCATTGTAACCCATACTTTTGCCTACTAGATGAATTGCTAGGACGGCAGTATTGTACTGTAATTGGGGACGTAGTTCATCTGTGACTGAATATTGAATTGGTGGCTGATAGAGAGTCATGATGTGTTAGTCACATTTTGATTTTATGCTATGTCATATTAGTTACCAATGGAACTTGGTGTAATTTTTGGAAAATGTAACCCAAATGGGGACTGCGAGCAAGCAGTGTTTGTGTTATATTGCAATGTTGTAACTTGTTTTGACCTAATATGATGAAGAAAGACCCTAATCAGTGGTCGGTATGTATTGGTATTTTTGGCCATTGTACGTATGAGTTATACATTTTGGAGATAACCATGTTATGTACAACAAGTTATATGCTATGATTCGTGCACGAAGCATTATGTAAACGATGGGCCATCGTTTCACCTTATACGATTTGTAATAATATCATTGACCATTGTTTCACCACAGTGGTGGCGTTGTGTTATTTTGACTAGTAGGCCTAATGTTTACTATTGGGAAGCAATGACGGTATTGTATTAGTTATGGTATTAGTGATACAAAGTACACTGCATTGTATTGTATTTGTGATGACATTCGGGAAGACACTGAAATTGTTAATAATTGTAATAGAATTAGCAACTACCTTTGTGAGATTGGGAGTACTGTAAGATTGTTATTTCAAGATATTGCAGACGCTGAATAATGTTTTGGAGTTGAAAAATATTCAACTTAAATTGGGGAGTTGTGTAGCATCTGCAAGCTATCCCTTGCCCTCCCCCGTTTTCGTGTTACACTGGTGAGCATGTGTTCATTTGACAACCGCCAGAGTGTATTGTACTCCGTGACCTGACCTTCTTTTCTAGTGAGTAGTTTTTTTCCTCGCCCGCTTGTTGTCAGGTGTTTTGACTCGTTCAGTAAATATTAGTATGTTCCCGAACATTCGATAACACTGTGGAGAAGGATGTTTACGCCAGATTTGGCCTTGAGTGATGTAACCTGATGACGTATTGATGCGTGATTGGTTGGTTTGTGCGAGGGCAAAGGTAACGTTTATTTCGGGAACTTTCTGTAGGAATGTTTATATATATAGACCTGTGTGAGTGGTTGGGGGGGTGAGTAAGTGAGTTTCCTTTTGTGTGGCGTAGATATTTAGTTTCGCTGGCGTCTTCCTAGTAATTTATTGTTCACTATACAGTTATTAAACTTTAGTATTATTTACTCTATCGTCGGATCTCGTGTTTATTTATTTTACAGCTGTAATAGTTTCGTTTTCTAAAGGGTTGTAGTTAGATCAACTAACTCCCCCCTACTATAACGTGCTAGAACAACCTCAGCTGTTACATATGTTTTAGTATGAAGAGAGATAGAACTTTAAACCTTGCAGGATCCGTCGCCCTCGGGCGCGGATTCTTTTGAATGTAAATTTATTGTGACTTAGATAACTTCATATTACATTGCCTTAAGTACTTCATAGTTGCTCCTCAGCTTAGTTGAGCATTTTCAGTTGCTATTGTATTCGTTATCTATTGTATATTTTATCTTTGAATTTGTTAGATATATAAACTTTGCAGTCTGTTACTCAAATTGATTTATTTAGTTTTTAGAGTGAAAGTTGTTTAATTGTTGTTGTTTTTTTGTGCTCGTGTGATTGGGAAGCGGACCTCTTGATCTATATTCCCCAAAATCCCGATCCGCGACAATATGTTTTGTTTTGTTTTAATTTCAGGGTGCTTGCAGTTTCATTATTTTTCTTCTGATATCTTCCCAAAACATATTGGCATAATTTTCATGTGTACATTTTCATTTTCAGCTTTTGGCTTGGTTTTGCGAACTCTTTCCTGAGTCCGCAATTGAACAGTCAAGGTTGACCCACCAAGTTCAGCACACTTTTAGAAGTGCTCAGAAAATCCTGGCTCAGAAGGGTGAAGACTGTCTGAGAGCATTTCTGGATTCTCCCCATAATGCATACTTCATCTCCGATGAACTGACTGCCCTTGGGATAACATCACAGGAACTTGATGACCCCAGCCTGTTTGAATGTGTGCCTAAAGACATCACCCTGACAAATGGAGCAGTCATTCATCTCGAAAACTACAGAAGCCGAAACCATCTGAAATCGAGTGTCATGACACAGTGGGTAAATCATTTTCTGTCAACAGACCTCAGTGACAAGAATATGTCATCAAGTATAACTGCCCTCAAGAAGGAGTATGCAGCAAAATGTAAAAATGAAGGACGGAAGCCCATGGAACTGCAGGAGTTTATGTCCTCACCATTTCCAGCAACACCGGTTGTGCCATCTACAAGTACAAGACCATGTACGTCTCACACCAAAACTTCCTTACCTGCTGAGTCCCCGTCTCAATCTGTGTCTGCAAAAGAACTGAAGGCACTTCAACAGTCCCTGAAAGACTGTCAGAATGAAATCTCCATCATCACTTTGAAGTTGGAGGCAGTAACTCAGCAGTACAAAGCAGCCTCACAAGACATTGCTTCCCTGCAAGCTTACAGGTGAGAATTTGGGTCTTAAGGAGAAAAATGTCAAGCTCACAGAGACAGTTAAAAGCCACAAAAGTTTAACCAAAACCCAGCTCTACAAGAAGAACCACCACATGAAAAAGCAGTACAAGCTTGTGCTGAGCAGCAACTCTGAGCTTAAACATAAGGTGAAGTCTTTGGAAGCAGAGGGACTGAAGATAAAAAGACAAAAATTGGCACTGCAGAAGAGTGTGAGTCACTTTAAGACAAAGTGTGAAAAATTAAAGAATGAGAAGACCAGTGTAGATGAAGCAGCCATACAGCACATACTGAATGACACCACACCGGCACTTAAGACGACCAGGGACCGTACCTGTAATCGCTTTACAGATGATGTGCGGATGACTATAATAGGCCTGCAAGAAGCTGGTGTCGCTGCTTCGAAATGTTCGGAAGTTATTGGTATTGTCGCTCGCCACCTCTTTGGACAAGAGCTTTTCGATCTGCCCTCAGCATCCACATCAACCAATATTGCTGATGAAGGTCACTACCTTTCAAAGGTCCATGCTACGGAGCGTATTCTGAAATCATCAAATGTAACTCTTCACACAGATGGAACGAGCAGGCAGAAGCAGAGTTACGTTGGACAGCAGATGACATTGAGTGATGGAACTCTGGTTAGCCTAGGATTTACTGAAGTGGCTTCAGAAGATTCCAATACACTGATGTCGATTACCATCAGCCTGCTTGATGAGCTGAGTGACATATACTGTCAAGTTACAGAGAAAGAAAAAGGGACAGTATTCAAACAGCTTCTTGAACGCATCACCAGCCTAATGTCGGATCGTGCGGCAGTCATGCAGTGTTACAACAAAAAATTTGACACATACAGAACGACAACGTTACAGACAGACACACACATGCATTTTCTTTACTGCAATGCTCATTTTCTTCTTGGACTATCAAGTTCTTGTGAAGCTGGGCTGAAGGAGATTGAAAAGGACATCTGCAACGCTGGCAGTGCTCTTGGCAGGGATTCTGCACCACAGTTTAAAAACTGGGGATCATCGTCAGAGGCTGCCACGGCCAGGCTTATTCGAACCACTGCTGATGTTCTGGGACCTTGTGGAGACGAAAAAAGTGGTTGCAGAACTGAATGGCTGGCATTCTGCAAAAAGGAGAGTCACCAGTCTGAAATCACCAGCTACCGTTCCAATCGGTTCAATTCGCTGTTTGAAAATGCCACAGCAATTTTCCATCACAGAAGCCACATCCAACTCTTTCTGTCACGGTTTGCAACATCTGCAAACCTGAAACTACAAAGTGTTCTCGCCGACATTTCTGACCATCGCCTTCATTCTCTTCTTGCTGCTGTTGGACTGCTGCATACATACCTTACAGTGCCATATTGGAACCTCATCAACAGTTCCGTCCAGTATGTTGACTTCCACCTGTATGTCAAGAAGATGGTGTTAAACCTAGATCGCTGGCATGAGGATCCATGTTCTCTCTTCAATACAGAGTGCAGAGGAGCATTTGATGGAGAATTCTTGGATGAAATCGACACTTCCCTCCATGCCGTTGCACAGGAAAATTCAGCACTGGTCACATCATGTTTGTGCCGCATGCTTGGAAAAGTCATTGAAGTCACCAAACGTCAACTGAATGACTTTTTAGAGGGGGGCGTGTTTGCAGTGGATGTGAGCGAGGAGACGAGGGCTGCCTTGAAGAGCTGCCCCCTGACAAATCTATCTGGAGAGCATGCATTCGGCGATCTGGATTATAGCATGCAAATAAAGCGGCATTCGTCTCTTCACCACCGATCTACCTCCAACATGCTCAAGCGCAACAAGACAACGGCTTGGCTGAAGGATAAATCTAACTCAGAGCGACATTCTGTTCTGGAAACCTCCAGGAAGCAGGCAAAACTGCTGCGACGAAGGCACAGACAGCAGGAAGATCTTGTGAGGCTACGCATCCAGGAGCGAATTGCGGAGAATGACAGAAAGAGAAAGGAGAAAGAGCTCCAAGCTGCTGCTGAGAAGCAGCGGATCATCGACTGTGTCATCAAGTGCGGCGGCCCAGTCAAATCTGCGGAAGATGTGCAGCTGATGCTTAGGCAGTCAGGTAGTGGCTTGGAGGCTCTGAAAGACCAGCTGAGGTACATCAAAGTTGTTCTTGGTGTAAAAAAAATCAAACTCACAGGCAACAAGGCTCAGCTGGAGGCTGCTCTCTGTGAGTACTTGACAACGGGCAAGGCGGCGGTTGATTCGTCTCCACCTAGAAAAAGGAGGAGGATTGAGGAGGATGAGGAGTTCAATGACTCAGACAGTTCTTGTAGTAGTTCTGATGGTGATGAAAATGATCCTCCAGTGAGGCACTTCACATTTGAACGCCAAGGCCAGTGGGTTGCTGTATATTATGACTTTTCATTTTATATTGGTCAAGTCATCGATGTGAAGGCTGCATCGTCTGCCACAATTAAGTTTCTGGCAGCAACCAAGGGCAGAAAAGATTACTACCGGTGGCCTCTGTCTGATGATATTGCTGAAGTGGACTCCACGTTTGTCTTTAAATGGGATTTTAATGTCACACCGGTGTCTAGCGACGGGAGAATGTGGTGCATACATGAAGTAAATTCAATTTCAAAGGCCTATGAGAGGATCAGGACTGCCCACCATTAAACGCATTTGTAAGTACCACTTTGTTTTGTATGTTTTTGGCCCCCCTCTCCAATTTTACATACTTCTTTCTCTCCTTGATCTCCCTTTCTGTCTTTCTAGTTCTACCAACCATGTGGGCGTCTCCATCAGTGTCTATCTAGTATCTATTTCTTTTCTTTGCCCCATGACCCCTTTTTCTTGTATTTTGTTTCTTTTAAACTAGTATTGAACCCGCGAAATTTGCGGGGGGGGGGGGGGGGGGGGGGGGGAATAGCTATCATGTAAAGACATGATGAAACGTGGACTTCAAGATCTAGATCTAGAGCTAGCCTAGATATCAGAGTAGATATAGATTCAGATCTAGATCTATTATAAAAATTGAAAATCTTCATCAACGTACCTGAACAAATGGATCATCACGAATGTTATGGATGGACTCGGCATGTTTTTGCCACACTGTCACTGCAGCAAGAACCACGAATGTTATGGATGGACTCCGAAGCACGGTTTCAAATTTGGGGAACCGGACGTTGAGATCGCACGGTGGACCGCAAATTTAGTGACGTCATGCCACATAAAAACTCACGCCCGGATGGTATTTATTTGGAACAAATGCAAATTTGCGTAGTTCAAAAAAATACTTACGGAGAGTGTTCAGCAATGAGTGTAGCAAGGAATCAACTTCAGACCAAAAGAAATTTGTATGCAAAATTTGAGCTCGATTGGTGCACAGATAGCCGAGCTACGCCTTTTACAAAAAAAGCGAGTTTTTTTTTTATAATAGATGAGTACATTTTGGAGTTTTAAGGCCAAAAATGACCATTTGTTTTAGACTTCCACTGAACAGACATGTGAGAAAGTAAATGTCTGAAGTTTTAATGGTGTTACTTGCATCATTTTGGCATGTTGAAAATGGTAATATTTTATAAATTTTTCAATTTTGGTCAAAATCAACTTCAGCTATTGCATGAAGTATTGTGATTACAAAGAAAATGACTGTTTTTTTTAATTCCTCATCCAAAAATTAGCAAAAGTGCAAAGTTTCAAAAGTCTAGCTCCAATGGTTGCATTTTTATGGCATGGTCAAGATTGGTCACTTTTCGCCCATTTTTCCCCTACCGTCAAATTAAGCCTTTTGCCGTTTTTACATAGTGCCTAAAAGGGTTTTTTATTGTTTTAGCACTGAAAAAAAAATTTAGCTTCATCTCTGTTATATTGTGAGTGAGTCTACAGAGTTTTATCTATGTATTTGAAATAATGAATGTGATATGATCAGCCAAAATCACCCTTTTGTGCTAAATTGGCACTATCTTTGTTGCGCAAAGTTTATTTACCTCCATGTTTAGGCCAGTGTGATCAGATTATTATTGATTCTATCAGTTTTCTCTTTCTTGTACTTTTAGACTGCCAACATGACTTCTCATTAACATTGATCAGTCAGTTGTTAGAAGCCTGAGTGGTGAGTTGTGCCTCGACAAAAATCGCTTCGTGCACTTTGGCGCAAGGGGCCGTAAATTTTCTAAGTTCCAACAAACTTTAAATCGTCATAACTCACTTACTAATTAAGTTATTTGGATAAATTAGGTATCGTTTTTCTCGTCATAACAAGCTCTATCATTGTGTGCTAAAAGTTATTAAAAATAATCATTTTGAAATTTTGGTTTGGGATACCTATTTAGAGGCTCACTTTGGGCATTTTCGAATGGCAGCTGGCTGCAATTTTTATATTACTGTGCATGATGTTTTTTCAACACATTCAATCGACAAAGCCAGATTAATGCTGAAATATTGTGATGAAATTGAAAGAATGTCTGTTGGTCATGACTGTGCTCATTGTAAGGCTCCTCTCACTGAAGAAGAAGTGTACATTATTGATGAGATCCCTAACACAGTGGAGTCCATTAGTAAAGATGAGAAACTCAGTTTGTTTTATATTGCTGGATACCTAGCTGCAAAGAATCAGGAATTGTGTGGTGATGGGGATGATTTTGATGTGAATGTTAAGTCCTTTTTGGAGACCCTAAACAGAGGAGGATTAAAATATCCAAAGCAAGTGCTATTTCAATTGTGCCTCTTTGCCTATGTATTTTTCATCCACACACCGGAGCGCTTGTGCAGGAATCGGCTTGTCTCAGTCATAGAGAACTTTCCCAGATTGTACCACATAGACTTTGAACTGACCAAAGATCCCTTGAAGAGGCTCAGCAATATCTTTATGAAAAGATTTTCCCAGCAGTTCACTGGCATGAATAATGGACAGGCCAGGAGAAAATTACAAAAATTGTCCTCATGTCAAAGATCCTAAATGGTAAGCCATCATTTTATTCTCTGTGACTTGTCACTGTTTTGTTGTTGTCACTGTTTTGTTGTGTTGTTGTTGTTGTTGTTACAGTTCTAATTGGATGTCCCTGTTTTAAAAAAAAAACTGACATAATAGGCTACTGTTTTCTTCCACAATTCCTTCCTTTTCTCCTCCTTTCTCCTCATTACTCATTTTTTTAACGTGTCATCCTCATTCTTCTCCTCCTTTTTGTTATTGTTGGTAGTACACTGCACTGTTATTGCTAGTATTGCTACTCCTTTTCTCCTTGCTGCTATGTTCATGTTGCTATTGCTGTTTTTGTTTGTTGTTGTATCTGCCTTATTCTCTCTCTCTCTCTCTCTCCCTCCCTCCCTCCCTCCCTCCTTTTTGTTATTGTTGGTACTGTTATTGCTAGCGTTGCTACTCGTCTTCTCCTTACTGCATGTTGTTGGTCTATCTGCCTTATTCTTTCTCTCCCCTCTTTTGTTATTGTTGGTAGTAGACTGTAAATTGTCTGTATTGCTACTTCTCTCCCCCTTTTGTTACCGTATAATTTTGTGCTGTTTTTCTTCCTCCTTATTAGGCCTATGTCATTATTTTGTTGTTTTTAAACAAATCTAACCCTATGTTTTGCGTTCTAATACCGCTGTTTGTTGTCTATAAACAAAACATAATAAGCACGTGTAAACCGAGCGAAGCGTAGAAGCATAGGCCTAGTCTAGCTAGCATAGTAAACAGAGCAATTTAGGCCTGGGCCGGCCGGCCCGCTCGCACAGCGTAGGACTCTACCCTCGCGGACTCTACTGCGGGTTAGACGGCCCGTATAGTTAGAAGACCCAGATAGTTACCCTAAATACAGACGCAGACATCCAAATGATGGTGGAAGGATAGCCGTAAAAAAGTGCAACAACAAGGATGTAAACTTAGATAACCAATGGGTTGTTCCATACAATCCATGGCTCCTACACCAGATGAAGTGTCATGTCAATGTGGAAGTAGGTGCTTCAATAAAGAGCATAAAATAGGTTTTAAAATATGTTCATAAAGGTGTAGAAATGGCCACAATTCAACTACAGCAAGCTGGCAGCAGAGATGAAGTTTCAAATTTTGTTAATGCATGCTATATCGGCAGCACAGAAGCTGCATGGAGCATTTTTGACTTGCCACTTCATAAACGCCACCCAGCAGTTGTTCAACTATCAGTACACCTAGAAAATGGACACTGTGTGTACTTAAATGAAAACACAGCTCAACAAGTCATTGCTGGAGATCCACCTAACACCACATTAACAAGTTTCAAAGCACTATGTGGAACAGACGAGTTTGCACGAACTATCACCTACTCTGATGTTCCAAAGTACTACAACTGGGATAAGAGTTCTTTACTTTGGAAGGAACTTTACTTTGTGTCCCAGATTTAGATCTTAGGCAGTCTAAGCTGTGACAATGAACTTGAGTGATCTATCTGTTGATTCTAGATCAACATCAGTCTCTGGAGCTATAGTATAGTAGTGCGTAGCCATTGCCATCATTTCTTATGTGTGGTCGCGGAGGGAACACTCGACATGTTTAGAGACATCATGTGCACATGTGGCCTGCAAAATCCGAGTCAATACTGATTCTGTCATTGTATTTCCTTATCTGTGGAAGAAACTTTACTTCGTGTCCCAGATCTAGATCTTATGCAGTCTAAGCTGTGACAGTGAACTTGAGTGATCTTGAGACCTGCTGACTGAACATCTTTGTTTACAGATCTAAGTTGACATCGGTCTATGGAGCTGAAGTATAGTAGTGTGTCGCCGTTGCCATCATTTATTTTCTTATGTGTGCTTGCGGAGGGAACACTCCATATGTTTAGAGACATCGTGTGCGCATGTGGAGCATAAATGGAGCTAAGTGAAAGCTCTGCCTTCGAAGGCTTTTTTTTTCGTAAAGTCTACTACTAATCATCATCAGCAAATGACTAGCTACTGACAATGCCATGAAAAGTATGTCAGAATTTTACACCACAGCGTGCAAAGGTTAGAGAAAAACGGCATCGAATGAATGAGCAATGTGCCGATAATAGACTTGAACAACCAGTTACAAGGCAAAGAGTATTGGGGCATACGCACGGGGTCATAAGAAATATTTTGTTTACTGAAAATGACATTCACCCTTCCCTCCAGCCACATTCATGTGGAAACTTCAGCACTATCTGCACATTTTGCAGAGTAATTACATGGAGTGGTGAAAGGGTCAAAATGTGTTGCCAGAATGGCAAGGTCAATATTCCATTACCTCCACCCCCTCCACTAAATTTGATGAAATATTTTGACACTGAACAGAATGGGCACTCTTTTCTGCCATTAAGCAGAGCATACAACAATGCCCTTGCTTTAGCAGCCATCGGCTGTGAAGAATATGTGCAACCTGGATTCAATCCTACATTTACCATTCAAGGCAAAGTTTGTCAGGGAATTGGAAGCATACTTCCTGTTGCAAATAATGCGCCCAAGTTTGCACAAATTTTCTTTCATGACTCTGAGAATGAACTAACAAACAGATTGGCACAAGCTCAGCAGTTAGATCCCACCATCTTGAGAAGCTTTCAAGAAAGTCTACATGCTGTCAACATCTATGTCAGATCATTCAAATCGGCCATAGATGTCTGTCAGACAAATGGTGTCAAGATTGTGCTACATGCCAAGAAGCCGGTGGGTCAGGATGAACATGGCCGGACATTGAATTTACCAACAACAAGTGAGGTTGCAGCACTTATCCCAGGGGCGGCAACAGGTAACCTCGATGTAATCATGGTGCTGATCAGATGGTGGACAGGAGCTCAGGCGGAAACACACATGTCACTGTTCCTATGACCCACTCCACTACATCCTCATGTTTCCAACTGGATGTGATGGATGGCATGTTGGGATGACAAAGACGGACAGCAGAACTTTGGCGGCAGCAGACTTTTACTCTCACTGTTTGCAAATAAGAGTGGGTGACTTCAACATCATTTTCAAACTTTGCAAACTGATGCAACAGTATACTGTGGACCAGTGGGCCAAAAATTGAAGGGAGCAGGCTTGAATGGGCAAGGCGCAACCAGAAGACCATTCGAGCTGAGAAGTATCAGGGGCTTATGCATGCTGTTCATGCTGGGGACAATGTGAATGTCAGTGTGAAAGTAATACTGCCTTCAACTATTTATGGATCACCACGTTTTTACTCAGAGGTATTCAAAGAAGCCATGGCCATTGTACGACAACTTGGAAAGCCTGATTATTTTATTACTTTCATCTGTAACCCTAAATGGCCTGAAAGTACTGCTGTCTTAAATCCAGGGGAAAAAGCCAGGTGATCGCCCTGACTTATCCTGCAAGGTCTTCAAACAAAAGTTCGATTCCCTAATGGATGACTTGGTAAAAAAGGAGATCTTTGGAGGTGTCAAAGCCCACACTGTCACCATTCCAAAAGAGAGGTTTGCCTCATGCTCACATTCTGCTTATCATGGACAATGATAGCAAACCTAATTCGCCTGACATCATTGATAGCATTGTCAGTGCTGAGATACCATACAAAGAGTCCAATCCAAAACTTCACAAAATCATCACATCTCAAAATGTTCATGGCCCATGTGGAAACATAAACCTAACAAGCCCATGCATGGATGCAGGTCGTAGCACAAAGAACTTCCTTAAGCCATTCTAAGACCAGACAACTGTGACAGAGACATCGTATCCTCTGTACAAGTGTAGACATCCTGAATGTGGAGGGCTGACACATGCTGTGAAGGTTGCGGGGAAGGATTTCTTGGTGAACAATTCCTTCATCGTGCCACACAATCCAACTCTTTCATGTAGGTATCAAGCCCACAAAAATGTTGAGGTTGTGCACTCTGTGCAGGCTGTGAAATATCTGTACAAATACATTACAAAAGGTCAAGATCGCATTTTGATGGCAGTACAGGGAGACACTTTCAACAATGAAATTTCCAGTTACCAAAATGCTCGGTACATTTCTGCGAGTGAGGCTTTTTGGCATCTCTACGGATTTGAGATCCACCAAAAAGCATCCTCATGTGGAAAAATTGCCATGCCATCTCTGAGATCAGCAATCAGTGCTGTTTCAGCCAGAAGAAGTACCATATATGATATTGCAGAGCGTGGTCCACCAACCACAAAATTAACTGCTCATTTCGTGCAGAGCATTGAAGATCCTGGAGCAACACACATTTCTCTATCCTGAGTTTCCACATTTCTTCACATGAAACAAACAGAATCACAAATGGCAGCGGATGAAAAGAGAAGCAAAAAACCCTGACAATCCAGAAGTGTGCACCAGTGATTCTATTGGCCGCATTCCAAGTTTCTCTAACCCCACAACAAGCAGAGCTGTACTACCTAAGAATGCTCTTACACCACAAGCCTGGAGCTATGAGTTTCGAGGACCTGGGGATGATCGATGGTTTCAGATGTCAAACTTTTCAAGAGGCGTGCAAACGGCTTGGTCTCCTTGACAATGACACGGAGAAGGATGCTGCTATCACAGAGGCCTCTGCAATCAGATTTGTACCCTAACTGCGACTTGCATTTGCCACAATTTTACTGTAGTCGTTCTGCAGATCCTTTGGAATTTTGGAATTGCCATAAGTTGGAGTTATGTAGGAATTTCATGAGACAAAGTTGAGCAACTGAATCATCACTTGGAAGATGAAGCTCTGATTCACCTACAAGAAATATTAGACAATGATGGCCTTCTTCTTCTTCATGAACATTTCAATCTTCCACCCGCAGAAAAAGATGGACTGTCTCAAGAAATGCCCAGAGTATTGAGTGAAGAACCAGTACTTTTGAGAGATACAGTTCATGCGGAGTATCCAAAACTCAACCAAGAACAGAGATGTGTCTTTGATGCTGTAATGGAGTCTGCAGAGAACAATCATGGGAAGATCATAGCTCTTGATGCAAGTGGTGGAATGGTCAAGACACATACGATCAATTTGATCCTAGCGGTAGTGCATTCACAGAAGAACACTGCATTGGCTACTGTCATGTCTGGAATTGCAGCGACACTATTTTTTTTATCATATCACTCTCAGAGATGCCACCCTACAAAAACAAAAATCTGAATCAGGCCCCCCAAAAAATCTGAATCTGGAGTAAAAAATCTGAATTGGTGCGAATGATGATAAAAATAAAATGGTACTAGTTCCAACCCTATATTTTTAAGTTGTTTTTTTTTTCTTGGTCACAAAGGATTAAGTTGAAAATCATCATGAAAACTTAGTTCGTTTCAACCGTATCTTATTATCCAAACTTTGTCTTGATACTGGTCAAAACTGAAAAAGAATTCTCTCCAGAAAAGCACTGTGAAAAACTTGTCTTTGCTCTGTAGCTGTGTTTTTCCTACAGTTATGTCAGACAAGAGCTGCCTTGACATGTTGGGATTTGAGTGCCAAAATGCACAAATGTGATGCAGAATTTGTGCCTGTTCTGTGCAGAGGAATGTTTTCACACTCCCAATATCATGTCTTCTTAATTTGGCGGTTTGTCCCCATGCAAGGTCAACCTTCTCCATGTTCATGGCTTGGATTTAAGTAATCTAGGTCAAGACAAGTTTAAAATTGGATTCCTCCTTTCATCACAATCGCCACTGAATAAATTACTTTAGTCTTAATACATGTACGTCTATCCATAGATCTTGCTAGATCTAGATCTCATTCCTGCGTCCGTCATTGTCGCTGCCAAGTAAATCACTTAGATCTAGACTTAGGCGATGTCTAGCTAAGCTTAGGTTTGAAGGAAGAGAATATATCTAGCTAGGTTAAGAACTGATTCCTCCTTCCATTACAGTCGGAACCAAATATAACACTTAGACTATGCAATTAGTTTCGGAATCGCCGCCATGCGGAACGATAAAAAGAATGAAAACAACACGTGTAGAAAGTAGCAAGTGATCAAATTCCCGATCGGTGCAAAACAAACGATAAGAAAGTAGAACTAACTTCCGGTTTATTCATAAAATGATCGCGATATTCCGATTCGGCGCACTGTGTAAAAATTTATAATTAAAAACTAGAACCCGGAAAAACGAAAGCGGAAAAAAAAAGCCGACTGCTGGAAGTAACAAAAAATCGGAATGTCGGCCTTGCCAATCGGAAAATCGGAATCACGCCCGTTTTTCAAGAAAAATCGGAATGGGTGGCATCTCTGCACTCTGTTTCTCATTCTGAGAGAAACAAATAGATAGGCACGTCAACTTCTTGACAGTGATGCTTCAAAACAGTGGATTCAACGACACCCTTCTTCAAGGTACAGAAAATGGCCACCACACGGAATAAGCATGGAACAATTACAGGCTTTCCTAGGTCTCACAATAAACATGGGTCGCGTCGGAAAAAAACGTCTTTGTGATTATTGGTGTACCCAACGATCATTTGCTACACCATATTTCAATGAGATAATGCCCATTTGGCTTTACAGTCTTATCAGTCACATGCTTCACTTGGTTGACATCAAAACAGAAGTGCCATGTGGGCAGCCTAATTTTGACCCATGGTCGAAGGTCAGGCCTGTCCTTGATCGAGTCAACCATGCTTCCAAACAATTTTATGTCCCTTCCAGATGTATATCGGTAGATGAATGCATGATAGGTATGAAGAATCGTGTGGTTTACATTCAATATATGCCCCAGAAGAGACATTCTTGGTTCGGCATAAAGAAGTTTCAGTTATGTGATGACAATGGATACGTTTACCATGTAGAACTCTATGCGGGAAAAGAATTCTCTGTCGAGATGGCGGATGGTCAGGCAGTAGGGGTGGTAAAACTTCTGCTTGAGTAAAGCTCCCTCCTGAACAAAGAATACCACCTTTTCATTGATAACTTCTTCACAAAACCTGCCCTTGCTGAGTATCTGTATGAACACAAGACATTTCTAACGGGAACAGTGTGAGCGAACAGCAAAGGCCTACCAAAACAGAAAATAAACAGACAGCTCGAACCTAAAACGTCAAGATTCTTTCACCAAAAGGAACAGCTTTTGGTATCATTCAGGGAGAAAAAGTCGTAAAAAAAGCCTGTACATGTACTTACAACAGCACATACAGCTGAAGTCCAAATAAAAACCGTGAGGGAGAAAGACCAAACCAAATCATCTGCAATCTTTGATTACAACAACCACATGGGTGGTGTTGATATTTCTGATAAAAGGATATATCATTATGCAGCCGAGCGGCCAACTCATCGGTACTGGAAGAAGATTTTCTGGAATCTGATGGACATTGCGCTCCTCAATTTGTACATCGTGTACAGCCTCAGTGTTGGTGCTCCCAATCGACCACTATGCGAACGAAAGTTCATTTCACTCGTCGTCAAAAGCTTATGTGAAGGTCACCCAACAACCCCGGCACGAACCCCTCTTCATCGCCCACTACCTCAACCTGCAAATCCAGCTCCACTTCATAATGACCACCACCTCTAACTCCTGCCAGGGAAATAGGAGATGGACTGTTACATTTGTTCTGGCCGTTCCAGGGGGGGGGACTGTCAGAAAAAGAACTCGCCACTATTGCATTCACTGCGGTGTGGGATGCCATGAACAATGTGAGCCCAATCTGACCAGTGGCGATCAGTTCCAAAACATGGCCTGTGTTACATATATCAATGATTTCAGACGGTGACAGCAAGACCATTTCTGAAATTCAGAAGTCAAACCCCTATCTGGAATAACTAGAAAAGCATGAATGCCTCAATCATGTAGGTAAAAGGATGGGGATGCAGCTCAGAAATTTTGTCGAACAGAAGACGAAAGAGAAGCCAAAAGTTTCCCTAGGGGGTAAAGGTTATGGAAAAATGCATCCAGAAGTCACCACTAAGCCTCAAAAGTACTATGTACAGTAATGCCATTCGAAGCAATGCTACTGTACCAGCTATGCAGAAGGCCATAATGGCAACTCTCCATCATTGTAGCTCGACAGACGAAAATCCAAAGCATGAGGACTGTCCTACTGGTGAGACATCCTGGTGTTTTTATCAGCGTGCTACCACCAAAGGCATTCCAGGGGAAACACTGGCACACACAACAGAATTGAAAACACCTCTGTGTAAACTTGTAGCTGACAATATCATGCACATTTACAAAAATATGAGCAGCGAGAAACTTTTGGAGAAGTGCCTTCTCCAGGCAACACAAAATGTAAATGAGTCATTGCATTCTGTAATTATTGGGCACCCTGCCCCAAGCACCAGTTCGCGACCATACAGCGAGGAGAAATAGCTGTGGCTGTAGGTGTTGGAGAATTTAACTTTGGCTCCTCTGCAACAACAGACTTTCTGCGGAGTCTGGACTTTCCTGTTGGTAGCAAAAGTACCAAACATGGGAAGAAACGGTGGACAACATCCGAGTTTTCAAGGCAGAGAGCGCCAACTCAGCCAAAGCAAAGAAATGGAGGGGAGCCAAAGCAGATGCTCGGCAGAAGGAGGAAGAGAGACTAAAAGAATTATTTGGGGAATTTTACTTTCCAGGGGGCGGGGATTGAAGTCTGTAAACTTTTCAGCATTTTTCTCCTTTTTGTTTGATTTTCCTTTAGGGGGGTGGATATAAAAAATTTTCATATTTGGACACTAAATAGTGACTTTCTTCAATGAATTTGCATGTAATTGTAACGTGAATTAAATACATACAGAAAAGGATCTACTAAACTTTGCCAGTTTATTTTAATGGTTTGATGTTGTATTTGCACATGTAAATTGTTTTTTGCGATTTTCTCAAAACTGTGTTTTTGTCCCTGGAAACCACCGAAGAACACCATATCTCCAAAAGTTTTAGTCTTAGAGTGCTGAAATTTGCAGTGTTTAATGTTTATTATATCTCTGACTGTACAGGAGCTTTTATCTGAAAAATGATTCAATCTTGAGTTACAATGATTTTCAGTTTTTATTTAAAGTACAGCTGCTGAACTCAATTTGAGTCTCCAGAGGATATGCCACAGTGTGAAAACTAACATGATATATCCCAAATCCTTCTGTAAAGTCATTCATGCCAATATTATGTAATTAAAAAATTAACATTTTTTTGCCGAAAAATGCCTACAAAGTCCACATATTTTTTTGAAATTTAAAAAAATATATTTTTCAACTCTATATTTCATCCGAGGTTTCCCATGTATATGACAAAAAAAGCCTCAAAGTCATTAGAACTGAATATTGCCCTTGACTATAGCCACCTCCCCTTAACCCACTCACTATTGCCTTTGTGAGTGGCCGGCCACTATCGGTTCATTCTTGAGCCGGCCACAGCCGGCCATAAACAACAGACATACTTGCGTCGTTGCTAGGAGATCGGAACTCTCTTCAATCAAAGTGAAAATCAGTCTAATGTCGCACAAGGTGTCGCTAAAGGTCAGGGGGTTGCTTGTTCATGCCAGTTTGCTCGATTTCAAGCCAAAATTACGTGTGTTTTGTTTACATTTTTCTGATCGATTTCAAGCCAAAATCAGCTTGGGGTTTGCATTTCTCCAGACTTTGCAGGCTGGGCATAGCACCTCTATCGATGAAAATGACAGTGAGGATGATAACCAAGATGAAAGTGACATTGAAATAGATGTTGGTAGAGAATTTACCGACTCTGAATCGTCCTATGACGAGCTAGATCCAGATCTACATGGTGCTACAGCTAATTTTGTATGGTCTACCAATCTTACCGACGTACATGTTGAAGATTTTCAAGGTTCTCCTGGTATCAACCCAAATCTAGGCCAAGATCGCACTTCAAGCCCTTATGAGTTTTTCTCTGCTTTCTTTCCTGAAATTTTTTATGATGTTTTGGTCGCTCAAACAAACCTATATGCAGCTCAAGCTCGGAGGCGCCCCACTGCTTGGTTCGACGCCAATGACATGAAGTTGTTTATCTACATAAATGCAATGTTTGGCATCCACCAGATGCCCGAGTACAAGCATTATTGGTCTTCGCACGAACTGTTGGGTGTACCAAGTGTCTCAAATGTCATGTCTAAGACCAGATTTGAACATTTGTCTAGATTTTTCCACATGAATGTCAATGAGAATTACGTTGAGAAGGGCCAGCCGGGATACGACCCATTGTTCAAGGCCAGGCCTCTTTTGGACACTGTCAGACAAAATTCTGTCAATAACTATTATCCTGCTAAAGCAATCTCATTTGATGAAGCCATGGTGGCCTTCACAAGAAGACTGTGGATGAAACAGTACATAAAAGGCAAACCCATCCCATGGGGTATAAAAATAAGGTGTGCCGCAAAAAGTGGCTCTGGTTACTTGTGTGATTTTCAGGTTTACACTGGCAAGTCAGATAGGCCCCTTGAAAATGGATTAGGACATCATGTTGTCATGACTTTAGGGAACAGATTCCCAGACAATTACCACCATTTTTATTTTGACAATTTTTTTGCTTCGATCCGTCTTGCCAAGGACCTCCTACAGCGACACACGTACAGCTGTGCTACCATTCATATAAATCGCAAAGGTTGGCCGAATGAACTAAAACAAAAAGGAGAAAAAAGCAAAACTAAATGTTACAGAACGGAAATCTTGTAGCCTGTCAATTTGTGGACAAACGAATTGTCAACATACTGTCTACGAATGCAAACCCAGACTTGTCTGCAGTGACTCGTTGAACAGCCAATGGACTGACGCAGAAGGAAATCCCCACACCAGTCGCTGTGTACAATAATAATATGGGTGGTGTAGACTTGCATGACCAGTACAGGAGCTATTATCCAATTGGTAGAAGAAGTTTGAAATGGTGGAGATGTTAAGTGTGGTTTTTAGTGCAAGTGTCTATCATCAACGCATATCTACTGTATTGCTGAGTTTGGCAACGGGCGCCCACTACCTCGAAGCCTCTCACCCATCTGGACTTCCGTCTATCAATATTGAGATCATTGAAAGACTCTGCAAGGAACCCCTCAAGGAAGAAGAGACCAACAGAAGTCAACCCTGCAGTGGTCAACCCCTACGACACCCATGTGTTGACGAAATTCACTGGCCGAAAAAAGACATGCTTCTGATGCAGAAAGCAAGGCCGCAAAGCTGACAAAGGATATCAAGTTGAGACCTACTTTGGCTGCACCAAATGCAAACTACATCTTTGTAGAGAGACTTGTTTTACTATTTACCATGAAACACTCCCTCAACCAGCCCAAACATACAATACAAATTGAAACAATGGAGAAACGAAAAACATTTTTTGTGTAAGTTTTTTTTCTTTCTTTATTGACACTAGCTGTTATACCCGTTCTACGAACGGCGGTGTGAAATATGCAAATTTATCACACGAAACAGTATTGTAAGCTACAATGTTATCAGATACCCTTCTATCGACAGAGGCATAAAATACGCAAAGTTATCACCTGAAGCAAACTGTATTACTATTGGTGTATACCTGCCGGAATGTTAACTGGTGTATACCTGCCGGAATGTTATCAACTGGTAGACCCATATGTACGGACAGAGGCATAAAATACGCAAAGTTATCACCTGAAACAAACATTATTAGTGTATACATGCCGCAATATTATCACCTGAAAAAAGAAACTGAGTAATGTAATCTGCATATTATATCCTGTATAGAATTTTCATAAGTTCTATGAACAGTGTTATTACGGAACTGGAAAAAAATGTTAACCATTGATCAGTCACAACAGCGAGAAATAAAAAATTTAAAAAAACTTAAGAACATTTTCCTTACTTGTCAGTTTCCTTTTCCCCCATCTTCCGTATCTTGAACCTTCTAGTTGTGGTATCATAATACTGTCTCAGTTGTGGTGGTGGAGGTGGAGGGTGTGGTAATTTCACCTTACCGCTTTGACAGCAAGTCGTTTTTGATTCCGATATCCATCGTAAAGCACCACAAAAATTACATGTCACAGACAGAGTCCCACACGATTGTTTCTGAACAACACTGTCGTCAAGTAGATCTATGTCCAATAAGGCAATGCCTTTTTTCGGCAATGTGGATCTGGGAGTGGTATGTCTGCCTCTAGGGGATCTGCCTCGGCCTCGGGCCTGTGGTGGTGGTAAGTTGACTACTGTCACTGGTGCGAGTGGTGAAGAATTGTATCATCAACCATTGTTACCGTTAGAGTTAGATCTAAAAAATGGTTGCCATCTTTGAGGGGATCAAGATTTTCAGGTCCATACAGAGCTCGATTCTCATTATCTTCAATCTCTTCTTCTAGATCTAGATCTACTTCTACAGAATCTACGTCTACAACATTTATACGTTCTCGATAGGCCCTAACATGCTGTGAAATATTTTCCCTTGTCCTAACATTTGAGCTCGATCTGCGTGTAAAACTGATCTTTTTCTTTGGGGGCATGAGTGCATTATGAGAAAATCTAGATCTATCACTACAACTGCAACTAATTCTAACAACCAACCCTAGGGGAGCAATAAAACTGCAACTAATTCTATCAACTAACCACAACAGCTTCTACAACTGTACTAAAAAAAAAAATGGCCGACCGAGTGAAACTTGAAAGTGGTCGTTTCGTTTCTATCACATCGTGGTCCACTTTTTAAGTTCCCTATCAAACCCTTAAAAATACAAATGGCTACCGGCGGCCGGCTCTCTTTCTCCCTATATTTCTTGTTCCAGCGTGAATCAAACATGTTTTTTTAACAGTCATAGAAAAATACAAAAATGTATGCATGCACCTCTTTTCATGGATTTGTGAATGTTTGTGAAGTGCGAGTTTTTTTGGTTGCCGGGTCTCTGAGTCTATAAGCGTTACACTTTTTTTAAATTTTTTTTAGTAATAGTAGGATTTTATGGTACACACATCACATACATGACAAAAAATAACTAAGTAACAAAAACTTTGTCCATTTTTGTCTCTAAAACAGTTGTTTTTTTTTTCAAATAAATCCAAAATCTGATTTTTGGTGAATTTTTAAAAATTGTATGTCTAATATTTTACGGAATTATGTCCCTTTGCTTGAGACTGAAGGACTTGGGATTTGGCAGGGGGCCTGAGACTGAATGGGTTAAAGCTGTTGCTTAACTCACTGACTGCCGATACTGACTATAGTCAGTAGGGTAACACACCATATTTCGACACTGTGGGTTATTTCAACACGGATCGAGAGCGTTTGCCCTAACAACGCTCCCTGCGTGAAACAAAGGGTCCTATGGGCTTGTTTCCGATTTTAACCGATAGTAGAACCATTTCCCTTTACAAAAATGACGTCATATCTATAAATATATGTGTGCGCCTGAAGAAAGGTCCCAGTTGTCGGTAAAGCTACTTTTTAGCTAGGGGGTGAAAAGGTCGAAAAAGTCGTGCCTAGTCGGAAATGTACTTCTAGCAGAAAACACAAGTTTAACCATTTCTAAATAGCATATTAAAAGGATTTTGGAATATTTTATGTTTAAATATTATTTTATTAATTATTTGTACATGTGACTCTTCACGAAGTAATATTGGAGTGATTGTTGCTAGGGGACTGTGGACTAATTACAAAGCCGTTATAGAGATAATACTGAGTAGTGTTCACTGCTCATCTATAGTTTACCGTGTAACATGCCATGGTCCCCTAAAAACAGCCAAGTCGGAAGTTTTTTGGATCTTGTTAGGAGAGCGCAGTATTTTACATAGAAAGCTAGAGCTGAGCAGTGAACGCAACTCAGTAGTTTCCCTATTTGCCTTTGTAATAAAACTACGCTCCCCCAACAATATCCAAAAAGTCTGTCATGGGAGAGAGAAAATTACCTGCCACTAAAGCTGTTTTTCTCAAAAGTTTATTTTTGCCCACTGTCTTACAAAATGTGTCACATCTTCAAAATTACTTAAGATATTGGGAAAATTTTTAAAGCAGCGTGTTCAGCATTGAATTTTCTAGAAGAATATGCCCTTATCTCAAAATCCAAAATTTGCGACAACTGGCACCTTTCTCCAGGCACACACACGTATGCGTGATATACTTCCCACAAACGCGCGCCAAAGCATCCGGTTGATTCGCGCACTTTGTTTTGGTCTCTTTTGCAAAGTACAGCCAAAATCATAAGGTGAGTAAACAAGTCATATTTCGTGTATTATGGACTTAACAGTTAAATAACTGTATCTTTTATGATCTTAGATCTTTGAAATAATTTTTTAAAGTGGAAAATGTGAGATTTGGGTGAATTTTATGCAAAAAATATGTGTTTTAAAAGTGTCGAATTTCCCCACATGGAAAAAATCACGATCTCAAAATTACGACAGAGGTATTGTCCTAAATGCGACACCCTTGTGGCAATTGCAACAGGGGCTGTTGGAATCTACGACACCCCATGTGTGTATTCCGACACATGATAGGGGGAACGATTGGGGTGGGGGGAAGGGGGTTGGTGCTAGCCTTAGCATAAGTAAATCGGGGGAGGCTGGAGGGGAGGTGGCTCTGTAGCACCTGGGCCTATTGCTTTTTATCTATACTATATATATTTGTGGACTTGAGATTTTTCGTTGCAAAAGGCTTCTGAACCACTCAACACTCAGACTTCAAATTTTATATGGTGCATCAGAATGGATGTGAGGGTGCACAGTTTTTAATAGAAGTCTCAAATCGGTGTTGTTTTTTTTATTGGAAATTTATTGTTTCGCCATGATTTAGATCTATTTCGAATCATGGTTCACCATTTTAAGGTTTCGTTATCACTTCCTGCGATGTGTTCACTATCAAACACACTAACCGTGCGCAAATCATGCTGTTGTATGGGATGCGCAGTGTGTCAACTCACAAAGGCAGAGCAGTAAGACTTATTTAAAAACAAACAAACAAAAATAAAATAAACAAATAGTAACAGGCCAGATGAAGCAGGTCCATTATAACCACCCAGAACTGAAACCAATATTCAAACCGATTTAACCCGGGCAGGGCCGGGGACCTCAGCTAGTCATTGATAATCTAGCCTAGAATAGGCTAAGACAGGCTAGTATAATAACAAACAAGCCTAAAGTTACTTTGATGTTAACTCTTTCATCGCAGATGGCGAGGAAGTCCAAGAATGTGTATAAACAAAACTACACAGATGAGGACTTAGAAAAGGCCCCAAAATCCATCGAAGATGGAATGCCTAAGAAAAAGGCAAGTAAGCTCTTAAGGATACCTAGAACGACGTTAATAGACCACGCATATGGTAGAAAGAAATTGGGCAAAAGGGCAGGGAAACCCCCTGTTATTCCCGAAGAGACTGAAACTCAAATAGTCCACAAAACCCTCGAGGCTGCGGAAAAGGACTTTCCCAGCACAAAAGCGATGCCACTGGGGAAGGTCGGACGCCTTGTGCGGGAAGCAGGCTTGCCAACACCCTTCAAGAATGGGTGTCCTGGGGATGGCTATCGGAGAGGGCTGAAATCAAGATTCCCATAGTTAACCCTCAGGATACCCGAGGGGACCGAGCAAGCTCGGATTGCTATGCTCAACCCCAGGACAGTGGGAAACTATTTCAATGACCTGGAGGAACTGCTGGAGGCCACAGGCCTGAAGGATCAACCAACCGCAATTTGGAATTGCGATGAAACCAACGTAAGGTGTGTAATTACATGTAACAACAGTGAGCTTACTGTATGTGCTCATTATCCAAGCTACAAGTATACCCTCCACCATCCTCATCAACAATCATCATCATCATCATCATCCCCCTCCTCTTCTTCCTCCTCCTCATCATCATCATCACCATCAACAACAATCATCATCATCATCATCATCATCTTCATCATCATCATCATCATCAACATAATTCAGGTTTGTTCACAACACTGCACGTATTGTTGCAAAAAGAGGCTGTCGAAACCCTTTGGCCCGTATTGGAGACAGTGGAGAAAGCATCACGATTTTGGCTTGCATCAATGCAGCTGGCCAGGCCATGCCACCCATGTGCGTTGCGAAAGGCAAGCAAGAAGATACCCCACTGGGCACTGTGTGGACGTGGCAGGAGAATGCCTGTATGAATGACCTGCTTGGAGAGGTAGGCAACACTAACCCATATCGAACCAGGTGGCAAATGTGTGGCCTAAGTAGCCCATAGAGTCTATATCTCTTGTCACTTTCAAATGTAGCCTATGCTTTTTACTCTTTTTGTAGAGTCTGGTTTAGAACATAATTTGCATAATTCACATTCAAATAGACACCGCAGTCACTCTCATACACGATAGGGTGCACATGTAGCCTACATAAGACACAAACATTATTTTCATTGACACTTTTCCAAAGAATTAACTTTCAAAAAAAATATTTTGTTTCATTCTATGTACTAGTAACTGCCCCACTCTTCGAATGTTTTTTTTTGGGCATCTTTAAGGCAAACATTTACTATAGAGAGATGAGGGAGGCAGTAAAAATAATAACATGTAAGAAATGCCTACAAGAAGGCCACATGGCCGCAGTATGCCCCAATCAGGAGGTATGCTTAGAATGCAAACAAGCGGGCCATTGAAGAGGAGAGGGGAAGTGTGGGCAGTTCCCTGAGAAAACAGCAACTGACAACGAGGACAGCCCAATGAGTGAGGAGGAGGAAGAGAAGGTGGAGAGAGGGAGAGAAATGGAGACAGAGGAGGGAAGGGAGTCAGATGACAGAGAACAACCACAAAAGGACAGGAGGAAAAAAAATAAAAGACAGAAAAAGACGGTGCAACGGCAAAGAGATCAGCAGCCACAGCAATCGCCACCTCGGCAGCAGCAGCAGCAACACATGCAGCTCCGTTGGCAGCAGCAGCAGCAGATGCAGCCACAACAGCAGGCGCAGCAGCAGCAGTCTCGCCAGCAGTCTAAACAGCTAGAGCTGCGGCATAGCCCGCGAAAAATGGGTGGTATGACAAACGAGGATGCAGGACAGACCAATAAAAGACCAGAGTCAAATGACAAGATTTCTTCACAGATCAAGGTCTGTCAGTATTAAACGATCCATTGTAAGTCTTTCCCCAGGTCCTGTGGAAGATCAACCCCGACAGAGACCAAGAATCAGGAGTGAGGAGAGGATAGAAAAGATCTAAAGGAAGTAAAGTCACTCTTAAGTCACACCGAAGTAAAAAAAAAAAAAGCCACATTTAATGTGCATGGCCTAAAGCTCATAAAGAAAAGAAAAGCCGTCTTTAAAACATTAAAAGAAGAATGTATTAATATTGTTGCACTGCAAGAGACATACCTTACTATAATTGAGCTAGGTTGTAAGCAGCTAAAACTTCACGACTATGCCATCAAAAATTATGAAACTTGGTGTACTGCATCAATTTTTGACGAAGAGTAAAGGCCCGTTTATACAGAGCGCGAACGCGGTTTTTCGTCCTGGAATGGTTTAGTCATTTTATAGAGGAACCGTTCAAATATAGTGCGAACGCGAACAAATATTTGTTCGCGCGGCCGATCGCCGAGATTGCCCCAAGAGCGAATTTTTCAGAACGCCGCGGCGGTTTTCTTGCTATCAAGTTGTATCAACCAATCAGCTAGTACCACCTCCCTTGCATAATTTCCGAAAATAGAAACTTGTAGGCATGTCTTTTCCAAGAAAAAGCTATGCAGAGCTAGTCTACTTTGCTTGTAGGGTATGGCCGATGCCGAGACAATGGATAAAACGGAAGTTTTGATTTTAGAAGTTGCAAAGAATCCGGTTTTGTTCGACAAAGCTGAAAAAGCTTACAAAGAGACAGTAAAAAAGAAAGATATTTGGAAGGGAATTGGAGAGAAAGTTGGACTGACAGGTATGTGATTGACATTAATTTCAATTTATTTTGCCTGTTTCAACAATGGTATGGAACTTTAAAAGAAAATAACATAACTGTATGGACCAATTCATTAATTAAACACGTTTTAACTTTCATGTCAGCAGTCTTCATAATGACACCATTTTAGCTCTGAAAGAAATGGAATTACGATAGTATACAGTCTGCGTCCCGCACTGACAGATCTGATACACAGGAAGTACAATAAACACTGCATTAATGAATACAGGCAATCTGTCTGTCTGTTTGTTTGTCTATCTGTTCTTGTCATTAACGTCTAGAAAGAGAGCTGTGAATGATATCTTCTTTGGGGAAATTAACTGTTGTCACACTTTGTTTAAAACGTCCTCTGCCGGCGTGGGTGCATGTCTATGTCCTAATTAGCATGTCCAAAGCATGCTTCCATTTGCCATGTGACTGCTCCTGCTGGGGAGACGAAGTAGTTTTTGAACTGTTCTCGCACCTCAATGGCTGCATCCCTGGGTCGATGTCCTTCTCGCCTGAAAGGCCTCAATACACCATCGTGGATGTCTGTTGTCATGGTCTCAACGTCAGCCCTGTGTGCACCAACCTCATCACGTTCACCACACAGCATGTTATGTAAAACTATGGTTGCTTTCACAGCACAGTCCACATTTTCAGGTGACAGAGAGAGTTTTCTGTGATACATCCTCCACCATTTGCCAGTATGCCAAACGCGTTTTCGGAGATTCTCCTTGCTCGCGATAATCTGTAATTATATATCCGCTTTGCATCATTCAGATCAGAACCTGGATACGGGCGCATCAAATTGGTCATGAGCGGGAAACCTTCATCTCCTACTATTACATGAGGACAGGGTTGATCATCCACGATCAATGGTTTGTCATCCGGTATAGCAAGCGTTTTGTTTTGCATCTTTCGACACAATGCAGTGTTTTTGAGAATGCCAGAATCACTGTTTGACCCGTATGAACCAATATCCACAAATGTAAAGCGATACCGATAATCAACGAGGGCCAGAAGAACGATTGAGAAAGTTTTTTTGTAATTGAAGTATTTACTTCCTGAACAGGGAGGCACCTGAATCAATACGTGCTTTCCATCTAAAACACCAATGCAGTTTGGGAACTGCCATCTTTCACGAAATCCACTTTCAGTTTGCCACCACATTTCTTCAGTTGGCTGAGGTAGATGAATTGGTTGTAGTTGAACCCAAATCGCCTCGCATACTTCACGTACGATTGTCGCCACTGTGGCAACCCCCACACGGTAACTCGATGCTATGGTATGGTAGGAATCCCCCGTTGTCAAGAACCTGAAAGCAAAAATTAAAAAAATTAATAGAGATCTGCATTTCTGTTTCAGGTAAAGAAGTGGAAACTCGTTGGAAGAATGTGCGTGATTGCTTTTCTAAATATCGAAGGAAGCTGAAATGTCAGAGCAGGGATGCAGCTAAATCAGTGAAGGAATACAAGTACGCAAAAGCTCTGTCCTTTCTAACCCCCTACTTGGGTGACAGACCCACCAGCAGCAACTTGGCAGAGGGATCAGATGAGGACCCATTGCAACCAGACAACTTCACTGACGAAGAAGATGATGCAAGTCAAATATCTGACTTCCAGCCACGACAGGATTGTCCAGTTACACCATTGAACACCAGTGTTGCCTCCTCAAGTCAGTCCACGTCCAAGCGAAAACAAAAGCGCACTCAGGATGATTTGGACGCCACCTTATGTTGGTATTTGAAGAAGAAGTCACGTACTCCTGAGAAAACAGAGGAAAACCAAGATGATGTGGATTTATTCCTTCAGTCAATGGCCGCAACAATCAGAAAGCTCCCTGCACGTAAACGGGCCGAGGTCAAGTTCAAAATACATAGCATCATACATGAAGCGGAAATGCAGTGCTGCTTCCCTCAAATGACGACACCATTTGACATGCAGTCCATGACTGAACGTCCGAATTTGACCTCCACCCGTTTGATGACATCTCCTGCGCCTGACATGCAGCCAATGGGCAGCCAACGGGCAGCCAACACACTGTCAGCAGCAACTTGGAATCAACCTTTCAGGGCTTCCAGTCATACACCCAGTTTTTGGACTCTCAGTGATCGTGATGACCACAAGGGTGTCTTTGGTTCTTTGAGTTATTAGAATTTTAATTTGCAGATGGCAAGTTCTTGATTTAGGAAAATATTGCTAAACAAAATGAGAAACACAACAGTGTTTATGCTAATTTTGAACATTTGAACTGTTTTCATAAAGATTCGATGGGAAAGAAATTATTATTTTCTTCATTTTGAACTGTTTTAATCACAAGATTCGATGGAACAAACTGTCATTATTTTCATTTTGGACATTTGAATCGATAAATAATCAATAGTACAATAATTATGATTATTTTTACTAATGGTTCTTTTTCACTCAAACCTGTTATAACGATTTACTGCACTGAACACACACATACATAATAAATGTTTGAAATCTATTCAAGTATTGTTTTAGTTAACGAATGCATTGTATAATTATAATCTTTTAATCATAATTTTACACGGATGGATCAATATATTTTGAACCTTTTGTTTCTTCTTCTTCTTCTTTCATGATGGAGGTAGCCCACTTACAGGTCTCTATCCTCCACTTTTGAAAGTCTTAAAAATTATTTTTCCATCCTTGTCAATGTATGTCTGCTACAGTATTTCCCACTCAAATATAAACATTGCAGATCCAAAATTAACTTGGTATAGGGAAAACACTAAAACTTTACTTACCTCAAACAAATGGCCAGTCGTTCTCTTGGGGTGATGGCCTTCTTCCAATTAGTATCTTATTTGCAAATGTCGTCTCGAATTAATTCCAAAATGTAGTCAAATCGCTCCCCAGTCATTCGAAAATATTGCTGGAATTTTGCAGGATGAAAATGCAGTTCTTGGACGAGGTGGTGGTACTCTTCATATTCACTTCTTCTCTGTAAAATTTCATGCACTGACACACGCCTCTTTCTCTTTCTACGCTGTTTTGTGTATAAATACAGAGCTATAATCTCCTCCGTGTCTGATTCTGCCTGTGCCATGATTTCAAAATGACCAAATGACCAAATTTTAACTCTCACAACAAGAAAAAGGCGATCCGCCTCGAAAGTCGTCGACGGTTTTCCACGTTCGTGTTCACGCTCTATTTGAATGGCTGAACTGCTAAAAAGTCGCGTTCGCGTTGGCCGCGTTCGCGTTCTGTATAAACGGGCCTTTACGTGGACACATTCATTTTGAACAAAAATCAGTCTTTACTACTATTTATATTAAATATTTTTGAGCCGCCAGAGGACGAAGGGGGGGGGGGGGATAACAGGAGGTTGGAGAGAGACAGAGAGGGGATGGATAGGGGAAATTGGTTGGGGAAGGGGACCGGGGGAAGGGAAGGAGGGCGGAGTCAGGTTTATCCCTTGGCACGGCCTTATCTAGACCTGCCCAGTTTGTCAAAATATGCCCATAGTACCCCGGTCGTAGAGCGGGCGCTTTAGCTTGTATTGAAAATAATGAAATAGAAGAAGTAAGGAAACAGTGGGGAGAATTATCCATCACAGTGAAGGCACAAACAGGACCATGGGTTTATGCACACTATCTATATAAAAAAACAGCAAGGAAAAAAAATTCACTGCTGCGAGGAAGGAATGCCCAGACCTGAAAAAATTACATGTGAAAGATAGTTCTTTTTGCTACTATGTCTATTCCTTTGACATGAAAGCGGGTCCTTACACTAGTTTAATAAAAATTTACAATCTGAAAATGTCACATTAATCTATGATGACGAACGTATACTAATCTCTAAAGCACATGTTAATGATGAAACACTTTATCTATGTAATAAAGCTACAACAAAATCCCTAATAGTCATATGGACTCGGAAACTACACAACGCACCGACCTGAAATTTGGCACAAAGAATTATGGGATAGCGAACATTGTTCCTATCGCTACACACAAACAAAACCGTTCGTTATTTCTGAGTTCACCGGTAAATGTGGTTATAATTAAAGACTAAATTCACAAGAGCGTTTGATCCGAAATTTACTATCAATAAGATATTGATGTATGTTTCTAATAATAGCCCACTTCCGCCTACATAATTTTCCACTTCCGTTGTCGAAATTTGATTGTGTTGTGATCACTACCATGCCGTCATGCCTCCTTAAAAGCGTAGCTCGAGAATGCCTCCTAAAAGACGTAGCATCGGGAGATACACAACCAGGTACGTTAGACAGCGCAGACAACAAGAACAACACAGGCGACACAGCAGACCTCATAATGATTTAGATCTAGATCTAGAACTACCAGATCAGCAAGATGGGCTTTGTAACGCTACACCTCCTCAGCCTACTGTGCCTGTGGCTGATGAAAATGCAGATGCCAGGCCAAATGCTCATTTGGATGTACATTTACAACAAACAGGGCAGCAAAATGAGCATCGTCATCCCTTGATGCTACTAACAGGTAACACTGAGCCTGTGGTTCTGCCTGGAACTGAAACCCAAAAGCTAGATCTACCCGAGTCTCACATGCTTTCAACAATGTCAGATGTATGCTCTCACTGCAACGCCAAGCTATTTGCTGGGGAAAACAAAACTTTCTGTTGTGGCAATGCTAAAAGTTTCCCTTCCACCTTTTTTCAAAATCCTCCAGATTTAATTAAGTCACTGCTCACTGAACCTACTCCTGAAGCTATTCATTTCCGTTCGAAGATACGAGCATACAACGCCAGCCTCACTTTTGCTCCGTTCATTTGAACGGGTTTCATCCTAGTATCATAAACATATACGCCCTGTGCATAGAGAAAGAGAAGAAACAGTTCTTACTAAAATTAAATACTGTGATAAAAAATAATGTGGAAGGAAATATTACAAACAATGTTATACTAATGGGCGATCTTAACATGGTAATTAACAACGATATAGATATTATTTCAGAACTCAAACACACAACAACTGTGGAAAACTTCAACGAATGCATGGCCGACTTAGGACGAACAGACCTCTGGAGACTGCAACGCCCACATGAAAAGATGCACACATGGAGCAGAGGGTGTCAAGAACAGATTAAGTTCATAAATGCCGTGCTCGGTCACGAGTTCAGTGAGTAAATTTTCACGACTTGTTAATTCTAACCAGCGTAATTTGTCCTTGAGCTGTTCTCGTGAACAGTTTGTTTGAAACACTTTTGTTTTAGAGATGGAAAGAAAGTGGGGCGAGATAGAATAAATGTATAGCTAGGAGTGACAGAGCCGTTCTCGACCCCGTGATTTTGATGAACACTTAGAAGGGGCGAATAAGGATAGATAGTTTAAGACGCTTAGTCGCGTTCAGAAATTCGTGCATAAAATGTAGAAAGCACGAGGGTTTAAAGATTTCAGTAGTTGTTTTGACATTTTAAATTGACCTTGTCTGTATTAGTGCAAGGCCGTAACCGACTTATACAATAGAATAAATTATACTGCGAGCTCAGCTCGGGGCTGACCGCACCAATGAAATCTAGGGATTTGGACGGTAGTTGCAGGTGGCTAGACAGTATAAAAGTCTGCCCAGACATATATCCTGCACTCCATACAGAAAACTCCAATCTGTGCAGGCGTCGGCACGATTCTGCCTGAAGAATCATAAAAGCGTTGTACGACTCATGTCTAGTCCACTATAGACATTTGAGATGAATCCATATGCCTGAATGAGATATGCCCACCGCTATTGTCCATCGTTCCCTGATGTCCACCAGGGACTAGTCTATTGATGACTCAACCATGGACGAGGAGCTGAACATAAATTATCCAGTAGGACAGGATTGCCGCATATACTAGGAGTGCTACCCAAGAATGCAAGATAAAGATATATATAGACTTGCACTAGTATGAATGTATGGCATACACATCTGTGAATTGTGATTGATTTGTCTGGATGAGGCTGGGCATTGCCAGCCCATCCTAGAGTAGATCTCTAGACTTAACTACGTCAGTTTGTATTGACGGGCTCGGTTATTATAAGCGTTAAGCACAATTGGCTGAGATTACATTGTCGCCAGAGACCATATTAGTGTATTGATAGACATATAGTAGGCAGACCAGATCTGAGATATATATAATTAGTACTTAGATTGCTAGTGAGTCAGAAGTATAATAATATTATAGGAATCTAGAGTAGAATTCTAGTGAAGTATTATTGAATTTGGATTTGATGCTGCTGATGTTGTCTTTACTATATAATAGATCTAGACAAAATTGTTAGGGTAATTAATGTAATTAAATTTGTGGCCCTGCAGGTCTGTTTATGAAACTTATTCAGATTGTTCTTAGTGTGTGGCATGGTACGAAAGTTTTAGATATTAAATACCTCTCGATTTAAATGCAGTCGAAACCTTAAGTAGACGGATTCCCCCCAAATTCGTAACATTTAGTATAGCAACATCGTAACAGAGGGGACCCCGTGATAGCCCGCAGGCTGGATTACATCATGGTATGTGATGTTATCCTTAACTTGGCAAGCGACTGCGAAATAAAAAGTTTAGGCTACAATGATCACAGAGCTGTCATTCTCACCATGTCATTTGCTCCTTTCAAGAATGGTAGTGGGCAGGGTTCGAAATTAACGCTCGCTAACTCGCATTTAGCGAGTCCGACTGATGTCTTGCGAGTTCCACCAGACAGCAACTTGCAAATTTTAGCGAGTAACTTTGCCAATCAAGTAAAAGTAATTAATTGTCTAAACGACAGAAAATAGATCGGCTGCAAAAATGCATTTAGTCAACTCGCGAAATCAACAGTTTCGTGGAATCAAAACATAGTCTGTCTCTGGGCTAGCCACTTAGAGCCATAAACAAATTATTAAGAGTAATGTGCCCTTGGTTAGAAATATTCTGTTTGCAAAGGGTGCGTTCAAAAGCTCAAGTGCCTACCCACAAGAAAAGCAAACTTTCTTATTGCACTACCCAGGAATGTTTTCCTTAATTTATGTACATTTTATCTACAATATCTTCCCAGGAGGTGCATTATTTGAGCATTGTCTGCTTGCAATTGTTGTCTGCTGTGATTTTTTGGTTGTCAAGATTAGGCAAAAAATGCTTCTCCTTTTGAACACACCCTCATAATCATAGTGACCTCCAAGTCAGTGTTTCTATTTTTGAAGGAAAGGAAAATGGCTTCTTCCAAAAAGATAACATCGTTTTTTAAACGAAAAGATCAGGCTGGGGAGGCTGACGACCAATCGCCGTCTACTTCAAGTACGGCTGCACACAGTGAAAAGTGTTAGTTTGAATTACTTTTTGATCTAGATGTTGCTCAAGATTTGTTTCTAGATTAGATATTCTGTTGAGGCGTTTATCAGAAATCCTTCCTAAGGTTTGCGCGACACCGTCGACTAGACATTTAGTATTGTAAGCAAAGACTACAATCAGATCTAGATCTAAACTACCTATGCGCAGTAGCAACCGGCGTGTCTACATGCACCCTGTAAATTGGCATTAATTAATTATTATTGTGAATTGTGTGCAGCCGACTGCCGTGCTAGTGTTATCTCTTTTGTGTTTCTTGTAGCAGATGGGAAAAAGTTGAAAAAGGGAGTTACAGCCTCGGTAAAGACCTTTAAAAAATGGGAAAAAGAACTAAATGTCCAACTTGGGTTTGTGACAGATGAAAGTGGAACAATAGTGACAAAGATATGGTGTGCTGTATGCAAAGAATTTGCACATACTGATGGAAGTAAATCGACATTTGTAACTGGAAATGAAGTAGTGAAAAAAGAGGGGATTTCACACCATATTAAGTCAGAAATGCACAAGAGATCATTAGATGCAAGAAGTGCAGCTATCAGGAAGGCGAAGTCACAGCCTAGTCCCATCGAGGCAAGCATCATGAAAATGGATGTGGCAACATTCAATAAGATTAACATTCTGTTTAGGACTGTTTTCTACTTGGTTAAAAATGAAAGCCCTCTCAGTGATTTTTCAAATCTTCTAGAGCTTCAGAACCTAAATGGACTTGATGTGGGCCAAACGTATGCAAATGACAAGTCGGCAAGAGTCTTCCTATCTCATATCTCTGGACAATACCTTGATGATCTGAAAGCAGTGATTTCTCAAACAGACTTTTTTAGTGTTTACAGTGATGGAAGCACGGACAGAACAGAAAGTGAGAAAGAAATTATTATGATCAGAGTTCTTGAAAATTATTTTCCAGTCATAAAATTCTTCAAAATTGCAGAGCCAGAAAATACCAAAGGTTCAGGTCTCTTTGAATGTGTTGACTCAGTTTTAAGAGAGCAAGTGGGTCCAAAGTATCAACTAAAGATGATAGGATATTGTTCAGACGGCGCCTCCAATATGATGGGCCATACTAAAGGGATGATACAACTTCTTAAAACAAACAAAGAAGCTCCATGGATTATTCCAGTATGGTGCTTGGCCCACAAGCTTGAGTTAGCAATCAAAGACTGTTTTGAAAAAACCTACTTTTCAACTGTCACAGAAACATTGACATCTCTGTATTATTTCTACAAAGGTTCTGCTAAGAGGAACAAAGAAGTAACAGACATAGCTGACATTATGGAAGAACAATTTATGAAGCCAGAGAAAGCCAATGGAACTAGATGGATTGATCATAAGTTACGGGCAGTGTCAAAACTGATTGTGAACTGGAAAGTAGTTGTTGTGCATCTCATGAGCTATGCAGAAGATGGGAGCAACAAAGGTGAAGACAGAGCTAAAGCGAAAGGCATTTTGAAAAAGTTAACTCAGTATAAATTAATCTGGTATCTTCATTTTATGAAAGATGTGCTTAAAGAAATGTCCCAATTGAGCCTGGTTTTTCAAAAGGAAGACCTCAACATGTCAGCTGCACTGACAAAACTTGAAAGTACTGTGCTAGCACTGGAGCACCTGGCAGTGGAAGATGGAGAAAATGTGGAGCAATTTAATTCTGATTTACAAAAAGACAAATCGGAATACAAAGAGCATACTGTGCAAAATGTTTCTGACTTGGCTAAAGTCAAACAGGAAATAATACCAGAACTCTTAGAGTGTGTGAACAGCAGACTTGGCACACTGAAAGGTGATCCTCTTTTTACCAGCATGCATATTTTTGACCATTCAAACTGGCCGGGAGACCCTGAAGCTTTAACAGCATATGGTTTAGATGAAAAGAAGATAATTTCAGAACATTTTTCAGTTGTATTGGAGAATGCCAACTATGATAATGCGAAGGCTTCTACAGAGTGGAGTGACTTGAAAGTACATGTGAACAGGAATAAAGATATCTTTCGTAAAATCAAGCCACTTTCTCTTTGGCAGAGAGTGAGCCAAGAAGATGAAGAGAAGAAAGATTACCAAAACATATTAAAGTTGATTCATCTCACCAGTATATACCCCTTATCGAATGCATCTTGTGAGCGGGGCTTTTCTTTACTGAAAAGAGTAAAAAGTGACTGGCGTAGCCGACTTACAACTGAAACAATTGATCAGCTGATGCGAATTGGTTTGCTGGGACCAGATCTAAAAGACTTTGACCAAAAACCAGCAGTGCAGAGGTGGTGGAGGGAAGGTCAAAGAGCAAAGAGGCCAAACATTGTGCCTTATGGACCAAGACAGTAAGATAAGCTATTTAACTGTATTACCACTGGGAGCTACTTATTTGAATTACTGTTAAGAATACACACTTTTCGTTTATTATTTAGCAAGTGAGAGGCCAACTTTAGCAAGTTGATTTTTTATCAACTTGCTAAAAAAAGCAAGTGGGGAAAAAAGTTAATTTCACACCCTGGTGGGCATTTTAAAATGAATACGCTTCTGCTTACTGACAGTAAATATGTGGAACTGATGAAAAACAAGATATCCAAAACTATGGAAGAACAAAAAGAATTAGATCCGCACCTGAGATGGGAAATGTTGAAAGTTGAAGTGAAAGAATTAACCAGAAAATATAGCCGATTTAGAAAAAGCAATAACAAAAATAGATATACCATAATATGTGACCTACTTAATAACCTAGAATCCTGCTTAGCGTCAGATCCACAGAACAGGAAATGGAGGCAAGATATATCCAAGGTCAAGACAGAGATGGAAATACACCAGATGGAGGCGGCACGAGGAGCACAGCTCAGATCAAACATACAGAGAGCATTTTTTTTTTATGTAACTTTAAAATGAGTAGGTATTAGATCTTCTTCAGCAAAAATGTAGTCTTTCCCTACTTGCCATTACAAAATTATAAAAGCTATCTTTTTCTACTTTTCACGCGGCAAAATTCAAAGCCTTACCCGAGTCTATTTAGAGCTATAGTCAAGTTAAAAGCGACATGTACACTCTTCAGTCAGAAAAAAACTAGATGCGTCTAGCTTGCGAACTTTTTTCAAGTGAAGTGTTGAAATCAACGAACATCTGCATTTTGGTACCATTTTCACCAAAATTGGATAATAATTTTATGTGCAAAAATATGCTTCTTAAAATAATTATTAGTACTCAGGAAATTGAGAGTTATATTCCTTTGCTTAGACAGCTGGGTAAGAAAAGGGAGAAGCTCTTTAGGCAGTGGGCTGCAATTTTTGCACCAGCTTTAGGCAGGAAAGGTTTAATTGTCTCAAGCCCTTGCTTGAAGGCTTTCACTGCAGCAGTTGTGTGCAGGCTACTACAAATTCTGCAGTGAACCTACCAAAACCTGTGGATTTGCAGTCCACATCAGTCCAGTGCTCAGCATGTGAGTTTACAAATAAGTATTCCAAACTGACCTGCTCACACAGAAGAAATATCGCAAGATATGGGATTTTGCACTGTATTTTGTTGTTTGTTCTGTTTTAACTGTTGTGTAACAAAACTGATATACAAGTACTGTCATCTCCTCTTTCCAAAACTCTATGTTTCAACACAGGAAAGTTATTTGATTGAGACAGGTATGTGAAATATGCTAGCCATTCCCGGGTTTGTTGTTTTCACCCCAACCAAATTTGACCAGCATGGTACATAAATGCGCCTTGCATCTTCAGGACAAAAGCTACTGTTCTGCAGTTTCAAACATTTAGAAGAATGTTTTCCCCAGAGTTTCATATAACACAAGCCATATATGCCCTTCACCGTGGTATTTGAAATTCAAACTGAAGATGAACTTTCATTTTTTCAAGGAGTTCCATGCTAAAATTTGGCGTGTGCTACACTGTTTGAATTTACATTTATCCTTTGTTCATGTGAAATATTGGGCAAAATCATCCATACACCCCTCGGTCTGCAAGTGATTGCTAAAAATATCCATCATTCAACTCTCAAAACTCGGTTCTGATCATGGCTACCGAGACAACTGGTACACGGGAGCCCCCAGCAGTGCAGGCAATCGGCAACAAACTTCTGAACAAGGTTTTAAAAAAAAACGGAGCAATTTTCCTCTACATGAGGTCTAGAAGGTACTCTACAAAGCGTTCACTGGAAAGAAAGGGTTGATTTTTTTGCTTGTTAACTTTCGGCTTTCCTCTTTGGATGGTAAATTCTTATTGCCTCATTATTAGTGGGCCGTAAAAGTTGTCATTATCTCCACTCCAACTTTACAATAGAGAGAGTTATCCATCTCCACTTTAGGCTGCACAACACACAAGGATCTAAGTGACAAAACAATGTTGGTAATTTCAGTGTAGCTGTACAACAGGCAAGTAAGTATCTAAGTGATATAACAATAACAGGCTGCCTATCTCCAGCTTACCTATGCAACAGGTAAGGATCTAAGTGACAAAACAATGTTGTGTATCTTCAATGTAGCTGTACAACAGACAGTGATCTAAGTGATATAGCAGGCTGCCTATCTCCAGCATAGCTGTACAACAGGCAGTGATCTAAGTGATAAAACAGGCTGCCCATCTCCAGCATAGCTGTACAACAGGCAAAGATCTATTTGACGAAACAAGACTGCATTTCTTCACCTCAGTTGTACAACAGGTAAAAGATCTAAGTGACAAAACAAGGCTTCAGCTTACCTGTACAACAGGCCAGCATCTAACATGACAAAATGAGGTTGCTTTGTTTGAAGGTCGCTGACGTACAGTAGTATTGTTGAGGTCATTGCAGCATAGGTTGTCATCCATTCTTGCAGATGATGGAGAAATCAAAACTTTCCTCTCTCTGCACAGAGAACACAGAATGTTCTCTATCCCATCCATAGGGAGGAGTGTATGATTAATATTGCCCTGAAGAACCTGGTGTCAAGCGGAGTAGATGACAAGAATAATGCACAGGGTGAATAAAAGTCCACTACAAAACAGACTTAAATCTTTGAATCCTGACTGCCTGATTTTCCCTGCACCATCTTTCTGGCCTCCTGAGCTCAGACAACAAATGTGAGGGCAATCCACACCCAGGAATAGAACCTGGACACAAAAAAATTTTCTCAGCATTTTCCTGCAAGCATTTGCTTCTAAATTGCATTAAAAACTTAAAAAATGAATGAACAATACAGAAAGACATCTCAATATCACCATCACAAATCTGTCCCCTATGATAAGAATGAGTGGTATGAGGTACCATCTTGATCCCAAGTCATTTCTTACTTGTTTCTTAACCCCGGTCCCACATTGAGTGAACTCACCCATGGGGAGAGCAGTGGCCAGTCAGCCGCTCGTTCATGTGTTACCGCTAGCAATCACGTCAATCGGGTCTTTTTGAACATGTGTATCATGTTTACTTTAGTACGCGATAACATTAATGATGGATAAATCAAAAGTGACCTCTATGATACTTGGATAAAGTGCTTGTGATGACAGGCAATAAGTTTTATTGTTAAATACAAGGCAGTTATCAAAGAATTTTCTGCATTCTGCATTTAACACATGTTTTAACCTTTTCCCACAAGGTCTGCACTTTTTTGTCCCCAAGTCTGGCCATTCAGGTGAAAAATCTATTTTTTAAGCCCAGGCACTTAACGTACTAACTACATATATCAAGACACTGCCCTCTCCCTCTTCCACTATTTTAAGGTTCAATTTCCATGATGTTAGTTTTCTTAGCACACCTTTAGCAAGAGATTTGATTTCCAGCTCATAAAATACACATATGTACTTATAAGAGATTTAACGAAAGCTACAGAATATCTCTCTAATTACCACATCAAATAAAGACAACGACTAACAACAAAGTCAGTCATTTTCTCCTAGTTTTTCCCTGATGAAAAAAATACCGACAGACGCCCTTATGCAGCATGCCCTAGGATTACCTCGGAATTCATTATTACATACATAGAATGGCTTTTCAAATAAGCAGATGGCCCCCCTTCTTATCATTTCACATGTAGACGACAACCAGCATCAAAGTCGAAAGTTTTCCTTAGATTTTCCCCAGTTCAAACTTCGGACAGTCAGCACCATTACTTGATTATGACGAATAGTTACGAACAGTTGCATCGTAATAAATGTAATCGGACGATACCATTTTGTTATAAGAGCAGGAGTGACAGGACAGACAAACAAGTGAGGGTAGCATGAAAAAAGAAACAAAACAAAAGATAGCCACAGCAACTGAATTAGTGAATAAACAAAACACAAGTAGCAGCGTTGCTATACACTAAAGTGGCCACCTGCAGGACCTGGGTTGCAAAATAGGGCCTCCATGAGGAAGGCCACTATATTGTCTTCCCACAGGACGAGGGTTAAGACCACACTATCTAGATCTGGATGGGGTTACTTTTCTAGACTTCTACAGGTATCGTCCCAACCAAAACACAAACCTAGCACCAGTGACTTTATTGAAGTACTCTGTAAAACTAATCTCTACCCAATGCAAGGCAGATCTAACTTTTTGTTTGGTAATCCTCCCTCCTTTCTTTTTAAAATACTAGATTGTGAGATGTTGACCTACATTAATTCAGACAGGGGACCACATCTTCTTGGATTCTGCCAGCCTGCAGACCTCGTTCACACCATTCAAAGGTTCTACATGTCAGGTAGATTATTTAGTGTCAAAAGTGGTTGAGGGGAACTAGATCTATATATATAAGCTTTTCAATATGTATTGATGGGATGAGAATCACCAATGTCTTGAAATGTTATAAGGGAACCACTGGCAGTTATATCTTATGGCTGAAAATAGGTAAGTACATCATTCTTTTCTAGTGCTTCAGCTGATCCTGAGTAAAGAATTGTGAATACATGCTCTCTTTGAAGTATCTGGAATTGTCTTTTGATTGTGTTAATTATTCTCTTTATATATTATATATTACAATATGATTCAATTACAAAGTGTGCCATCACAAATATCTTGATTATTTTTGTCTAATCACAGCTGGGTTCTTCAACTCAAGCTGTATTGCTGCAGTGGGATCATAAATCAGATAAATATGCATGATATGTAATTATAAATGTGTATTTGCTGATGAAAGAACTGAGGAAGAAGACCCAGCCAATCATCCCTGTTCTAATTCCATTCATGTCTGGATCTGGAGCTTGAAGAATTCTACAACTTTTGTAATGGGGACTGAATGAAAAGCTCCACATTTATATGTCAGATTCATTAGAAAGGTTTTTCAACAGCAATAGAGCAGAGTCTTTATAAACGATATTTGAAAGATTCACTGTCTTCCAAAAATTTCAAGTCTTCAAACAAAACAGTTTTCAATCAATTTTTTTTTGTCACAGCATTATATAAAATTTCCAGTTTTCTCTAATTTTATTATTATTCTATACATTGTGTCACAAAATAAAAGTATTATTTTTGAGCTGTAATCATTTACTCTGAATACAAAAGGGAATTTTGAGAACTCTGCTCAAAATTTCAAAGTTCTACATATTTTTATGTGTGTTCAAGTGCTCACTGCTATTGCAAACTAATTGTTTTTGTGTTCATGACCTGAGCAAATGAATGTAATTTGAAATGTCATTAATAAAAGAGTCTTGGACTTCATACTTAATTTTTTTTCCTTCTTTGAATGAAACTGATGAGGTATGTGATTTTTGGCTTTAGAATAGTTATACAGAACATAGGTCACATGTCAGACAATCTTCCAATTCATGAACAAAATTGCATGACGTTAAACTTCATCCAATGCCCTTTCCAAACAGTTTTATGAAAACAAGCTGACACTAGCATGCAATTTTTGAGACAACCTTCACTGAGTTTCAGAAAAGGTAAAAAGTGCATGAAGTGCAGGGAGTTAGAATGTAAAGAATGTTTGCCACAGCTTGAGAACAGGACTAGACATCTAGATAATTATAGCATGTTACAAGTTTTTCTCCAGCTACAAATTTCCATCTTTCCCATTGTGCTCGTCTTGGGATGCTGCTGTTGCCAATGATGGGAGAAAACTCATTTTTCAAGTTACCTCCACTGAGAGTATCACAAAATGATTCTGTTGTGTATATCACGATGCCATGGTACTTGTGTGAAGAGCTGGCAAACTGAATTTGTTTCCAACGTTTACCCTTACTAGCTACTGCAAGAAAGGTGACGTAAGAGGGTAAAAAATGTAATCCAACATAGTAAGAAATTCAGAGATGCTCAGATACTGTTAAAGATGGGGAAAGCCTTCCTTATAAAAGCATCGCATGCCAGGCTGCACCTTTTACTAAAATAGCCTATTCTGCACTTAATGGCCAATCTCTGAATTAAGTAAAAATCCATCCCTTTAGACATACAGAGGATTAACTACCAGACCTGTGAGCCTCCCCAACCTGCTTCTCAAGATAAGTCCCTTCATTTTTGCACAAAAATCTGGCCATGAGACAACTTCAGAAGTCCTCCCAAAGATGGTATAATTGGGTGAAGACAGATGATTGAAACAATTCACAATTATTTGCGTGATGATATTCTATACGATGCAACTCAATTGTAGAGAGAGGCTAATTCATAATTGGCTGCCATTATCGGCCAACATTATCAGCAGATACTACCAGGCTTTATCCACCAACAATATCGGCCCGGGGTTTATCCGCCTGTATTGGTGTTGACCAAATACAAAAAAAAACAACTGGATTTATTCCTCATTATTGAATCTTTGGCAAATTAAACAGATTGATTCCTAATTTTTATTTATTTTAAAATTTTTTTGGAAAAGTTCGGCTGCGAATCGAATCATGGTCACCCGCCATGGACACCCAACTGACAAGCAAAGATGCTAACCACTACACTAAAGCAGACCCTGTATAATTGTGAAGGAATTTTTCCAAAATTAACATTACTAAACCAATTATCAGAAGATAGATCAGATATAAACAATACATTCATAATTTCTAAATCGGGCCTATAAGATCTAACCTGACTGACCGGATTCCCGGCAAACATAACTCTGCATACTGCTGCAATGCTGCGACGACTTTAAAAGTGGCCAGTCCCATGACGAATAGATCAGCGATGGGGTGTGCACTGTGAATGTAAAAAAATGTAGTGAACATGAAGGCATTCACTAAAAAAGTGATCTTCCTTGATTTCCAATAAACAGTACAAGTTTCTAGATTCTGGATGTAAATGTTCATGAAATCATTTTCAGCACACATGCCTCATATAGATCTAGATACTCACAGTCACACGGTCCTTAGGCAGTCCAAACTGCCCCACTAAGGGGGCAAAATCCTGTTTTGGCATAATTTTAGGCAAAGACTACAACTTCCAAGGCTACTACAGTATACTACTGCTGTGTGTTTATGTAAAGTGGCATGCACCCTACATCAAACTCAAGTTCAATTCTTCCTCTGACAAATTATACTTCCTTTTGTATTGTTATTAGATCTAGTGTTCAGCTGTGTGTTTTTATAGTTTGAACTGGACATAGTCTTGCTGTTTTTATTTTGAGCTGCGCATACGGAATTGACCCCCTCATAACAAAGGGTCGCAGAGCATCGCGCCGATGTAGCGCATGTGTTTGAAAATATCTAACGCAGAAAGCCAGATAAATAATGTTTCATTCAATGTATTTTTCATCGTGTCTTGAGTTGAAATTCCTTTAAAAATCATTTGTCAAAAAGCTTGTTGGCCATGAAACTAGTGGAAACTTTGAAAGATCAGGATCAAAATTATACAAATGAACCTCAGCCTTTGTATTATTATAAGGGTATAATGCTAAGAACCTATGAGACATGGGGCATGTTTCGCGCCGACTGTTTAGGTGTTTTTATAGACCCACCCAATGCTTGATTTCGACACCTTTGTCCGACACTCAGTGCTAAGTCAGTGGCGACGCGGTTGACCTCCTTTTCAATTACAAAAAAACAAAAACATTATTTTTGTCTCGTTTGTAAGAGTTCACAAACAACTGACATCAGATAAAGTTTGATGACTAAAAAGAAAGTAAAATGAGATGCTTGTACTTTCTAATTTGTACCCTTCCAGTTCCTGAAAAACTGAGCGTAATAATTAATGTACACCCCCTTGACTTGGAAAATAAGAAAGAACAAAACATTTTTATTTTATGAGCGGTCAAAGTTGGATTAGTCTAGACCTATCGTGCAATTTGCAAAACGTACCAAATTCGAGGTGTTTTTTCGGGAGGAGTACCTTACTCGAGCGCCACTTTGACGTGAGGGTCTAGTCAGTTTGTATCATCGAGGCCGTAGGCCGATGTTCGTCTGGGCAATAGTCAGATTGACATATCAGGGAAAGCCCCCAGGGGTAGCTATGTATCATCTCTTTTAGTTAGTTTCTGGTCTTTGGCGCTCGAGTACGGAACTCCTTCCGTTTTTTCACTTAACATTGAAAATGCCATAACTTTCAAAGCATTCCAGAATGATAAATTTGGTATCAAAATTCTTGGAAAAGCAAGCTCCATCAAATTTGACAATAACTGGTGAGATATGATAAAAAGAAAATAGATCTATGTTTGGACTAGACTACCTACTGCCACTGACCACGTGCCATACTGTTCCACTCGGTTCGACTCTTCCCCAGGCTAGGCCTAATAGTAATACGAACGATGCAGCATATTGTGCGTCACAATCACATGGAAGTTTAGCACACTCCAAAAGGAATAGGCTAGATCTAATCTAGATCTAGATCTAGATCTAGTACTATAAAGATGCACATGATTGGCATGCCATGAAACTTCACATTTAATAATTAAATCTAGGAATAACCCAAGCAAGGAACTTTGTCAGGAAGCATTATTGGAATACGAAGGTAAGCGGTCGGCACGTCACAATGTTTGCAAACAGTATTGATAACCCCATGACCCCATAACAATATGGCGGATGACGTCGGCAGGCAGGCTCTCTACACCATTTCACAGTTTCGCGCCATTGCCATCACTGGTCACTTGGTAACGATGGCGAGAACTGGATTGGCACAAGATTCGCATTCAATATTCAACCGTCGTGGTCTGTGCCTTTCAGAACGGGATCGCCGATGGCCCTGGTCAGTTTTTTTCGCAGATTGAGATCCATTCTTCACCATCATTCACGATCGCTAAAAGCATGCATAATTTGGACACGCACACATCGTGCACGCACGCAGCCAGATGTGGTCCTGACCCCAGATAGGCTATCTTTAGGCTAATGTCAGATATCTCTGGTCCTGACAGCAGCCGACTCCGTCCCAGCGTTGCCAGTGAGGATTTTCAAAAATCCGAAGAAACCGTTTTAAAAAATCTCAAGATGAGGTACAAAATCCCAAGATTTTTTTTTCAACACAAATATACATTTAACATTAACAATTTCATAATACTTTAAATTTAAACAAACAATGGCAGCGATCGGCTCGTGGGTGACTAAAAAAATCCTCATAAACAAGCAAACTCAAACTGACCCCTAGCCCATTAGGCTTTATTCACCATTTTATTTTAGTCGCAAACGGTTTACATGTTGTAAGAGGAAGGGCAATTTATGACTTTTCTAACAAAGAAGTAATAACAAATATGCAAAATATTATGCAAAAAATGTCAAGATCCCAAGGTACCCCCCAAAATCCCAACGACAGGCAACACTGCTCACACCGTATCGTATCTAGCTTTCCGACAAATGCTCGATAATCCGTCAGAAGTGCGGAGCACGAAGCCAGGACTCGCGACACTGGAAAATTGCTGGTGCCGCCCAGCCTTTAATGCTCCAAGTCCAAGCCTCTTTGTCTCTTTAGAGCTAGGTATAATATCTTTACCACGTGTTTGCTGATTTGAGAGGTGTGGAAGGTACATTGTATTGTGCACATATCGTGCATGCAGTCCTGACAGCTACAGACAGTAACTGAAAGTCTCCGGGCGATGCTTTGACGAAATTTTATAAACAGAAAAACTATGGGCTCGCAGCGAGGCTATACTATAAGTTAAAATTTGGCAAGAAGAAAAAGTTGTATGTAGCAAAGCCTCGCGTAAGAAATAATACTCAAACGATACATTGAAACGCAACTAAAAGAAGACAGAAAATGGCCGATATTTCGGCAACAACCTTCTTCAACGACTGTTCGATTTCCCTTTTTTTTTTCTTTTGTTGTGTCTTATCTTTTTTTTTCCAATCGATGCTTTGTAGTGCTGGGCATGGTGCCAGGAATCGAGACACTGAAAATATGCCGATTCCTATTCCAAGTCCGGCGCGGGTTTTGCTCTCTGCGTGTGGCTGTGAAAGTGCATGTATCCGTTGAAGAGCATCCTATGTGCAGGCGTGCGGGTCCGCAGTGCGCGCGAGCACGACCCGCCTCCGCGCCGTGTGAATGGGTCCATTTAAAACCTCAGCCTTAAGTCGGCGCGGGCCGGCTCATTTTAATGTGAGCTCGGGAAGCACCGTGTGAACGTGGCCTTCGTAACTACATGGCCAAACACAATGCCGATATGCAGGTAAGTGACGTCACGGGATGCGGCGGTACCGTCTCAAGGCTGCGCTCTCTAGGCCAAGGCTACAGGAAACAAAGTTTGAATACCGGCACTATAACAATGCTTGTGTGTTGACTGCTGTTTCTTGTCTTTGTGTGGATTTATTAGACTTATTGTTATTCTCAGGATTGGATATTTGTTGTGTCGGTCTCACGTCTTCTCACGTCTTGGAGACCGCACACACAGTGACACTGGCATATTTATGTGGTCAGTACCCTCCTAACAGTTAACCTTGTCTTTGTCTCCTCTCCACCTGTCCTAGGGTCGTTGTACATCGTGAGAAAGCAAGTTCGTTGTCCGTCTTTGTTCTTGTTTGACTATATCGAGGGCCGCCAAGTAAACTATGGTAACTCATGTTTTGCAAATTTTACAGGAGACACAAAAAACTGCATAGTTCGTTCAGTTTTATATGTATGTGCTTGATATTCGCAAGTAAAGGTATATATGCCATGGCAAATTGGTATATGTCTTTATTTTACATGATTATTTGATAATATTTTAGTTATTGGAGTTACCATATTTTGCCACTGAAAATTACACATGTAAAGTATTGTATCTCGAGTTACAACAATTTTATGGGTGCTGGCACCACACAAAAACTATGGTATGTCTGAGTTACAATAGTTTACACGCGGAACAGAATTGAAATTTGGGAACTTACAATAGTTTGCCTCACCTCAAGTAGCAGGCTTACATTGTATACTAAAATACACTAATTGTTATCTATATTTTTATGCATGGATTGGATCTTTGAGACTGCGATAACAGTACATAGCAGCGACTACATTTAGAGCAAAATTCATTGGTGAACTTAAAGCATGACATTCAAATACATAGTCTATAAATCATGAAGAAGTCAGCTTAATTTTGCACGTAACACAACTTGATATTTTTATTCATCGGGCTCTCTTGCTGTACATTTTGAGAAACAGAGGAACATGTTGCAAAGCAAACATTAGGCAGGCACACACAAAAAAAGTAAAGTATTGAAATAAATAATTTATGAATATTTGCAGACTTAGAAGGAAGAACTGTGACACACGACGTTGCTATGACCACAGAGAAATGTCCCATTTTCATGTTTAAAGGATTTGCAGGCGGTAAAACGGCTGATTATACCATTTCATCAATAACAGCAGCAGCGAGTGGCTGTGTTGGACTTTGAAAAATGCCAGAGGACTCTCCTGAAAATGAGTATTTGATTCCAAGCTCCAGAGTCCAAGTACAACCTTTATACTACATTGTATAGTGATGAAATTATTGATTTCCTTCATACAAATGCACTCACGCACACAGTAAAAAATATGCATTAAATGCACATGAGATGAGTGTTTACAAGTAAATGTGGAAGTATGTGATGCAATATCTTTTCAGATAAAAAAAACTGCCACAAACATGCGGCACTTGAGTAAAATTGTGAGACAGTTGAACGATCAAGCTGCTTGTAATGTCTGGCAATTATAGCATCTTAATCTTCAATAGATTGAAGAATTGGTGATGTATTGTGGGAATAATATGGGCTTTACAAAGGGACTGCAAGTCAGTGTACTTGTCTTTATCAATTCCTGGACCTATCCTATGATTGAGGACATTGAGCTTGAATTTCATGGAAAGAAAAACTCTGTTGTATTTTTCTTATTCTCTGAATTAAATTGAGCTGGTGGTATTGTCCATCATAATCATATAAAATTTGAAAAACATTGGGATTGTCTTTTGTCATTTCATAGATTTTATATTTAACCAATGTGCTTTTTGTCTATCCATGTCAAAGTCAAAATTTTTCAAATGCCCAGCAATTTGCTTAAAATCAAAGCAGCACTGCTCATCAAGTTGCCTAACAATATGTCTCGGCTTAGTGTGTTTAGCTGCACTGATAATGCCTGCCCACTGTGGAGTAGTGTAGATATCTTAGTGTTTACTGACACATTCTATAGTGGCATGGACATTCAGGTTTTCATTTTTGCTGTGACCTTTGATGAGAAAAATTATCGTGCTCTATTTCTGAAAAGCCAAATTTATTCAATGCATGCCACAGCATGGTGAGGAAATATTTGTTGCGATTCTGAACGCCGCATGAGTCTACATACAATGTTATAAACTCAACGCCCCTTCCATGTGCAGACCTAAGGTAGTCAAATACACAGGATCCTATCTCATTGGAACCCCTTGCAGCTATACCTTCATGCCAGACCTTGCCCTCTTCCAAGGTCATACAATGATAAATTAAAAGTGTTCAATTTTCTTTTGTAGAACAATACTGAAACATTTGAATGAGGGGTCATCAAGACTTCTTGTAAGTCAAAACAGACTGAACTTCTCTTTCTGTTGGTACGACTGTCTTCTTTGTCTCTTGCCTTTTTCTCCTGCACTCTAACCTTGTTGCGGTGGTGGTCGTTGTACTTTTGCCTTTGCTTTTCCTTTTCTTCGGGAGAGAGATTTTCAAAGGATACACAAAAATCGCATCTATCCTTGCTAGGGTTGTGAAAACCAAGATTAAACTCAGTTCGAAACAACTCACAATAGATTGTGGAAGAGGCGATGTTAGTTGTCATTTCTTGCCTCCTTTGCTCTCGGTCAAGTCTGTACATGGTGGCCAAGTTTAGGGAGGCACCAAGGTACCGCCGTTCACTGTCCTCCAGGCAGTAGTGACTTTCCACTGTTGGAAAGGACCTGGTGTGTTCTCTGATTCTTTCCTTCTCCTTCTTCATTGGCTCTGTAAGTTTGTTATGCAAAAAGAAGGTTTTACACACAGGAAATTTTTACACCTATGTTTAAGTAATACTGCAGGCTTCTCTTTCTCTTAAATGTGTCAATGCCTGTTACCTTGTCTTTGGCATGTACGTTGTGGCAAGCCGATCCATACCCCCCCCCCCCGTCATTGTTTCCCTACGGACAAATTCGCCTTTTCTGGTTGTATACTCTTCCCCTAAGTTTAGGCTCTTCTTTCTCTTAGCATCCTTCCAGTTGTTTTCGTTTCGTCTTCTCTTCCTACCTCTCATTTTCCAGAAAGACGCAGAAGAAGCCACAGTGCTGATACTGTCTTCTGTTGTCATGTTGCTGCAGTCCAGTACTCCGGCCTCTGAAGCTGTAGACGTATGGATGAGCTGCTCAGGGGAATCTTGATTTCCCGCTGAGCGCTCTTCCATGTTGAACGTTGATGCAAACGATCAATGATCGTACTGTGGATCACAATCAGATCCACCAGCAATAAGCTGCATGGCATATACAGACACTTGCATGTACTTTACGGGTGAGGTGGATTCAGACTGTATCTCTTTCTCTGGTGTGCTCTCTCTCTACCTTTTGGCATCCACTCTTCTTCGGATGGCTGCTCTACTTGTGGAACATAGTCTGGGTCTTTGTTAGGGTCCCAGTTATTGAGATCTGAGCTACTGTCACCGATACTGGTTTGGACAGACACCCTTCGTTTTTCCTCCTCACAGAGGTTTTCCTTTAGATCTCCACGACAGGTAAGTCATCAGAATCCTACTGCGAAGAAACCCTCTGGTTCCAGCCTTTGCTCAGCTTCCTGATTGAAGCCAGCGGTAAATCCGAGTCTGATGGCTCATCAGACCTAGAAGGCACGGTCGGCTTGAGATTGTGGTACACTGGTTCTGTGGCTTGGGCTAGAACATGCACTTGTGTAAGCTCAAAGGGGATTGATGAAAGTCCCAATGATGTTGCCAGAGAGAGGAGATACTCCTTCACTTCCGCTGCTGAACTGTGAGATGTTCTAACTGCGGCTCCATGTGGGCAGGCCATACCAGCCAGGTTTCTGCTATGGGGGTCAAAGATGTGGTAGACATTGTCATCCTTGATGATTGCAGATGAAAATGCAGGTGTGTCCGAACCAATTACCAGGATTGCGTGCTTGTCCATGCTTGAAATTGCAGGTTGGAGACTGAAGTATGGTGGAGTATCATCCTTGGTTTCCAAAAGCCCAGTATATGAATCCATGATCTGTAGATCAACCTGACAGCCACATGCTTCACACTGATTAGGAATAGATCTGATGAGTGGATACTGTTCATTGAAATGTCCAAACAGTGATGAGTGTAGGTTTATCACCATGGAATAGTATCTGGTCTAGATCATGCGTATTCCATGTTGTGGTGAGTTTGTTTTCAGGTTAATATTGGGTGGTCCCGGGCAACTTCATTAACTGGTCGGGATCTTCTCACTATTCCCATGCACGGCCTTTGTCGGTGTCAGGCCATTATGTATGGTGCCCTTTACGCCCGGACTGGGTACCTTACAAAGCCTAGTTTTAAGTAGGCCTTATAGAATTACAACGTGAGCAATTTCATACTCAAGACATTCACATGTACATTTACTTGAAAAAATATTGTATCTGGGTGGGCCATGAAAGAAGCTGGCGGTTTTCACACCTGTAAACTATTGTAAGTCCGACTTACAACACCTCATTTCTCCAGTTCTGTCGCGTATACTATGGTATCTTGACTTACAATAGTATACGCGACAAATAACCACTACTTTTAGATACAATATTTTAAAATTATGGGATATCTCTCTTAATTTTACGAATGTAGCTGCGAAAATTTTATGGAAGGTGTATAGTGGGAAATGCATTCTTCATGCCAAAAATGTCAATTTCGGAAAAAACACGAGTTACCATAGTTTACTTGGCGGCCCTCGATATATAAATGTAGGATGCCTGGGAGTCGGTGTAGTAGACGTGTACCTGTGCTATGCCTATCTGTACAGTGTTCATTTATATGTGAAATTATTTCTGTGTATAACGTATACCTATACAGTGACAGTAACTTTCATATCCGTATATAGACTTATGTGTGTCGATTAAATGTCAACTCTGTATACCATACAGAAGGACTTACGTTATTCTGTAATATTCTAAAAACCCCACGCACGACACCACAATATTCAATGTGAAAATGCCCAGAAAGTGCTGTGTTCCAGGTTGTAGAGGAAATTACGACGATGGTGAGAAAGTTTCTGTGTTTAAATTCCCGACTGAATCAACAAGGCGAGATCTATGGCTAAGTAAAATTCCTAGAGCTGACTTTACTCCTACATCTCAGTCTGTTGTGTGTGCTAAACACTTTAGTGATCAGTTACTCATCCGATCTGATTCTGTTACAAGACCAGACGGAAGTGTTTTGACGGTGCAAAGATCAAAACCAAAACTTAGGGATGATGCTTACCCGTCAATTTTTCCAAATTGTCCATCGTATTTGTCTGACGAACCAGCTCCAAAAAGAAAAACACCGGAGGAAAGGCATAGGGAGGCCCAGCAAAGAGATGAGGAATCATTTTCTGATTGGTTAGAAAGTGACAAAATAGATACTTTTTCGGATTTTGGTAACAGTCTAAACAGTCATGTATCAGGGACCGTCTGGATTTAAAGGCTACACAACAATGTTGAAAAACATGCCACTACCAGCACCAATTTATCCGACGAAAAGGAAAGTCCATATTGGAGTTTTTACAATTTACAAGATTTACTTAGCAGCAAGCCAGCTTTAGTTTCGGCAATTAGAGTACATTCTGACATGCACGTAGAGATTTTCACACAAGAGAATACAGGTATTGTTCAAGTTCCAAACACATCTTTGAAATGGCTCTTTGGTCAGCAATCTCCCCTTATCCTCACATCCTGGTCACAGTTTGATTGGTCAGTTGGAAATGTTGACCACCAGGCTTCCAACTCTTATATCATGGCTTTAAGTTTCTTACAACTCGCTCCTTCGTTGTTATCCACCGACAGAAAGACGGGAACCCGAATTCATTGTTGGGAGTAGGCAATACCCTATCGGTACAAAATAGGTACTCATGATAACGTTTGTTATCAACGGAGATACGACATATTAATGGACTGAAGTATCCCGCACAAATCTGGCAAATGTTGTTAGTCCTGACACTTTGAAAATTTGTATTAAAACTATTACCGGGTTTCTGGTAAAAGTAGTCAGTTAGAATTTTAGCAGCAAGTTTCTACTTTATAATGGTACTAATTTCGTTGTACTTTGATGCACATGTCCTATTGAAATAATTAATAAGAGGATCTCGGATTTAAAGTAAACCACGAGTTAGACGCATGTTATCCCCGATAAATCCAACCTGGGTCAAATTTATTCAATTATTGCTGGAGGGGACGTTAGAGTAATTTCTGCAGTTTACTGGGATACCTAATTGATTTTTGTGTGCACCCTTTTAACCGTACTGTAAATTCGATTGTGTTAGGACCCTAACCAGTTTTATTGTCGGGCTGGACTCCATGTCCGAGCCTTTCACTTGTCCAAACACTGGACTACGTAATAGCTCTCTCGGACGTCCGCGCTGGCTCATAAATAAGATGCGAGTTAGAGTGGTCAACACACTCCATCAAAGACGCAGAGACAAGAGCCGACGGCACAGTGAACCCAGACCAGCAACCCGGGCCCGTAGCAGCTCAGAGGCTTGCCGACGCTTGCCATCGCCACCCCGCCCCATAAGGCATGAAGCGGTAGCACAGGACCCGGAGAAACTTTGGGTAAGTTGGAGACTATTATATTAGAAGTGACTTTAATTTGCGCACCCCCCCCCCCCCTTTCTTGGATGCCGCGTAGAGAATGCTGATCTACAGAGACTATTATGAGTCCGGCTCAACGGTAATTGCCATTGTTATTAGACGTGTAAGATGCGCGGTGCAGTGCAGTGTCTTGATATTGTGACTTTATTGTCAAAGTTAACGTTTGCGGTGCTAGATGATAATGATGGCTCGCTAACCAAGCTATCACGATTTGCTTGTGTGCATATAATATAGTGTATGTGTAGCATTGCCTTGTTGTGGTAGGCAGTGAGGATTTCCTGACATGTTAATGTGGATGGCTTATGTTATAGCGAGCGGCACTATACACTTGATTGTATTACGGGTATTGGTGTACCTTGCCAGTACCACTATGCTATAGAGAGCAGTGTGATTGTGATTGCGTGTTTAGTGTTTAAGATGTGTAATTAATTACATGTATTGGAGATGCATAATCTTAGTTGGGCCTCACATGGGTGAGCCCCAGGATTGTTCTATGTGCGGCGGTGGATGAACAATGTTTCAGTGAGTCTACACAGGTTGCAATGAGTCTCGCCGACACATATATATATAGATCTATATCATGTGCATGTATTATAGTTATCCAGATGTATTATGCTTCTATGAGTTTCGTAAGTGTGTGAGGGACAGTTTCATTTTAAGGAATGTACACATTACTTTATGTATCTAGTGGTGTGTCATACGCATGTTAGCCTGGCGGCATAGCTCCGCGGCTAAGGTCAAAGGGCATGACCCTTCAGTATCGATTGGGAAGGGAGGTAACCAATACAATAGCCCTGGGGCGGGTTAGTACTAATAATGGGAGTGGGCCTATGAGGATGGCCTGCATTGGGATGCAGCGTCTGTGGTATGGACCGTGGCCCTCGTTACTGTTAATGGCCTCAGCGCGGAGATTAAAATGGCGGCCGTCTGCGGCTGGCGAAAGTCGCTCGCTTGCTCTCTCGCTCGCCAAGCAATACGTATGTCTAGACGTGGCTAGACCTAGCCTAGCCAACTTCTAGGCATAATTATCTCTGGGCACCCACTGTTTTACGCACGCACATATTTTACATTGTTTACACGCATATCACATCAGGCCTAGCATAGACCTAGCCTAGATTTATATAATCTATATTAGAAGATAATGTCTGGGGGTAGAATAAGGCTACGGAAAATATAATAATTTAAAATACATGTAAACATAATTAAAGATCTAGGGCCTATAGATCTATAGATATAAAATAGATTTCTCTTCTAAATCTAGATTAACGGATTGAATTCCAAAATAGGCTCACTTTTCTTTGAAAGGCTACACACAGAAATAGAAAGATAGAATACATTGTTACTAATGAATATTTGTTTGGCCCATACTCTTTTGGCTTAGTTACAAGAAGCTGTAAAACCTTATTCATGTGATATAAAATGATAGATTGACAACAACAACAACAACAGAATCAACAAGGACTAAACCAAGAGAAGCAGCATAGCAACGACAAATTAAGCAATAGAAAAAAACAGCAGCAGTAACAACAATAACAAGGCAATAACAACAAAAGCATCAACAACAAAAAAAACAATTTGTAAACAACAATAAGAATAACACAAAAAGCAACAGTAACCACCAGGTAGATTAAATTGCAAAAACAACCACAGGGGCATACCTTTCTACATTCTTTTTGTTAAGGTTTTCATTTTTCTGGCATTTTGTTTGAAACATGAATTTCATCCAGCATCAGGATTACTTGACGCTCGTTCTCTTTCATCATTTCACATTTTTTACGAAGATATTCCTCATGAAGAGAAGACTTTTCAACATTAAACACAGAACACAATTTCTTTAAATATGACGGGTGGGGAAGAGTTAAGTTAGAACTTCTGATCATTGCATACACTTTAGGTGCTGCTGATAATACTTGGAAAGCCCACAAAAGTGTTTCAGTTGAATAACGCTTCACAGGTACCGACAATAATCTCAACTGCTCCACCAAAAAGCAAAATTTGTCGTTAACACATGATGAACTATCATCCTTTGCAAAGTAGTCATGATCATTAACCTCAGATTCAGATATGTTGGTACACATAGTGCTCAAGCCATCAGTATATGCCTGGATTTGTTCTTTCACATTGACATTTTTAGACACAAAATCAGCACCAGAAAAAAAATGAGAAAGGAGGGAGTCGAACTGTGACCAGCTTGTGAGAGTAGGTGTAGACTGTTTCCCAAACAGCCATCGTAATGAAGTGTAAAAACTTGCACACTCAGATCACTGAATATTTTAATAGCAGCAAGCAGAGACGGTTTTGAAGTGGCAACATCTTCGATCCGATAAAACGACCAATACTCTCCATTGTTCTTGATTATCCATCCATCAATCTCACGAGTTTGAAGTTCACAGCTAAGTTCATTAAAATTGTTAATTTTATCCTGTTCTAACCAATCAGAAAAACTTTGCTCATTTCTTTTTTCCACCTCCTTTTGCCTGTCTTCAGGTTTTTTTCTTTTCACACTGGATGTCTCTGATAAGTAGGAAGGGCAATTTGGAAATTTTGTTGGATAAGCACTGTCAATCAGTTTAGGTATTTTTCTTTCAACTGTGAGAACATCGCCATCTGTTTCAGTTTGAAAAATTGAATTCATAATATAGAATCAAGTTAGATCTATCTAGTCTGGTGTGTGTGGTTTTTTTTTACTCAGTAGGCTACCTATAGATCTAGATCTAGGCCTACATGGAATATGGAAAGTAATAACAAAAAAAAAATTACAGGGTGGGGGTGGTGAAGTCATTTCAACAAGAGGCAAGGGAGATTGAGGGGGGGGGGGGGAGATCATTGTTTTATTTAGTTTTAACAAAATAGGAAGGCGTACCTAATAAATTGATGCTAGTGATGGAGATATAGGCACTGGTTAAGGACTACGGTCCCTGTATTCAAATAGATGGTATCGGTCTCATTTATCGGTAGGCCTACTTCTGCACGGTTAAAATTAAAATATCAATTGGTCTGTCTTTGTAACTCCACCGTAGGGCTTGCTATTTTGACCTTCGGTCAAACTGGGTCCACCTTAGATAAAAGATCTACTTAAGGAGCAAAAAAAAAAACAGGGACCGCAGTATTTAACCAGTACCGAGATATAGATTCTATATCGAGACTAGATCTAGATAGATCTAAAAGATTCTAGACTATAGATCTAGAAATCTATGCCTAGAATCTAGAATCTAGATTCTATCTCTAGATTCTCTAGGTCTACATGTAGTCTAGATATACCTGCTGTTGTAAAAGTGTCTACACGTAGAATGCATTCATCAGCAAAATGGTTGGCACAGACTACAGACTGTTTAGTTGGAGTAAAGTCCTTCCTTGGAATCTTATCCAACCACAATTTTCTCCTTTCTGGGTCCAAAGGGAATGAAAATACAGAGACTTTTTCTTTGTTTTTATCGTAATTCCCTGAACAGTTTGGTACACAGCATTTCCGTGGCATTGTTATCACAAGATAGGCTAGATTTCTACATGATCTAGAGTCTAGATCTCTAGATTCTAGAATAATTTTAGCACAACAAGATTAGCACAAGACGCTATGCTAGACTCCAACTTTGTTGACCACACTACACACTTGGCCCCTACACACTAGCCTACACACTAGGCCACATTTCAATAGCCCGCGGGTGGCCTTCAGTGGTTCACTCTCACACTCACGCCACCACGTCTCGTCAGCCGCAGACAGCCGCCATTGTTGCGCGCGCTGAAGGCTATGCGGAGGCCATTACAGTAACGAGGGCCACGTATGGACGGTCAGTGGGCCATGTTGGCCACTGCGTTATTAAATGGAATGGCCACTCTGGATGTGCTGTACACCGGCTCAGTGGAGCGAAACTATTGTGTTCTTGCCCCTTCATTTGTTATGTCCTTCATACTTTGATTAGTACATTAGTTTATGTTGCCAGTGTACTAGGAAACTCCTTGTGTGTATGATATAGCCACTTGTAGTTGTTATTCATTAACCTTAGCGCTATTTTATTCCATGCATACATATCCAGTTGGTTATTGCTTAAATTCTATATTATGTTGTTGTTGTTTGATTTAATACTTAATACTATTACTATGTATGTCCACCATTGATTGCCTGATTAATGTTGTCATTATATCCTAACCATATTTTCGTCTTTTTCTCTTGTTCCAGCTTATGGCTGGTTGGGCTTCTTTTTCTGGGTTTCTTTTTCTTTTTCTTGGTAGGGTTTTTCCCATGCCTTTTTGGTAGTGATACCTTTGTTAGGCTTTTGAATAAATAAGACTGCCAGCAGAACCCTGTGTTTGTTAATCCTGTGTATCCTTAAGGGAGTTACTATTGAACCCACGCAGTAACCACATTAGCCACACGTAGTTCATCCAACATTAATGTTAGACGAAATTCATGTCGCGCACCAAGTATCCTACAAAGAGGGAAAACTGGAAGGCACAGCCTCAAATTCTCTGTCTCAAGAAGCCAGCACAGCTCAAGTTTTCATGGTATCATCCCTGTTATGCAAAAGTAAAGATGTTGTGGGAATTGTTCCTGTGAAAAATTTGACCACTGATTTGTTGTACGACATGCTTCTTGAGGTTCTGAAATTGCTCCACAGTATAGGATATTCTGTTGTATGCGTGATCTCAGACAACAACAGAGTAAATCGTAATGCATTTACCAAAATGTGTGGAGGAGAACTGAAGCTTTCTACACAGAATCCCTTCAGCAGTTCTGAGAAATTGTTCTTTCTGTTTGATACTGTGCATATATTTAAATGTATCAGAAATAACTGGCTTGCTCAGAAAGATGTGGAGAAAACATTCCAGTTTCCTTCATTTGAAAGTTCTGCCTGTACTGAAATTATGAAAGCATCATTTTCTCATTTAAGAAAGTTGTATTCTGCTGAAAAGTCGTCTGCACTAAAACTGGCACCGGCACTGAACCAAAAGGCTTTGTATCCAACAGCTACTGAAAAGCAGAACGTCAAATTGATGCTTAAAGTTTTTGATCAACGAAATATTTTTGCCTTACAGCATTTTGAGAAGCACTGGCAGGAAGATACACGAGGCACTAGAGAATTTCTAGACATAATTCTACGTCTGTGGAACATAATAATAATAATAGTTCGTCCATCAGGTATGATGATGACCTTAACAACACCAGAGGAATAAAGAACAGAAATTGTTGAGAATTTCAACACATGGACAATAAAGAGAACTAAAGGACACAGAGGACAGAATGGAAAGACTGTTCTTTCATGACTTATGGCTTTTCATGTGACTGATAAGTCCTATTTTTGCCCTGCAGACCCTTCCGCATAAATGACAAGAGTGCTCCGTTGGTTCAGTACCACTGGGCCTTTTCTTGCGCCGTTCTCTTTTTTTGATAGCCTGCTGGACTCTGTCAGCTTCCCATGCTTTGCTGCCTCTGGTAAGGGCCGCCCTCCAATTTGCACGATCAAGCGAGAGCTTTTCCCACTCACTCACATCAATGGCAAAGGCCTTCAGTGATTGCTTGAGAGTGTCTTTGTAACGTCTCTTTGGGGCCCCAACATTCCTCGTTCCATTGGAGAGCTCAGAGAAGAAGATTTGCTTAGGGAGTCTGGAGTCGGGCATTCTGACAACATGTCCTGCCCAACGTAGCTGAATTTTTTTCAGGTGGCAGAAGATGCTCAATTCCTTGGCACGATTGAGGACCTCAGTGTCTGGAATTTTATCCTGCCATTTGATCCTTAGGATCTTTCTAAGGCAGGCCAGATGAAAGTGATTTAGCTTTCTGGCATGCGATTGGTACACTGTCCAGGTTTCAGCCCCATAGAGTAGGGTGGGAAGGACCACAGCATTGTACACTTTCAGCTTAGTGTCTGTGCGAATGCCGGCAACATCCCATACTCTCTTTCGAAGCCTGCCAAATGCAGAGCTGGCTTTGCTGATTCTTGAGAGAATTTCAGTATCAACACGAGCCGCGGAAGACAGTGTACTGCCAAGATAGGTGAAGTTCTCCGACACCTTCAGAAGACTGTCATGGACTTTGATATTTGGGGTCACAGGATACTTGTCGTCTGGAGTAGGCTGATGGAGCACTTCCGTCTTCTTTGTGCTTATTGTGAGGCCAAAGTTGTCACAGGCACTAGAGAACTTATCAACACAGTTTTGCATGCTATCCTCATCGTGTGCCAGAAGTGCACAATCATCAGCAAATAGTAGGTCACAGACTTGAGTACTTTTGGTTTTGGTTTTTGCCTGAAGTCTCCTGAGGTTGAATAGACTGCCATCAGTTCGGTACTTGATGCTTACCCCTTGATGAGGAGAGCTAAAGGCTTCTTGTAGCATTGCAGAGAACATGATGCTGAACAGAGTTGGGGCTAAGACACAACCCTGTTTTACCTCATTTGTGACAGCAAAGGGCTCTGAAACACTGCCGTTGCTTTTGACTGCAGCTTGCATGCCATCATGAAACTGGCGCACTATTGTGATGAATTCGGGTGGACACCCAAACTTCGCCAAGATTTTCCAGAGGCCTTCACGACACACTGTGTCAAATGCTTTTGTGAGGTCAACAAATGTGATATACAGCGCTTTATTTTGTTCCATGCATTTTTCCTGAATCTGTCTGGCAGCAAAAATCATATCCGCCGTTCCCCTCTCTTTACGAAAGCCACATTGGCTCTCGGGAAGCAAGTCATTTGACGAGAGGTGATCAAGAAGGCGATTCAGAAGCATTCTTGCCAATATTTTGCCAGCAATTGAAAGTAGAGAGATTCCCCGATGGTTGTCACAGACTTGGCTGTCCCCTTTGTTTTTGTACAGATGGATGATTGAAGCATCTTTGAAGTCCTGTGGCAGCTTCCCTGCTTTCAACATATGATTGAACAACTCGGTCAACCTTTCAATAAGCTTTTCTCCACCGAAGGCATACACCTCAGCAGGAATTGAATCCACGCCTGGTGATTTGTTAAAGGACATCTGATTTGTGGCCGTTCGGGTCTCATTTGCTGTGAATGGCTTGGCAAGAGCTGCATTAATAGGAGTCTGAGGGAGGCGGTCAATGGACTCAGTATTTATATTTGATGGCCGATTTAGCACACCTCCGAAATGTTCTGCCCAACGCTGAATTATGGCATTCAATTCAACAATGGGTGTTGAACCATCTGACGCAAGAAGTGGCGTAGTGCCAGAGCGGGATGGTCCAAACACAGCTCGGAGGCTCTCAAAGAACTTTCTAGTGTTGTTTGTGTCGGCATATTTCTGAGTTTCTCTTACTCGCTCTTCAAGCCAGTCATTTTTCATTTTCCTCAGCTTCTTCTGGAGTACACCCTTACATGCACGCAGTGCATCAGCTTTTGCTGTGGAAGAGGGGTCACTGCAGTGAGCTTGGATGAGACTATTTTTTTCTTTGATGAGCACTTTGATTTCATTATCATTATCATTGAACCAGTCCTGGTGCTTGCGGACAGGAAAACCAACTGTGCTGCTGGCGCAAGAGTGTACAGTCGTTTTTAGGTCAGTCCAGCTCTGTTCAATGTTCCCAGGGTCAAAAGTCACGCAATCCAATTTTGAGGAGAGTTCTGATGAGAGCTCGCTCTGTTTCTCAGCTGAGCAGAGTTTTGAAACATTTAGGCGTTTAGGTGGCGCTTTCCCTTGAGGGCGTCTATTGCGCCTCAATGTTAGTCTGAGCTTGCAAACAATGAGTCTGTGGTCAGTTCCACACTCGGCACCACACATCGCCTTTGTTACAAGGACATCCTTTCTGTCAGTCTTCCTCACAATGACATAGTCTATGAGATGCCAATGCTTTGAGCGGGGATGCATCCATGACGTTCTGTTTCTCACGGGGAGACTAAAATTTGTGTTGGTAATGAACAGGCCAAATTCAGCGCACAAAGTAAGTAAGCGCAACCCATTGTTATTGCATGAACCAACTCCATGAGGGCCCAAAACATTTGGCCACGCTGAGATTTCGGAGCCAACCCTAGCATTGAAGTCCCCCAAGAGAATCAGCTTATCAGCTGCCGGGACAGAGCATATGACAGATTCTAGATCAGAATAGAACTTGTCTTTGGCTTCATCTGGGTTTGTCATGGTGGGCGCATATGCGCTAATGAGGGTGGCTGACTGGCTTTTCCCAACTGGGATCCTGAGTGTCATTAGCCTGTCATTTATTTCAATTGGCATGGACTGCAAGTTTCTGACAAGGTCATTTTTAATTGCAAACCCAACACCATGCTGTCTCGGTTCGACTGCACCCTTGCCTTTCCAGAAGAAGGTGTATCCACCACTGAGCTCTTTGAGTTGGCCACTATCAGGGAGTCTGGTCTCACTGAGTGCCACTATGTCCAGGTTGTACCTGCTGAGCTCAATGGCAATAAGTGCAGTGCGTCTTTCCGGGTTGTTTGAGTTGTCCTGTAGTGTGCGTATATTCCAGGCTCCTAGCCTGAGTAAGCTGAATTTCTTTTTGTTTCGACCGCAAAAAGGGATCCCCACTGGTCGCGGTATACCAGTCAGGGTGATGTGAAGTGGGCTTTCTTTAGGGCACCTTTTCTAGCCCCTTCCTCAGTTGAGGTGAGCAGTGCTATCCTTAAATAAGGCTGCTCAGCTACTGTGGGTGCTGCCTCCCCACGCCTCCACTTCAATCGACGATGAAGCGACCATAGCCCACAGCCACCAACGTGTAGGTCTGTGCTAACAGCTTCCAGTCTATCCAAACCTGCTGCCACCGCACTCGCCCATCGCCGTTGGAATTTTGAGAGGAAAGAAGACGAGACAAAGATGAAAGAAGACGAGGTGAGTGTTAAGACTGGCGCAAAGAATTTGTTTTTAGTGAGAAAGAGCTGCGCAAACATCAGACTCACTCTCTCGCCTGGACACAACTTATCCAAGTGGCAAGACAGGGTCAAGACGACTGGAAATGTATCCAGGTGCAGGAGGATGCCAGAGGGACAGTCATATTGCCTGACCGGCTGCCTGTAGGCTACTCCACAGCCTCGCAGTCCCAACTGACTAGGGTGAAAGACCCAAACCAAAGAACACCAATACTGGTGGATGCTCTGTGTCACGATATCTAGGCCAGAGTGACGGTATATTGCCATCTGCCCTATCAATCGCCACTGGCCTGCTGCCGCCAGCTTCGAAGCTGCGTCCGGGAAGTTTGCTCAATTCTTCGTCTGTGATTTAGGCAAACAAGCCTATGACCACACCGCTACCGGGGGCCAATATGAAGGACTCAAGTACCGAGGGTCACATTGTGCCCTAGCATGTGGCCGTTGGGTTAATGAAACCTCCTCCGCCCTGGCCGTTTGCACCGACAGGTGCACGCCCACTGATACCATGCTAGCGTACCAGTTCATGAAACAGGTTGTACTGGATTACATGTTACCAGTAGCAGATTTTTCTGATCTGACATGCTCGTCTGTGGAACATAGTTAATGTTAAACATCCATACAAAGCTAAGAGACTCAGGAATGACGACTTTAAAGTTATAACCTCCATCTCTGATATGAACATGCAGTATATGAAGAAAGCAGTTGAATGGCTTCAGGAGTGGCAGAAGTTAAATCTGAAACCAAGAGAAGGCACTATATCGAACGAGACAATGACTGCTCTGGATCATACACTGAGAGGCTTACAAGAAATTTCTTCCTACCTGTTAGATAAAAAAAAGTTCAAATATATTTTACTTGGCAAGTTCCAAACTGACAACCTTGAATTTAGATTTAGTCAGTACAGACAAATGAGTGGATGTAACTTCCACGTGTCGGTCCAACAGTTACTTGAAGGAGAAAAAAAGCTCAAGCTAATTAGCGTCCTAAAACTGGTTTCAGCGTCCAAAGGGACTTTAACACTCAAAGATGTCACTGAACCTCTGGAGGAAACAGTTACCCAACTGAAAGATTCTTCGGCTCAACAGTATATAGAGTTTCTGCCATTGATCCCCGACTGTGAGAACGTCGAATTAACAGAGGAACAACAAAAAGCTTTAGTATTTGTGTCAGGTTATGCGGTCTCCAAAGTACTGCCGCGCACCAACTGTGACGACTGCAAGAACGAGTTAAGACTAGACAAAACGCTTCATGTGGAGGGGACTGATGATTGTTACACCTATTTGTCTGCTCTAGACAGAGGAGGTTTAGTGTGGCCGTCTGATCTTGCCGTGTCAATTATTACAGAAGCTTTCAAAGTTTTTCAAGTTCTGGTTGGAAAAGATGACAGTGAGAATAAATTTCTGCAGACCACAAACCACAGAATAATTCTTTTGCAATTGTCCCGGCGAAGAGTTATGGATCTGGAATTATGTCAAGGAAAATGTGAAGAATGCGGGGTTCTTTATGAAGAGGTGGCTGCCAAATGTATCAAACCAGTGGTAAATATTTTCCTGAACAATTATTCTAAAAGCTTCTGTGACCAGGCATCATCTGCAAATACTTCAAGAAAAGTGAAGACGTTCACCAAAAGGATTTAGTTCTATCCGTCTGAGCAGCTCCTTATGTCCAGCTAAGGTAAAGCATCTTAGACTGTTCATGTTTGCAAGTTTCCCCCCACCATCTGTCTTTTCTCCTGTCTATCAAGTGTGCATGTGCTCTCTCTCTCTCTCTCTCTCTCTCTCTCTCTCTCTCTCTCTCTCTCTCCTTTCCCTATTTTTCTCGTTTCTTTCCTTACAGACACGAAAGATATAGGAGTGGTGAACACATTATACATGTATTAAAATACAACAGTGGCCTAATCTATTATTATGTCGATATTTCCTTATTAAATATATCGGTATGCTGCTTAAGATAATAATATTATCATCAACCTACTCAGGCTAGCAATATTGGTGTCTATAATGGTAGATAAGTAAAGTAAGTCGTCGGACAAACTCTAAGCCTTGGCTTCCCGTTGATCTATTCCGTTTTAAATAATAATTAATAGTAGTAGTCACTTTTTAGTGGTCGAATTTTAAGACTTGCAGATCTACAGTGTAAACATTCTTTCATCTTAAGGCACATGCATGCTACATCTTGCTTTGAGTAATACGACAACACAAGTATCGGTACGGTACACATTACGTTGGTACACTGATATCAGGTTATCAAAACACCTCTGCCGAAAGCCGAGCATCGCCGCTTGCTGTGACGTCACGCGCCCGCTGTGTTTGGCCATGTAGTTACGAAGGCCACGGTGTGAAAGAGGACTTACTTAGTCTCTTCAAAGATAGTAGATGTTAGTCATAGATATAGGCTACACTACTGAACTAGATTCCACGCGTGGCTTCGCCAGCTGTCTCTTTCCCTGCTTCGCGAAGCGAGCCGGAATGGTCCGCATTGAAACACCCTCTCACCATCGTAGACTAGGCTGATTGCTCGATGCTGGCCTAACCCAGCCTAGCCAACAGGTTGAAAAATAGCTGTGATTGTGATTGATTTTGTAACTTTAATTTGATTTTGATTGATTTTATAACTCTAATTTGTTTGTAGTCACTCACATACCATTTCCGTACACTATGACATAAAATTGAATAAAATTCCTCGATTGAACAAAAAAAAAAAAAAACAGACTGATGCAACCGACACAACTCACCACAATTACAATCTAAAGCCAATGGTGTTAATGTATATGACACGGCGGTAGAGGGCGGGGTAAGCCTAGAGGGAAGACAATGGGTGATGAGAATAGATAGATAGATAGATAGATAGATAGATAGATATGTAACAAGATGGTGTTAGGGTGAGGGTGAAGGTGTAGATATGGTGTAGATGAACCATTCATGTGGGTTTCACTCTTGTTACTGCGGCTGGTTAGGCCGCAACATTCACTCGGTTCGTGCCAGGGCGGTAAAACTGCTCACACTGTCAAAGAAGAATATAAGTCTATTGTAGGGCACAAAAGACGTTTATTCAATAACACACACACCTGCTCTCGACTGGGGGAAGAGACGCAGTCGTGTAACAGTATACCAATTAACAACAAAACAAATATATAGGCTACATGTAATGTCACATGGCATAGTTAACACGACTAGCATAATAATAATACATGTATAAAACGTAAATAAATCAAGAGTGAAGATAATAAACACAACATGAGATGTGCGATATCAGAGAGAGAAAAGAGAGAGAGAGAGAGAGAGAGAGAGAGAAAGAGAGAACAATATTATCGAAAGACTTCTAAACATTCAGTACGCACTAATATCGTGGTCGTCGATATAACATAACATTTGTGAGCAAACAGTCTGCTCGGTTACGCTGATAGTATACAGTATTTCAGTACATGTATCTAAAACAATAAAAACAGCATAACCACAGGACTCTTTCATAACTTCCAGAGTCTAATATACTTATGAGGAAAATACATCTATTGCTTACACTCATCGTAAATATCTGATAGCATCTGATATTATCATCTTAAAATCAGCAAGAACAGTATTATAAGTATTAAAGAGCACGTACCTGTCAAAGAAGAATATAAGTCTATTGTAGGGCACAAAAGACGTTTATTCAATAACACACACACCTGCTCTCGACTGGGGGAAGAGACGCAGTGCTTGGGGCTTGATTTGAGGTCTTTATTTTAGGAGGTTCGCTGCCCTTGGCATTTACACCTCACTTTACTTGTTTTTTATTATTTCTTGTTCTGGCGGGGGGGGGGGGGGGGGGGAGAGATATTATGGATAAATTTTAATCTATTAATTTCAATTTTGCCCGGGCAGCGGCCTTTCGGCCTGCTCTTTACGATTTCCAACTGCCAAGGTATCTTTAACGTGCGCAACGTGCACACGGGCCCTCCGAATTTTTTCGTCCTTATCCGAGAAGACTAGGTACTCGATCCTACCCCCCAATAGGACCAGGGACTTGAAAATATGAGAAAAATCCAATTTCCAAGAACTACTCGATCCTACCCCCAATAGGACCAGGGGCTTGAAAATACGAGAAAAATCCACTTTCCAACATGCCTGCACTGCCCGGGTTTAGAACCCGGGACCCTTGGCATGAGAGGCGAGCACCTTGCCTCTAGACCACCTTGTCCCCTGCAGTGCTTGGGGCTTGACAGGCCCGGGGTTTTATACGATTCTTTCCCATCCTCCCACGGTCTTGGGGGCGGGTCAGTCTAACTGTCGCTCACAGTTAAGCACTGTGATTGGAACACGCTCCTACGCTCCTTTAAGACAAAATACTGAATCCCAAAATACCACAGATAGATAGATAGATAGATAGATAGATAGATAGATAGATAGACAGACAGATAGAGAGACAGAGAGAGAAAGACAGGGACACAGAGAGAGACAGATAGAGAGAGAGGGGGAGGGACACAGAGAGACAAGAGATAGAGACAGATAGAGAGAGAGAGATAGAGACAGATAAAGAAAGAGAAATAGAGAGCGAGATAGAGAGATAGAAGAGAGAGATAAGATATATAGACAGATAGATAGAATAGAAAGATAGAGAGATAGATGATAGGACAGATAAACCAGAGAGAGACAGAGATAGAGACAGACGGAGAAAGTGAGAGATAGAGAGAGAGAAAGAGATCGAGAGAAAGGAGAGATAGATAAGATAGATAGATAAGATAGATAGATAGATAGAATTTATAAATAGATATAGAATAGATATAGAATAGATAGATAGATGTATAGATAGATAGATAGATAGATAGATGGATAGATAGATTGATAGATAGATTAGATAGGACGACAGACAGATCAACCTTCTCATAGTCAAAGGCCTCCACGCTGCTCCGTTTACAAACACGATGGCCCAAATAATGAGTCGCGGCCCGTCCTTTGATGGCTGCCAGCGCCTTCTAACAATCCCATTCAACCCGTGGCGTGTCTGGGCATTGATGCTCGAGTGCTCATCCCTGGCCGATCGAGTTTTCACTCGTGACGGCGATGGCGAATATGGCAGTATTCTTAAGTTGTTTTTCGGCCCCGTAAAGGCAGTTAGAGAAGGAGGTAGCGGGATCTGAGTGGTTTTAGTCCTTGGCCCTCTGTCAGGATGTGCTCGACTGTCTCCTGCGGGGACCCGCAGTGCCGGCATACTGGCTCACGGAGTGGGTTGAAGCGATTTAGATGCGCGTTCAACTGGACATGTCCCGACCTCATACGCTGTGTGATCGTCGCGTATTTTCGCTCTAGTGTCAATATCGGGTCTTTGATGTCAGGCTTGGTTTGGTCATGGTACACCTTCCGTCCTTTATCTGAGTTAGCCCATTGGTCAAGCCATTTCCTGCGTCCGTGAGCGCGGATTCTGGCTCGGGCTGCTGGGTAAGATGTGGGGTGCTTTGGCTGTTCGCCCCTGGTCCCCTGTTTCGCTAGGCTATCTGCAACCTCGTTGTCCCGGATTCCTATGTGCGCGGGAATCCACTGGAGTTGGACCTCGAAACCGTATCCACTTATGATCTGGTGGCAGATATGTCTGATCTTATCTGCGCCGTGTGCCCCGAGCTTGTGGTTGAGCGATTGGACGACCATCAGTGTAGCCCTTGAGTCTGTGAACACAACAATATCATCTGGCGATACTGCTCCGTTTTCAAAGCCGTTGAAAACCGTAGTCAGTGTCCTCCAAATCGCTGTCGCCTCAGCGTCGAAGTTGGAGCCGTTCGCCCCGCATAGTCCATAGATCTTTTCGGTGTCGGTGCCGTCAGAGTAGTAGATTATTGCTCCGTACCCCGCATTCGTAGTCGCCTGTACTGCCGAGCCGTCAGTATAAGCCTTAATCATGTGTGTTGGGTACGAATCAATAGCCTCGCCAGCCGCCGTTTTCAGAATCGTGGGATTGACCTCCTTAGTCATGTTTGCGTCTAGAAGTGTGGTTATGACCACTGGGGTTTTCAGGACGGCGTGAGGTGGCTCTTTCGTCCATAACCGAAGGGGCATTCTGTCTTGTTCTAGCCCATACTCCTCAGTTAGCCGTTTAGCTTCGCCCAGGAACGACTTCTTCTGAAGTATTCTCGGTGGCGGGTCGATTTCGATCGCCTCCCGCGCCGGATAGTCCGGCTCGAGCCTTTTTAACCTCTCGTACTGCTGTAGTACGCTTCCTTCCCTTCTGGTTGCCAGTGGTTCCACATTGGTCATGATTTCCAGAGCATTCGTAGGAGTGGTTTTGAGGCAGCCTGTTATGAGTCTCAAGGCGCTGTTCTGGACTCGGTCCAGCGCCGACAGCGTTCGGTCGCTGGCCATTGGTTGCAGTGGCAAGCTATAATCTAGGCCTGCTCGGACGTAGGCTAGATATAGCTGTCTGGGAACCTTCCCAGTGGCACCCCAGTTGGTACTGGCGAGCGTTTTTAACCGTGTTAATCGCCTCCAAGCCTCAGACTCGAGCTTGTTGACGTGCTTCTGCAAGTTGAGCCTGCTGTCAAGTTCAACTCCCAGGTATCGTGGTGCGCTTTCCCTATTTAGTGTCTGGCCATTGATCTTGAGGGAGATAGTAGCTTTCTGTGCGTTTTTGCCGTTGGCGAAGAGTTGATAAACGGTCTTATCGACGTTTATCTCCATCTTCCACAGTCGACAGTAGGTCCCGATTAAGGTCTCGCTGCAGCCATTGGAGCTGTTTTCCTGTCTTCCAGATTACCATATCATCGGCATACATCGCTTTTTCGCATCTCAAGTGTTGGGTAAGGTCGCTGGTGTAAGCTGCAAAGAGCGTGCAGCTTAACGCCGAACCTTGCGGCAGGCCATTCTCCATGGTGAGTTGGCTTGAGGTCTGTCCGTTCACTCTAGTGCGAACCGTTCTATTGTGAAGGAAATCTTTTACCCATCTGTACAAATTTCCTTTGACCTCTGCTTTGAGTAGTTTAAGGAGTAGCCCGCCTTTGCAAACCTTATCGTACGCTTGCCTGAGATCGACGAATACGGCGATCGTATGCTCCCGCCTATGGAAACCATTATTGACCGCTTGGGTCAATCGGATAAGCTGGTCCATCGTCTGCCTGCCACTACGGAAGCCCGCCTGGTGTCTGTCTAGAAGACCTCGCTCTTCTAGATACCAGGTCAGCTGGTGGTTTACCATCCTCTCCCCTACTTTGCAGATGCAAGAGGTAAGGGAGATTGGGTGTTAATGAGATGGTTCGGTACCATCTTTGCCTGATTTGGGGATTGCTGTCACCACGGCCTTTTTCCAGTCGGTAGGGAGTTTTCCTTCATGCCACGTTCTATTTATAAGCGCTAGGAGCCATTTCTTTGCCATGGGGCCCATCTGGAGCAACATCTCGTTAGAGATTTTGTCCGGGCCTGGCGCTTTACGATTTTTACACTTGCAAAATGCTCTCTCCAGTTCCTCTAGGGTGAAATCACTGCTAAGGACCTCGTAATCGCTGTCTACTGGCGATTTTTCGAGCTGACGCATGACCTTGCGGAGTCCCTTGTCCGTATTGGTAGCTTTGCCACTCTTATTTGTACTGGCAAAGTGTCGGTTAAGCATGGTAGCACGCTTATGGTCTGTCACCGCGACCGTCCCGTTTGTCCGTATAGGGGCAACATTCTTCACTCTTTGTCCCATGTTCAGACGGTTCAGGACGGTCCACGCTCGGCCACCACTCGGGTCCACGTTCAGAGACTCGCACAGGTTTAACCACTTTGTCCTTTTGGTGCTACTAGACAACAGTTTGACTTTGGCGGTCAATCTGTTATATTCGATTCTGGCCGCCGTGCTCGTTTTTGCTTTTCTTCTCGCCCTCTTACGCTGTCGGACCGCCTGTTCAAGTTCCTTTGACCAGGGCAAGCGATTTAGGGGCTGCAGTCCTCGCGGAATATTCCGCTTAGCAGTTGCGAACACGGCCGAAGTCAATATGGCGTTAGTTTCGTCAATAGAACCCTGGTTGGGGTCCACCTCGTTCAGAGTTAAACCTAAAATCTCTCTGAACTCTTCCCATCTGCCTCGTTTATAGTTCCAGTTCAAGCGCTTCTCCTTCTTCTTAGCGGTTTTAGTCTGGATTTTTACGAGGAGGGGAAGGTGGTCGCTACCTACGTCCTCGAGGACTGCGTAGCTGTGTCTGATAACGAGGTCAGCAGACAGAAGCGTAATATCGGGCCGTCTCTCCGCGCCGTTTGCTCGATGCAGGCAGGTGGGCGCGGAGTCGGCTGATTGTATCCGGACCAGGTTAGAACTTAGGAGGAGATCTTCGACGTTTCTTCCGGCGATGTTCGTGGATTCTGGGGCGTACCCCATTTCCGGGCTTCGTGCGTTGAAGTCTCCTCCGATGATTGTATTGTTCAAGGTAGCCTCTGTCAACCCTAGGTCGCAGGTGACCATGCGGGGGTGGGGGGGGGGGTTGGGGTTGGTTATAGACATTAATGATGGTAAAGGCCAAGCCGTCTTTCCATACCGTGAGGGTAAGGGTATCAGTATCACCGGTGCTAGGCGGGTCGTGCCGCTTCACGGCCGTAATGTCATTCCGTACCAGTGTGGCAATGCCTCGACACTTGGTACAGGAGCAGGTGTATATCGTGTACCCTGAGACGTGCGCGCCTCTACCATTCAGGAGAGTCTCCTGTAAGAGAGCTACGTGTATATGTTTATCTCTGAGGAGTCTGGTTAGCTCCAGGACCTTCGGGCGAAGGCCGCAGACGTTGAGCTGCAACATGTTAAGTGTCGCAGGGGGATCCCTCGCCGCTAGGGTCCCCTTGTTAGTTCTCGCACACGAATTCACACTCGCATTCGGACACAGGTCACCAGTAGCATACTTGCGTAGAGGGACCTGGCGACTACCATCCTCCCTACGGAGGATATGTGTGGGTTCCTCAGCCCTACGTTTCTTATTGCCATATTGTACCATCATGATTAAGTGGGAATTTGTTGCTGCTTGGCTCACTTTCAGACAAATGGAGGCTGATGACAGCCTGAACCGACTGATTCGTATCACGTCGTGACCAGAATCTCACTTTCTCATCCGCCAGCGTGCGGTCATTGTCTTGTTTTGGTCGTTGTCACGTAGTGCTTGCTGCACGACTTCTCGAAGGATCGATCTGGTCAATCCCCGGCCCTCAATCGGGGACTGCCACCATTGCGTACTGCTGGGCCAGTTGCCCCCATCTGCCTACAGCAACGGAAAGCTCCCAGTGTTTAACGGCTTCGGGAAAGTCAGCCGTCAGCCCGTCCCCGTTAGCCAGCCCAAAGCTTGGATTGCCCCGCTGCTACCACGTGGCGGTCGAGGAGAAATTCTCCCCGGGTCTCTCCAGACCTTGGGTCGGACTTATCCGGAGCCCGGAGGCTGCGGACCGGTCATAGGCGAACTGGTGATCGTCTGCTAGTACCACTCGTTCGCATGCACCTTGTGCGAAGGACCCACCGAGGCAGTACCAGTATTCAACTAATAGCTGGTTTCCCGGAAAAACTGCAACAGCAGGACCCTCGGAGCAGCGGGGCATTGATGTTAGTCCACTATCTTTGGTCTCTTTTACAGTTTTAGGGTATTCGCTGATTTGAGAGGCATGGGAGGTATTCTGTGGTCTTGCCAAACTATCGATACCTGAAGATGCCATGATCAGTCTTACCTTGAACAGCTTATAATTTTCTCTTATTTAAATTCAGCATAGGTGTCTCAGGTCTAGTAGATCTAGGTCTATGGGCTTAAAAAGAACTTTCCAGATCCTGAAAATGAGTGGAACCACATGTAATATCGAAGCATCGGTCTCTCAGACATAGTAGATCTCAAGACACTGCGTCTTGGGTAGATCTATGAACTTTCATGAAATGTTTGTTGTTGTTCATCAAGGAGTATAAGTAGTAAACGCATCCGGAAAGGATTTAACATCTTTACATGTCATAGATATGTGTTTCTACTGAGACAGTTTTACGTTTGCCTTGTTTGCTTGCTTTGTTCGGATTTTTTCCCCCATGCCATCACTACTTAGCTGTTATAATTTTAGTTTACTGCGAACCGGTTGTGCTTTTATTTATATTGTTGATGATGATGTTGATGATAATGATTATAATTACATGCATTATTTTACTGCTGTTGAGAGAGAAACTCCGTTTTTAAAGAGAGGGAGTGGGGAGAGGAATTGATGACACCGCCAATGACTCTTTGGGTTGCCAGATCCGCGAAGAGCCCTACCATCAAATTGACTCCGCAAATCCAAATAATAATTCTATTAACGTTGCTCGTGCTCATAATTTATTGGGAGCATTTAATTTTCGAACCCAAAAAATGTTTAATTTGCGAACTCATGATAAAAATTAATGTTTAATTTGCGAACCCATTTAATCTATCGACATCATATTCTCGATATTTAACCTCTTCCGTTCGCCAGACGAATATTTCAATTTTAATAGGAATATTCCATCTGTTACCCCTGCTCACCACGGGGGGGGGTGGGGGGGAATTGGGGGGGGGGGGGTGATGAAGTAGGGTTTTAAGCAGGATAATGGCTTCATGTTGTAAATAATTTATTGTAAACGTAAAACTCTGCTAGGTAAATATCGTGTGTGTGTGTGTGTGTGTGTGTGTGCGCGCGTGTATGCGTGCGTGTGTGTGTATGAGAGAGAGAGAGAGAGAAAGAAAGAGAGAGCGAGCGAGCGAGAGACACATACAGACAAACAGATATACATGTAGATAGATAGACAGATAGACCAATAGAGAGAGAGAACATGTGTTATATTTCTTTTTCTAAGTTATTGTTTATATCGACTGTTTCGATTATTCTTGATTTAGTTTGATATGTATCGAATTGAGGGTTCGCAAATTAAATATACCCCTCATATTTGGGCCCCGCATGGGAAAATCAAGTGACTATAAACAACAAACCCTATATTATAAGCTCAAATGTCCCTACCGAAGCACTTCCTATTCAAAATGCTTTCACAACAGGTATGGAAATACAAAAATCTCGTGCGCCAATTTCCCGGTCTTTCTAACATTCACCTGTCATGACTGTGTTCCCCTAAGCCTTGTGATGAAATACATGTACATAATAAGAACGAAATAAAAATGCGAAAAAGAGAAAGAAAGCACGTTTCAGTTTTTGATGTTCTCCTTCGAGTTTGCTGATGTTTGTTCTTCAATGTTTTGAATACATACATGTAGGCCTACATAATGGTAATGTGATAAAATCCCTCCCAGTTTCCCACAGTGGCCGACTTGAAATATCCAAGCAATCAACAGTAATATTTATAATAGCCTACACTTCAGGAAACTCATGAACTGAAGCGCAAGAACACTGTAAAGTTTATAAAACATCAACGTAAACACGATCTATTGAAAAGTTGTCCAGCTTGATCCAATATTGTCACATGTATATTGTATGCAGACGAAGGAGATGCTTTGACGATGTTAGCTTCACTCAAAATTCCTGGTTGCCTACAAATTTTGTACTTCACGGAGTCAGTCCGTTCAGTATACCGGTAGGCCTATCTATGGTTCAGTCAGAGACTGTATTCTCACTCTGTATAATATTTTCGCCATGTATCGGCTTGAAGCTCTATAGAAATGTAATGCCCTTGGGCGTCATCAATACTGAAATTCGCTGGAAACTGACAATTGACTCTAAAAGTTTCGACAGATACATGACGCGGTTAACCAGGGAAAAAAGACTTATTTTTCCCATATAATAAAAAAAAAAAGGTTCAACAAACGCAAATCACCCACGGCTCCCTCCCCTTTACAAAATCTGTTGTTTTCTCCGATATCTTCTGCAACCTACTCCTACCAAAGATTCTACATGTAGAAATCTAGTATCTTTGCTCCTTCTAGGATGTGTTCTTCCTACCGCAGGTTCACGGACATTTCTTCCATGCTTCCCTGGCATGATTCACGTCTTGCGGGCATGGAAGGTTTTTGAGTACCGGTGTAGCAGGCCAGATTATACTCCCGCCAGACTATACCCGGGATTAAACTGGCCTAGCCCAGAATATACCCCGGGGTATATTCTGGGCTAGGCCAGTTTATACCCCGGGGTATACTTTGGGCTAGGCCAGACTATACCCCCCGCCCCCAGTCCAGATTATACCCCCTACTTAAAAAAAAAAAAAACAAGTCAAGACCACATTTTATTTCAGCTTTAGTTTAAATTGTTCATTGTCACTGTCATCAGGTATCATTATTGAACCATACCTTCTTGACTCTCGTAAATTATGATACATTTAAGAGGAAATAAACATGCAGTAAAAAGCATTGATATACAAAGGGTTTGAAAATCCATTCAAATTGATATGATTAGACTTTAACACTAATTTTACTTGTGTCCTTGGTATTATTTTGTTTTTTTTAAATTTTTATAATTAGTTGTCCATGAGTTAAACATAATGTTGTATTTCTTTTGTTTTTTATGTTACCACTTTCATATACTTAGTGGCAAGGTATGAAATAATTATAAGACTCATAAGTGTAAAGATCTGAATTTTATTTTAATTTTTGAAAATCAGAAATGTGCTTGATATGGCAGAACAATTAGATCTACATATAAAGTAACAATAATGCAGAGAGAAAAGGCCGGGAAAGAACACATAGCGAAAACAACAACAACAACAACATTTTAATAACCCAACTGACAGATGGTGCAATTCCACCATCCAGCAGACATTAAATACTTCACACAAAACAAAATACGTACTAAAATTTTTTCACATCATGAACTTAACCTGTCCTAATCCACTTGAGACGTTACAGAATGCTAACCAGTAAGATACAGTAATAAAAATAGGAACAATAAATCATGTTATTTACTCTTGAAAATAAAGAGTATACAATCAATATTAGAATCATCATCATCATCATCTTGGAATATTATAAAGATAAGAGGGAATGTAAAAATGACCTACACACTATTCTAGAATCTATAAGCAGCAAGGTGTGTGTACATGTGGTTACATGTGTAATATATGTAAAAAATGTGTTAAATCTTTTCAACTATTCAAGTAGAACTGGACAGAAAGCTTTAGTAAAGTAGCTTTGAGAGTCGTGAAAACTGACAGATTAAATCCACTGAGACAACAGTGCATTGTAGAAAGTAATTACAGTATGTTACGGCAAAAAATTCGATGGATCATGTTGCGTTAATATTTCTTGTTGGTAAATGCTTTGATAGCTTATTTGTAGAAAGGTATACATTTCATGTATATGATGGTTTACGGCACTGGATTAGTTGCAGGGCATTTGAAGGATTGCAATTATGTATTATAGTGAATAAAGACATGTCACTTGTGGGTGAAATAAAATTTTAAAAACTTCATGTTGTATCCTTGAATATTTTGCCTGAATATGGGAGTATAATCTGGGCTGGCGGAATATAGTTTGGCCTAAAGACTACAGTTTATTTCAATCACAGTTTAATTCTTTTTTTTTTATCACTGTCAACGGGAACCATAGTAATACATACATACATACAGGGGCGAGGCTTCCTCATAATCAAATAATCAGTGGTTACCCTTCGAATATTAATTCTAGAATTACTGTGCTTTCCAGATCGAGCCCAACTCCAAGTCCATTTAGTCAGTTCAGCATTCTATTCTACGTTGCTATTTTGGGTTTGTTGTTATAGTCTAACACCCCTCACCGAAAAGCATCCATGTAGGGACTTACACCATATGAACTGGTCCAAAATCAGTGATTAACAAAGACGAAGAAGACTTGACTACACCCAGAAGCGAGCTTGAGCATAGCCTGTTTTCTTCAAAGCGGCGCCGCAGACAGCAAAATAGTGGGGGAAAAAAATAGGTTTATAATCAAGGTTTGACCCGATTTTACGTACTTATGCAGGTTTTTCACTATGCGGTCGTTTTCATCCCAATCGAAAGGTAAAGAGTAGAGTGAAAGAGTTTGTGTGGATCTTTTTGTTTTTTGTTTTGTTTGAGGTAATCTAAGAATAATTTACTCTACGCACAGCAAGAGCTATTAAAGAATAATAATTATTATAGTCTAGAACTAGATATAACTGTGATCAAAATTAGTCGAACGTATTAAGAACATCAATTCACTTGATAGGTCGCTCGAACCTAAACCGCAACGGCAGATAGCCACTTCTCCGAAATCGCTACACATTGTTGTCACAGAGATGCCATTTAAGCACTTTCTACCATTTAATGTTAATGGGTCCTTTCCGAGAAACTTTATGAGATGGTAGAATAACAAAATCTGTGGCTATGAATATGACAATGAAAACGTGCTGTTCAAATTATATTGTAAAAAATGGGTGAAAATATGCGTTTATAAGTCTGTTGGTATGAATGAACAGTTTTTGAGAATTATTTGGTTTGTAAATTGCTGCATTCCTGTCCTGTTGACAAGAATAGTCCGCCCTTCAGATTTTTGCAGTGCCTATCAACCGTTTCATTGTTTTAGTCGCTGCATTTATAATTATAATTATGTAAATATGATGTAGCGATACGTCCTATTATGAGGATCCTACTAGCTTAAATTCTGATTAACCTCTGCAGAGGACCACGCTTCGCCCCTGCATACATACATACATTCTTGACTTCCGTAAATCATAATACAATTCTGAGGAAAAAACATGCATTATAATGTATTGATATGCTGTGGGTTGAATATCCATTCAAACTGATATGATTCAACTTTAACCCGCATTTCACTCACGTTCGTTGTCAGGTTGTACGATGTAGTTGTTTTTGTAGTTGGTTGCCCATGAGTAAAATTTGCACTGTATTGTTTGTTTGGCACTGACATACACTTAGTCGCAATGGATGAAATAATTAACACACTCATAAAAATTAAGTCATTTTAGAGTATTTTTGCGTGCGAATGCACAGTTGTTAAATCCTCTGGCAAGGGACGTGTCAAGCTTGTCACGAGCGAATGAGCGAGGATCAGTAGTTACGAGAAGAGGGTTAGAATAAAAGTTAACCCACGGCCACGGGTAATGAAAAGCGTGCATGTTGTGAGTGGGGGGGGGGGGGTCTGAATGAGGCGAGAGCGCTGTATTACTATCACTGCACACTAAGACGTCCTAGAGAGCGGACGCAGGAGAAAGCCCCAGAGGGCGAACATAAGGAGAGCAGTCGGAAGACTTGGGAGTAGTGTTTTTTCCAGTGATGACTGGTAGGTGGAACGATGATTGATAATTATGATTGATGTATTATATTCGTCTATTACCATGATGTAAATAAGTATATGTGAGGAATGTGGAAGTCATTGATACTGTATATAGCAATGTGCGCCATGAGCGATAGATGTAAGTTGAGTTCATGGATTTGTAGCGAGAGTGAGTATTGTGTACTACGATGGAGGTGTGTTACCGTAAGATGTTTGGTGAGTGAAATGTGAACTATTGTGTGTACGCTTCATGAGTTATAAGGAGGGGTGAAGTGAATAGAAGTGGTATGGTATTATACCAATGTAATGTTATTCTTGTAGGTGCCGGGGTCGGGCCGAAGAGCGCCGCCTACGGTGAGCACAGGGGATAGGCCAGCATAGGGCCGGAGGCCACACATAGGCCAGGAAGGAAGCTGTCGGTGCAGGACAGTAGAGGCACATGAGTCGTGGCAGTTTGGCCACCGTCAGGGACGTATATGTGATCGTGAATGTGCTATTGAAATGCTAATGTGCTATTGCCATGTTGATGTGCTATTGAAATGCTAATGTGCTATTGCCATGTTGATGTGCTATTGAAATACTAATGTGCTATTGCCATGTTGATGTGCTATTGGAATACTAATGTGTTATGGCAATAGGAAGGGGCTATTGAGAGACTGTGGTGCCAGTGAAATATTAATGTGCTATTAAGACATGGAGGGGAGAAGCTGAGACCGAAGTGTCTTTAGAAAGTAACTACCGGGTTGTGGACCCGAGGAAGAGTGCATGTGGGAATAAGGCCGTTGGACGGCAGTAACTTGAATAATATAATGTATGTATGTAATTGCACTGTTATCCTTATCTTTATATTTATGTTAATAAATGTGTGAGTCTGATGGGTTGTTCTGTTAAGTGTTATACTTGTTCGTTCGTGATTGTTGTCTTGTTATAATTATTACATATCCCAGTCTGGGATTTGTGACACTGGGGGCTCGTCCTGTTTACCTGTGGTCATTTTGACATTGTGTATTCGTCATATCTAGTTGTTTTTCTGTTGTGCTAGGAATTTGTGCTGTTGTCCTTGTTCGTGGAATGAATGGAAATTTCATGATGGCATAATTTATGTATATTTATGAATATGTATTGATGCATGTATTTTGATGAATATGTATTAATGTGTACTTAAATTTCTGCAGAGAGTGTGTGTGCCAGCCTGTAGAGGTCAAGCAGCCAGAGCTCCGAGACAAGGGGAGAAGTTATAGTCAGAATTGCGAGTTAAGTAAAATTCAAAATTTTTGTGCCCTGGATTGTGGGCTGTTCCTTTAATGTCTTTTTCTCTGTTTTGCTGTTTTTGTCGTTATAGATTATACGGGCGGTGGCGCGGGTTTGCTGTGGTGAACTTAGTTTATCCTTTTAAAAAAAAGGTGTGGGAAACTTGGAACTTCGTTCATCACAGTGAACAGTTCTATAGGGACCTGTATTTTTGTTTAGATTGTGGCGTTCCATCTTCCTCGTTGTTTTAGGAAGACGTTTCTCTTGTCCCTCTCTTATCTATCTGTAGATACGTTCTTTTTTTCAGGCTCTGTTCTTGTTCGTACCTTGTAGTGTAATCGGCGTAGTTAGGTTGCATTTTTTTTCCATTATAGTTTTTTTTTTAGAAGCTTTGTCCTAGTCTGGTTCGTTGTCTTTGATGCCCTGGTGGTCCTTCTTCTGAATTTTCTCATTCTTGTCTTTTCTTTTCGCTTTTGTTATTTAATAGTGCTATACATTGTATGAACATAGAATTAGTTAGAGAGAGTATGCTATAAAATGTTCAGTAGGTAAATTTCTGAATTGTATTTGAGACAATTGGGTGTTGTTATATCTGGTGTGATCTCAGGTCTCTGGTCGTGTCGTTAGTGATCATACCGACAGGTTAGTCTTTTTCATAATACATACCATAACCATAAATCTGTGAAATGGCGGATCTCCGTGAGCTCATGAAATTGGGTACGGAACTTGGCCTTGAGGGAGAAGAGCTGCGCAGCTGGATTAAAGAGCAGCAGGCGGAGTTGCGCGATGAGCGTGCTAAAGATAGAGAGCGAGAAAAAGAGGCTAAGGATAAGGAACAGGAAAGGGAGTTAAAGTTAAGGGAGATAGAAGCTCAAGAACGGGAGATAGAGGCGCGAGTAAGAATCGCAGAATTAGAACTCAAGAAGAATGCGCCAACGGAAACAGTTGAGCGGCAGGGGCAAAACAAAAGTGGTGTTAGAATTAAGCTGCCGACGTTCGACGACCGGAAGGACGACATAGACGCCTTCCTTTACAGGTTCGAACTGAACGCACAACTGCAATGGGAGGAGAATAAACAATTATGGTCCACGTACCTGGCTTCCTTGTTGCAGGGGCGAGCGTTAACCTACTTTAAAGAGCTACAGCGCGAAGACGTACATGATTACGATAAGCTGAAGTCTTTGCTGCTTCGCCGATTTGCGCGTACGGAGGAATATTTCTGGGAGCAGTTTAGGCGAGCACGTGCGGATACCAGGGAGGACTTTGCTGCCTTCGTCGCGAGACTAGCAGAATATTTCACTTTTTACAATGCACTACTTTTGTCTCAGTGAACTTACTCTGTCGGTCTGCACAACTGTCAAGGCTATTTCACTAAAGCTTGCTGTTCAGTTCTAATTTCCCAAATGGGATTAAAGAGTTATACAAATACAAATACAAATACAAATACTTGAATAGTTGAAAAGATTTAACACATTTTATATAAAGGTAGTTGATACACACATATTGCTGCTTATAGATTCTAGAATGATTTGTAGGCCTACACTGCCGTTTTTACACTCCCTCTTATATCTTTGTATTACCAAGATGATGATGATGATTCTGATTTGATATTTTTCTTTATTTTCAAGAGTAAATAAGATGATTTCGTGTTCTTATTGTTATTATTGTATATTACTGGCTAGCATTCTGCTACGTTTCAAGTGGATCTGGACAGTGGAGTTTATCAGGCGAAAAAATTTAGTGCATATTTAGTTTTATTTGAACTTGAAGTGGATGATGGAATTGCACCATCTGTCAGTTGGTTTATTAATATGTTTTTATTATTTTTTTCTATGTGTGTTGTTTTCCGGCCTTTTCTCTCTGCATCATTGTAACAAGAAAATACAATGCATAATTTACTCATGGCCAACCAGTTATCTAAATATAATAATAATAATAATAATAATAACAGATACGGGTGAAATTAATGCTGAAGTATAATCATATCAGTTTGAATGGATACTCAACCCTTTTGTATATCAATGCATTTCAATGCATGTTTAGTTTGTTTCCTCTAAAATGTATCATGATTAACAGGTCAGGAGTCAGGAATGATGTACACCAATTTAAACTAAGGCTGAAATAAACTGTTAATATTATTTCCTATAATTATTGTATTATGAGTTACGAGTGTCAAGAATGTGCTCATGTATGTATTAATAATATATCTGATGACAGTGATAAAGAACGGGCTGAAATAAACGGTGGTCTTGACTTGTTTTTAAAAAAAAGTAGGGGGTATAATCTGGAACGGGGGGGTATAGTCTGGCCTAGCCCAAAGTAACCCCGGGGTATAAAATGACCTAGCCCAGAATATACCCCGGGGTATATTATGGGCTAGGCCAGTTTAACGCCAGGTATAGTCTGGGCGGGGGGGGGGGGGTATATTTTGGCCTGTTACACCGGTAATAGTGAATTTGCATTATACCTTTTCCGAACCTCGGGCGTTTTCTTTCCCACCCACACCTATTTTCCCAATCTTCATTGTATTTTCCTGCCATTTCCCTGTGTCGTTTTTCATTTCATTTCCATGTTTACACCTGTGCATCTATTATAATCTGTGTCAATGAGATGGATCAGTTTGGAAAACCACTGATGTAGGGGAAAACGTTGAAGGACTGAAATATTTTCCTTGCGATGTGTCAATAAAAGCAATAGTAATGATTTGCTGATAGTGATACTAATAGTAATACTATCTCGTGCCTCTCATGAAGCTGTTCGGCAATAATGATATAACTGGTGTTTTTGTCTGTTGATTTGTGCTTTAGGGATAAAAAAAAAGAGTACATTTTAATAAAAATGTTTAAAAAACACCTATTAGTATCTGTCATTATCATTGGGCGTATTATGATCTGGATATTAACTGCATGCAGCCTGTATCAAAATTTTGAAAGTTTATTCTGTTTGCGACTTAGTCAGTAATTGGTACCGACAAAAGCCATGTCGAGATAGTGGATTGGACTGTATTTCATACAAGACAAACATATGCGAATCTCTTCCCAGATAATTTTGTTCAAACTTTCACTGTGAATTGTGACAACCATTTTTTAAATTTATATTTACCTGTGTGAACACAAAAGCAAATTGATTCAAAACCAAAACACGTGTAGTTAACATATCAAACTTGATACGTCCTATGAGTTCTAACTGTATTTTCATTGTTTGCTTTTTTTTACCTCTTTGTACTCAAATTGAGACACGCACTCAGACATCCCGAGGTCAATCCACCAATCAAGCGATGATGATAGTACTGAATCTATGATAAACTGTTACAAAAATTTAGATGCACAGGAATGTCACATCTCCTAACAGTGGGATGTATTAATTATTGAATGTTTTGTATTGTACAAATACAGCAGTGGTTCATGCCAATAGATAAAATTCTCCCCATTAGTTAGCTGTATATTGTGCATATCATCTTCAAGAAGACTGAAAAAACATCAACAAAAATCACTGATAAATGAAAAAATATTAATACCATCTCCCGAACAGAAATGACTTTACAGAGACTATAAGGGCAAGCTCGCCAGAAAATGACAAAGTTCATTCACAACAGCCATCTTTAAATTTTACAGCAAATCTCAAATTAAAAAAAAAAAGCGGCAAAATGAACACATTAAATTTTGTTCCTCTCTACTTTCTAATTTATCAAATAATGGACATGTACATTGTATGTAACTTTTGTTAGAGAATTTTCACAAATTGCATTTGTTTTTTGTTGTTGTTTTTTTTGTATTGATTTTTCTAAATTTCAGTACACAACATATGTATATAACAAAAATGTAATTTCCAAATATAATATGTAGTATAATAGTTTATAAAAAAAAAACAACTCCTGCCGGCCTATATACAAACTTTAGTCAAGCCTGCAGACTTTATTTGGCAACATATGTTGCTGAAATTTTGCACAAAAATAAAAAACAGTTCCGACTAATCACTTTTGCCGCCAAACATAAGTTCCCGTTTTTTTTTTTTTTTTGACAACCGAAGCCTTTGAAATTATTGGAAATGTGCAATTTAATCCAATCTTATAATACTAATTAAAAAACCCGCAAGATTTTTAACAGGACCTACCGCCGCTTATACAGCTTGGATTTGCGTTAAATTTTACCTGTGCCTTCCTTTCAACCTGCAGAGGCTCTTTTTTTTTATTTGGAAACTTGAAATGGTGGAGAAGTCTTTCTTTGAGTTTGCATTGTGTTGCTAATTTCGCTAGCTGATCCTTCGTTTTCCATTCACACAATATGACTTCCTGCGATGTGTTCACTATTAAACATACTGTCCCGTGTGGGAATGATTGCCATTTTATGAATATTATATTGACTTGGTCTATAGGGCGTTAATGCGCAAAAGGGGTGCAGTAAAACATATTTAAAAACAAACGAATAAACAACAACAACAACAAAATAAACCTATACTGCACGGGCAAGGTGAATCAGGCCCATTATAGTCACCCAGCGCTGAAACTAAAAAATTCATTCATCCCGGGCAGGGCCGGGGACCCTAGGTAGTATAATATTATATAGAACGTAATCAAAATTGAAGCAATATTAGTAAAAGCCTTCGACAAAATTAGAAGAAAATGTCTCGTATATGCAAAGTTTCAGAACATCTGAACATCAAACAATGGAGCATTTTTGAGATTACATTTATAATACGGTGCATGTGCATGGAAAATAAATGGGATTTTGTGGAAAAACAGATTGAAAATTTAACTTTAAGCTTTGCCTTAGACTTGTGTTTTCAAATACATGGAAGTCATATTTAGAGAAAGAAAGAAATATTTATCAGGAGTAAAAGAAAGACGTTACACTCAAAAAAATGCTCATAACTCAAAACCAACCAGATGGCAGATTTTTGGTCTTCTAATGGCGAACATGCCCTTAAATTTACCAACATACATGTAACTAAAGCAAATATCAAATTAAAAAAATAAAAAGGTAGAGAAAAGTAGCTGTCCATGGCAAAAGGAGCAGGGACAATGGTGAGCAATGATTTTTTGTCAGTATCACTCTATCAATGTCTCATTCCCTATATTATATATGGCCTTTAGCGTCTTTACAGACGGTCTTAGCAGCTAGAATATTCACTTTCACTTTGACTGACAGCTTCTCTCGTGGCTTATTCTACCAATGTTTGACCCGAGAGTGCGATGGCAGTGATTGCAGGTCAGTCTTTTGGGTTCACTTTGGCGAGTGTTTTCATTCCGCCTCTGTCGTTTTGTCAGGTATGTTTCTTTTGCCTTGAAGTCTATTGCGAGCGTGCCACTGCGCAATTTTTGTCTCCATCTGCTTCGATCACCTGCAAGGTTCTCCCATTCATTGGGGTCGATGTTGAATGCTTTCATCGTGACCTTGCAAGTGTCTTTGAATCGCAGATGTGGCCCACCTCTGGGTCGGTTGCCAGTAGCAAGTTCCCCGTAGAGAATTTGTCTGGGGATGCGACCACTTTCCATACGGTGGAGATGTCCAAGCCACCGCAGTCTCCTTTTGCCCAGGAGAGCCCGAGCTGATGGAATGCCGGCTCGGCTCAGAACCTCGATACCTGAGATCCCGTCTTGCCACCCGATCTTTGAGAATTCCCTATATGTCATTAACAATTCTAGTCAAGTTTAAAAACAACAACACAGAAGCTGTGAGACTGCAATAAGGCTCATCCAATTTTCTGCTGGAATTTACTACATGTATACTCTTCTTGCTCATTGTTACCATTGCAGTGCTCGGCACAATGCAACTTTCTCACTCTTTTATTTTTCTTTGCCAGATTTCAACTAGTTATACAGTACATGCAACATGTGCCGTTCTAAGCTAGAGAATAAGTTTCAAGTGTGAGAAATCCGGTGATTACAAAATCTGAATCTTTCACTACCAGCTCTCAAATGTCTCAAGCTGTGTGCACTTAACACAGCCGTCCAGAGAATTCTTCCTGGATTTCTACTAGTTGTGACTTGAGTAACCTGACCTAACTCATACGATACCCGAAGATATAAAATACAAGAAGGTGTTTGTGGAATACATGTATTTCAATTACACACTTGTCTCAAGTTTTACCCTCTTAGATATTGTTGAGGTGATCACAGTACAGAATGGGACAAGTTTGGTTGACATGGTGATCCATTAGCTCAAGCTGGTTCAAAGACAGCAGACTTACTGGTGTTTGCTATTAATTATAATGATGATGATGATGACGATGATGCTCGTCCATCGCAGGCGATGAGGACCACTGACATCCCTCTATGATGGGGTTGGGACTGGGTGTGTCCGGAGATGGCTCTAATTATAATAACCATCATAGCAAAGCTCCTTTTACCATGGAAGATCACATGTGTCAACGTTCGAGGTGAGTAAGGCCTTGGGGATAATAGCGCATTCGACTAATCGAAAGGCCACTCACACTCGTCCAGGCACAATCATAATAATTAATAACACATTCGAATATATATATCAGGCCTGAAGGGCCATACTACTTTATTACTACGGATACAATAGGTATGATTGCAGATACAATAAATAGGACTGTCTTAATTAGTGGCTACATCAAAGCCCCGTTGTGGGAACTCCAGCTTGTCGCTGAACTTATTAACTGTAATTCAAAAGTTCTAATCTCACATGGGATACAACTAAGGCATTCAATATAACATGAGATACAATATCTACGTACTACGTCTACAAAAGATTATTTTTCTATGACTGACTTCAATACTTCTTTCTTTCCACACACACTATCATTCTACACTGTATTAATCCTGTCTCTATTGTGAGGATTGCCAGGTGGCTTTCCTACTACTCAGCTTCGTCACTGGGCTGATCTAGTAATTCCTGTCTCTATTGTGTGGACTTATGAATTGCCTACCATTATACGCTCGTAGCCAAGTACGAGCGTAGATCCAAAGGACACGGTTCGCACTTTTGGCCTAGTGCGACGAGGCGTTTATCAATTCTCTGGATGACGACACGGTCACTCCACTTCGACTTTACTTGTGTCTATTCTGTCTGTGCTCGACTCCTATTGTCAGGCCCTGGAGCTCGAGCCGAGAGGAACCTCACTGGATCGAATGATTTCCACAGCCGTTCTCTGCTTAAACAATGGCGACTTAAGCTTATATATCTCCAGCCAAACCCCGTGAAAGTTTCTTGTCTCACCTTCCGAAATCATGCCGGGTTCACGTGCCCCGTGCACTGCTTGCAAAACTCACCGCCTTAGGGCGTGAGTCCACTAACCTATAAAATCCCACCTTTTTATTCTAAGGGTCGGATCACCCTAACACTACTCACTGGATCCCAAAAATGAGATCATGACAACATGTAACATTCTCATATCAACAAAGTAACAAAAAAAAAAAAAAAAGGGGAACAAAAATAAATGTAGACTGTAGATCACAGGAAGATGGATTATATTCTAAAGTAAAACTAACAAAAAAAAACAACAACACTGGAATGAGATGGTAAAAATTAATTCTGTCAATAAAATGAATGAAAGTGCATTAAATAAACATAATATCTATCAGTCAATTTTGCAACATGGCATCCTGTTATCTGTACTCTCTGAAAAAAGGCAAGGATCTAAAAGATGTCTAATTTATCTCAATAACAATGTGGTAGGAAGTCAGGGGCATCTATGCTCAGGAAACAGCAGTGACACTTCCTGAATACCGGTAGTTCCAGAAATATTCAAATTTGACTAGCTTCTAAGAATGGCCTCATGAACTTCTCATTTACCAATGGTAGGGGAAAAAAAGCAACCCAATAAAATTAGCTAGATATATGTTTATAGTAAGTCAACAAAGGGATTTCAGCATAAAACATGATAATAATATGGCTAAAATCATGGATGCTTTCGGTGCTAACATGATGAAAACGGGAGACTTTTTTTTTTCTTAAACTAGAGCGTTGGTTCTTGTACGTCATGTAGGTCAATGAAACATGTTTGAAGTTGATACTAGCCCTTTAATTTGCTACCAAAACTGCCCACAGAAATTTCGGGCATGAGATCATTTCCTCACTAGAGGTAAATGTCTAGGTTTAGCTTATCTATACATTGTTTGTCTTGATACTATGGAACGGGAACCATTTACAACAAATTTATGGGTGTCTGCTTTGCTAAGAAAAAAAAAAGGAGGAGTTAAAAAGGATGAGCCAAAACATTCTGCTTATGATATAACAAATCAACATCTCAAAAAATATTTGAATGAAAAGTATCAAAACCCACACCAAAGTTCATAGCGCCCAAAAGCTTTCATTTTCCTTCAACTTCATACCAGAATAAATTTGCTATGAACACAAATTTACATCCGTGAAGGAGAGAACCAAAAAAAAAAAAAAAAATTGAAAACTATAAGAAAACATAACATCCAAAAGGTACATGTACATAAATTGTCTTGAGAAAGTAGACAATGTTGGTAAATACAGGGTGTTTCAAAAGTCCCTCATTATTAATTTTTTTTTAAATATTAAAATAGCAGTTACAAGAGGAATCAAATTACAATTTGGTTAATAGGTCAATGATTCATGAGGATTTTTGTGACATCAAAATTGGCTTCATAAGTCTACTATAGAGTCACTGGTGCGCCTCAACGTGGGCACTGCCTTTTTGAAACAATGGATTTTCCTTGGCTCAGAAAAAAAAAAATGCCTCGCCGTCAGTTTCGACATTCTCCTCACTCAACCCGTTTGGAGGTCTTCCTGATTGGGGTTCGTCCTTTACGGATCTCCATAAACTTCGGGTGGGTGTCCGCAATGGTGTTCCCATCTGGTGCATAATGCTGACCGCAGACTGCCCGGAATCTTCACTGCACTTAGATAACAGATTGATAAACCTCCTGCAATTGCCACGCAGCCATTTTACATCTCTGCTCTAGAGAAGCAACGCAAAACTTAAAATGTAGACTCAAAAAAAAAATCTCAACTTCTGAGTACTTGAGACTTCACCACAAGGTGAACATTGTTTGTCGATTAACCCCCCCCCCCCCCCCCATAGATAAAATTGGCAAGGGGCTTTTGAAATACCCTTTTCAATCACGTGTATAAATTCGCCTGCAAAGATTACATGCATGTCTTATATGTAGGGCTGAATGGTCAATAGAAGAACGAACAGCCTTGCAAGTACAAATTTAGATATCATTACTATTGGTAACTTTCTTCCAGGATACAACAAGAGCATAAAGTATACTGAAAACCATAACAAAACAAAACCAAAAATTGCTGAAAATATCATGAAAATATTTGAAAAAAGTTCAAGTTACCAGAGAGAAATTAACATGTTTTATAAGAATCTCAAAGCCATATAAGGTCAACATTTTATGTTGTTGCCCTTGAGAAATAATGATATCAACTATTAACTCATAACATAGATTTATTACATGACGTAATTTATTTGTTCTTTTATTGTCCGTGTAATTGTAATATGAGAAACAGTTACATAGGTGTCGACAAGAGGGGGATACACACATTAGGAAGTCTCACACAGTCAAGCACATAAAAAATGCGGGAAAAAACTGGAACTTTTTGGGGAGGTGCAGGTTTGTCTGTTCCACGAGCCTAATTTCATTGCACCTTAAACGAGTATTCCTTACTAAATCATGGACATTAATTGAAATAAAGATGAAGACATGACAGTGAAAATTCTGAAAACCATTAAATATAATTCTTGAATGTGGAGGTCATGTCAACATTTATTTTATAAGGCAGTCACACATACATTACATGGTACATGGGGAAACATAACAAAACAATTTCTGATGCCGTACTGCATTAACCAGTGAGTCGCTTATGTGGGAAAGAAAAGAGTTATGTTTTCTGGAAACTTCAAAATTTACTTGTGTATTAATGTCATCATTATCTAATTCTTCAGTAGAAAGGATTTAAAGCATAGCAAAATTCCTGTAAAGAGTCTGGGAAACTCATTGGTTCATTTCTCATACCATATGGATATACCATTTAAAGTTAAAGATTATAATAAAATTGCAAACATCTCTTCAAAGTTCATTGGAGGAAAAGCAAAAAAGTATAAAGTGACCCAGGTGCTTCGCAATGATCAATATTGGTTAGGTGCAGTGTGAAAATCAAAGGAGAATACCATAATATTCAGAGGGGAAATCTGATATTATTCACTTTCTTTTAAATAGAAAGGCACAAAATGTAGTAGATGTTTTCCAGTAAATTTGAGAAAAGAATAATTAATTATCATAATCTACAACCTAAACCTCTTATGGACTTTAAATCATCGCAAGTGTTGATCACGGTAGAAGATTATTTAGTATGTTTGAATATGAAGGGGAAAAGAAAAAAATTACTCTCTGCACAATACTGTGTCATATCAGGAAACAAAACCTCTTACACAGGATAGAAAAATGAGGCCTACCAGTTTTCAAGTACTATGACATAACCTTCTCAATTTTCAGATTCTATTAGAGTTAGACTGGGCATGTAACTGGATGGAGAAAAGTCATTCATTTATTAGTTGGGTTTTTTTTTATTGCAAAACCTAGTAGCCATCCTTGTTATCAAAACTTTTACCTCCTGATTTTTTTTTCAGTAATTATTCAAATCATTGAAAAATTCATGTGTACCATCAAAATTCTTGTAGTCACAATAACACCACTGCCAATTTAATAACTTATTTCAGTATTTTAGCACCTGTACTTGAAAGTTTCGATTCGTCTCCATCACCAACATATCACAAATCTATACTATCTATTTAATCTTTCATTGTAAAAAAAAAAAAAATTCACATTTTTCACCCTTACTTGACACTAAAAATGAGAATTACTATCAGGCTCACTTTTCTCAACCGTTTATAGTCAAAGAAAACATGAAAATTGTTTCATTACTGAAAGAAATTCATGCTTTCTTTTCAACAATGATTATTTTTATGCCAAATGTTTGTTCCCTGTTTATTACATTTTTGCTGTTGTCGATCAAAGTCATGCGCATTTTTCCATAGATCATGAAACACAGGATCTAACTGGTACCCCTTTTTCTACAGCAGGTAGCAAGAATTCCCACCAGACACAGGGAACAACAAAATACACCCATGATGATGAACACAGCTGTGTTGATCCAGAATGCATACCAGTACAAAATCGCATCACAATAATCATCCTTTGTTTTGTCATCAGACTGAAAGTCATCTTTGGTGCCATAGATACAAATACAGCCTGTGGAAGTATCATTTCAAACACACTCAGCAACAGAGGTATGCAAACAATCAAATATTTAGATTCAAACACAGAAATTTTTCTCAGGGATAAATCCTATCCACGCCGTATAAACTCAGAATGAGGACTCACATAAATTATACATCCATAAATTAGTTCTCGTTGCAAGTGTAAAGATGAAACTAGAGTGGACAACCAGTTAGGCGCATAATTACAGGTAATAGGTAAATAAAATTTTAGTTTAAAACTGAATTCAAATCTTTATTGCCATGAAGTAATGACTCCAAGTCATGGGCGAATGTTCAAGGGAGACAGTCCTTCTGAACCACTGAAAACCCGACTGCAAGAAAGCTACATTTACAAACTGATCTAAGACAAAGAGTAAAGATAGAAGGCAGGGGGCTGTATCCTTGCAGGCAAGAATATGCCGAAACCAGTGAAAATACAATGTGACAACAAGGGTAGTACTAGAAAGTTTCATTTGCTGGTAATTGTGATAGCTTCAGCTGGTGAAATTTCACCCAAGGTCCAGTAATTACTGAATCAGAATGTGAAAGCATTTGTTTTACAACTCTACAAATCTACTGACTCACCAGCAATGAACCAAGCAAATAGGAAACAGTTCACCACAGTCTCAATAGGATTCACTTTCTTTTGAGCCTCTTCTCTTTCTTCTCTGCTTTTGCGGCAACGCTGGACAAGAGTGGATAGGTATTTAATAGTTCCAAAACATCCAGCCACAATAAGGTAGATGGGAATCATGCGATCAGAGGGACAGTCATCCAAGTACAATGCACCTAAGATGAGACGAAGGCAAAACACCCTTTAGAATTTATTTGTCTAATTATTGTCCAGTCATAGGTGAACAAGTGACCATAAATGCGTTCCGTACTTCAAGACTGCATTTTTTTCTCTTTCCCAATTTTCATTGCAAACAAACTTTTTTTTTACAGCAAATACTTCTGTATTAAAAATTTTACATCCACAAAAAATAAAAATCATGTAATTTCTATGAAACAATTTATATTTTATTACTGTATCTCCACCCCTCGACATCCTGTAAATGTTTTTTTTTTTTTTTTGCTCTCTTCATAACAATAAACAAGTACAAATTAAAAAAAACAAACAACTCCTTACCCATAAAAATCATCGAAACAGGCACAAACGTAAACATTGCAAGCAGAATTGTGAAGCCAACTGCAATATAATAAAACAGAGAAGGAATCTAAGTGTTGTTCAACAATTGAAGAAACAAATACCAAAGATATTGTAAAGTTTTATGAACTTGGCAACCCTATGCAAGGGAAGATTATAATTGTGTCTCAGATGTCTAATAATTTCTAATAAATTTGTAATGAAAACAAATTTTGTGCAAAGCCTTCTGTTAAAAACAACCAGGTTTTTACTCTCCCTTTTTCATCTGTCTGGTTTTTTTTGTTTGTTTTATGTTCCTTGTTCTATTTTTCTGATACTTGACCACAGTCAACACATCACTAGGCTTCGCTAATAATGGCCAAATTTTAAATTTTTATATCTTAAATGAATTTCTGGCAATCTCTCTCACAGGAAACTTAGAATTTAGAAGCCTGGATATCTTTCTGGTGATAAACACTGATAAAAAAATGAATGACTGTTTGTTGAATGAATGTATGTTTAAATTGTGACAGAGAAAAAATATTTTGCAAAAATTTCACTTTCCAGTCCTGACATTGTGACATCACTTCTTGCTGCATTCCAAACAATTAAGACGCTGTATGTGCTTTCGATGACCATGATCTGTACCATGTGCTACATGAACTAGATTTATATGAAATAAATTATGTCCTGAAATTTTATGCTCATAAATTTCACCTGAATCACTCAACTTTGCCACAATATATATATATAATATAAAGTATCAGGAGATTATGTTTATTTAATCTTGGAGTAATTGACTTCAGAATTTGCAAAATTAATTAAAGAGTTCCACTGACAGCAGAAACAAGAAAGTTGTGGGAAGTGTTAATTAGGTAAATCAGCAGATTACAGCACTTGTGTTTATCAACGGTGTGTCAGTTTAAAAGTTATCATCATCACATTTTCACCAAGCTGTTTTTCTAAGAGGTTCAAGGATCTCTTGGCACTTGACTACAGTGTTAGTCCATAATAGATGCATGATTTGTGTTGGGGATTTGTTAAACATGGAAATGATTCTGTTTATGATACGTATATTATCAGGTAGTCCAAAAAGATTTTTATTCTTTATCATAACTCACCATTTTAGTCCAATCTGATGGAGCTTGCTTTTCTAAGAATTTTGATACCAACTTTATTATTCTGGCTCAAAGCCTTTGAAAGTTATGGCATGTCAAAGGAAAAAAAACCCTCGAATTTGCCGCCTTTTGCAAATTTCGTGATAGACTAATTTTGGCCGCCCAAAAATGACAGTTGATTGAGTCACGACATTCGCTGCTCCGAGGGTCCTGCTGTTGCCGTCTTTCCGGGAAACCGACTACTGTAGTCGAATACTGGTACTGTCTCGGTGGGTCCTTCGTACAAGGTACATGCGAACGAGTGGTACTAGCAGATGGTCACCGTTTCGCCTATGACCATTCCGCAGCCTCCGGGCTCCGGATAAGCCCGATCCCAGGTCTGGAGAGACCCGGGGAGAATTTCTTCTCGACCGCTACATGGTAGCAGCGGGGCAGCCCAAGCTGGGGGCTGGCTAACGGGGACGGGCTGACGGCTGACCTTCCCGAAGCCGTTAAACACTGGGAGCTTTCCGTTGCTGTAGGCAGATGGGGGCAAATTGCCTAGCAGAACGCAGTGGTGGCAGTCCCCGATTGAGGGCCGGGGACTGACCAGATCGATCCTTCGAAAAATCGTGCAGCAAGCACTACGTGACAATGCCCCAAACAAGACAATGACCGCACGCTGGCGGATGAGAAAGTGAGATTCTGGTCACGACGTGATACTAATCAGTCGGTTCAGGCTGTCATCAGCCTCCATTCGTCTGAAAGGGATCCAAGCAGCAACAATTTCCCACTATACATGATGGTAAAATATGGCAAGAAGAAACGTGGGGCCGAGAAACCCAAACATATTCTCCGTAGGGAGAATGGCAGTTGCCAGGTCCCCCTACGCAAGTATGCTACTGGTGACCTGTGTCCGAATGCGGATGTGAATGCGAGTGTGAAAACTAACAAGGGGACCCTAGCGGCGAGGGATCCCCCTGCGACACTTAACATGTTGCAGCTCAACGTCTGCGGCCTTCGCCCGAAGGTCCTGGAGCTAACTAAGCTCCTGAAATCAAAACATATCCATGTAGCTCTCCTTCAAGAGACACTACTGAATGGGACAGGCGCGCACGTCACAGGGTATACCATATATACACCTGCTCGTGTACCAAGTGCCGATGCATTGCCACATTGGTCCGCAATGACATTACGGCTGTGAGACAGCACGCCCTGACGAGCAAAGGTGAAACTGATACCCTCACCCTTACAGTATGGAAGGACACGTCTATAACCCTCCAACGGTCTCCTGCGACCTAGGGTTGACAGAGGCTACCTTGAATAACACAATCATCGGAGGAGACTTCAACGCACGAAGTCCTGAAATGGGGTACGCCCCAGAATCCACGAACACTGCAGGAAGAAACGTCGAAAATCTCCTCCTAAGTTCTAACCTGGTCCGGATACAATCAGCTGACTCCGCGCCCACGTGCCTGCATCGAGCAAACGGCGCGAAGAGTCAGCCCGACACTACGCTTCTATCTGCTGACCTCGTTACCAGACACAGCTACGCAGTCCTCGAGGACGTAGGTAGCGACCACCTTCCTCTCCTCGTAAAAATCCAGACTAAAACAGCTAAGATGAAGGAGAAGCGTTTAAACTGGAATTATAAACGAGGCAGATGGGAAGAGTTCAGAGAGATTTTAGGTTTAACTCTGAACGAGGTGGACCCCAACCAGGGTACTATTGACGAAACTAACGCCGTACTGACTTCGGCCGTGCTCGCAGCTGCTAAGCGGAGTATTCCGTGAGGACTGCTGCCCCTAAATCGCTTGCCCTGTTCAAAGGAACTTGAACAGGCGGTCCGACAGCGTAAGAGGGCGAGAAGAAAAGCAAAAACGAGCACGGCGGCCAGAATCGAATATAACAGATTGACCGCCAAAGTCAAACTGTTGTCTAGTAGCACCAAAAGGACAAAGTGGTTAAACCTGTGCGAGTCTCTGAACGTGGACCCGAGTGGTGGCCGAGCGTGGACCGTCCTGAACCGTCTGAACAGGGGACAAAGAGTGAAGAATGTTGCCCCTATACGGACAAACGGGACGGTCGCGGTGACAGACCATAAGCGTGCTACCATGCTTAACCGACACTTTGCCAGTACAAATAAGAGTGGCAAAGCTACCAATACGGACAAGGGACTCCGTAAGGTCAGGCGTCAGCTCGAAAAATCGCCAGTAGACAGCGATTACGAGGGCCTTAGCAATGATTTCACCCTAGAGGAACTGGAGAGAGCACTTGGCAAGTGTAAAAATCGTAAAGCGCCAGGCCCGGACAAAATCTCTAACGAGATGTTGCTCCAGATGGGCCCCATGGCAAAGAAATGGCTCCTAGCGCTTATAAATAGAACGTGGCATGAAGGAAAACTCCCTACCGTCTGGAAAAAGGCCGTGGTGACAGCAATCCCCAAATCAGGCAAAGATGGTACCGAACCAGCTCATTACCACCCAATCTCCCTTACCTCTTGCATCTGCAAAGTAGGGGAGAGGATGGTAAACCACCAGCTGACCTGGTATCTAGAAGAGCGCGGTCTTCTAGATAGACACCAGGCGGGCTTCCGTAGTGGCAGGCAGACGATGGACCAGCTTATCCGATTGACCCAAGCGGTCAATAATGGTTTCCATAGGCGGGAGCATACGATCGCTGTATTCGTCGATCTCAGACAAGCGTACGATAAGGTGTGTAAAGGTGGGCTACTCCTTAAATTACTCAAGGCGGAGGTCAAAGGAAATCTGTACGGATGGGTAAAAGATTTCCTGCACAATCGAACAGTCCGCACTAGAGTGAACGGACAGACCTCAAACCAACTCACCATGGAGAATGGCCTGCCGCAAGGTTCAGCATTAAGCTGCACGCTCTTTGCAGCTTACACCAGCGACCTTACCCAGCACCTGAGATGCGAAAAAGCGATGTATGCCGATGATATGGTAATCTGGAGGACAGGAAAGCATATCCAATGGCTACAGCGAGACCTTAACCGGGACCTCGCGACGCTTGCCTGCTACTGCCGATTGTGGAAGATGGAGATAAACGTCGATAAGACCATTTATCAACTCTTCACCAACGGCAAACACGCCCAGAAAGCCACCATCAATCTTAACCTTCGTCCTGCGTTGAGTGAACTCGTCCACGTAACGCCCCGTGCGGGGATAGCCAACGGCCAGTCAGCCGATCGTTCGCGTGTTGCCGATAACCTCGGCGGTCGGGTCAATCGGGTCCGTGTGAACACCTGTATCGCTTATACTCCAGGACGCAATAACAACAATTATAGTGGTGGATAAATCGTAAGGGATCCCTATGATATTTGGATAAAGTACTTGTGATGATATGCAGTAGGTTTTATTGTGAAATGGAAGGCCCCAAATCAAGAATTTTCTGCATTTACATGCCGTTTAGCACATGTTTTATCATGTTCCCAAGGCCTCTGCGCTTTTTCTGTCCCTATGTCAGGCCATTCAGGTGAACAAATTATTTTTTAAGCCATTCGCTTAATTTACTAACTACATGTATCGTGACATTGCCTTCTCCCTCCTCTACTATGTAAAGCGTTCACTTACTATGTTAGTTTTAGCTAGAGATTTGGTTTCCAGTTCTAGGTCGTAGAGCACATACATGTACTGAAAAGCGGTTTAATCAAAGGAACACAGTATCTCTCTAATTACCACATCAAATAAAGACAACGACCAACAACAAAGTCGGTCATTTTCTCCCAGTTTTCCCTGATGAAAAACCTACTGACAGACGCCTTTATGCAGCATGCTCTAACATTACATCGGAATTCATAATTACAGACGTAGAACGGCGTCTCAAATATGCACATGGCCCCTTTCTTCTCATTTCACATGTAGACGACAACCAGCATCAAAGTAAAAGTTTCCCCAAGAATTTCCCCAGTTCGAACTTCAGACCGTCAGTACCTAGGCAGTCAGAGTACTATGGTAGGCCTCGGTCAGTACTATTACACGTGTATGACGAATAGTTGCGAATAGTTGCATCGTAATAAACGTAATCGGACGATACCATTTTGTTAGATATAGTAGGGGTGACAGGATAGATAAACACGCGAAAATAGTGTGGAAAAAAAAACGTGAAAAAACAACAACAACGACAGCCTTGGCAACCGAATAACCAAAGCGCGAGGCGCACCGTTGCTATACAAAAATGTGGCCTCCCGCAGGACCCGCGGTTAAGCGTGTCGGACAAAATAACGGCCTCCCGTGTTGCGCGGGGAGGCCACTCTCCCGCAGGACTAGGGTTAAGATCAATGGCCAGACACTCAAAAGGGAAAGCGCACCACGATACCTGGGAGTTGAACTTGACAGCAGGCTCAACTTGCAAACGCACGTCAGCAAGCTCGAGTCTGAGGCTAGGAGGCGATTAACACTGTTAAAAGTGCTCGCCAGTACCAACTGGGGTGCCACTGGGAAGGTTCTCAGACAGCTATACCTAGCCTACGTCCGAGCAGGCCTAGAGTATAGCCTGCCACTGCAACCAATGGCCAGCGACCGAACGCTGTCGGCGCTGGACCGAGTTCAGAACAGCGCCTTGAGACTCATAACAGGCTGCCTCAAAACCACTCCTACGAATGCTCTGGAAATCATGACCAATGTGGAACCACTGGCAACCAGAAGGGAAGGAAGCGTACTACAGCAGTACGAGAGGTTAAAAAGGCTCGAGCCGGGCTATCCGGCGCGGGAGGCGATCGAAATCGACCCGCCACCGAGAATACTTCAGAAGAAGTCGTTCCTGGGCGAAGCCAAACGGCTAACTGAGGAGTATGGGCTAGAACAGGACAGAATGCCCCTTCGGTTATGGACGAAAGAGCCACCTCACGCCCCCCTGAAACCCCCAGTGGTCAAAACCACGTTACTAGACACAAACATGACTAAGGAGGTCAATCCCACGATTCTGAAAACGGCTGCTGGCGAAACTATTGACTCGTACCCAGCACACATGATTAAGGCTTATACTGACGGCTCGGCAGTACAGGCGACTACGAATGCGGGGTACGGAGCAATAATCTACTACTCTGACGGCACCGACACACCGAAAAGATCTATGGGCCTTGCGGGGTGAACGGCTCCAACTTCGACGCTGAGGCGACAGCGATTTTGGAGAACACTGACTACGGTTTTCAACGGCTTTGAAAACGGAACAGTATCGCCAGAAGCTATTGTTGTGTTCTCAGACTCAAGGGCCACACTGATGGCCGTCCAAACGCTCAACCACAAGCTCGAGGCACATGGCGCAGATAAAATCAGACATATCTGCCACCAGATCATAAGTGGATACGGTGTCGAGGTCCACCTCCAGTGGATCCCCGCGCACATAGGAATCCGGGGCAACGCGGTTGCAGATAGCCTAGCAAAACAGGGGACCAGAGGCGAACAGCCAAAGCACCCAACGTCTTACCCAGCAGCCCGAGCCAGAATCCGCGCTCACGGACGCAGGAAATGGTTAGATCAATGGGCAAACTCGGATAAAGGGCGTAGGGTGTACCATAACCAAACCAAACCAGACATCAAAGACCCGATATTGACACGAGTGCGTAAATACGCGACAATTATACAGCGTATGAGGACGGGACATGTCCAGTTGAACGCACATCTAAATCGTTTCAACCCACTCCGTGAGCCAGTATGCCGGCACTGCGGGTCCCAGCAGGAGACAGTCGAGCACATCCTGGCGGAGTGCCAGATCCTCCCAGATACCCGACAGTCTCTAACTGCCTTTATGGGGCCGTAACACAACTAAAGAATACTGCCATATTCGCCATCGCCGTCACGAGTGAAAACTCGATCGGCCAGGGATGAGCACTCGAGTCACGACATTGAAAATTCTCAGTTTCCATATCACATCCTGCTTAATTTGTTTTTTTCTGCGGGGCAAATATATACCATATATAAGAGCATATCATTTTAGTCACCACACTTCAGTAGAAGTAAATTTTTTGCGAATTCATCCAACTGAGACAATTTTTTTCTTTTTTCAAAATTGAAAGGAGCATCAATTACGTGTTCTGTCAATGACTCATCATTGAGCGACAGATAAAGGTGGTAAAACCAAGCATAAGGTAAGTCTATAAAACCAATTGGTCCTTCTCGCGGAAACATGTCCCATGTTTAATTGGTTCTGGTATGCCTTTATAGTTTAGGATTCTTCTGGTTGCCTAGTGATAAATTAAAGGACGCCGGTGTAGCAGACCAGATTATACCCCCTACTTTGACACTAATTTTACTTGTGTCCGTTGGTATTACTATTGGGTTTTTTTTTTTTTTTTTTAATTATTATTTGCCCATGGGTTAAACGTATTTTTTTTTTTTTGGCACCACTGACATATAATAAGTGGCAAGGTATGAAATAGTTATAAGACTCATTAGTGTAAAGTCATCTGAATTTTATTTTTAATTTTTGAAAATTAGAAATGTGCTTGATATGTCAGAACAATTAGATCTACATACAAAGTTCAATGATGCAGAGAGAAAAGGCAGGGAAATAAAACAGAGAAAAAAAAAACAAGAACATCATTTCAACAACCCAACTGATATAGGGTGCAATTCCATCATCCACCAGACATTAAATACTTCACATAAAACTACATAGGCCTACATACTAAACTATTTTACATGATGAACTTAACCTGCTCCAGATCCACTTGAAACGTAACAGAATGCGAACCAGTGATATACACTAATAAAAACAATAACACCAAATCATCTTATTTACTCTTGAAAATAAAGAGAAATATCAATATCAGAATCATCATCATCATCATCTTGGAAAAACATAAAGACAGGAGGGAATATAAAAATGAACTACACATCATTCTAGAATCTATAAGCACCAATGTGTGTGTACCAAAAATATGTAAAAAATGTGTTAAAGCTTTTCAACTATTCAAGTAGAACTGGACAGAAAGCTTTAGTGAAATAGCCTTGATAGTTATGTAAACTGACAGACTAAATGCACTGATACAGCAGTGCAGTGTATAAAGTAATTACAGTATGTTACGGCCACAATTCGATGGATCGCATTGGGTTAACATTTCTTGTTAGTAAATTCTTTGATAGCTTATTTGTAGAAAGGTGTACATTTCATGTAGCTCATGGTTTAAGGCACTGGATTAGTTCGCAGGGCATTTGAATGATTGCAAGTATGTCTTATAGTGAATAGAATTTTAAAAACTTGAATATTGTAACCTTGAATATTTTGCCTGAATGTGGGTGTATAATCTGGACTGGTGGAATTTAGTTTGGCCTAGCCCAAAGTATACCTGGGGTACAAAATAGACTAAGCCACCTTAACCCCAGTGTAGCAGGCCACGCCAGACTACACCAGGGGTTAAAGGAGCCTAGCCTATTTTATGTCCCCAGGTATATTCTGGGCTGACCCAGTTAAACAAGTAAAGACCACAGTTTATTTTATGTCAGGCCAGAGTTTTCTGCTATTGTATGACAGTACACAATACAGCCTGCTACTGTCACCCCCACTGTCTTGTGGGTCATCTCGGGAGAGAGGAAGACTAGGGGAAGGTAACCCTGAATACAAATACCACACTGCCTTGTGTGTTGCTATGATAGCAAAGGCTATGGGAGTAAACCCAGACAGAAAATCAGGAGTGGAGACCCGAAGGTGGTTGTCAGGGAGAACTGCATCAAACTGGCTTCCAGCATCTCCTGCAGCCGGACTAGTTCCAAATGTATTGACCTGGTCTCTCCCTTGGGTTTAACTAGAATGGCAGAGAGAGGGGTGGTGCCTCTGGGCAAAGCACCATCTCTTAAAAATAGCCCAGGCAAGGCAGCAAAACGAGGAGGCGTTTGCTCGGGCTTGGCAAGCGTCTGTCTCTCCTCTATAAGCCCACCCATTTCCGATTTGGAGAGGACACTCCAGCCATCCGTTACGGATGGGCACAACACGGGAGGTGGCAGTTACCGGTGATAAGCTCAATCCATTTGGCGTACGGATGAGCGCCAGGGGTCCCCTCTGTCGGTGGGAGCGGCTTTTCAGCTGCATTGATCAACTACCGCCCGCCGTAACCTGGGCAGCCCCCAGGCAGTTGGGTGTTGTTCCGCCACGTCAGCCTGCTTCATAAGGTGGTTGGAGCTAGACCAAAAGTCAAAAAGCTGACGTAAAGTGTGCACCTGGCAAAAACAGAAAAATACTAAAACTTGGTACCTGGAACGTCAGAACAATGCGCCCAGGCTTGCAACAGCAAGATCTCACTAATATTGACTCCATCAGGAAATCCCAAATTATTGATCGAGAACTTCAGCTACTAAACATCGACATCGCTGCCCTTCAAGAAACTCGACTTCCCGACTCCGGGTCAGTCAAAGAAGAAAACTACACCTTCTTCTGGCAGGGCCTTAGCAGCGAACAGCCGAGAATCCACGGCGTGGGCTTCGCCGTAAAAAACTCCCTTATCAATTCGATCGCAACTCCAATTGGAGTGTCAGAACGCATCATGACACTCAGACTGAACACCCGGTCTGGTTTTACCAACATTATCTGTGTCTATGCCCCAACACTTACCTCCTCTGATGAAACCAAAGACATTTTCTACGAGGCATTGCAGAGGACTCTCCACAACATCCCTCTCACCGAAGGCCTGCTAATTCTGGGTGACTTTAACGCTCGAGTGGGAGCAGATCACTCCGCATGGCCAAAGTGCATTGGGCACTTCGGCATTGGCAACATCAACGAAAACGGGCAGCGCCTTCTGGAGCTATGCTCCGTAAACTCATTATGTGTTACAAACACGTACTTTGACCTTAAGAGATGCCAAAGAACATCATGGCGCCATCCCAGGTCTGGCCATTGGCATCAATTAGATCTTATTCTCTCAAGGAGGAAGAGTTTGGGCTGTATAAAAATAACTCGTTCCCTCCACAGTGCTGACTGTGACACCGACCATGCACTGGTAGTCAGCAAAATCAAAATTTCGGCCAAGAAAATATACAGATCAAAAGCCCCTTCAATCCCTTAGATCAATGTAACAGCAATCAGAGATGAATCAAATAGAAAGTCATTTGAAAAGTTATTTGCTGAAAGCATGGATAATGTCACCCAATGCGACTCGGTAGATGAAACATGGAACACTCTCAGTTCAAAAATTCATGACTGTGCCATCAAGTCTTTTGGACAGCATAAAGTTTCAAACAACGACTGGGTAGCCCAGAACAGCGAAATTCTCCTACCTCTCATTGAGCAAAAGAAATCTGCTTTCAATGAGTATAACAAAAATTGCAATCAGAGTACAAAAACTTGTTTGAAAAATGCAAAAGCTAAACTTCAGCTGGAGGTAAGACGTTGCGCCAACAAATACTGGACAGACTTGTGTAACAGCATACAAGAGGCAAATGAAAAGGGAGATATGAAAACCGCCTTTAGTCAGATGAAAGTAGCCCTTGGGCCAATCATCACCAAAAGCGCCCCACTTAAGTCTGTAAATGGTGAACCCATCACAGATAAAAATGAACAACTGAATAGGTGGGTAGAGCATTACTCTCTGTTGTATTCAACTGAGAAAAATATTCCACCAGATTTTGAGGAACACCTCCAAAAACTGCCAATAATGGGCGAACTTGACGCTGAACCTTCCTTAGTCGAGCTTTCCAATGCAATCGACCACCTGTCTGCTGGAAAAGCCACAGGAAGTGACAACATTCCTGCAGAGGTATTAAAAGACCTAAAAGGCCCACTATTACCACACCTGTATAATCTGTTACTGCAGTGTTGGAAAGAAGGCGTGATACCACATGATATGAGAGACGCCAAAATTGTCACACTTTACAAGAACAAAGGAGACAAAGGCGACTGCAACAACTATCGAGGCATATCCCTCCTCAGCATTACTGGAAAGGCTTTTGCTCGCGTCATCCTCTGCCGCCTTCAACAACTGGCGGAAAAAGTCTTACCAGAAACACAATGTGGCTTTCGAAGCAAACGATCAACTATTGACATGATATTTGCACTTCGGCAAATCCAAGAAAAATGTAAAGAACAAAACAGGCCGCTTATAACATGCTTTGTGGACCTAACAAAGGCTTTCGACACCGTAAGCCGATCTGGCCTGTATGCAGTCCTTAAATCCATAGGCTGTCCACCAACATTGCTAAAACTTATTGCATCCTTCCACACTGACATGAGGGCATGTGTCAACTTTGAGGGCTGCACATCCAATTCATTTGCTGTAAACAGCGGTGTGAAGCAGGGATGTGTTCTTGCTCCTACCTTATTTGGTATATATTTTGCAGCCCTACTCAAGAATGCCTTTGGTCAATGTTCAGGTGGAGTACTTATTAACACCAGAGTGGACGGCTCCATTTTTAATGTTGCCAGACTAAAAGCAAAATCTCGTACAGAGCATATTATGTTACAAGAGCTCCTTTTCGCAGATGATGCTGCAATCGTGGCCCACGATGAAACCACGCTCCAGGCTCTCATCAATAGCCTTGCCAAAGCCTGTGACAAATTCATGCTAAAGATCAGTGTCTCAAAAACTGTAGTTTTGACACAAGGCTTGAGAAACTCCAACCCAATCATGCTGAATGGCTCTCCTCTGGAGCAAGTGGGAAAATTCTGCTACCTAGGCTCAACCATCAGTGGTAGCACAGACATAACAACTGAAATAAATGCCAGAATAGGAAAGGCGGCCACAGCTTTTGGCAAACTCTCAAAAAGGGTGTGGAACAATAGCAAGCTGACCATCAAAACAAAGGTACTCGTGTACCAAACTTGCGTCCTAAGCACCCTGCTGTATGGCTCAGAGACATGGACCACCTACTCCAAACATGAAAGATCCCTCAACTCCTTCCACCTGCGCTGCCTACGCAAAATTCTCAAGATCAAGTGGCAAGACAGGATCTCAAATATCGAAGTTCTGAGCCGAGCCAACATTCCATCAACTCAGGCTCTCCTAGGCAAAAAAAGACTGCGGTGGCTTGGACATCTCCACCGTATGGAAAATGATCGCATCCCCAGACAAATTCTCTACGGGGAACTTGCTACTGGCAACCGACCCAGAGGTAGGCCACATCTGCGATTCAAAGACACTTGCAAGGTCACGATGAAAGCATTCAACATCGACCCCAATGAATGGGAGAACCTTGCAAGTGATCGAAGCAGATGGAGACAAAAATTGCGCAGTGGCACGCTCGCAATAGACTTCAAGGCAAAAGAAACATACCTGACAAAACGACAGAGGCGGAATGAAAACACTCGCCAAAGTGAACCCAAAAGACTGACCTGCAATCACTGCCATCGCACTCTCGGGTCAAACATTGGTAGAATAAGCCACGAGAGAAGCTGTCAGTCAAAGTGAAAGTGAATATTCTAGCTGCTAAGACCGTCTGTAAAGACGCTAAAGGCCATATATATATTTCAATCATAGTTTAATTCGTCGTTGTTTTTTTTACTATAGTAATACACACATATAGGCCTATACATTCTTGACTTCCGTAAATCATAATACAATTCAGAGGAAAAAACATGCATTAATATGACGTATTGATATACTATGGGTTGAATATCCATTCAAACTGATATGATTCAACTTTAACCCTCATTTCACTCACGTTCGTCATTATGTTGTAGTTGTTTTTGTAGTTGGTTGCCCATGAGTAAAACTTGCACTGTATTGTTTGTTTGGCACTGACATACACTTATTCGGAATGGATGAAATAACTAACGGACTCATAAAAATGAAGTCACTTTAGAGATTTTTTGTATGTAAATATACAATTGTTAAATCACTGGGCAAGGGACATGTCAAGCTGAAGAAGGTAAAGACGGACAAGGTCAGGTTTTTTTTTGGGGTGGGGGGGGGGGGGGGGTAATTTCACTCGCGAGTGACATATCCTTATTCACCATAACACATAAGCTCAATTTTTTTAGATACCTTGCAAACTAATCCAGTGTCTTAAACCATAAGGTACATGAAATGTATATCTTTCTACAAATAAGCTATCAAAGAATAGGCTAATATTCGCTAACAAGAAATACTGTTAATGCAACATGATCCATCGAATTTTGCCTTAACATGCTATAGATCTAATTACTTTTTACAGTGCACTACTTTTGTCTCAGTGGACTTACTCTGTCGGTCTACACAACTATCAAGGCGATTTCACTAAAGCATCCTGTCCAGTTCTACGTGAACAGTTGAAAAGATTTAACATATTTTTTTATATAGTTGATACACACATTGCTGCTTATAGATTCTGGAATGATTGGTAGGCCTGCACTGCCTTTTTTATAACTCCCTCTTATGTCTTTGCATTATTCCAAGCTGATGATGATGATTCTGATATTGATATTTCTCTTTATTTTCAAGTGTAAATAACGTGATTTCGTGTTCTTATTGTTATTGTTTTTATTGTATATTACTGGTTAGCATTCTGTAACATTTCAAGTGGGTCTGGACTGGTGGAGTTCATCAGGCGAAAAAATTTAGTATGTATTTAGTTTTATTTGAAGTATTTAATGTCTGCTGGATGATGGAATTGTATCATCTGTCAGTTGGGTTATTATTATGTGTTTTTATTATTTTTTTTCTTATATATGTATGTTCTTTTCCGGCCTTTTCTCTCTGCATCATTGTAACAAAATAAACAATGCATGTTTTACTCATGGCCAACCAATTATCAAAATAATAATAATAATAATGATAACATCAATAGACACGAGTGAAATTAATGTTGAAGTCTAATATTATCAGTTTGAATGGATACTCAACCCTTTTGTTTATCAATGCATTTTATAATGCATGCTTGTTTCCTCTAAACTGTATCATGATTTACAGGAGTCATGAATGTGTATTATGTCCACCAATTTAAACTAAGGCTGAAATAAACTGTTATAATTATTTCCTCTAAATTGTATTATGGTTTACGGGTGTCAGGAATGTGTTCATGTATGTATTAATATGATATCTGATGACAATGATAAAGACCAGGATGAACAAAAATTTGGTCTTGACTTGTATTTAAAAACAAAGTAGGGGGTATAATTTGGACTGAGGGGGTATAGTCTGGCCTAGCCTAAAATATACCCAGGGTATAAACTGGCTAGGCCAGTTTAACCCCGGGTATAGTCTGGGCGGGGGGTATACTTTGGCCTGTTACACCGGCTATTGTTGCAATTCTCATTTTTGTTTTTTTAACACACTTGTACCCACGCTTTCCTTCCACAAAACTGAAAGATGCCTTTATCAAATCTCTCATGTGCTGAACAGAAAATAAAGCCACCCAGATCAGGCTAAAATTACATGAGGTAATATACATGGACATACATAGTGCATTACTTTTTAACATCTTTACATCTACTTACTTGTGGAAAGGATGATGACAAGAAATACTATGAGAAAACTGAGGACTCCAGCTGCCTCACTCCTTGCTGTCTTCACCCTTCCAAACAAAGATTCACTGGTGGGGGGAGGCTCTGAAAAAAATGAGAGTAAGCAAAAGTTCATCATTTTTTATAACTGGCTTGGTACTACCAATACTGTGGTTAAATGTGATCATGATTACAGTTTATAATACTGACTGCACCACTACATGGACAGATCATTAACTTGGAAAATTATGAAAATGGAAGTATAATTACCCAACCTATTCATTTCAGGTAAACATTTTGAGTAATTTCAGATCCACATCATTCCATTTTCATTTGCTTAGGGATTTCAAAAGCCACACTAAAATTACAGAAAAGAAGAGCTTAATAAATTCAACAAAAATACTCCATTTATGGACTTGCTGCTTAACTTTATATTTTCAGCTCACAAAATTAAAATTCTACTCCAGTACATACATTATTCACCATCCTTTCAGCACCTTCTCTTTAACACGGTTAACAGAGTGTATTGTTACCCTGAGGAGTTGACTCCGTTTCCTGGTTGTATGAAGGAAGGCCATCACCCTGAGAGACATTACTGCGTTCAGTGTACTGTGGTGGAGCTTCTACATCTTCAGCACTCTGAGGATTGAAATGAAAGTGACATATTTCATAACAACATTTATAAAATCTTGAGTCTTCTGTAATTAATCCTACATATTTTTCATCTTATAAATGAAATCTTTCACTATTGCAAAGTTATTAACCTGTTACTTTAGTGTTACTGAAAGCCAAGAGTGGGATAACATATACATGTAATTGTGATGCCTTTTGTGTATCAACATAGAACTGAAGAAAGGAAAATACCCGGCCAGTGAATGGGTCTGCAATATGCTGAAATGTCTATTACTTTTTCAAAGACATATCTCGCTGTCTCTGATTTTCAAGAGACCAACAGAGTTACAGAGCTATGAAAGAGACCAACAGAGTTACAGAGCTATACTGCTTTCACACCCTGGCCCACACATCTGTCTCTGGTATATTTATGGTACTATAAGGGTTTCTCAGAACGAAATGGTTAACTGAAATTACAGTTCAGCACTGAACCATGGATACAGCAGCTGGTCTGGTTATTCAAGACATACAGGTGGTAATCATATTTCAATACATATATTCGACTGTTCTTACTTTTTCATTATATGGCATAAAAACTGCAAACAACAACAACACCAACAAAATAAACTTTGCAATAAACCGAGTCACGCTGACAGCCTTTGTAGCATCAAAGTCTTCTACAGAATGAGTCATCTTGTTGTTTAGAGATCAATAAGTGTGTAAAATTTATTGTCAAAAACTAATTGGTTTTCAGTGAAAGCAAGACAATTTTAAAAAAGAAAAAAAGAAAATGATCATGATTTCGTGCACCAGATGGCCCATTCCATGCAAAGAGTAGTTTTCTTCACAAAATTAATGTTCACATTTTATTGATTTTCTTAGTTTGGATATACAAATGAATGAGGTAAGTGTCCATATCATTGCATATGACTACTTCTTACATCCATTTACATATCTTTAAACCGTAAGAGTGGTGTATATAACTTTTTACATCAAATAATGGCAGAACACCGTAAATTTGAAGGCAGATTTTATTACTAACTGATAATCAGGCATTACTAAAGCCATGAAAGAAAAGTGAATATCGAAGTCAACAACATGTATCTATTATATATTTCAGTAACTTGCAACCTTCGGCATGACTAACTGACCAAACTATACACTCTTCAGGCCTTAAATTTGGCAGGAAGGTGGCAATTGAGATAAGGAAGATGATGGCTATAATTTAAAGTTGTTTACTTCAAGCATGTATTTTTAAAAAATAACAATGTTTATTGCTATGTAACATCTGTATTTTTGCATGTTTGTTTCATTTTACGAAAATATATATTTCACAAAATCTCCACTTTTGAACGCCGAAGGCTTTTTTATTAGACCACCTATACTAACCCAATTTTACATGTTCATTTCAAATACCGCGGAAGGTGCACGGAAGTTTTTATTATTTTGATTAGTTTGGTTCTTGAATTTATAGAAAATGCATTGTTTCATCGTGCTGTCATTTTCAATTTCATCCTCCATCTTGGCTGCATTCTGTATAGTACCGTGCATGTCATAAAAAGTAACCATATCAAGCTTGGGGCGCAGTGTCCTGGAGCGCGTGAGTTCTGAAGCAGGACTGCATTGTAGGAGAGAGAGAGACAGAGAGACAGAGAGAGAGAGAGAGCACAAGATTGTTTATTCCGGGCAATGCCCGATACGGCATCTAGTTTTAAATATCACAGTCAAAGAATTTCCTTCAAATATTTACGTAATTTTCTAGACACACTTGTATGTTTTGATCGCCTAGAAGATATAAAGAGATAACATGGAACTTTCCCAGATTCAAAGGTAAAACATGATGATAAATAATGATCGGGTACAGAATCAACCAGATGTGTTCAGCGGTTTGAAAGCTATTGTGTCAGTTATAGAATATGTAATTTACATGCCACAATTATTAACCTCACTGGACAGGGGAAAAAAGCACATAACATAGCATAAACATACACTACTGATTCTTATTGAAAGAAACTACACATGAATTTACTGTGTTTTACAGGAATTTAAACTGATGTCTTGAACCGGCAGGCACTAGGGGATCAATCTCCCTTAAAATCTGGACTGCTCCGCAGAAAATTTGATCTTCTTTCAAAGGCCACTTATGCCGAGTTGCTCATGCATGACATTAATTCAACTTCTAAGTCCTCTCCATTCACAACCGACCCAATCTCACTGTAATATTCTTTCCCTTCACATTGGCCCGCCATCCACTCCCCAGCTTCATGAGTTACTCTTAGTTTCACTCATGTCCTAGCTGATTGTGATAACTGAAGACCACTATTTTCCCCGGATCATTTTTATAACCATTGGTAATTTCATTTCTTAAAACTACCGAGTGGCCATGCCTAATGCCAGAAACTTTTATGACTTCATCATCCCAAGAACTGATGTTCTTTACCCTAACAATCTCGTGACACTCCGCAGGAATCACCTCTCTTTTGTCAATGAGCTGAGAGACAGTTGTTGCAAAATCTCTGGCACTCTGAACAACAACATTATTCTTTTTGTTCATGACAGCTTTTATCACTAAAGAGTTTGCCCTACCCCAGTCCCATCCACCACTCCCTTTCCGCGGGATGTAGCAAAGCAGTTCCATTGAAATTCAAGGGCCTGAAGTTGGAACAGAAAGTTATTTTTGAATTCCACCGAAGGCCCGTCTGAAAAATAGAGAATGCTTACCCTACTTCAAAGTAGGCTAATCCACTGTCTTATAGAAATGTACAGACACCCTTTTTTCCCTTATCTTCTTTGTCTATAACAAACAAAAAGGATCTTTCCTATACCTCCTTGCTGGGAAAAAAAAAAAGGTGAATAAATTTGGTCTGCCTGGATCATGGAGCGCTTTGCTTTTGAGCGTTTCCGTGAAAATATCAACCTCACTGATGAAAGTTCAACGTCCTAAATGAGTTAAAGTCTTAATTTGTCCTTTCCAAGCCAAAGCTGAAAGGAGGGGAGGGGGGGGGGGGATTCCATCATATATTGTTCGCTAAATACTTCTATATTTCGGCATTTAGCTTTTGTTATCCATGCATTTTATCTTCAAGAAAAACCTTTACAAAGTGTGTTGTGTTTTTTGACAAAATAATTTGCTATAGAAGGCATTTGTTACAAACTATTCCTGTACTAGATCTATATCAGTCAGAAAATTTACTTAGCAAGAATAACCTACATTTTTTTAATCATGCTACTCTCGCGTACAGTGCGACGCATTACTTTCTAAGACCTCGGTAGATCTATGTAAAACAAAACATTTTCGACAAGAATTAAAGAAAAACTAGAAACAATTTTCATGCCCCTGCTAAAACAGTCTGGTCAGCCCAACCTATATTAAAGCGATATCTGAAAGTTACCTTCATTATGATAGATCAATAGTACATGTAGATATTGGTCGTGACTTGGACGATAAGCTGATATTACGTAAACCAAGTTTTTCACACCAGCGCTGGCGCCTCCGATGGACCAGATTAAGTCCGCCTCGTCTTTGCTCTCCTACTACTGTACTAGCGACACTCTCATCAGACAAGCCAAGTCACATAGACGGTCACCGAGGGAGTAGTTTGACACCTTTGTACACTTGCCAATGTCCACGTCTCCTCCCTTCCCCTACGAGTGGGTCCGGGGAAGAGTAAAAACAGACCCACTGCCACACACTGTCCCTCATAGACCGCCACATCTCGGCGGTTGGTGGGTGACAGCTGTTGTTCTCCCTTGCTTTACCTTCTGTCTCGCTTCACTTTCGTCGTTTCCTTTCACGCTGTGTGTGGTTCCCGGCCCAGCAAAGAGATGAACCACCGTTGGTACGTTCCCACAGCGTGGGCGCCTCGTTGACCGTGAGGTGCGATCTGTGATGGGGAAGAATGGGATTCTGGTGGTTGAGGTGGGCCAGTCTGCGGACTGCCCCTCCACCGGCACACAGCTTTGACCCGGCCTTCCCCTAAGACCTCGAATCCTTTGCGGTTTGAGACTTAGGTCAATCTTGGCGGGATTAACACCCTGTGGGGAGCTGGGGTAGACCTAGCTCTGGATATTAACACACATCTTAGACGAAGCCAGCAATACGGCGCCAGGCCCCGACCAGATTCATAATGAAATTCTCAAACTACTTGCTCCGACATCAATAAACTGTTTACTTAATCTGTTCAACCAAGTCTGGGCCTTGGGAGCTTTCCCTCCACCCTGAAGGAAGGCTACTATTGTCCCTGTCCCAAAACCCGACCAAGACCACTCAGATCCCAAAAGTTACCGCCCCATAGCTCTCGCCGGCTGCCTTTGCAAGCTGATGGAGCTAATGGTAACCAAACGTCTAAACTGGATATTAGAAAACACCCAGTCCCTCTCCCCTTTCTATTGCGGATTTTGTACAGAGCACTCCAAGATGGACCATCTCGTCCCTCTGGACTCTGGAAACCTTCATTCCAGAAGCCTTCGCTTCCAAGCAGCATGTAGTTGCAGTTTTCTTTGACTTGGAAAAAGCCTTCGACACTACCCGGAGACACGGTGCAGCAGGCCAGATTATACCCCCGCCAGACTATACCCAGGGTAAACTATACACCCCCAGTCCAGATTATACCCCCTACTTAAAAAAAAAAAAACAAGTCGAGACCACTGTCACGAGCAGGTGAGCTGGGATCAGTAGTTACGGGGGAAGGGGGTAGAGTAAAGTTAACCCACGGCCCACGGGTAATGAAAAGCGTGCATGTTGTGAGTGGGGGGGTCTGCATGAGGCGAGAGCGCTGTACTACTATCACTGCAAGTTAGAAGGTCCTAGGGGACGGACGTGAGTGAGAACAGTCGGGAGATTGTGACAGTGTTTTCCAGTGATGACTGGTAGGTGGAACGATGATTGATAATTATGATTGATGTATTATATTCGTCTACGACCATGATGTAAATAAGTATATGTGAGGAATGTGGAAGTCCTTGATACTGTATATAGCAATGTGCGCCATGGGCGATAGATGGAAGTTAGCTTCATGGATTTGTAGCGAGAGTGAGTAGGGTGTAATACGGTGGAGGTGTTACCGTAAGATGTTTGGTGAGTGAAATGTGAACTATTGTGTGTACGCTTCATGAGTTGTAATGAGGGGTGAAGTGATTAGAAATGGTATGGTATTATACCAATGTAATGTTATTTTTGTAGGTGCCGAGGTCGGGCCGAAGAGCCGCCTACGGTGAGCACAGGGGATAGGCCAGCATAGGGCCGATGGCCACACATAGGCCAGAAGTGAAGCTGTCGGTGCAGGACAGTAGAGGCACATGAGTCGTGGCAGTCTGGCCACAGACAGGGATGTATATATGATCGTGAATGTGCTATTAAGATGTATTACTGTGACATGGATGTAGTACTGTGCGAATGAGATATTCATGTGAATTGAAGTATTAACGTGCTATGGCCACGTGAAGTGTGTAGGAGGCTAAGGTGTATTGCCATAGGGAGGCGCTATTGAGAGACTGTGGTGTGAAAGAATATTAGTGTGTCATTAAGACCCTGAGTGGAGAGGCTGAGGCCGAGGTGTCTTTAGAGTAATTACCGGGTTGTGGACCCGAGGAAGTGTGTTTACGGAAGAAGGCCGTGGACGGCAGTTAACTTGAAGAATATAATGTATGTATGTAATTGCACTGTTATCCTTATCTTTATATTTATGTTCAATAAATGTGTGAGTCTGATGGGTTGTTCTGTTAAGTGTTATACTTGTTCGTTCGTGATTGTTGTCTTGTTATAACCATCGCATCTCCCAGTCTGGGATTTGTGACAACCACAGTTTATTTCAACTTTAGTTTACATTGTTCATTATCACTGTCATCGGGTATCATATTGAATCATACATTTTTGACTCTTGTAAATTATGATACATTTAAGAGGAAATAAACATGCAGTAAAAAGCATTGACATACAAAAGGATTGAAAATTCATTCAAATTGATATGATTAGACTTTAACACTAATTCTACTTGTGTTATTATTGTTTTGGTTTTTTTTTAGAATTAGTTGTCCATGAGTTAAACATGTATTGTATTTTTTTGTTTGGCACCACTGACATATACTTGGTGGCAAGGTATGAAATAATTATAAGACTCATAAATGTAAAGACATCTGAATTTTATTTCAATTTTTGAAAATCAGAAATGTGCTTGATATGTCAGAACAATTAGATCTACATACAAAATTACAATAATGCTGAGAGAAAAGGCCGGGAAAGAATACACGGAGAAAAAAACAAAACTAAATACATATTAAAATTTTTTCACATGATGAACTTAACCTGTCCGGATCCTCTTGAAATGTTACAGAATGCTAGCCAGTAATGTACAGTAATAAAAATAAAAACATGAAATCATCTTATTACTCTTGAAAATAAAGAGAATATAATCAATATCAGAATCATCATCATCATCATATTGGAGTATTATAAAGATAAGAGGGAATATACAAATGACATACATATCATTCTAAAACCTATAAGCAGCAATGTGTGTTTACCAACTATATGTCAAAAAATGTGTTAAAATTTTTCAACTATTCAAGTAGAACTGGACAGAAAGCGTTAGTAAAATAACTTTGATAGTCGTATAAACTGACAGATTAAATCCACTGATACAAAAGTGCACTGTAGAAAGCAATTACAGTATGTTATAGCAAAAATTCGATTCATCATATTGCGTTAGCATTTCTTGTTAGTAAATTCTTTGATAGCTTATTATTTGTAGAAAGATGTACATTTCATGTAGCTCATGGTTTAAGGCACTGGATTAGTTTGCAGGGCATCTGAAGGATTGCAATTATGTGCTATAGTGAATAAAGGCATGTCACTTGCGGGTGAAATATAATTTTAAAAACTTCATGTTGTATCCTTGAATATTTTGCCTGAATATTGGAGTATGATCTGGACTGGTGGAATATAGTTTGGCCTAGCCAAAGTATACCCCAGGTATAAACTGGCTTAGCCCAGAATATACCTGGGGTACAAAATAGATTAAGGCACTTTAACCTGAGTGTAGCAGGCCACATTATCTCCCTGCCAGACTACATCAGGGGTTAAAGGAGCCTAGCCGTGCAGGCATGTTGGAAGTTTGGGATTTTTCTCATACTTTCGTGTCCCTGATTCTATTGAGGGGTAGGATCGAGTACCTAGCCTTCTCGGATAAGGACGAAAAAATTCGGAGGGCCCGTGTGCACGTTGCGCACGTTAAAGATACCTTGGCAGTTGGAAATCGTAAAGAGCAGGCCGAACAGGCCGCTGCCCGGGCAAAATTAAATTAAATTCATCTCTACCAGTCCCTCCCCCTCCCCCCTCATCTCCCCCCCCCCAAAAAAAAAAAAAAAAAAACGCCGACCGGCGCTGCACTGTGGCGACGACGTGCCTGCTCCAGTTATAACTGGGCTGCAATGGCACAAAGGCAAAATTTCCCAAATGGGATTAAAGAGTTATACAAATACAAATACAAATACAAATACAAATACAAATATCCCCAGGTATATTCTGGGCTAAGCCAGTATATACCCAGGGGTATACTTTAGGCTAAGCCAGACTATACCCCACTAGTCCAGATTAAACCCCCTACTTTTATATATATATATATAAACAAGTAAAGACCACAGTTTATTTCAATCAAAGTTTAATTCATTTTTTTACAACTGTCAACGGGCACCATAGTAATACATACATACATACACTCTTGGCTTCCGTAAATCATAATACAATTCAGAGGCAAAAACATGCATTATTATGTATTGATATGCCATGGGTGGTATATCCATTCAAACTGATAATATGATTCAACTTAACCTTCATTTCACTCACGTTGGTTGTCATGTTGTAGTAATAGTTTTTGTAGTTGGTTGCCCATGAGTAAAATTTGCACTGTATTGTTTGTTTGGCACTGACATACACTTAGTCGCAATGGATGAAATAATTAACACACTCATAAAAATGAAGTCATTTAGAGTATTTTTGTGTGCAAATACACAGTTTGTTAAATCCCTTGGCAAGGAACGTGTCAGGAAGGTAAAGACGGACAAGGTCTTTTTTTTTTTTTAATTTTTTCACCCGCGAGTGACATACCCTTATTCACTATAACACATAAATTCAATCTTTTAAATGCCTAGCAAACTAATCCAGTGTCTTAAACCATGAGGCACATGAAATGTATATCTTTCTGCAAGCTATCAAAGAATAATATTCACCAACAAGAAATACTGTTAATGCAACATTATCCATCGAATTTTGCCTTAACATGCTGTAGATCTAATTACTTATTACAATGCATTACTTTTGTCTCAGTGGACTTGCTCCATCGGTCTACACAACAGACAAGACTGTTTCACTAGAGCTCTCTGGAAAGTTCTACTTGAAAAGTTAAAAGTATTTAACATAATTATTTTATATATGTAGATACACACATATTGCTGCTTATAGATTCTTTAAGAATGATTTGTACGCATACACTGCCATTTTTACACTCCCTCTTATAATTTTGTATTATTCCAAGATGATGATGCTGATTCTGATATTGATATTTCTCTTTATTTTCAAGAGTAAATAAGATGATTTCGTGTTCTTATTGTTATTATTGTATACTACTGGCTAGCAGTCTGTAATGTTTCAAGGTGATCTGGACAGGTTAAGTTCATCATGCGAAAAAAATTTTTAGTATGTATTTAGTTTTGTGTGAAGTATTTAATGTCTGTTGGATTGGATGATGGAATTGCACCATCTGTCGGGTTATTATTATGTTTTCATTATTTTTTACTACGTGTGTTGTTTTCCGGCCTCATCTCTCTGCATCATTGTAACAAAAAATACAATGCATCTTTTACTCATGGCCAACCAATAACTAATTATCAAAATAATAATAACAATAATAATAATACTACTAATAATAATGACAGTAATAATATCAACAGACCCGAGTGAAATTAATGCTGAAGTCTAATCATATCAGTTTGAATGGACAATTATACTCAACTCTTTTGTATATCAATGCATTTTAATGCATGTTTGTTTCCTCTAAAATGTATCACGATTAACAGGCGTCAAGAATGTATGCATGTATACCAATTTAAACTAAGGCTGAAATAAACTGTTATTATTATTTCCTCTAAATTGTATTATGATTTATGAGTGTCAAGAATGTGTTCATGTATGTATTAATGTGATATCTGATGACAGTGATGAAGAACAGGCTGAAATAAACTATGGCCATGTCTTGTTTTTAAAAAAAAGTAGCGAGTAGGGGGTATAATCTGGACTGGGGGGGGGGGGGGATATACCCCGGGGCTAGGCCAGTTTAACCCCGGGTATAGTCTGGGCGGGGGGTATATTTTGGCCTGTTACAACGGTATACTGAAAGATCTTCATGAGCTTAGCCTGATGGGGCAACCTACCGGTCTTTCAAACTTTGTCCAGAATTTCCTCAGTGGCTGTTCCTTCTAGGTGAAGGTGAATTTCATCCTCTTTGATCTATTTGGACAAGAGCAAGGACATCCCCCCCCCCCCCCAAGAATAAACTCCATCACAGAAACTTTAATTTACAAAACAGTGACTGCTCCTTGTATGTAGACGACTTTCTCATCTGCTACAGGGGCCCCTGGAAAGATGGAATTGAACGGAAAATGCAACTTCAACTCAACACCGTCCAGAGGTGGGCAAATATGAACGGATTTAACCCCCCCCCCCCCCCCCAATCATCGCTGGCCACTTTGATAATAAAAAGAAATTTCACAGAGACCCGACCCCCTTCCTTCACGAGGATCAGCGAATTCCTGTTAAGGGCGAGGCCAATTTTGTAGAACTTATACAGGGTGTCTCAAAAGTCACTACATGTATACACTTTTAATAAATTCCTAAGAATTACAAAAGAAACTTTTATTCTCATTTTTAGTATCAACAAAGGAGTCATTGCAGTTTTACTTGTCAAAATTGCCATCAAAGTTCCAACGCCTTGAAGACTAGCTGTCTACTTCCACATTGAGCGTCTCTATTTTCGACAACTTTCAGCCACCTTCGGACGCACGCCTCTTCGACGTTTTGCAGCATTCAGTTCCCCCGACCTCTCCGTAGGCCGTGCGGATTCTTTCCTCAAGCTGTGACATGTCACGCGGCTTAGTGGCATACACCTTTCTTTTGATATAGTCCCACAGAAAAAAAGCCGCAAGATGTGAGGTCACAAGAGTCTCTTGTGTAATTTTTAGGAATTTATTAAACGTGTTAGTGACTTTTGGGACACCCCGTATTTGACAAAAAATTTAACTTTTATCCCTCATAAAATACCGTAAACTCCCCTACCAAAAAGCTCTTGACAGCCTAAAGATCACCTCAGGAGCTGAGTAGGGTGCAGATCGAGTCTCCATGCTGCATCTCTACCGCTCCCCGATCGGATCCAAATTAGACTACGGTTCTATCCTCTATGGATCAGCTGAACCACCATACCTGAAAATGCTAGATCCAATGCACCACCAAGGCCTGCGTTTTTCCGCACCAGTCGAAAGTCTGTATATGGAGGCAAATGAGCCGTCTCTATCTAACAGAAGAGACAAACTCTGTCTCCAGTATGGCTTAAAATTGTCTTCTCATCCGCACAATCCCGCTTACAATTTCGTCTTCAACCAAACATACATCCAAAATTTTGAATCTTTTCAAGGTACATGTACTCGTATCACCTCTTCGTTTTGCCGTCGGATTCAGTTTTTGCTCGCTGTAGCATCTGCAAGCTACCCCTTGCCCTTCCCCGTTGCTTGTTATACTGGTGACTGAGCATGTGTTCACTTCTTTTTCCTCTTATTGTTGAAGTTCGCCAGAGTGTACTCCGTGACCTTACCCTCCATTTCTTGTGAGTAGTTTTTTTCCTCGCTCGGTCGTTGTTGATCCTTTTCGTAAATATTAGTACATTCCTGAACGTTCGATAAAGGTGTGGAAGTAGATGTTTACGCCAGATTTGGCCTTGAGTGATGTAACCTCGTGACGTATTGATACGTGGTTGGGTAGTTTATGTGTTTCGGGCGAGGGCAAAGGTTACATTTATTTCGGGAACTTTCTATAGAAATACCTATATACATGGACCCATGTGAGTGGTTGGTTGGTGGGTAAGTGAGTTTTTCTTCTCGTGTGACGTAGGATATTTAGTTGTTCTCTGGTGCCTTCCTAGTATTTTATTGTTCAGCATACAGTTATTAAACTTTAGTAATATTTAATCGATCGTCGGATCTCGTGTTTATTTTTTCTACAGCTGTAATAGTTTCGTTTTCTAAAGGGTTGTAGTTAGATCAACTAACTCTCCCCCCCCCCCCCCCTTTAACGTGCTAGAACAACCTCAGCTGTTACATATTGGGGGCTCGTCCTGGATACGATCAGATTCGAATGGACCAGATCAAAATTATTAGATTTATTTACAAAGTTTATTGTGGTTCACCGAGTATATATCTACAACATGTCGGAGGCTGTTGGAAGGCTTAGCCAGGAATCGGAGGCCATAAGGAGAGACGGGATTACATCCGTGAAGGCCTGGAAAGAGAAAGACAGCTGGGGGCTCAACGACAGGAGAAAGAGGCTCAGCGACAGATGGAGGCCCAAGAGAAGGAGGCTGAACGACAGGCTCGAGAGAAGGAGGCTGAACGACAGGAGAAGGAAGCGGAACGACAGGCTCGGGAGAAGGAGGCTGAACGACAACTGGAAAGAGAAAAGATGAACCACGAGTTGGAGATAGAGAGGATCCGCCAGCAACGTGGAGGCAACGACTCAGCGCAGAGAACCGACGACCACGCCAGTTCCAAGAGACCCAAGCTACCTGCATTTCAGGACAAGAAGAACGATCTGGATAGCTGGTTGCTGCGGTTTGAGAGGTTTGCCGAGACAGATGAATGGCCCATATCCACCTGGACGACATCAGTCTGCCCTGCTGACTGGGAGAGCGTTGGAGTGCTTCTGCAGACTGCCGATCGACGAAGCCAAGGACTACGATAAGGTCAAGGAAGCTTTGCAGAAGAGGTACAACCTGTCAGAGGACGGATACAGACTCATGTTCAGACAAGGTAAGCCTGAAGATGGAGAAGATGTTGGAATGTTTTTGACCAGGATCAAGACCTATCTGGAGAGGTGGATAAAGCTGTCGAAGACGGAGGAGACCTATGAAGGAGTGAGAGACCTGTTTGTCAGAGAGCAATTCATGGATGCTTGCTCACCAGACCTTGCGATCCATGTGAGGGAGAGGAAACCAAAGACGCTACAGAACATCGCAGACTCAGGGGAGGCGTACCTGGTAGCGAGGAACCGGACACTCAGCGAGAGCGCCAGACAGCACAGCCGGCCAGTGCGATGGAGACCCAACGGAGACAGAAGTCTACAGGTCTGTTATAGGTGCCAGGAGCCGGGACACAAGGCGAGGGAGTCTCGTGCAAGAATAAAAGACAAAGGTGGGCTGAAATGTTACCTTTGTGGAAAGCCAGGCCACGTTCGGAAGATGTGTCCAGCCCAGAAGGAAATGGGACGAGGCAAGCCGAACAAGGCGGCGGCGGCCGTAGTTATAGCGGCGGATGAGTCGTCAAGACAGGATGTGACGACGGCTGACACCAGCATCAACGTTCAAGCGGTAATGAAGGACGGGAAGCTCCAGTTAGCGGTGCCTGTTACGTGCGGAGGATGCAGTGACGGAAGGGCCGTGGAGAAACTGAAGTTACCAGTGATGAAGGGCTTGATTGGAGATCGAGCGGTAGACGTCCTAAGAGATACCGGCTGTGAAGGTATAGTGGTTCGGCGATCACTGGTGAACGACGGACAGCTCACCGGTGGAAAGAAACTCATGGCGAGGATCGACAACTCCTTGCTAGCGGCGGAGGAAGCCATTATCGACGTGAAGACGCCTTACCTGACGGGCAGAGTGACGGCGCTGTGTCTACCGGAGACCATCTGCGACCTAGTAGTCGGGAACGTGGACGGAGCGAAGGACCCGTACGACCCTGATACTGAGGTGATGGTAGGAACGGTGACCACGAAGGCCCAGGAGAAGAGGAAGGACCAGTCTACGTCGCTGAAAGTGCCGAGGGCAGAACGGCACGTGGGAGTGGATAGAGAGGAACTTATCCGACTCCAGGAAGAAGACGAAGACATTAAGAAGTTAGAACAGAAGAAGATCCTAACTAACAGAGGCAATAAGTTTGTTCATTTTGAGAAACATGGAGGAGTATTGTACCGGATCTACAAGGACCTGAGACATTCGACGAGCATGTGAAGGCTCTCAAGGACTTACTGCAGAGGATGGACCAAGCTGGATTAACTGCAAGACCATCCAAGTGCCTGATTGGAACGTCTGAAGTCGACTTTGTTGGACACTCAGTGGGAGAAGGTGTGATTGGCCTATTAGAAGAGAATGTATGTAAGGTGCGAGACGCACCCAGACCCACCACTAAGAAGGAAATGAAAGCATTCTTAGGATTAGTGGGATATTACCATCCAAGTGCCTGATTGGAACGTCTGAAGTGGACTTTGTTGGACACTCAGTGAGAAAAGGTATGATTGGTCTGTTAGAAGAAAATGTGTGTAAGGTGTGAGAACGCCTCGACCCAGACCCACTACTAAGAAGGAAGTGAAAGCATTTTTAGGACTGGTGGGATACTGCCAAGAATTTGTTCCTAACTTTGCAGCGATTGCAGCACCATTGTCTGATTTACTTAGAAAGGGTCAGCCTAGAGCAGTTCAGAGGGAAGAAACGCAGGAGAAAGCGTACAATTCTTTGAAGAATGCCATTATCTCCAAACCCGTGTTATGTCTGCCAGATTTTTCCAAAGAGTTTGTCTTAGCAACTGATGCATCAGGTCGCGGGTTAGGCGCTACTCTTATGCAGGAACACGAGGGAAAGTTGTACCCTGTGGCATATGCTAGTCGTAAGCTATTGCCTCGTGAGACAAAATATTCGGTCTCAGAGCGCGAATGTTTGGGCTGTAAAAAAGTTTACTTTGTATTTGTATGGAAAGGAGTTTGTGATCCAAACTGACTATCGATCATTAGAGTTTTTGAACTCTGCCAAATTTGATAGTCCAAAGTTATTATGTGGAGTTTATTTTTAGTCTTATCGATTCAGGATTCACTATGTAAAGGGCAGAGAAAATTAATATATGTGCCGATTTCCTGAGCAGAGTATTTTAAAGTAGTACACTATCAGTGAAATTTATTGTAACCCATACTTTTGCCTACTAAATGAATTTCTAGGCGGCAGTATTGTACTGTACTTGGGGATACAGTTCATCTGTGACTGAATATTGAATTGATGGCTGACAGAGAGTCATGATGTATTAGTCACATTTTGATTTTATGCTATGTCATATTATTCGTTACCAATGGAACTTGATGTAATTTTTGAAAACGTAACCCAATGGAAACTGGGAGCAAGCAGTGTTTGTATTATGTTGCAATGAAATATTTTACGAGTGGTCCAAGCTTGGACGGTGGTTATATTGCATTATTGTAACTTGTTTTGACCTAATATGATGAAGATAGACCCTGATCAGTGGTCGATATGTATTGGTATTTTGCCATTGTACCTATGAGTTATACATTTTGGGGATAACCATGTTGTGTACAACGAATTATGTGCTATGGTTCGTGCACGAAGCCTTATGTAAAGGATGGGCCATCGTTTCACCATATATGATTTGTAATAATACTGTTGACCGTTGTTTTATCACAATGATGGTATTGTATTAGTCATTGTATTGGTAATGCAAAGGATACTGCATTGTATTGTATTTGTGATGACATTTGGGAAGGCACTGAGATTGTTATTAATTGTAATAGGATTAGCAACTACCTTTGCGAGATTGGGAGTGCTGTAAGCTTGTTATTTCACGATTTTGCAGACGCTGTATGTTTTTGGAGTTGAAAGATATTCAACTTAAATTGGGGAGTTGTGTAGCATCTGCAAGCTACCCCTTGCCCTTCCCCGTTGCTTGTTATACTGGTGACTGAGCATGTGTTCACTTCTTTTTCCTCTTATTGTTGACGTTCGCCAGAATCAATCAGGCACTTGGATGGTCTTGCAGTTAATCCAGCTTGGTCCATCCTCTGCATGTGTAGCATGCAATAGCAACTATCAATAAAACATTTTGACTGAATGTGTCAAAAGTCACATTAAGGCAGCCTTGAAATCCAAGTGGAAACAAAGTCACCCACAGCCATGTAACAGATGATGCGATACACTTGCTCAGCAGAAAGGAGCAAACTGTAATCTTTAGGCTAAGAACTGGACATAATAGACTTCGGCAGCATCTTTACAAAAAATTCAGGGTTGGAGAAACTGAGACATGCCCATGTGGAAATTCCCCAGAGGGAAGACAGCTGGCCCCGAGGTGCGGCACTAGACACTAAGCTGTATGGGACAGCAGAGGATCGGAGCACAGCGTCCTTCATAAAGACTACCGGCCTCCTTATATAAACAGTCTGCTGACACGAAGAACACGGAAGAAGAAGAAGACTGAATGTGTCGACTTCATCATTCATGCATATCCGAAGAAGACACTATGTGCAGATCCATGACAGAATTAGTTTCTAATTTGGATCCGCAACGCACCCTGTCCTTTCTGATAAAGGCTAAGATCTACAACTTGATTTAAAAACGTTTATCCTCATTTACAAAACTTTGTTCAGATCCATATAAAACAACCTTTCGGAACTCTACCAATGTGACAAAAATACATGTAATGCAGGTTTTAGAAGCTCTGAATAAGAAATATAAATAAAGAACGTACACCCAAATAGACCGTGAAAGGCGCAGTGGCCGTTATCGTGCGGACGGTACAAACCAAACTGAAAAGCCCACCTTCTCCACTCTGTTTTCAGAGAGAAAACGATTGGATGCGTTTTAGGTGGTTAAAAAAAAAAAAAATGAGGGGCGTGGGGAGGGGGCCGGAGCGCGTTCCCTCCATCTGGGCAATCTGTTCGCTTTTCTTCCTACCGCGCACCCCCTCCCCCTCCCCACACACACGCGATGCCCGACTTAAGTTGAATCAGTGGGTACAAGTTGGAAAATGGGCAAGGAGATAAGAATGAAAGAGCCACAAAAACCGTGGCCTTCGTTACGACAAAAACCCCCACCAAACCGCATTGTTGATTGTAATACAAACGAAATGCGTATTTGCGAGGAGCTGGCGAGTGGGCGTCTCGGTCGGGGGGTTTAGGAGGAGGAGAGAATTCAGCCATGACATGAACCACCAAATGTACAGGGAAACAAAGGTTACAAGGCTGAATGGTGTCCCTGCCTAGTGTCTGGTCTCAGAGGTTTGAGTGTACATCAAGTGTGTGTCAGTGTGAGTGGGAGCATGATGAATTGATTTTATGTAAAATCCTGTTTTTAATTTTAGTTCAGAGCTTTAGAGCACATCATTTTTGTGTGGATTTGAGCCATTATATACAAGTTAATTATTACATTATATTACATTAATAGGAGTGTCTTGCATGTACATGTACACAAACTTTAATCCATGGCTATATGAACACAACCCCATGGATGCATCTGAATTTAGTCATGAAAATAAAACAATAAGACAATTTGACACCACAACTATGAGTTTATTATGAAATATTGAGCAAGATACACTGTATACAAAGTATGCAAGACTCAGGTCTAAGTAGATGATTATTTCCACAAGAAACCAAGTCCACATAAAAAAGTAAAAAGTTCTGTCAAGGAAGAGCAAGTGCTACAAGTGAAATAAAATTTAAACCAGTCAGGAGAATTACAGCAAATCAAACATAAATCACAGGAAAGTAAAGAGATAAAATCTTATGCCTGACATGAATGTTTCGGCATCACAATCAGCAGCTAACCAGTTTGGTTTCACAATTTGTCATGAACACAGAAAATAAGGTAAACTTCCTAAGTTTCAGTTTTGTAAAGATTTTGCAAAATATATCCCTGAATATCATTGTAAAGTTGGGTTCAGCACTGCTCCTATTTCATTGCCTTACGAACTCCAGTCCGTGAAATGTGAATGCGAAGTTGAACTTAGTGTGGATACCCTGAAGACATTAACTATATTAACATCAAAAATTCTTTTTAAGCAGTACCAATAAAAATGATCTTGCAAAATTATAAAAGGCAGTTGAACCGTTGTTGTGTGTTGTGAATTTGAGATTGACACTGACTAAGGTAACCAGTTAAAAAAACAAAAAAAAACCACACATGGACATATGAACAAGAATAAAAGACTAGGGCATGCATTATTATTTGACAGACTAGCGCATACATTATTATTTCATACAAGGCAAGTATGTGCAGATCTCTTCCCAGGAAATTTTTTGAAAGCATAACTATGCTGGTCACTTATAAATTTTATATATACACATGTATCTCAATGTGATTGTGAACATAATGGCAAACTGATCCAAAACCAAAATACTTAACATACCAAACTTGCTACCCATGAGCTCTACCTGTATTTTCATTGTTGTTTTTTTGACTATCTGTACTGAACTCAAACTGAGCCGTGCACTTGGTCATCCTGAGGTCAAGCCATCATGCAATTGTTTTGAGCCCTCCTGATCGCACTGGCAAGAGCCGAATGCCATAGCAAGGAATTGAAATTCACACTAGGAAATCCTTGTTGCACAAATATATTATGTACTGATGTGTTCACTCTCAACTCTGACAAAGATGACCAGTTATCACAACTCCTAAAGCGATGACCAATACTGAAACTATGATGTATTCCATTTAATGCTTATGGAAACAAATGTTAAATTCTCTGAGGGACAGCCCCCCACCCCTATTTTTTTTTTTGTACAACCTAAGCTTTCAAAACAAAGGCAACGAATGAACAATAAGGCAAGAACATACATAACAATGTAAAATCAGCATAAGAAAATGTTGGACTTTTACAAACTATGCTGAAGATTCCACCCATGTCACTGAACAATCTTATCCTAAACTGCCACCAGGCACTCCTGCTTGAAAGTACACAGTAATTTCATGTTTTCACCAGATTATTAAATTTCCAATATTTTTGCACTGTGCCCAATCTAGGAGAATCTGTTTCAAAAATTTAGATGCACAAGAATGACAAATCTCCCATCAGTGGAATATCAAATTGGATGTTTTGTACTGTATATTAATTATTATACACCATATATTTTTTTATTTGTAAAAATTCAGGGGTTCATGCCAATGGGAGATAAAATTCACCCCATTAGTTAGCTGCATATTGTGTAAATATCTTCAAGAAGACTGAAAAAGAAAACAACAACAAACCAACAACAAAAATCACTGATGAATGCAATAAACAATGGTTCTTGTACACAAATGACTTTACAGATGTTAAAGGCATGCTCACCAAAAATGACCATTGCTATGGCAATGCTTGTTCACATGTGCCATCATGAAATTTTACAGCAAATTTTAGATTTAAGAAAAAAGAAAAACCAAAATGAATACAGACATTCAATTTTGTCTTCCCCTACTAATTTTTCAAATCAATTCAGCAACTTTGGTTACAGAATTTTTACAGTGAAGTTTCAAATGATGGGAGTTTTTTTTTTTTTTTTTTGATTGTTCAAAATTTCAGCTATGCATAGCAAAAATGTAATTTCCAGTTACAAAACAAAAAAATGAATGTAAACAAAGTTGAAGTCATGTCAATAAAAACCTTTGACAAAATCAAAAGAAAATGTCTTATATTACTATTTATTCGGAATAAAGGAGAGATGTAACACTCTTAGAAAAATGCTCACAATTCAAAACCACCCAGATGGCCGAATTTTGGTCTTCTAATGGCGAGGATGCCCTTAAGTTTATCAATATACAGGTAACTAAATCCATTGTCAAATAAAAAAAATAAAAAAACTACATGAAAATAGCTGTCCATGGCAAAAGGAGCAGGAACAATAATGATGTGCAATGATTTTATGATGTTAATATCACTCTATCAGTGTCTCATCGCAGATTATAATCAATAGTTCTGCGATAGTTAGTCACGTTCATAAAAAAAACAACAACAACACAAAAGCTGTGGAATTGCAATCAGGCTCATCCAATTTTCTTGTTGCATTTACAATACCTTTCTTACTAATTGTTACCAATGCAGTGCTTGGCAAGATGCAACTTTCTCACTTTCTTACTTTTCTTTGCCAGATTTCAACTAACTATATACTTGTACATGTATATGCTATAGAACGAGTTTCAAGTGTGAGAAATCTGGTGATTACAAAATCTGAATCTTTCATTGCCAGCTCTCAAATGTCTCAAGCTGTGTCACTTAACACAGCAGCCCTGAGAATTGTTCTTGGATTTCTAGTTGTGTCTTGGGTAACCTGACCCGTGCGATATGCCAAGATACAAAGTACAATAAGGCGTTTGTGGAATATTTCATTTATACAGTTGTCTCAAGAAAACTTGGTCAACCCTCTTAGATATTGTTGAGGTGATCACAGTACGGAATGGGATGAGTTTGGTTGACATGGTGATCCATTAGCTCAAGCTGGTTCAAAGATAGCAGTAATACAGGTGATTACTACTACTAATAATAATCATCATAGCAAAGCTCCTTTTGCCATGGAAGATCACATGTAACATTCTCATGTCAACAATGTTAAAAAAAAAAAAAAAAAGGGAACAAAAATAAATGTAGACTGTAGATCACAGGAAGATGGATATTCTAAAGAAAAAAACAAACAAAAAAGAATACTGGAATGGGATGGTAAAAATTAATTCTGTCAGTAAAATAAATGAAAGTGCATTAAATAAACATATTATCAGTCAATTTTACAACCTGGTGTCCTGTTATCTGTACTCTCTGAAAAAGGCAATGATCTAAGATGTCTAACTTATCTCAATAATAATAGGGTAGGAGGTGTAGGGTATCCATACTCAAGAAACAGCAGTGAGTCTTCCTGAATGCCGGTAGTTCAAGAAATTTTCAAAGCTGTTTAGCCTCTGAGGATGGTCTCATGAAGTTCTCATTTACCAATTGTAGGCAAAAAAAAAGGCAACCCAATAATTTTAGTTAGATCTGTCTAGATATATATACATTGATGTAAGAAAGCCAACAAAGCAAGCTCCTTCCATATCTTGTGGATTTCAGCATTAAATATGATATAGCAAAAAAATCATGGATGCTTTCGGTGCTAATTAAAAAAAAGAGAAGCTTTTTGAAAGATAAATACTTTCTTTGAACTTTGTATTTGCTGCATGCCTATGCAGAAACAGATCCTTACACTTGCACACGTGCCAATTTAAATCAGCTCTAGAGTGTTGATTCTTGTACATCATGTAGGTCAATAACACATAGAGTAACTTTAAGTTTCCATATTAGCCCTTTATTTTGCTACCAAAACTGCCCACAAAAGTTTGGGGTAGGAGATCACTTCCTCTTTAGCAGTAATTTCTAAGTTTTATCCTTTCTACATAGGCTACATTTTTGTGCAGATACTAAAGAACATGCATCATTTACAACAAATTTATGGGTGTCTGTTTTGCTAAGAAAAAAACAAAAACAAAAGGAAAAAGGAGTTAAAAAGTGATGAGCCAAGACACACTGCTTATATTATAACTAATCAAGCTTTAAAGAAATAGTTTAACAAAAATCATCAAAGCCTACACCAAACCTGACAACATTCATGAAGTGTTTTCATTTTCCTTCAACTTCATACCAGAATAAATTTGGTATGAACACAAATTTACATCTGTGAAGGAAAGAACAAAAACATTTGTTAAAAAGATAAGAAAATAGTCAATGTTTGTAAAAATACCATTACATGGATTAATTCACCTGCAAACATTATAAACGCAGGGCCAAATGGTGAATAGAAAGATGAATAACCTTGTAAATACAAATACATGTATTCTAAAATTAAGGTGTTATTACTGTTAGTAATTTTCTTCCAGGATACAACTGCAGCATAAAGTATACTGATAACCAGAACGAAACAAAAAAAAATGAGGACAACATCCTGAGAATGTCTAAAAAAAGTTTAAGTTACCACAAAGAAATTAACACATTTTATAAGAATCTCAAAGACACAAGGTCACCAACATTACATATTGTCACCCTTGAGAAATAATAACATCAACTGTTAAATCATAACATAGATTCCTTAAATAATATCATATCATTGTTCTGTGAGAAACAGAACAGTTACATAGGTGTAGGCAAGAGGGAATACACACATTAGGAAGTCTCACACAGTCAAACACATAAAAGGGGGAAAAACTGGAATTGGGGGGAGGGGGGTTTGGCAGTTTTGTAAATTCCGAGAGCCTAATTTCACTGCATCTCACACAACGATTTCTGACTAAACGATAGAAATTAATTGAAATAAAGACGCAGAGTTGACAGTGAAAATGCTGAAAACCAGTGAATTCCACTTGAACCATCAGTATCAGTTTATATATTTGCACCATATAAGTTTTATATTATTATAAATGGTGTTTGTGTACCCATTCAATGACATCAAGCATGCCGTGGAAACACCAAAAACTGCACATCCTCGAGCCCTGCAGAAATATCAAAAACTGAATTGTTTAAACAACCTGGTCTGCTCTGGCACTCTTCTGGCCAGCCTGAGGTATTTTATGTGGCAGTCAGGATGCTAAAGTCAAGTCACACTGCCAGTTCACAACATTAGGAATTTTCATAACAGAGCCCATGTCCCCAGCTAATGGTTTTTCAAAATTACAAATATATAAACAGATCCTTTGAAACAAAGAAACAACTTCCACACTTTAAAACAATAATTGCCACTTCCAAGATTTCATTTCTAAATTTTACGCCAAAGACAAACCTGGGATCACTGCCAGGGAAAGACCTGTTTTTACCCCTTCAATGGATACAACTGGATCTTCATTCATTTGTGTGTTAGATTGAATGTTATATGAGAACAGCAAAACAAAGAGAAAATTAAATAATTCTCATTTTCACCTAAAAATGTACACAAACAAGATGTAACAAATAGCAACCAGTTTGTTCAATCACCCACTACATTCTCAAAAATGACAAGCTTTACAAATTATCAACAATAACAAAAGCAATGATAATATTCTGCAGACATTTTGTAATAACAGATCAGATGTAATTACTATAATTTTGACATTATTCACAGGTGCCTGTTCAGAACTTTTGAGCAACACAACTTTGTGAAATTAGTGACTATAGACAAGTCCTCTCTCAATTCCACTCACACAGTGAACTTTAAGTATTAATTATAGTATCTTGATGAAACCCCCCCCCCTCCCCAAAAAAAATTCTATCTAGTGTTACTGGACTGTAAATGCACTAACAAGTCACCAAACCTACAAAAAAATGTATACTTTCAGTTTTCACAGCTTTTTACCAACAAGTAATTTGTCAAATGCCTAACTGTAGCTGACCACACCAATACAGTCCAACAATTTACCATTTCAAAACAATAAGAAATTTCAATTCTCCCAATTTCAAAAAGGACAAAAAATTGGTGGTTTGCCATGTGCGATTTCTGATTAGAAGTACAAAGCCAAGAACGACAGTCCTCATTCCTTTTTAAAGGACTCACAACATATAAGTGTCCACTTCTTTGAAATTATAAAAAATGTTCACCTGAAAAGTGTTTCACTTTTTTGTTGCATGAGCCTCTTGTGACCGAAAGCTTGAATTTTTTTTTTCATTTCTAATTCTTTTGTCATTTATCAGTGTAATATTTCTCATCCGGAGCTTTACAACACATGGCCCTTTTTTTTCATCTATTATCACTTCAATACCTACATATACACTACCATTATATCAACGTGTGAAGAAAATAAAATGTTTGTATCAATTAAAAAGTTATGTCTGGGTTCAAGCACACATGCTTGCACTGCAAGTGTAAGGGACAAACACGAATATAAACATGCGTCCAAATCACAGCTGTCTTGAGTGAAAGTTATGAAAATGTGAAAGAAAATACTGACCAAAAAAAAATTACAATGGGAACAATGCTGATGAATATAAAAATATATTTATAGAGCAACAGAATCTTTCGTATGAATCAGACTGATGCAACATTTTGCAGTATAACCTCCACGAAAGTATCAGGCACATTGTTTCTATTAATAAAATACAGCAAATGAAATGTATGCTGGGGCTGAAGCTTAAACTCCTCTGCCATAAAATGCTATTAACTGAATAACTTGTCGAAATTACTTGCCTGGCGCATGTAAAATACAAATTCTAGTATCAAACTGAGGACAAACAAAATTTTTCTTAGGTCATTATCCCTTTCCTTGCGAAGTCAATTTAAAACAGTGCTGTGGATCACAAACCCAGGGGCTACAGTTGAATTACTTTGCAGCAGGTTCCATCAAAGTAGGTAATAAAAATTTACACTGAAGAACCCTTGCATATATATATGCGTTTTGTATACATGTGTAAGTAACTGTAAGGCACTTCACTACATGAGGGAAACCAAACTTTAAATGCAATATGTTAACTGTTGAAGTATGTGACGTAAAGCATGATGTATGTAAGAATATGAAATCCATAAAATGCTTCTAATTCACCAACGGTAAGAAAGTCCTCATTTGTAAACATTTTAGCATTATGAGTCAAATGAAAAATACTACATTTCAATTTCCAGTTATAACATATCCTCCTTCGTGACAGGATGCCACATGATCTGGCTTCACACAAAAAAATTAACAATGCACTGCTCTCATAGGAAAATGCTGTTTGGCTATCATTTCTTGACTTATGACACTATGTTACCAGAAATATAACTGGTGCTCTAGTAATTTTCATAGTGATGAAGGATTTGAGGATTCACTGCATTAACATTCAACAAACAGAGCATGTGTCAGCAAAAATAATCCAGTGGGCAACAAATGGGACAATAAATGCACCAAAGTCATGTAATATTTTTTTGTTTGTTTGTTTGTGGGGGAACATTACTCTAAAGAGTTAATGGTTAATTTGGTGATTATTAACACTGAAATAACCAACTTCCTCCAAATGTTGGATGTAATTATCAGATTCTGATATGCTCTTCCAAGAAACATAACAAGGAAGGCAGATAAGAAAATTTACATTAAAAAAACAAACAAAAAAAAAAAAAACAAGAGAGAAAGAATGAGGGGTTTTAAGCAGATCAAAGTCAATCTTAAGTAACAAAAAATATAGATGCATATCAGTCCCATTTACCTATGCAAAGAAGGCAAAAGACAAAAATTAAGAAAAAAAAAAAAAGAAAAGGTTAAGTATTTCAAAGTTCATTTCACATTACAAAACACAGAAATCATTTTTCCAAATAGAGATGCATACCACTCATATTACTTAAACACTGAGCTATTGAGTAAGATGAAATATAATTCTGGAATGTGGAGGTTACGTCAACATCTATGAGGCAATCACTCACAAACATGATACATATGGAAACACAACAAAACATTTTCTAATATTGCATTAACTAGTGAGTCACTTATGTACGAAAGAGTTATGTTTTCTGGAAACTTCAAATTTCTGGGAAACTGATAAGGTTAATTTTTCATATCAAATGGATGCTACTTAACCCATTGTCTCCTGAAGGCGATTCGGATCGCCCTCACTCGTTAAAGTTACATTCCAGCGAAGTGCACTGTGTTGCACGAATGGACCCGTCCCATTGGGGTAGCTTTACCATTTTACTATCAGAACAAAATGATGGAACTTATAGTTTTCACGAAATAATGCAATAATATTGACTTTTGTTGGCGCAAGTACGATTTTCCTCGTCCGTCCGAGATAAAGAGGTGTCATTTTGGGCGTTTTTTGACCAAGCGTGGTCAGCGCTCTAATGCTTACACCCCTATCATATTTGGTATCACCGGAAAGCTCGTTTTCTTCCCCATGCGATGGACTTACGAACCATTAGGTAATATGATACATATTACGGCAATTCGCGGGGTTTCACCGCATCCCCCAAGACAAAGGCATTGTCTGTCATTGGTTGAAACAAAAGGTCATGTCACCGGTTGCGTCATCGACTCGATTTTCGTGCCTTTCCACCCAGGAAATTTCCACTGCGCGTGCGCTGTAGCTCTCTTCCGTCAACATCCGGCGGGATTTTCAGTTTCGTTTGCACATCGTCTGCTATGTTATTGGCATGAACATGCTGCGTACATCTCGACATGAATTCTTCAAATTCAACCTATGGTGCAAGCTGTGACGGGAATGATATTGTGATGGATAGTAATTCCATCAATTGGAACGACAATGCCATGGTTAGAGCCCACTAAATCGATGTCAACAGCGGTGAAATCACACAATAACAAGATGTAATACCACCTCCTGTCTCAACTGATGAAGAGAAGTGGCCATAGGGTGGAGGAGCAAAAGATTTGTCATTGATCCATCGCAACCTTTAGTTTATACACAACATGCAGTCATATTATCAAGGTAAGTTGCAAATCTTATTCATATAAGACCATTTTCTTCTAGAAATAGATCTAGATCTAGATCTTGATCTATTAGTGTAAAGAAAAGAAGGGAAAAAAAGAAACTTAGACATCATATTCAGTCTAGCCTGATAACTATTTGGAAATTTTTGCTTATTGTATGAGCTGCAAATCTTTCATGTAAACCATAAAGAATCCTTACTATTCTTGCATATTGTTTGTACTTAACTCTACTTCATGCACTTATGTTATATTTTCTGGCTTTTTGATATAGCTTTATGTAGTCTATTATATGAATCATAAATATATTTTGTTTGATATTTTTCAGATCCTGTTTTCGGCTTTCTGACATTCTACCAGGCATTTCGGACTACTCAGAGGACTCTCATTTTCTGTTTACAAGACACTGCTTGTGTTTTTCAGTACATGTGAATTATTTCTAATTCAAATAAATAGGAAATTTCTGAGTATGTGTATGTTGTGCATATTTCATTGGATTACTTTATAAATTCATGGAGCACAAGGTAAGACTACTTTTGTTACAGTTTTCATATAATACGCTGATTGAATGTTCTTATTTTTACAGGCCTTGAATAATAAAAATACAGTACTTTAGTACTGTACTACTACTAGACTGAAATCACTTAGATCTAGATCTAGTCTAGTATTTAGTCATTTTTTTTCACTTTCCACCTTCACTTTAACCCGGCCGAATTGCATTTTTGTTGCATGTATGCAACATCTTTTCTGCATGACATATGTGATAAATTTTTAATTTAATTAAATTCTACTCTAAGATAGAGTATTCAAAGACCTTCTCTTCTTCCTATGTCAAATATACTTAAAATAACAGAGATATCAATGTATGCAAGGTATTATGGGAACAACTACTCACTGTCAGCAAAATACAAAAATAAAGGTGTGGATTTTCAAATTTTCATAACTTTTCTCATTGTTGATGGATTTTGATGATTTTTTTTGCAAATGCCAGGAAAATGAATGATACAACATTCTCTCATGCATACTATGGGCCTAAAATGAGAAAATCTTTGAGTAATTACAAGCTAAAATTATGCAAAAATTGACAATATTTTTTTTGCAAAAAATGGTCAATTTTCAACCCACTAAATTTTAATGAAAATTTCATAAGATTATCTCAAGACTTATATGAATGATTCGGGAATTCAAAGATCTTTTAAAAAATATATGGGTTTGTGTGTCAAAAAAACTGAGCTATCTTCATTTTCCTGAGGTAACCTCATAATTTCCCATTTCAAGCTGACCAGTTTCTGTGGCACAGTTCCGGACAGGTGCCCCAGGAGACAATGGGTTAAAGACTTAAAGTTGCAAACATCTCTTCAAAGTTCATTGGAGGAAAAACAAAAATTACAAAGTGACCCAAGCGCTTCGCCAAGATCAATATTGGTTAGGTGCAATGTGAAAATCAAAGGAGAACAGCACAATAAACACAGGAGAAATGTGATATTATTCAGTTTCTTTTAAATAAAAAGGCACAAAATGAAGTAGACATCTTTCAGTAAATTTGAGAAAAGAATATGATAATCCACAACCTAAGCCTCTCATTGACTTTTAATAAGTTATCACCAATGTTGATGATGATAGGAGATTATGCAGTATGTTTGAATGTGAAGGGAAAAAAAAAAAGTAATTACTCTTTGCACAACACTGTGTCATATAAGGAAACAAAACTTATGCAAGATAGTAAAATGAGGCCTACCAGTTTTCAAGTACTTTGGCATAACCTTCTCTACTTTCAGATTCTTTTAGAATGTGCACGCAATTGGATAGTGGGTGGACAAAAAGTCATTTTATTTGGTATTATTTTTTTTTTGCAAAACCTAGTAGCCATCCTAGTTACCAAAACATTTCTTACCTCCCGAAAATTTTTTCATTAGTTACTTAAAACTATTCCGTTACTGAAACAATTCATAATTTCTTTTCAACACTAATCAATACTTTTGTACGAAATGTTTGTTGTTCCCTATTTATTGCATTTTTGCTGCTGTTGATCAAAGTCATGCACATTTTTCCATAGTACATGAAATATAGGATCTAACTAGCGCTGCTTTTTCCAAAGCAGGCAGCAAGACATCCCACCAGGCACACGCAGCAACAAGATGCAGCCATGATGATGTAGACAGCTGTGGTGATCCAAAATGCATACCAGTACAAAGTTTCATCACAGTAATCATCCCTTGTCTTGTCATGAGACTGAAAGTCATCTTTGGTGCGATAGATAAAAACACAACCTGTGGAAGTATCATTTCAAAAACACTCAGCAACAGTTATAGAAAACAATCAAATATTTAGATTTAAACACAGAAATTTTCCTCAGAGATAAATGCATTATCTCTGTACTGTACAAAGTCAAAATAAGGACTCATATATCCATAAATTAGTTCCCTTTACAAGTGTTAACGCTCACCCTGCGACCGACACTCAAAGCCAGCTGTCTGGTCAGTGATCTTACTCACGGAAAATTGTGCCTGGGTCACACTGACCCTTGCCGATGTACGATGACCACACTACCGCTGCCCACATGGCCCGGTTTTTATTGATCGGTATGAAAACATTCGCTGCTATGCTTTATCATGCTTGATACTGGATTAACCAGCGAAACCTTTATCTGTAAGTCTCTCACCAATGATCTGACTTTTGAAACTCGTGTGAAAATCCGGCTTGCGCTCTGCGTGGTCAGCTTGACCTTGCCGACTCTGTCCGCCCATGCAGAGTGAGTGCATGGAAAGTCGATGCCGACATTTGCCGCCCCTTCGCAGGGTGAGGGTTAAGATGAAACTCAAGTGGACAACCAATTACTGTTATGTGGAGTTTGCAGATGCATAGTTGCAGGTAATAGGTGAATAAAGTTTTAGTTTAAAACTGAATTCCCATTTTTGTTATCATACAGTAATGACTCCAAGTCATGGGTGAATGTTCAAGGTAGACAGTCCATCTGAACACTAAAAACCCGACTGCAAAAAAGCTGCATTTACAAACTGGTCTAAGATGATGAGTAACGAGTAAAGAAGGGGGTGGGGACCTGTATCCTTGCAGGCAAAAATATGCCGAAACCAGTGAAAATACGATGTAGCGGCAAGGGTAGTACCAGAAAGTTTATTTTGCTTGCATTTATTATGATAGCTTTAGCTGATGAAATTTTACCCAAGGTCCAGTAATAATTACTGTAAAATAATTCAGTAATTATTACTGAACCAGAATGTGAAAACATTTGTTTCACATCTCTACAAATCTACTGACTCACCAGCAATGAACCAAGCAAATAGGAAACAGTTCACCACAGACTCAATGGGATTCACTTTCTTTTGATCCTCTTCTCTTTCTTCTTCAGTTTTGCGGCAACGCTGGACAAGACTGAACAGGTTTTTAGCAGTTCCAAAACATCCAGCCACAATAAGGTAGATGGGAATCATGCGTTCACAGGGACAGTCATCCAAGTACAATGAACCTAAGAAGAGAAGAAGGCAAAACACTTTTCCAGTCATAGGGGAACAAGTGATCATAAATGGCCAATTGCCAAAAGCTGCCCTACTTTGCAGTGGGTTCGGTGAAATATCTTAAATATTTTTTAACATAATCTAATGCTTAACGTGCTCAGGAATGGACAATGTACCTGCGGGAGCAGTTTGAAACAACTGGACCATAAACTAAAAAATTATGAGAAAAAAATATACCGAAGTATTTGTTTTTCTGGCAGAGAAAACTGGATGTTTTTATATTGGTTACTAAGAATGGTGTGTATTTTAACTCTCACCCCGCGCGCTACCTGTAAAGCCCGCTGTCAGGTCAGTGACCTTACTCATGGAGAATCTTATCTGGGGTCACTGACCCTTGCCGCTATGCGATGACCACAAACGCTGTCCACATGGTTCGGTTTTTATTGATCGGTATGAAAACATTCGCTGCTATGCCTTATCACGCTTGATAATGAATTAACCAGCAAAACCTTATGTCACAAATCCCAGACTGGGAGATGTAATAAGTTATGACAGGACAACAATCACGAACAAACAAGTTTAACACTTAACAGAACAATCCATCAGACTCACACATTTATTAAACATAATTATACAGATAATAGCGCAATTACATACATTATATTATTGAAATTAACTGCCGTACAACGGCCTTATTCTCACACGCACTCTCCCTCGGATCCACAACCCGGTAGTTACTCCTAAAGGCACTTCGGCCTCAGCCTCTCCCCTCAGGGTCTTAATAGCACATTAATAATTCACTGGCACCGCAGTCTCTCAATATCACCTTCCTATTGTCATACACCTTAGCACTCCCCTAGCACCTCAGCAGGGCAATAACACATTATCATTTCAATAGCCCCTCAACATGGCAATAGTACATTATTAGTTCCTAGCCCATCAACATGGCAATAGTACATTATCACATTCACGCTCATATCTACGTCCCGGTCCGTGGCCTGACTGCCACGACTTTATGTGCCTCTACTGTCCTGCACTGACAGCCTCACTTCTGGCCTATGTGTGGCCTCCGGCCCTATGCTGGCCTATCACCGTAGGCGGCGCTCTTTGGCCCGACCTCGGCACCAGTCATCACTGGAAAAACTCTCTCACTGGTCTCTCGACTGCTCCCCCTACGTTCGCCCACTGGGCTTTCTCTTGCGTCCGTTCAGTAGGACGTTCTAACTTGCAGTGATAGTAATACAGCGCTTTCGCCTCATTCAGACCCCCCACCACTCATAACATGCACGCTTTCCTTACTTGTCTTCGTGCGTTAATTTTACTCTCTTCCTTTCACGTCTTTCCCTACCTGTCTGCCGTGAGCCCTTCTTACTCTACACCCGCTCTGTAGCAATCCCCTTAATTGCACTCACTCCACTCGTGACACCTTAGTCTGTCAGTCTCTAACCAATGATCTGACTTATGATTCCAAACTGACAGCTGTAGTTTTCGTGAGAACGAAGCATGATAACTAGCCACTATCTCCCAAGCCCTTCATCCTGATTGACACATACCAATAAACCAATGTGGGCATTTGGGGCAAAGATTATTTCAGAGCTTGTTTCTGATTGGTTCTTCAATACAGACAACTCCAGATGGTGGTCAGCTTGTGAGAAAATGAGATATTGGATATTTGTTGAGCAACAGTTCGCCTGTCGATGTTATATCTTTTGAAAGTGCGGGGAGAGCCTTTGAAAGCTGTTTTTGTGATTCCGACCAGTGGTTCACTGATTAACATGTCCATGTCACAATTCCTTTGATTTAGAAGAGATAAAGGGAACAATAACACGGTGGTTACTTCTCAAAAAGGTCAGTGACCGGACGCGTGAAAATACGGCTTGCGTGTGGCGCGGTCAGCTTGACCTTGCCGACTTTTGCTGCCTGTGCGGCATGAGCGCTTGGGAAACATGATGCCGCCCTGCACAGGGTGAGGGTTAATACATGGTAACCTCACTGCCTACTGATCAAGACAAATGTACAAGCTCACTAAATGTTGAATTGGAGGTCTCTACCCACCTAAACTAAAAAAAAAAACAACGGGTGATTTCAAAATGCATGAAATTTCATGTCAATGGTATGGGACCGAAAGAATGAACACTTTGAAGTCACTTTGAAAGCCATATGGCTAAGTAAATATTGCATTACACTTAAAATCACGGCTCTTATACCAGTATAGGAGAAGAAGAGGATGAATGGAGAGTTGCTCCTTTGTTCCGTACATGACATGACACCAAACATGTTACCACATCTTATAGAAATAGCAGGAATTTTCATGATTTAATGATGAACATAGCAAATAGTGCTAATATTGAGCTTAAATGTCAACAGAAGTGAACTATTTTGCAATTATTGGCCATTTATAAGCCTTTCATGGTGTCATGTTTCATATATGGAACGCTGTGGAAGGTGACCTTTTTTCCCTTCTATAGCAAAAACTATGCCATGAACTACTTTGAAAGTACAAAAAATCATAAAAACACTACATTATTCACTAGCTAAACACAAAAAGGGACATATTTGTGGCAACATTTCATTTTTACTCATTTTGTCCCAGAACTGGGGGCATCTATTTGCAACTGACCAAATGCATTCAGTACTTCGAGACTGCATTTCCCCCCCCCTCAATTTTCATAGCAAACTAAAACTTTTACAGCAAATACCTCTGTATTAAAAATACATCTACCAAAAACTTTTTTAAAAAAATCATATAATTTCTATAAAACAATTTGTATTTTATTACTGTATTTCCATCCCCCACCCCACTCGACACCCTGTAATAGAAACCACTACTCTATTCATAACAATAAACAGATATAAACATTTGAAAAAAAAAAAACACCTCCTTACCCATAACAATCATTGAAACAGGAACAGCCATAAAAATACCAAGCAGAATTGTGAAGCCAACTGCAATACAATAAAATAAAGAAGGAATCTAAGTGTTTTTCAACAATTAAAGGAACAATAGCAAAGATATTAAAGCTTTATGAACTTGGTAACTGGATGCAAGGGAATAATATAAATGTGTCTCAGATGTCTAATAATTTCTAAAAAATTTGCAATGAAAGCAAATTTTGTGAAAAACCTTCTGTTACAAACAAGCAATTACGTACTCCTCTTTTTCATCTGTCTGTTTTTGTTTCATGTTCCTTCTGTTTTTCTAATACTTGATACCTTTATCAAAACTCTCATGTGCTGAACAGAAAATAAAGCTGTCGAGGCCAGGCTAAAATTACATGAAGAAATATACATGACATGTACATACATAGTGCATAATTAATTTGTTCACTGAGAAACAACTCTGACATTTTAACATCTTTACAACTACTTACTTGTGGAAAGGATGATGATAAGAAATACTTTGAGAAAACCGAGGACCCCAGTTGACTCACTCCTTGCTGCCTTAACCCTTCCATACAAAGATTCATAGGTTGGAGGAGGCTCTGAAAAAAATGATAGTATGTAAAAGTTCATCATCTTTTACAGCTGGCGTGGTACTACTAATTAATACTATGCTAACATATCATCATGATTACAGCTTATAATACGGACTGCTTTACTACACAGACAGATTATTAACCTGGAAAATTATGAAAATGGAAGTATAATTACCCAAACTATCAATTTCAGGCTAAATAGCACATCATGGCTAATTTCAGATCATCATTCCATTTTCATTTGCTTAGGGATTTCAAAAGCCACACTCAATACAGAAAAGAACAGCTTAACAAATTCAACAAAAATACTCCATTTATGGACCTGCTGCCTATTTATTTATTTTCAGCTCACAAAATTAAAATGCTACTCCAATACATGCATTAATCAATATCCTTTCCGCATTTCCCATTTAACACAGTCAAAAGAAAACACTGTGTACTGTTACCCTGAGGAGTTGACTCCGTTGCCTGGTTGTATGAAGGAAGGCCATCACCCTCAGAGACATTACTGCGTTCAGTGTACTGTGGTGGAGCTTCTACATCTTCAGAGCTCTAAAGATTGAAATGAAGGTGACATATTTCATAACTGCTTTTATAAAATCTTGAGTCGGCCGTAATTAACCCTACATATTTTTCATCTTATAAATGAAATCTTTCACTATTGCAAAGTTATTAACCTGTTACTTTAGTGTTACTGAAAGCCAAGAGTGGGATAACACACATGTACTTGTGATGTCATTTGTGTAGCAACATAGAACTGAAAAAAGGAAAATATCAGGCCAGTGAATGGGTATATTTCGCAGTCTCTGATTTTCAAGAGACCAATAGAGTTACGAACCTATGCCGTTTTCACACCCTGGCCCAAACATCTGACTCTGGCATATGTGGTACTATAAGGGTTTTTCAGAACGAAATGGTGAAAAGAAACCATAGTTCAGCACTGAACCTTGGATACAGCAGCTGGTCTGGTTACTCAAAACATACCAGTGATAAACATACTTCAATGCATGTTTTGTTCTTACTTTTTCATTATATGGCAGGGGTGGCCAAACCATTATCCCCATTGCTTGCGAGCTACATGTGGCTCTTTGACCTTCAATATGCAGCTCATGGAAGTATCGAGAAATATTTGCCATATTATTATTGGGACATTTTGACGACTTTGAGGTTCTGTCATGGAAGTAGTTCTCTCCCTCTTAATTTTATTATATAAGTGTCATGTGTGCGTATTTTTCGTGGGCATTTTTATGCCTTTCGATTCTGAAGTGCATTGAAACAAAACTCTGCTTTTACACAACTCTTCAAACTTTCAATCCTCATTTTCCCGAAAAGGCAAAAGTGTACATATGTACAATATACGTGTTGGCTGAGATATTTTTTCATCACAATTAAAATAAAAGTAAATGGAAAAAAAAAAAATTTCAAGCTGAATAATTATCTACAGGATATGAACTGAGGGCCCACTGGTTTTAAATGTAATTTTTATTAATGTTCATGGTTGGTAAAAAATATTTAAGAATTTAAATCCTAAAATCGAAATTAGGCTTCAAAATACTGATATTGAGATTTTGTACTTTTCGGTTAGTTTATCCATTTAGGAACACTATTTTACTAACCGTATGCCAAATTTGAATGTTTAGTGGGAGTCAAGAAAAAGGCACAAGAATCATGCCATTGGGCCGCAAAATTAGCCCTAAATAACATCTCAGTGTTGCTATCAAAACCACGAGTTTTAGTGAATACCTGGTATCGAGACCTTTATTTATATGTTGCCCACATGTCTAGGTCAAGGTAACAGGCCTGGGACATGCCACTCCCTTCTCTACAAGCATACAACACCACTATATTGTCATAGTAAAACACAGCAGTGTGCGTGACCCCCCCCCCTCAATTCATTGATTGGTCAACTGTAAACGGTGCAATAAATTGAGCCTTCTCATTGGCTGGGGCGTAGGTCATGCCCTCCTTATTTACCAGATTTAGGCCGAGACTAAAGAGTACTGTGTCAGCTGACTGGACAGTGCATTTGTTTCAAGTCTTTGTTTTTATAACGTTGCTCTGTGACATGGAATTTGTTACTGTTTGTGAAAGATGCCCAAGTAGAAAGTCACTTTGCGTTCCCTGCAGTTGCAAAAAGTCAGACGAGATCTCAAGAAGGTGTAGACCGGTAACAGAAGAAGAGTGCTGATTATGTTACATTGTTTTTATTGTGGGTAGTTGAGATGAGCTGTAACTGTAACTGGTTCAAAAGCTAGTAGAAAGGCGAAAGGTTCTTCACTAGCCCTTTTAGTACCTATTGCTGCCTAAGTCCACATGATACAAGCCCATCTGCCCCCCTTCGCCAGTGTATCCCCCACTCCTGACAGTACTTTACCCCGTTCCACCCTGTAACTTATACTATTTCTCCCCTACTACCCGTTCTGTCCCCTCTACTCCTCCGTACACATCAGTCATAAGCCTTTAGTAGTTTGCAAATCATTGTTGTGTAACTTATACTATTTCTCCCCTACTACCCGTTCTGTCCCCTCTACTCCTCCGTACACATCAGTCATAAGCCTTTAGTAGTTTGCAAATCATTGTTGAGGCCCAGCACACCAAGTAGGGATGACTTTAGCTATGTGTAACACTTTTCAATAACATTTTTATTGAAAAAAAACTTTCAAATGGGATTTTCTCAAAATTGCCCTTTTGATCCGTGATTTGTGAACTAGTTTTTTTTTATTCAATGACCAATTGGTATAAAATTTGGCTAAATTTGTTTGAACAAATTAAAAAATTCATACAGAAGGAAATTGGTTTAACTTTTCAAATTTTTTTTTGGTTGACTTTTTTTGTGACAGAAAATCGGAAAAAATGGAATTCCGCTACATACCATTTTCAAAAATTTAGAACAAAAGATCTGTCAGAGATATCAAAATTCCCTTCCGTCTAAAGTTTTTAATTGGATTGAATAAGACATAAGAGAAGTTTCAAATAAATCCAGTAAAATTTGGCGAAGCCTATCTATATTGAAGTTGTCACTTTTTGGGGACTCAAAATCCAAGATGGCAGTGTTTCCATGGCAACCATATAACAAACAATTTTTTTTACATTTTTTCCCTGCTAATTCAGACATCCTGAATTCGATTATAATACTTAAAATTGTCTATTTCTCTAAATAAGAAAAATCACCTTCAGAACCTACACCCCCCCTTAAATCCTAATGCTAGTACTATAGTTTGTTCCAAAATTCATGACCATGGCAATTGTCTTATATCTTTTAAACTGTCTGTTTGACTAAAGTAAAAATTTGTATGCAGGTTTAGGATATCCATGACGTTAAACAATATTTTTTGCACCCCTAAAAGACCAGCAGTTTTAAAATTTGTCTCTTAACGCTATATAAAATACTGCAGCAACACACTGAGTAGAATATTAGATAGTTTACACTACTAAATTTTCTCAATTTGTGCTGACTCACTCCAAATGAACGGAAATCATGAATGTTGGGAATCAAAACACTCGTCATTACAATGAAATCCCCAACGTTCAGACTGTGTGCACCAAGAAAAACAAGCCTTCCGTTCAATAACTTATGAGGTCACGCTGACGCACCATTGATATACAACAGTTGAATCTTACTTTCAGTGGCGTTTTTATTCAATCCGTTGAAACTCGTATTTTTCATTATCAATCACACTATATTTCACTATTATGGCGTTGAAGTACAAATTTACTAGTTAGAAGTATTTGCTTTGAAATTGTTCCGATATTTCACACGAGAAACAAGACGTGGCTGTCTTTATGTTGACATCAATGACCCATTTAAAAGGACTCGACATGCTTTGGGAATTGGTCTAAAGTCTCTCAAAAGATGGTTGCAGGAATCAGACATTGCGTCCACCCCGTCATAAAGAGGAAGAAAGGAGAAGATAGATGATTTTGATAAGAACGTAATAAAGCGAGAAATTGAAAGCATGTTTCAGAAGAAAGAATTTGTCACTTTGAGAAAGCTTAGATCTCATCTTCAGAAAAAAAATGGATTTCAAATTTCAAAAACACATTTGTGGAGGATTGTTAGAAGCATGGGCTTTGCATTCAAGAAATCTTCATCCGGCAGAAACTTACTTTGTGAAAGAGCGCACCTAGTGGAAACGAGGAGTAAGTACCTGCGTCAAATAAAGGAAAAGCGCACGCGTGGCTTTGATATTGTCTACCTGGACGAAACATGGGTCAATGCTCACCATACATATGACATTGACAAGGAATGGCAATCCAAAGATGGAAAGCACAGGAGAAATATTCCTACCAGTAAAGGTGATAGAATTATAATAGCGCATGCTGGAAGCAGAAATCAGGGGCTCATCCAAAACTCAGAGCTCGTTTATAATTCAATTTCAACGGATAATCGAGACTATCATGCAGAAATGAATGGAACATTTTTTAAAAACTGGCTGGAACATTCTCTTCTTCCTTCACTGGATAGACCTTCATGTTTGGTTATGGACAACGCATCATACCACAACATCAAGTCAGACGATGATAAAACTCCAACATCCAGTGGCAAGAAAGATGATGTCAAGGCATGGCTGATGAAGGAAACTACTCCTTTCAGCTCAACTCATCTTAAACCAGAGTTGCTTTCTCTTGTGCGAAAAAATAAGAAGCCCATAATATTCGAGGTCGACAAGATTATCCATCAATTTGGACACACAAGCCTGCGATTGCCTCCTTACCATTCACATCTCATTGAACTCGTGTGGGCTAAAGTCAAAGGGAAGGTCGCTATGGAAAATACAACGCTCCAGATGTCAGACGTCAAAAAAAGTGCCTGCGCAGCTATTAAAGAAATTGACAGAGAATTTTTCACCAAATGCGAAGACCATACAATACGTTTGGAAGAAGAATACTGGCAAAACGACGGACTTAATTTCATCCAACCAAATACTATTATCAATCCTCTGGAATCGTCGGATTCAGAGCTAGACAATTAATCAAACATACTATCTAAACATACGGCACAACTTTATATTGACATGCCAAATCAACCTCGCTCCACCTGTTGAATCAATCCCATAAACAGTTGTATTACTATTAGGCTATGACCCTAGGCGGCTCATGGCCCCCCTGTTACACCTGTTTGCTATGCCACTGACAAACCAGCGCGATAATGCAGTCAAAATGTCATTACAGTAAATATTCTTCAATCTGCTGTTATCTGAAAGAAAAAAAGCCGAAAAGATCAAAGGAATTCACCGCTTTGAGAAAACTATAAAAGCTGCAAATTTCATTTTTCGGATTCATAACGTCATTGAAATTCTAACACTGCATGCAAAATCTCAAATTTGAATGTCAAGTCTTTCTTGAGAAAATAAAGTTTTTCTGCGGACATGAATTTTGGAACGAACTATAGATCTGAGTGAGGCAGTGTTCTTTAGTCCTGTGGGAGGGAATGGTAGGAGGCAGAGGGATTAAAGAAATTTCAGGTCAACAGGAGTTACCTCACTCAGGTTACGTGCACATTAAAAATATTAACACAGTACAATGTAACACAAGATGTTGAGCTGTGCAGACACTTCGGGTACAAATTTTGTGTACAAGTGTCTTTGAACATTTTTGAAGGTGAAAACAGACACTTCATTTTTTAAGCTATAGTGGGAGGAAGATTTAGGATTCACCATTAAAGGAGGTAAATCTTTGTGCCTTATTTGCCATGGGTCACTCAGTCATTACAAAGCCAGTAATCTGAAACACCACTATGAAACAAATCACAAAAAACATTTCGTACAATTTTCCACCTAAATCAGAATTTAGGGAAAACAAGTTAACTTTGTAAAATCATCACTAACTAGCCAATGTTCAGTAAGGAAGTCCATACGACTGAAGCCAGTTTTGTTCTGTCATGGAATATTGATGCCAGACGTGCATATTCTGATAGAAGTGAATTTGTTTAAATATTAAGAAAGATATTGCTGAAGTTGTTGCAGCGTTCGATCCAGATAACACTTACTTCAGCGACTAATGGCATAAACACCAATTTCACGCCACACTACAGAGAGGCGTACCTAACAGGTCAGTGCTGATGTTGCAGCATTACTGTATTTAATACGTTTCATATAGTTTAAAACAATCACCAGTCAAGATTTTGAAAACATTTGGTATGCAATAATAATAATAATAATAATGGATGGCATTTATATAGCGCATATCCATTGAAAATCCATCTTTATTGCATTACCAAAAAAGCCTGGAACAACGGAATGTGATCAACACAGAACAATTAGCCTTATGAGCCATCTAACAAAAGTTCTTCTACGTGTGCTCATGGGCAGAATACGGAACAAAATAAAACCAGAGATTTCGGAGACGCAGTTTGGATTTGTAGCAGATAAAGGCACTTGAAATGCAGTTTTTACAATAAATATGCTCCTTGAAAGATCAATAGAAAAACAGAAGGACATATATCTCTGTTTTATCGACTATTCAAAGGCCTTCGACAAGGTGAGAAATGATGATTTATTTGATTCCAAAGATCTACGCATCTTAAGAAACTTATACTGGGAACACATATGTAGGAAGAATGGAATCGAGAAACAAATGTTATGCGGTAAAATAGAAGGGCGGAGAAGCAGAGGACGACAAAGAACTACATACATTGACAGCCTCAACAACTATGCCACCAAAAAGTCGATTATTTTAGTAACACCGAGCTGATAAGAATGACTGACAACAGAAAAGCCTGGAGTACCTTAGTCGTCGATGTCTGCTCCAGACCTGACACATGAAGAAGAAGAAGAAGATGCGCTTTACAGAAGCAACATGTCAACCACAGAGCAGAATGGAGCGGCTGCGAAGCGCTGAACACACTACACTGCTTCTTTCTCTCTCCGTCTCGCTAACTCTCTCTCTCTATCTCAGAGCAAATTGTAACGCAGCCTGTTAGGCGCAATTCACAACTCAAATAATATATTTATTAATAATAATATATATTTAATAATGAATAATAAATTTTGTTGTTGCTGGTGGGGGGATGATATGGATAAATTTTAACTTATTGATTTCAATTTTGCCCGGCAGCAGCCTGTACGGCCTGCTCTTTACAATTTCCAACTGCCAAGGTATCTTTAACATGCGCAATGTGCACACGGGCCCTCCGAATTTTTCGTCCTTATCCGAGAAGACTAGGTACTCGACCCTACCCCCCCAATATGATCAGGGACTTGAAAATATGAGAAAAATCCCAATTTTCAATATGCGTGCACTAAAACCCGGGACCCTTGGCCTTGGTATGTATATATACATGTACTTTGTGATTACTGAAATTTTAACAATTAACAGTTTAAAAAACTGCATACATTAGTGTCATGAGTAAATACTGATTGCATACACATGTATTTCTTTTAAGTTATAATCAAATTTTTGTAACAAAATGTGTCCATGATTACAATCAACATGTGAGTCTAAATTCTGTCCATATCTTATGGCTTTCGAACAGCTGAAGTTCTCGAATGCGGCTCTTAAATTAAGCAAGTTCGGTCACCCCTTTTACTTTTATGGCATAAAAAACAACAACCTGTAAACAACAAAAAACATTTTGCAATAATCTGAGTCACACTGACAGTCTTTGAAGCAGCACAATCTTCAGTAGAATGAATCATTGATCTTGTTGTTTAGAGATCGTAAATGTGTTACAAAATTTATTGTCAAAACACTGCAAAATCTTGACTTTCAGTGAATGCAAAAGAATAAAAACAAAGAAAAAAAACGTGGTAAATTATAATTTTGCGCACCAGATGACCCATTCCATTCAGATGGTCATTTTTTATCACAAAATGATTTTCACATTATACTGATTTTTCAGTCAACTGTTTCCAGTTAGGAAAAATACAAAAACTATTCTCCAGAAGAAATCTGGGTGTTTGCGTTTAAGTCCAGTCATCAATGGTCACACTTAGGTCTAGTGGTCACAGAACGGTGCATGGGTATTTTAGCTTGGGTGTTGTTGCATGTGTTGTTGTTGTAATCAATTGTGAAGGTGTGGCTGAGCAGCATGGTTATCACTGAATAAACTATGTACACACTGACCAATAAAAAATATTGCTACTTATGCTACCTCAACCACAAGTAGGCTACTAGTACAACAATTAAATGGTTGCACACTGGTCTTGACCATCTGTAACTATAAAGTATAAGTATACAAATGGCCAAATCTTGAGGATTAAATATGCAAGGCGTTATTTACAAGGCATACCTTGAAACTAACTCTAGCGTTATTTTCAAGGCATACCTTAACAGCTTCTGATTGGTCAATGAAACATGCCTTGAAAATAACGCTGGCGTTAGTTCCAAGGCATACCTTGAGTCCAATAAACAATACATAGCTACCCCGGCGGCTTTCCCTGATATGTCAATCTGACTACTACCCAGACGAACATCGGCCTACGGCCTCGATGATACAAACTGACTAGACCCTCACGTCGTTACATATCAGTCTGACAATGCACAGTCTAAGGCTCCACGTTTAGAAATACTGAAACAGCTTCTGATTGGTCAATGAAACATGCCTTGAAAATAACGCTGGCGTTAGTTCCAAGGCATGCCTTGAAAATAACCACTTCGATTAAATATACGCCTAGGCGTACCCCTTTAATAATTTTAATTCATTAGCTCATGCTTTTTAAATCAGATGTTTTGACCATTTAAACTGTGTAAGATTGTGCCCATCCCCCAACCCTACCAAAGTGCAACAAATTGTAAAGGAAAAAATAGAATCAAATTCTCTCTAATTCATTTTCTTCAGTCTGAAGTGTTTGTGGCACTTGAGTTCATGTATAATATCTCCTAATCCTATCTCTTTTACTTTTTACCAATCTGCTAGACATTGCACTACTAGATCTAGTAGGAGTAGGAATGAATGGAAAGAAATGCTTTCAGCAGAGCTAAAAAAAAAATGTTTTCTTGCCCCCCCCCCCCCCCGACGACCTTTTGTGAATGGGTCGCATTATACCACTCCTTGCCCACGCCCACACACTACCCTCGCGAACATGAGGCAGGTCACTTGATTGCTTCGGGTATTTCCGGAGCTTATTAATAATTCCTTTAAAGCGATTATAGATCTAGCCTAAGCTTAAATCGATAAAAGTAAAAGGTTGTGAAATTACGTTTTCACATTCACAAGGTCTGAACGTCAAAATGAGCTGTAAAGAACAAGAACAGCCCTGCGCTTACCAATGAATATATCAACATTGACCAATTATACTCTGAGGGTCTGGGCCATGTCAGCTTGATTTGAACCATAATAATTAATATTACGCTGTGGCTATTCTTACGGCAGCCTACCAACTGTTAGTCCATTGTCAGATTGATATATATGTAACGACGTGAGGGTCTAGACAGTTTGTATCATCGAGGCCGTAGGCCGATGTTCGTCTGGGCAGTAGTCAGATTGACACATCAGGGTGAGCCGCCGGGGTAGCTATGTATTGTTTTCACTCGTTAACTCTAAGAAGGACTTCCGAATGCATTCTATAGTCCGAGTGAAAACAATAGATCTAGAGAGATCTAGATCTAGAATCTAGATCTAGATCTAGATCTAATTAAATCAAATGAAATCGAAATAAATATGGAATGGTAGAGTCTGGGCCATTCTCAATTTAAATGCCAAGAAAAAAACCCAAAATTAATTAACGCCCCCCCCCCCAATGATTCTAATTTCAAAATTTTAATTTCTTCATACACAAACGTGCAAGAAAATGCTACATACCAATTCGTAGGCTTTCGAAGAAGCAGGGTTCGCCATTTTGAAAAGGCCAACGATCAGAGGATTCAGAGTTCAGAGCGACAATGGTTTCTATTACCAGATTTTCTTCCAAGACCATTCACTGTAAAATGAAGAGTTGCATAAAAAAAATAAAAAATTAATGATCAAAGTAATTAATTCTTCCTATGTTAACAACTGCATCAATATGGCAAAAACATTCATTTAGGTTAACTTAGAACATCCTGATTGCTTTTTCTTACAAAAACATCACAATGTACAAATTCCATGGGTCTGCGAGCTAATTATCGGCACATGAAACTTGGCATCACTTATTAAAGGCCACGATACTAATGTGACAAAACCTGCAAACTTAGCTCTGTTAATTTGCATTGTAGTTTTATACTTTATTATTTAAAGTAAATAGAGTGCTCATTTTTAAAATCTTTTGTGTACTTGTCCAGTCACCTACATCAAGACAAAAAGGCATATTTTCTTGAAGTTCCGCTACTTCGCACCCTCTGCGCATGCGTCAGTTCAGTTCCAAGATGGCGACTCTTGTGAAGTGAATTAGCCTATTGTCTGCACAAACCAAGGAAATAATTTTCTTGCATATTGCGTATGCTGAAATTCTTGAAAGATGGACAGTCCTGAGCCCATTATTGACCCCCATAATGAGGTTCGCAAGCTTCAAGAGCTTGTTAAAAAGCTTGAACGTCAAAATGAAGTGTTAAGAAGTAAACAATCGGTAGTAGGAACGCAACGGAATGGAGATCTCGATCAAGTGAACACGAACAACAACGTCAACGATGTTGATGAACCAACAGACATCAGTAAAGTGAAATTAAAAGGAAACTTAGCTTTAGATGACTTTGAGGATGTCGATGTTTCTGATCTTTCAATTGAAGATGACAGCTGGTGAGCAAACTTTACAACTATTGTAACAACTATCACATTAGTGATGAGATTGATTTGACAAGCTAAAAATCGAGTTCACAGTTCAGACACCATCATTTAATCATTGCTGATCACTCATTCAGTCGAGATACAAGGGATCACATAATTTGACCCATGGCTTCATCCAAAGATTAGCAGGCCCTATTACTGCATAGGCCCCCCTCTGAATATGATTATTTAAAGTTAGCTTCACAGGGAAAGCAGGAAGGAATTCCGTACGAGATCCGCACTGTTGCCGACAAAGCGCCAAAGACCAGAAACTAACACAACTACCCCAGCCCCTTTTCGCCTGAGTAGTCAAATCTGACTACCGCCCATTGATACAAACTGACTAGACCCTCACGCCCCCAACATTGCTTTTTTTCCAATGACAATTGGATAAACTAACAAAATTAATAAGTACCGAAAAAATATATAGGGTTTTTTATCAAAAAGTGCGGATCTCGTAAGGAATTCCTCCCGGAAAGCATTTCTGTGGACTCTAGATCTAGGCCCTATTATATATCCCAGCCACAGATTTTCTTTTCCATTTTCTGATAGAAATGGTAAGGGGTAGGCCTATAGGTAGAATGCGCATATATCATAGGTGCCACTTTTCCGCTGTTTAGCGGTTTTCCGCTATTTGAATTTTTTCCAACTTTCGCCCGCTATGCGCTGGTTGTGCAGCTAGATCTACTCCAAATTTTTTTCTTCCGGTTTCGTGATGTGAAGAATTTAAAAAACACCAAAAAATCCGCGCAAGCCTGCTATCGCGAGTCCGAGATATCGGCCTAATTTGCGCCTACTTTTAGCATACCCCGCGTCCGAGGGCGCATCGTCAACATAGTGCTACTGTTGTGTACTGTCTGATTCGCCGTTTTGGATCAAGAGCTCCACATGCATCAGCAGCTCTTCATCGTGCTGACAATAACGCGAACTTGAAAGTGAGCGAAGGGTCACAGGGTCATGAGACTCTACTGTGTCCGGTAAAGACCGGCTTGTTCCGCGTGTCGTATGAGTATGAGTGAATGTAGCCTATCATGTGTTGCACTGACTTCGTGTGTCAGCCCATGTCACCACCAGCATTAATGCTTTAGATGCCTGCAATGGTAGATCTACTCGAACTTTTATTGTCGATTGACAACGGATGCTTTCGTTTGGAATGCCTGGTTGCTTGGTTCCTTGTGTATTGTAAACGTGGAATGTTGCGCGGATCGATATGACGTGTCAGTATTGTTACATAAAAACCTAAAATCTAGGTCAAGGTCGAGCATGACCACTAGATCTGTACCGTTACATGTTGTACGGCTACTAGGCTAATAATCGTTGTACAAGACCAACCCGACGACGGTTGGTTTAGTTTACAAAGGCCTCAAGGGGCCCGCCTCAGATTCTTCTCGTTCTCTGGCGTCAATATCATCGGGCATAGCCGGATTTCAACCTATTCAGTCCAATAAACGGTACTTATCAAGCGTGAGTGAGACCTATAAGCCTGGCCCTTCTATTATAACCACGGGGGCCGTAAGCAGTGTGAGTGAAGCAACAGCATACTGCTAAAACTGTATTTTCATGGGTACGGAAACGAAAATGTTTAAACTCCATTAGGTAGACAGGTAGTCCTATTTCACTTGATGGGTTTTTGACGTTTCCGTTGACGTTTCTATTTCCGTATAAAGGAAAACCCAGCAAAACGGCGTTGAATTGAAGGGAGATAACAGGGTCAATTTTTTGGGCTCAAGGGACACAATATACTATACATGTTTGTGATAGTTTCTGCAAACTTATTGGATAAATTTTTCCTTATTCAGATTAACTGTTCTATGAAATGTTATTCATCTTGGACAAAAACTGCTGCAGTCACATATTATATTATGAACAAAGAAAGTTGTAGGTGTACAGGAAATACTTAGCAATTGTGGTACATCATTGTGACATGTAAAGTGTTTTGTTCTCTATTTGAAATTTGCCTTTATGTGGCATTGGTGTCTGTTCTTGCTATTACATTAAACGTCATTTAGTTCGTTTAGCAACGCCCCCCTCCTCCAACCCCTCCCCCCGGCGAGTCGAAAAAAAGTTCCTCCTTTTTCATAATTCCTGGGCGGCACCTATGATATATCCGCCATCTTGGCTGTCTGGACCCACGCATCACCATGGCGATTGTGGCCTTGATTTTGATTCGTTAGCCGATTTGCACTGCAACCACGGAGGGTGTCACTAACCAACCGGTGGCGAACTAAAAGTAATTCACTACAGTAAACAATGACACGTGTGAACATGTTCAGTGGGAGACGTTCAGTCAGTTCTTTCACTTCCTTTCCCTTGTTTACACGGATGGTAGAGAATCTGACCCTGTCATAACAATCAGCTACAATGCAACCAGCAAGCACTTTAACCGCTCTCTAAAGACATATCTCGAAGTTACAGTCATCAGCTGATCCACCCGCCATCTTGGGTGTCGGAAGAACAAAACAAAAACACGCTGTGATGTCATGCGCATTCTAGTTTCTACCCATGAGAAGTTGACAGGGATAAAATTAGATTTTTAAGGTTTGGGATAAGGACAGGCTCAAAGCTAGGTGAAGAGTGACGAATAGAGTGGTCTCGCGAATATATTTTCTGAATCTCATGAGTCATGCGTTGTTTTGCAATGAAATGATACCACTGTATTCAAATTATGAAATCAGGGATGGAACTGGTTCCGGAAAGTCCGGAAATTTTTTTCCGCCGTCATTTATCCCTGCGTTATCGATATATTGTCCAGCAAGAAAGTTAAACTGCGAAAAGAGCATTAAAAGAGCGATTCCTGGAAAATGCCAATTACCGGAAGTAAGCAGATTGGCACTTCCGATCTTCAGCTCCTGGTGTTTTTCGCTGTGTAGCTCTAGGTAGGCTTACAGTCTTTGAGTGACAGATCTATCACCCGTGAAAAGAGTTAACGTGATGAAACATCGAGTGTGATTGTTTTGTGACTCATGAGTGATTTTCTGTTGGATTTATTACTGGTGAAGCATGTGAGATATTTCAAGGTAGTGATAGTGAATTATTATAGTTATTAGTAGTCTTTAATTTTCACGGCATCGTTCAAATAAAAGTAGAGGGCTAGACTCTAGACCTAGATCTAGGTCTACACTAAATTTAGAACCAGGCACAAAGAGACTTTGTCAACATGGTGCAATGTCAGACTCAAGAGTCACGTTTTTCAAAATATAGCTTAGATCTAGAAATAGAAAAGGATCACATCTAGCGTTTTTTGTTTTTTTTTACCTGCTCCTTTTGGATGGCGCCTCGAGGTTGATTAGTACTTTGCTGTTATCTGACAATCTATGGTAACTTAGTATTGTTAGAATAAATGACCTTACCTTTCCTTATCAGGGTTATCTTTGGTTACCGGTATGGTAAATGGGTTAGTTTTTCATAACCCTCTTGATAGTTCGTCTAAAACTGGATAGACAGAAACTGGTAGAAGGAGGGTGAGGAGGGAACGATAAATGTTAAATCCACGCATACACAAGACTGATTAATATTAGTGTCCTATGCTATGTCCCCGGCCCATACAGGTCACGGGGCGGAGCAACCCACAAGCCCGCACCAGAGTGGTGCCATCACTGTCAAATATTTTCTCGTCACCATCTTTTAACACTAGCCAAAACACCGAATACTGCAAGAGGGCCTTTGCTACGGTGACACTGTTACTGTTATACCTTACACCTATTCGGAGTGGTTAACTGAGTTAGTTGCTTGTATGTAGTAGGAGATGTGCTGGCCTTTAGCTTTCTTGTACTGATTTATGTTTTTATTGTCCCTCCCGAGTTATAGATGGTTCTCTGTCAGGGATCCCCCCCGACGGTCAGACCTCACTCAACGGGGCTGCTCAGGGAAAATCCCCCCAACTAGGTCTCCCGGGACACTCCCTGGAGCAAACGCTCTCCCCTCTCCAGGCCAGGCAACGACCACAAAGGTAGTGGCCTGCCCCGAAGGTGGGAAAGGGGACAGCTGACCATACGGGAGGGGGTCCATCCTGAGACCCCCATCTTTTTGTGTGTTGCGTTTTTCCTGCGTGTTATCCCGGCTGTGTCCTACCTGTTGTTGCAAAGTTAGTTGTCATTGTTATCTGCCATGTCGCGTTACAAGTGCCTTTCTAGCGTTACAAGTGCCTTTGTTTTCAGTGTTTCATTCAGGATGAATTGTGTCTTGGTAGGTTAAAGATTAAATGTGTTTGTTAGAATATTAGGCTTGTGTTGAAGTGGAGCTTGTTTGATAACAACAAAAAAAAAGGGGGGGTAAGGGAATTACCAAAGTTAGATCTACCTTGCATTAGGTAGGGATTAGTTCAACAAATCTTTGGATTTATAAGTTACTGGTAATAAGCTATGTGTTTTGGATAGCATGTAAACTTCCAGTGTAACCCATCTAGATCTAAGATTTAAATGTGGTCTTATAAGAGACAAGTGAGAAATGACTTGGAATCAAGATGGCACATCATGCCATTCATACTTATCATATCTCTAGGACAAATTCCTGATGGTATTGTTGACATGCCTTTGTGTGTTGTTGAGTCATCCTTTACATTGGCGTGTGCCAAGAGCTTGCCGGAAAAAGTTCAGGAAATTTTTTTGTGGCCTGGTTCCATCCCTGTGAAATTTAACAAAGATTACATGTCGAACTGGAGTGTTTGAATGTTAAAGTGGGAGAACTTCAGAATGTGAGAATGGGTCTATGACCAGATTTTCTTAAATACTAGTAATGGAATTTTCCAAATTGCAGGGGTACACGAATCCTTGCAATGTGACCTTAGAAATGGCCAAGCATGGGGGCGACTGAATCTTTTAATATAGAGATGTTTTTTATACCTAACAAAAATACTAACATGCAGCTTGATGATTATTTGCTGAGTATAACATTAAAGAAGCTGAGGAAAATGAAAAATGACTGGCTTGAAGAGCGAGTAAGAGAAACTCAGAAATATGCCGACACAAACAACACTAGAAAGTTCTTTGAGAGCCTCCGAGCTGTGTTTGGACCATCCCGCTCTGGCACTACGCCACTTCTTGCGTCAGATGGTTCAGCACGCATTGTTGAATTGAATGCCATAATTCAGCGTTGGGCAGAACATTTCGGAGGTGTGCTAAATCGGCCATCAAATATAAATACTGAGTCCATTGACCGCCTCCCTCAGACTCCTATTAATACAGCTCTTGCCAAGCCATTCACAGCAAATGAGACCCGAACTGCCACAAATCAGATGTCCTTTAACAAATCACCAGGCGTGGATTCAATTCCTGCTGAGGTGTATGCCTTCGGTGGAGAAAAGCTTATTGAAAGGTTGACCGAGTTGTTCAATCATATGTTGAAAGCAGGGAAGCTGCCACAGGACTTCAAAGATGCTTCAGTCATCCATCTGTACAAAAACAAAGGGGACAGCCAAGTCTGTGACAACCATCGGGGAATCTCTCTACTTTCAATTGCTGGCAAAATATTGGCAAGAATGCTTCTGAATCGCCTTCTTGATCACCTCTCGTCAAATGACTTGCTTCCCGAGAGCCAATGTGGCTTTCGTAAAGAGAGGGGAACGGCGGATATGATTTTTGCTGCCAGACAGATTCAGGAAAAATGCATGGAACAAAATAAAGCGCTGTATATCACATTTGTTGACCTCACAAAAGCATTTGACACAGTGTGTCGTGAAGGCCTCTGGAAAATCTTGACGAAGTTTGGGTGTCCACCCGAATTCATCATAATAGTGCGCCAGTTTCATGATGGCATGCAAGCTGCAGTCAAAAGCAGCGGCAGTGTTTCAGAGCCCTTTGCTGTCACAAATGGGGTAAAACAGGGTTGTGTCTTAGCCCCAACTCTGTTCAGCATCATGTTCTCTGCAATGATACAAGAAGCCTTTAGCTCTCCTCCTCAAGGGGTAAGCATCAAGTATCGAACTGATGGCAGTCTATTCAACCTCAGGAGACTTCAGGCAAAAACCAAAACAAAAAGTACTCAAGTCTGTGACCTACTATTTGCTGATGATTGTGCACTTCTGGCACACGATGAGGATAGCATGCAAAACTGTGTTGATAAGTTCTCTAGTGCCTGTGACAACTTTGGCCTCACAATAAGCACAAAGAAGACGGAAGTGCTCCATCAGCCTACTCCAGACGACAAGTATCCTGTGACCCCAAATGTCAAAGTCCATGACAGTCTTCTGAAGGTGTCGGAGAACTTCACCTATCTTGGCAGTACGCTGTCTTCCGCGGCTCGTGTTGATACTGAAATTCTCTCAAGAATCAGCAAAGCCAGCTCTGCATTTGGCAGGCTTCGAAAGAGAGTATGGGATGTTGCCGGCATTCGCACAGACACTAAGCTGAAAGTGTACAATGCTGTGGTCCTTCCCACCCTACTCTATGGGGCTGAAACCTGGACAGTGTACCAATCGCATGCCAGAAAGCTAAATCACTTTCATCTGGCCTGCCTTAGAAAGATCCTAAGGATCAAATGGCAGGATAAAATTCCAGACACTGAGGTCCTCAATCGTGCCAAGGAATTGAGCATCTTCTGCCACCTGAAAAAAATTCAGCTACGTTGGGCAGGACATGTTGTCAGAATGCCCGACTCCAGACTCCCTAAGCAAATCTTCTTCTCTGAGCTCTCCAATGGAACGAGGAATGTTGGGGCCCCAAAGAGACGATACAAAGACACTCTCAAGCAATCACTGAAGGCCTTTGCCATTGATGTGAGTGAGTGAGAAAAGCTCTCGCTTGATCGTGCAAATTGGAGGGCGGCCCTTACCAGAGGCAGCAAAGCATGGGAAGCTGACAGAGTCCAGCAGGCTATCAAAAAAAGAGAACGGCGCAAGAAAAGGCCCAGTGGTACTGAACCAACGGAGCACTATTGTCATTTATGCGGAAGGGTCTGCAGGGCAAAAATAGGACTTATCAGTCACATGAGAAGCCATAAGTCATGAAAGAACAGTCTTTCCATTCTGTCCTCTGTGTCCTCTAGTTCTCTTTATTGTCCATTTGTTGAAATTCTCAACAATTTCTGTTCTTTATTCCTCTGGTGTTGTTAAGGTCATCATCATACCTGATGGACGAACTATTATTATTATTATAACATTAAAAGATGCGATCCACGAAAAGCCTATTGGCAGTCCAGTAGACACATTCAGAAGTCTTCTGTTTAACCCCTAAGTGATTAGTGTTGATATATATCATGTTTGTAGAATTTATAATCATTTAGGCTAACTGCTTTTGTTTCAAGAATAATTGAAATAAAATGTATTCTTGCCCATTTTTATGAGAGACAGAAAGTATATTTAACACCATTTAAATTCTCATAACTCTCATTCCTAACATTAAAATATCACAATACTTTGAGCTAATATGGCGTAAGTAAAATTTTTTTGTTTTTGTTAAGATGGGCAGCAATATCAAATTTCATTTCTTCTCATTTCATTTCTTGTTTCTGTTGTGTTGGAATTATGAAGCAATCATGCAATGGAAAGACAAATTTTAACATTATCACACTTCACAAAATATATCTACGAAACAACAGTACAGCAGATGTTTTCTATTACTGCTTTATATGTCAGGTTGTATACATCTCCCAAAGCTGTGACTCCACAACAGTCAAAGGAGCCTTTGATATCTTGGGTGAGGCAAGACTTTGATCATCCTAGTCCAGATGTGCAATCATCAAGAAGAGCCCTGTTAAGCAGATTAGATGAAGTAGCACGCAGTAAGTCTGGCCTCTCTATGCAGTTTGCTAACTGAATTATCACACTGAATGAGAGTACACAATCAGTTGTTTGAGGCCTATTTCCTTCAATACTTCTTCTCAGATTACCAAATTTTAATCATTTACTGGATGTTTTGTATTAGAATTTTTCATTTGTTACTTGGTCAGGTGCAGTTTTAAAAAAAATTACTCTTCATATTGCAAAGGAAGTAACTTTTTAATAAGGCCTCCAAAGAATTCATGAAAGGATTTTTAACCACTGAGCCTTAAATTCTACTGAATATCATATCACGCATTATAGAAAGATGTGAAGGCATGTGGGCATATTTTAACCTTTTCCGTACGTTCTGGGTACAAATGTAGACAGGGGTATAAGAAATTCAGCCGAAATTAGCACAATTACACCCCAACCCTTAAATTTTCTGTATTCCTCAAATAACATACCAGCAGTCTCTAGGTGTCATTAAAATTTTGTTCTGGGAAATTTTCTTTTGTTTATTTGTGTTTACTTTTTAATACAGTACCCCTATCCGTAGGCCGTGGGTAAACATGTAGATTGTGAATGAATCTCTGTAATCTGTAATTAAATACTTTTACAAACGTTCTAATCTTCGTGTGCCATCCACTGTGATGGGTAGGGTGTTATTAGTATCGATTATAGGTCGTAGGATAGGAGTAAGTACTTGTACATTCTTTAAAAGTCTTCTTGTCCATCCCTGGTGGTTCAGAGATTTCATACTGTAGTTTTTATAGATTCTGCTGAGGTGGCTTTCTGTCTGAACAGTGTCAGTACCTTCAGAATAAGGTTTTGGTAGTTTTCTGGTCTCAAGATGACAGTAGAGAGGACTATGCAAATGACTGAACAGAACAGGGGGGAAATGAGATATGATGAAGGAATGACACTTGAGGTGGAAAAACAAAGCGGCGATCATGATGAAGAGGCCCTTTTGTGATAGTGATGAATACCAAGGAGGAAGACAATCAAGAAAACAAATATTGACCTGCAGTTGATGCAGCTGCTTCATATAAAGTGGGCGGAACCAGAACCTGGCACAGCTTGGTGTCAGAAGCCTTGGCTGAAGTAGCTCACTCTCTGGACATGCAGAACCAGTATCACCAGCAAACAGCAGTAAAGGGGAACCTTCTACACCCCTCCCATCCATGTTTATTGGAGAACATAACCTGCCAAATGATATCCTTTACTATAGGCTTCCTCCCAGTTTTCAGGTCAGAACCTACTGAAAATCTCCAAGAACAGGATACCAAACTGGATCAGCTGCTGATCCTTCATCTGTATTACATGTATCTTTGGTCTAGGACGACCAAATGGTGTTGACCATAGTAGATAACACAAACAGAAAGGGAAAACAAGTGAGGGGGGAGGAAGAATGGGCGGAGACAACTGAGGATGAAATGTGGCCCCTAAGTACAGAATTGATATATGTGGGCAGCCTGTATCATGACTTTAATCACACTACTCTCATAAGTGGTATGTCTTTGAAGGAAAAAGTTGCTCAGACTCCAAGTTACTTTTTCAAAGCGAAGATTTTGCACACTGAGGAACATGTTGAAATCTGAAGATAGTGGTACTGCCGCAGGATGCAAGGCACATTCTGCACTTTCAGAGATGTCTGGGGAGTGTTTGTGAAGAACTTGGCGGTGCATTATATGCCAGAAACATGTCTCACTATTTATGAACAACTTATTCCATTCAGGTGAAGATACAGCTTTTTTTTTTTTTCACTATTTACATTCAAAATCAGGGAAAGAATGATCTAAAAGTCTCTTGAGCCCGTGATCCAGAAACAAACTACCCATCTATTTTGGGAAAGGGGGGGGGGGGGTGACATTGGGAGACAGGAAGAGGTGAACCTAGCCAGGAACATAGTACTCAGACTGATCTCAGACTTTATAAGGAGCGGAAGAAATATCACTTATGAAGACTCCACAGATTCAGAACTGTGTAACTGTCTACAAAAAAACAGAACATAACCTTGATTATTGTAGCGTCCTAGTCATACGGGCTAACAATGTTGCCCGCAGCCCTCGGCGACCCCTCGTGTGCTAGTTTACTTTTCTGTGATGTCTCGCTGTGTGACGTAATTGTTTATTGTACATGTAGTTCCATCGAGAACATGAGATATCATTCATGTCGGAGTAATTACGCTAGGTTGGCCTTGGAATGACGCAATTCTGTGACGTGTCTAAGTGCGATTAGGTGGCCTTTATGCATCCCATAGTTTCTGGATTTCCTGTTCGTGAACGTTCTATCTAGATGAGTATATAAAAGATGGCAAGCGAGTGAGTGTGTGTGCAAGAGTCAGTTATTCCGCATGTGGGCAAGATCCCATCATTTTGTGTGTGCAGAATCCAATCCGGGTTTTTGTAACTGCGTGCCTTCCTCGTAAGTAAGCTGTGAGATATCCAACGTTCATCTACAGTTATTAAAAGTTAATGTTTGTAATCGTTCATCGGATCCTGTTTTCATTTATTTCTACAACAGTTCGAGACAGTTTCATTTTTAAAGGGTAGCAGCTCAGATCACCTGACTCTCCCTATCATAACGTGCTGAAATTTATATCAATTGTTACAATAACAATGGAACAAAGAAATAAAACATTTTTACCCACCCACCCCTTTTTCAAAATAAGAAATGTACTGCTCTAATTTTCCAACCCAATCAAGATGACTGGCCTCAAAATGCCATGTAGCCATCCACACACTCGTTTCCTTCTTACATTTCCTTTCTCATCATCTTCAAATATTGCCCCAATGGTTGTTTGGCTCCAAGAAAGAGAAATATACGGCATGTTCATGAAAGCTGATGTTGTTGCCGATACCAATGATGGTGGTAGGACAATCAGAAACCACTGTAACATCTGACAATTAAATAAAATCAACCTGTAAGTATTACTAGATCTAGTTGAACACAGATGTGTCATATCTATTAAAGGAGAAAGCCACCCTAAATGTTTCCATCATGTTTGGTAACCAAGGATGGATCTCCTGACTGTAAGGAATGTGTGTCTACAAAACTACCAAGGGCATACGGATTGGGGGTAAAATATCGGCATATGGAATAGGTTTTAACAAAGGTCTTGGCGTTCACTGTATTTTTAATACTTTTGTTGATTTTGAGCCACAACCGAGTTGAACAGAAGAAAGTCTTCCAACATGAATAGAAAAGTGTGACTGGAAATTATGTACTGCTCTACTGTTTACACCCTGCTGGCAGAAAGTCAACTTTATCACACCTGTGTAGTCTAGAAGGAATTTTGTAGCAAAAAGATGTATTAGACTTTGCTTCAAATCCAAGTGTCATTGTTAATGTAACCTAGATCTAGATATGCAGCTGGTCTCAGTTCAAGAAGGAAATTTATCTTGCCTGGGTCAGCTAGTAACTGGAAAGACAGGAAAATGTGTTTTAAATCATGTATCAACTATCATTCATCTGAAGTCTTCTATTGATAACATTTTTTTTATTAAATCTATTGCCTTTTTTTTTTCTTCACTCAATTTGTGTTTTAAAACAGACTGTTAAGTAGTTGAAATCACCACTAAATTCAAATGCAGATATTCATTGCTTGTGTAAAATTTTCTCCACACAGTGAAACACAGCTCTAGCTCCCCTGTGATTGGTAGTCAGCCCATTTCCAGCAGGTCTGCTTCATCTCTCAGCCGGTCTACAGAAGAGGAAAGTCACTTGCCTTCTAGAAATGCAATGCCTAGAAAGTCAGGATTGCTTCCTCCTGGTGGGTGCTTATCACATTATTTCATTTTTTCTCATGCGAGAAATTTCATTATCACTATCACTGCTGTTCATCTGAAATTTGTATAATGTTATTCAACACTGTAATGCTGTGGGCCATCTTGTGAATGCAGTTAGGAAGGAGACTTGCAAGTTTGTTGAAGCTCTTACTTATTCCCACAGGTTCCACAGGGAATGCAGGTATTGACACAGGGACATTCACAAGACCAAAGAGAGTGTCTGCCCCTATGCATGGAGAAGGTGACCAACCACAAGAAGCCCCATATGTACACAGTGCAACTGACATTAGTGATATAGAAAATCTTGCCAAACAACAGGAAGAGAGTAAGTTATTATCATTTAGCATAAATGTTAAAAGGATATTTTACGCCTTCCTTGTAAACTAGCTGAGGTCCCCGGCCCTGCCGGGGATAAATCAGCGAAACAATAAATTTCCAATAAAAAAAACTACAGCGATTTGAGACTTGTATGCCTACCGATAGTACGTTTTTTAGGGGGCATGCTGCATCAGTGCATGCTAGATCTAGCTCTCACAGGCACTACTGTGATTATGAATCGAATTCCGGGGCCGGAAGTGGAAAAGCGATTAACAAAGAAAGAGGTCATAGGTTAACTAACGTACAATTCGGATCAAACGCTCTCGCAAATTTACTGTTCCATTCTTATCGCATTATTGGAATAACTCACGAATCCCATAAGCTTTTTTATGCCTATGTACATAGGAACACTGGTCAGTATCGTACAATTGTGCGTGCCAAATTTCAGTTCAATACGTCCAGTAGTTTTTGAGTCCATAGGGAACAAAGGGGTTTTCTTACATTTTTTTTGTATAGACTAGTTGAGGTCCCGGCCCTGCCGGGGATAAATCGGTTTGAATATTGATTTCAGTTCTGGGTGGTTATTATGGACCTGCTTCATCTGGCCTGTTCCTATTTGTTTATTTTATTTTTGTTTGTTTGTTTTTAAATAAGTCTCACTGCTCTGCCTTTGTGAGTTGACACCCTGCGCATCCCGTACAACTGCATGATTTGCGCACGGTTTAGTGTGTTTGATAGTGAACACATCGCAGGTAATGATAACGAAACCTTAAAATGGCGAACCATGACTCGAAATAGATCTGAATGATGGCGAAACAATAAATTTCCAATAAAAAAAAACTACAGCGATTTGAGACTTGTATGCCTACCGATAGTACGTTTTTTAGGGGGCATGCTGCATCAGTGCATGCTAGATCTAGCTCTCACAGACACTACTGTGATTATGAATCGAATTCCGGGGCCGGAAGTGGAAAAGCGATTAACAAAGAAAGAGGTCATAGGTTAACGAACGTACAATTCGGATCAAACGCTCTCGCAAATTTACTGTTCCATTCTTATCGCATTATTGGAATAACTCACGAATCCCATAAGCTTTTTTATGCCTATGTACATAGGAACACTGGTCAGTATCGTACAATTGTGTGTGCCAAATTTCAGTTCAATACGTGCAGTAGTTTTTGAGTCCATAGGGAATAAAGGGGTTTTCTTACATTTTTTTTGTATAGATATGATTTCATCTTTATGTTAAGATGATTGATTTTAGTCAGAGATGAGATGATTCAGTGTGAACTGATGGGAGCTGTGAATATTTTTTGTCCTTGAAATCTTGAAAATGAGGATTCAGATTAAACAATTGAAATCGAAGCAGTGGTGATTCTGGTCAGTCAGTGTCAGGCTAAGTTGATTGTGATCAAAATCACAATTCTGAATGGATTTCAAAATAACTGAAGAATTAGAAATCGTCTTTTACTCACATTATCCTACACAGTAGAATGAAAGCTCATTAAATCTTCTGAGCTTTAGAGACTTGCTATTTCAACAGTTTTTTCCATGTAAACTTTCAGTAACTGCTATTCACGTCACAGTTCAAATCAGTGAAATGTCACACAATGATTGTGTTGTATGACGTGTGAGTTAGTAGATAAATGAGAATGGGAAGCCTAAATGCCATGTAAGTTACAAATCCATAGGAAATGGTCTGTGTTCAACTCATATTGTAACATCAACTTGTCAAAGTTTGTAAAGTAATATTAAATAAGACTTACATTTTATATTTTCTTTCTGTAGGTCTGAGACAAAGCATGACTCCAGCCGGTCGCAAGGGTAAGTCGCTCTGTGCAAGTGAATGAGGCTTCACGTCCTTTTTCTGTGCGTTCCATTTTCATATCTTGGTCCAAAAATATATTTTGCACATGGAATTTGAAATTTCATCATGGAAGACTGAATAAGTGAGAGATTTGACTCAAATGTATTCAAGCCCCAAATTTTTTTTATAGGGAGGCATGAAATCTCTCATTGTCATAGAAAATATTAGAAACTCAAATTTTGGTACAGTGGAACTTGGTTATAATGAGACACAATGTCTGTTATACCCAAGATCTGGCTATTCCATTGTACAGGGCAAAGGAGTGCAAGGAAGATACCCATTTTTTATTATTTGCAACACACATCTTGTTAATATGTAGTGTACTTCACTGTCATATTAAATTGACTGCAGATCTCGGTTTTCATACTCACGACACCCTTGTATCCATCCAATTACAAGATTGGAATTAAAAAAAAAAAAAAAGCGCGCATGCATTTCCAGTGGTTTCCTGTACAGTACCATTCAAAGAAGGTGAACAGACTGAGCACATGATAGAGATACACAGAGTGCAGGCTAGTGTGGTGTCACAACACATGGTCAACAAGACCACTGCAGACAAAGAGGATGCGTGATAAGCATGTGACTGGTAGTGACAAGACAATAGATCCATGTCTAATGAAGCTACTTGGCTGTAACCTATTGGCCCTCACTGAGTCATCACTTTCAAATAACTGTACATAATGTGCTGTCACAACAGGTGGTCAGTAAGGGAGGAAAGTCTAGGTTTAAGCGAGAGTTGGGCAACAGTGTTTTGGGGGGGGGGGGGGGGGGGATGCTAGCGACAGACAAAGAATAGTACATGTGTGATACCTTACACAGCTGTTCTTGGCAGCCCCACAATTTACCTTATGAACTTACAATTCATTGTCTTGGATTGCGGGTGTTTTGATTATCGATAGTAGAGTCTCGATTAAGCCTATCTCCCGGAAATGGCGTGCGTCTATTCTTAGAAGGGGGGCGGATATCAAGCTGCATCCGCTCGTGTTCAATGATGGCGGATAGCAATGTTAGTTCCGGGGTGAAGGACATTTTGTTTTTTGCAAGAATTTCTGCAGAACAGAGGGGTCTCTGTGTGCAATCAGAGGAAGCGAGAGTTTGTCCTGTTATGTGATGCAGCAGAAAAACCGCAAATTGAGCTCGATCCTGACGGGTTGTTAGAAGATAAGAGCGCCAGCAATAAGAACAAATTGTCAGTGTCAACAAAAAGCAAAGAGCTTACCTTACCCATACTGATGGCCACCACAGCAAATCTGTCTCAAGTGCCTGTGATGACAGTGTTTGATTTACTGCAGTATTTGAGTAAAGGACACAATTATTCTGCTTTACACAGCCACAGGCAGCTAGATGGCTACACAACGTGCAAAGATGGCTTTGTGCTAGACCTGCATTGCTGCAAGTACGAATCCAAAAAAGCAAGGCCCTTATGCAGCACTGTTGGGGAAGGTTAACCCCGCACAAATCCAAAGGACCCAACCACAGGCCAATTAAAACATTGATCAGTATATTTTTTCTTATCCTATAGTTACTTTGTAATAATCCAGTATGAATATTTTATTGTGAATTCTGATGTGAATAAAAATTAATTTGTGCCCTTATGCGCTTAATTTTCTTGAGTTTTCACTGAGTCATCACTTTCAAATAACTATACATAATGTGCTGTCACAACAGGTGGTCAGTAAGGGAGGAAAGTGCTAGGTTTAAGCGAGAGTTGGGCAACAGCGTTTTCATTAAATGTGATCGGATCTTTTTACAATTCAGCCTGGTAATAATCAAGATACAGCAAAACTCTGCTCACACAAGTATGAGTTAACTAACATGATGCCTGTTCAGCATACTCTTGTTCACAAGACCTTAGATTAGACCCACTGTTTTGTTTTTTAATAAAAGCACTCCGAAAAAAAAACAACAACATGGATAACACCCTGAGTATCTTGATGTGGTGTTGGAGTTTCATTACAGTGGAACCTGGATAATAATTTATATGTACACAAAATTCTCTCTTCATGCACACTTCAGTTCTTTTCCTTCTTTAACTTTATTTACACCTTGATATAAAGTATACCTTGGTATTAAGTATAAATTCTATACATTTATCCACGTTCTGAGGGTAGTAGTGTCTTTAAAAGTAAAATATTTTGACACCATCCTCATCTCAGACCTGGATCAACCCCGTAGTAGTAGGTGATCTATAGATAAGTTAACCCTCACCCTGCGAGGGGCGGCAAAAGTCGGGAAGGTCAAGCTGACCGCGCCACGCGCAAGCCCTATTTTCACGTATCAGGTCACTGGCCTTTTTGAGACGTAACCGTGTTATTGTTCACTGTATCTCTTCTAAATCAAACGCATTGTGACATGGACATGTTAACCAATGAACCACTGGTCGGAATCACAAAGACTAAGCTTTCAAAGGCTCTCCCCACACTTTCAAAAGATGTAACATCGACATGCAAACTGTTGCTCAACAAATTTGCAATATTATCTCATTTTCTCACAAGCTGACCACCATCTGGAGTTGTCTGTATCTAAGAACCAATCAGAAACAAGCTCTGAAATAATCTTTGCCCCAAATGCCCACATTGGTTTATTAGTATGTGTCAATCGGGATGAAACCATTTGTGTAGGGCTTGGGAAGGCGTGGCTGGTTATCATGCTTCGTTCTCAAGAAAACTACAGCTGTCAGTTTGGAATCATAAGTCAGATCATTGGTTAGAGACTGACAGACTAAGGTTTTGCTGGTTAATTCATTATCAAGCGTGATAAGGCATAGCAGCGAATGTTTTCATACCGATCAATAAAAACTGAACCACGTGGACAGCGTATGTGGTCATCGCATTGCGGCACGGGTCATTGACCCCAGATAAGATTCTCCGTGAGTAAGGTCACTGACCGTGCAGCGGGCTTTACGGGTAGCGCGCGGGGTATGGGTTAACAATATTGTAAACTTAAAACCATAGGTAAGCAACACAAATCTTGCTGTTGCTTTGTTAAGAAAAAAAGCTCACACTCAACACAAACACTCACCTTCGAGAACACAAAACGGTAGTTACGGATGTTGCCAATATGAAGCTGGCTACGCAGGCGATTGCATCGCCTTATCCACTCCATACATCTTTTTCGTTGTGTTTTTGGCTGTGGAAGTCTTTTGAAAGTCACCTCTTTCATATCCTCATTCGCCTTGAGTCGCTTTTACACACACTCAAAGAGTATGGTTTGTTAACCATTGTTCCGATTCAAACCCTCAATGAATAGGCCTTGGCCTGATAGTGTGGTCGGCTGCCCCCCTTCTAAAAATAGATGCCGGGGGTTTCCTAGAATGTGCTAATCGAGGCAAGTCTATTGTCATTATTCAAGTAAATTATTATATATATAGCTTATATAGCAGGAAAAAAAATATAGCGGGATTTATTATTCTCTCACTGTCAAGGTCTCGTTATACATGATGATCCACTGTATTTGAAAGATATATTGGTAGATACAGTAATATTTATTCTTTTCTATGCAGCGGCACTGAGAGCCAAGCAAGCATTGATGGAAGGTGACAACCCAGCTCGTTTGAGCCCCAGTCGATTTGACTGTAAGTAACTTTTTGTAAGATCTTCCTTTTAAATGATTTAACTACTCTGTAATGGTAAAATATTGTTTCTCATTATTGTTTTGTCAGATAGAAAATAAACAGTTCTCATGCAAGATTTCTGGGAGTAGAACTTTACTTCCTGCATTAGTTAGAGAGGATTTATAGTTAGCTGATGGGCTTAAAAGTAATTCATTGCTATTTGTATTGGTAGTGTCCTGTTAATAACTTATTGCAGTTCATGTTGGCAGTGTTTATTATACTTATATGCCAATTCCCTAAGAATTGAGAATCCCCGCCCACCTCGCTCTACATCAAAATTACCTCAGTTATGTTATTCACATTATGTTGGCTGATGTGGTAAATTGGCATATTTAGCTCAGGAATTTTTTTCTTATTTAGTTCCTACCTCCTGTGCTTTATGAGAATTTGATTTCTTCTTTTTCAGTGGAAGGTGCCTATCTTTCACAGCATCGGGGCAGCTTAGGCTCTGATCACAGTACGCCACCAGACAGCCCACACAACAGCCAGCATTTTCACCTCAATAATTCAAATGGTAAAAGATACAAATGTGCTGCGTGTGTACGCAATTATTAGCATTGTTATAATTACAGTAGTATACAATTACTGGAGTGACTATTGGGGCCATGTGGCCAAATTGTTTGAGCAACGAATTCTTGGGAAAGTGCATTGATCAGGGTTACCTTTGGCTCCCCACAATAATTTTTTCATTGGTGAAATGGTCACAGTAATGTTTATGGAAGTTGGCTACAAATAGGTCTCAGACACACCATTGTGAGTATTTTGGCTACATGGCCCAATCAGCCCCTACCAATTATTGTGTTGGAAGGTCTTGGTGTGTTAATATAACCACAATACATGATGTTGAAGTTGATTCAATAATGACATAAGTTTGGCAGATAATGGAATGGTTTATTAAACAGAGTAATTCAATTTGATGATATTGAAAGTGTCATTATTCTTTTGTTGGTTCTCTGGTAGAATTGTGTTTGTATGTCCTAGGCCATTATGGTTGATCTCATTTAGTAATGCCAGTGCCAAGTCTGCCAATTTGATTTTATGATTAATTATTGTAATGGTTTGTCATTATGTTAAACATAGATTCTAGAGGACGCCGCAGTCTCCCTACCACTCCTGGGTTGCAGTATCAATCACACAACTCAAGTGACTCCAGTTTGGAGCGACATAGCATCAATAGTGATGAGAATTTAGCGCCAGAAGCCATGAGGGCCCCCTCATCCCGCTTACAGCAGCCCAACTACCGCACCAACACCACACCAAAACGAGCTATGAACTCAGGTCTAGCGCCAGGCCTTGCCCAACAACAACAACCAAGGGGCATGTCACCCCAACGGACAAGTGGGCTTCCCACACCAAGAAGACAAATAATGAGGCCATCCTCTGCAACCCGGTCATCTTTACCTACATTTCGCAGGTTTGATAGTTTTTTTCGTAGTTTTAACATTCTGTTTTCATGAGGTATCATCGTCTACATCTGTATTATCTCAAGAACAGATTATGACCCAAAAAGTCTCCCTTGCTGTAAACATAAAAGTGTAAACTATATGATTTAATGGCATTATAGCTTGCTATTAGTTTGTTCCAGACTGTCATAGTGAACAGTTTTGTCTTTTTATATATTGAATAATGGATTTTCTGAATTTTCAGACATGAAATTGCTTCCATAGCGATTTGTCAGTTTAATGATTCAACAGCTGTATGTAAACACTAGCTGAGGTCCCGACCATGCCCGGTATAAATCGGTTTGAATATTGGTTTCAGTTCTGGGTGGTTATTATGGACCTGCTTCATCTGGCCTGTTCCTATTAATTTGTTTATTTTATTTTTGTTTGTTTGTTTTTAAATAAGTCTTACTGCTCTGCCTTTGTGAGTTGACACCCTGCGCATCCGTACAATAGCATGAGTTGCGCACGGGTTAGTGTGTTCGATAGTGAACACATCGCAGGAAGCGATAACGAAACCTTAAAATGGCGAACCATGACTCGAAATAGATCTAAATGATGGCGAAACAATAAATTTCCAATTAAAAAAACTACATCGATCTGAGACTTCTATTAAAAACTGTGCACCCTTACATCCATTCTGATGCTGCATATAAAATTTGAAGTCTGAGTGTTGAGTGGTTCAGAAGCCTTTTGCAACGAAAAATCTCAAGTCCACAAATATATATAGTATACATGTATTGCTTATGGCAGGTTTCACAAAACCAGCACCCAAAAGTTCCCACAGTGTCAGAAGTTCAGAGTCATAGAAATAGCACATGTGATATAAAATATATCAAATTAAAGCTTAGCTTGTCTACAATGTGACTGTGTAAGTTAGAGAGACTGGCCTTTGAAGTGAGTGAATGACATTATAAGTTTAGTGCAAAAATATGCCCAAACAGGGGAGACATCTTGAAAAAATTGGACCACAACATGTACATGAAAGATGAGTTGACACATAAAATAAAAATCATATCAGTGAACAAAGCACCAAAAAAAAAAAGGCTAACATACAACAAGACTGATTTATTCTTTGATTTGACACAAAATACAGACAAATTATTGAAAATTGTCATTTAAAAAATCCGAGTACCTACTCATAATGCATGATAAAATCTACTTACGTTCGATGTTCGCTGGTTCCCTGTTCACTTCAACGGCACTGTAGAATGGGAATGAAAATAACGGAGCAGTCGGGCCCTTTTGTCGCGATGCGCAGATTCCGTAGACCAACATCGCACCATGTGCCTTAGAAGCTGAAAAACCAAATTTTTTTCCCATCCAAATCCTTTTATTCCCATATTGGCACAACTCAGGGTAATTCTTCCTCAACATGAGGATGTACAACAACAGCTAGATAAAAAAATAAAGGTCAACGAGCCGTTTTAAATTCATTGTTTTGTTCGCCAACACCTTGCGTAATGTTGATCAATTTGGAACGTACGCTGCATGCTGATCTTGTCATTTTTTTCCACTGGTATTGGCTTTGTCTTCTAGCATCTGCACTATTAACCCTTAAACTGCCCAAAATCGTTTCAAGCTCCATGACCTCACTGCTATATCAAATCCTAAGTCAATGCCCTCAATTTTAATTTTAATTAAATTTCAGTGAGTCACCTAAAAATAGGGTGTTATCTTCTATCAACCCTAGCACATTTACTTTTAAAGACATATATGGTAACTATAAGAACAAAACTTGTAGCAATATAATAGAACTTCTCATACATGTTGGTTTTAGGGTAAAATAGCTTCATAAAATCAATCGGTATAAATTCTTGTAGTTGCGCTTGCCGGTTGAAAGGCATTATTGGCACTTTGTTGCCTGGATTGTCATCCTTACGCCAGGAGAAAACTCACTCAGAGACCATTCTTTGGGTATAGTATTTGTTGGAATATCACAAAAGCCATCAAATTCACTATCAGAACCACTGTCTGACAAGAATAAGACAGTTATTAGGCTGGAATCAGAGTCCGATTGCAAAGCCATAGGCTAGACTCGCCCTCGCTATTGGAGGTCACCATTTTGAACTCTGTCTTCAGACCCTCACAAAATAATCCGGGAATTGATGGGATTTCCACGAAATAAAAATTATTTTGAAGCTCAGCCAATCAGCTTTTAGATAAATCGAGTCTCGCACCGCAGATGTCATTTCCTCTACTTTGGTAATTGTTTACATAGGGCAATGCCTCAGCATAACGATTGTTGTGACAGGCGCTAGGCCTTAAATGGGTGCCAAGCCTTAGATAGTGAACTCGCGCAGCAACTGTTGCGGTGGGCAGGATAAGGATTAATAACCCATGACCGCATGGGATCGCTCGCATGCTTAGAATGTCTGAAGGGAGTGTGCGTAGTACGCTGGTCATCATAGGGAAATGCCGTGAGGCTAGATTCTGATGTTCGCAACTCAAAATTGTGCAACAACAACAATAAAAAAACACACAATCACCACAATTTTGTGGGCTTTGTATCTTTATTGACAAAGAAACAACATATCTCAAAAACATTCACATCAGGACATAAATAAGAAAATTATAAGACTCTGAAATCTGAGTTATATCTGATGTCAAGTATTTGTGAAACCTGCCTTATGGCTTGGTCTTCAGACCTGTTATATGCACCACTGACCAGGTGCGAATTCTTTGTAAACAAATATAGGAATTCCAGGTTTCCTTTTTCATTTCAGGTTAGATACCATATTTCTTTTTCAAATGTCTCAAATTTTGTGTTTCCACAGGACGAATATTCCTTCCCCAAAGCCTCCCTCATCAGGGGGATCTGAAGAAAATTGGAGAGACGGTTGCTTTTGACACAAGGATGCCGCTGTGCTTATGTGCATTTGTGTATTGAGTAGCTAAGTTATTCAGCCAGTTGATATTGCGTGATAACCTGTTGCAGATTACTTACCACTTAAAAAAGTAAAAGCCTTGCGGAGAGATTCATCAGCAGTCAGGTGCTTTGTTATTGAAATAAAAGGAAAAACTGAAAATGTTTGAAGAACAAGACTACAGGAGATCTTCACTGGAAGAGAACCCCGTCAAGCAAGTGTTTCGTCCCTTGACTTGCACTCAGTGATGATTGGGCAATACTCAGATCATGAGTCTGGATATTCTCCTACATTTTTCTTTTTTTTTTTTATTGATATTTATCTCATGTTTGCCTTGAGTGCACACTGGTGTAGTGATGCTGTCTCAAGCTTTAATGTTGGACTTTTTAAGTTAACTCAGTCCCAACTGACACCTGTGTCTGCCGTCAGAAGCTGCCCTTCTAAGCAGCACAGATTTTTCAAAACTCACAGAAAAGCAACTTGAATTGATATCAATTTGACAAGAAGACAGAAAAATGAAGGAAATACCAGAAACACTATTGATTTGGAATAGAATGTCTACACACAAGGAATTTGCATTTAATTCATGAATCTTGTGCTTTGGCAGTCATTTGGGAAATGGCGTTAAAGGCTTTTTTCAGGCATTGATATAACTTTCAAACCTCAATAGATCAATCCAGGAAGTCTAAAAATGAATATGAAATCTCAATTTCTTACAAAGCAGTGAAAAACAAGATGGTGAATCTCTGAGGAATTATTTATGTTTTCGGGCAGTGTAGACATCAGTAAGATGATGCAAGATCCTGACTAGCCGATAGTAGTGGGATTGAAACAAGACATTGATTTTTCTTTATAAAACATTCTGTATAACTGATTGATTTGGCTCAAAAATCATCCAATAAACTAACCAGCAGCATAGCATCTGAGAATTTCTGGACCAAATGTATTAATTTATAAAATTTTCTGTTTGGAGATGTGGCCACTTTTATGCATCAGAAGCACAGTAGATGAATCTTGAAAACTTGATAGTCATTTGCAGCTGCACAAGAATTTAATTTTGCAGAAGAAACTTGAATTTTTTAAAACTTTTATTAAAGTTGCTTAAAGTTAAGGTGGTACAGCCACCAAGTTCCGGCTTGTGTAATTTATGCCAAATCTTAACCCATACCCCGCGCGCAACCCGTAAAGCCCGCTGCCCCGTCAGTGACCTTACTCAAGGAGAATCTTATCTGGGGTCACTGACCCGTGCCGCTAGACGATGACCACATACGCTGTCCACGTGGTTCGGTTTTTATTGATCGGTATGAAAACATTCGCTGCTATGCCTTATCACGCTTGATAATGAATTAACCAGCAAAACCTTAGTCTGTCAGTCTCTAACCAATGATCTGACTTATGATTCCAAACTGACAGCTGTAGTTTTCTTGAGAACGAAGCATGATAACTAGCCATGCCCTCCCAAGCCCTACACAAATGGTTTCATCCTGATTGACACATACTAATAAACCAATGTGGGCATTTGGGGCAAAGATTATTTCAGAGCTTGGTTCTGATTGGTTCTTAGATACAGACAACTCCAGATGGTGGTCAGCTTGTGAGAAAATGAGATAATATTGCAAATTTGTTGAGCAACAGTTCGCGTGTCGATATGTTACATCTTTTGAAAGTGTGGGGAGAGCCTTTGAAAGCTTAGTCTTTGTGATTCCGACCAGTGGTTCACTGGTTAACATGTCCATGTCACAATGCGTTTGATTTAGAAGAGATACAGTGAACAATAACACGGTGGTTACGTCTCAAAAAGGTCAGTGACCCGACGCCTGAAAATAGGGCTTGCGCGTGGCGCGGTCAGCTTGACCTGGACGACTTTTGCCGCCCGTGCGGCGTGAGCGCTTGCAAGTCAATACCGACTATTGCCGCCCAGCGCAGGGTGAGGGTTAAGTCAGGCACTCCTGTAGTTTTGCAACAGTAAAACTGGACAAGGCAAATTGTTCTTTTCGTCTGTAAGATCCTTTGTGCATAATAAATTGATGGACCTTTGTGTTTGAGGGAATAGCACTTGTCATTGAATACATATTATCACAGTCAAAAAAACAACAACATTCAACAGAATGTCATTTGTATGATGAACAGGCATATCACCAAAATCCGAGAAATGGTGTAATCCCTCTGAGATTTTGTCATGCAGTGAAAGTGTGTGCACGGAGAGTCGCGCCACTCATGCAAAAGGTACCGCTACACAGCGCCGAAAACCCAGTCATTTAGTTCAGCAACACCAGTGATGGGCAGTGCTTTGCGCTGGCCAATTGTATCAAATTGGTACTGTTATGATTTATCGCCTTACATTGTAACTAGGGCTGTCAGAATACCCATCTTGGTGCACATGAGATGTAAGGTTTTGAATTTTGCCATGTGAAAAGTAGAAGAAGATAGCTTTTATAGTTTTGTAATAGCAAGTAGGGAAAGACTACATTATTGCTGAAGAAGATCTAATACCCACTCACTTTAAAGTTACATACAAAAAAAAATGCTCTGTACAAGGCACCAAAATTATGTCAAACAGAGGACAAGAAATGTGTTTGTGTCCTGACGAAAAGGCACTGTTGTCAGAAGAATAGTGATCCAGATACAGAAGATTTATTTTACATGATCTGTACTCAGTAATGTCAAAATTTATATCCCAAATCAAGCCGGATAATGTACATTGTTCTTCAAAATATAGCATATTATCATAATGTGTACAATGATGTGTGCTAGCAGCATTTTTCAAGTTGTTTTATTACTGGCGTGGTCAATACTCAGCGATGGCGCAATTTGAAGTATATGTGAGATCAAAAGGTGCCTGAGTTTCTCCAGCCTGTCAGTGATTCCTTGTGCGCGTTTCTCGCTTTGCTAGTGACTGGTGACTACTCTCTGTCTCTCGCTCTCCCGTGATCCTGGCGGCACCAGGCCAAAACCATGTTGTTTATGAATGGAATGCAGTCATGTTAATGTAAGTTGCTTTGGAGTGACTTTATTTCAAAAATGCCTCCCGTACAATGTCATATAGGTGTCGGTTGCTGTCTAAATTACAGGAGTCGATGCTTCCATAACGTGTGCACTGTGTGCAACAACATTATGAATTCATCTACATGATGTGATTGCACTGGCTGCTGGTTCACTAGTGACTGCTTATGTCAGTAGTATTATTGTGTCAAGGCCGAGACTGGTGCTGGGCAATTCTAGGTGTGGAACATTTCATACAACCTTCAAACTGAGACGGTGTTGATACATGCTTCACTGGTTGACTGTTTTATGACTATCAAAAGAACACCAAATCAGTCTGCCTCGGCTTGCTAGCTCTCTCACTTTCTTTACTGAAGTAGAGTTTAAGCATTGTCGATTATTCATAACGAGCACACACAACGGATAAAGTTTAAATGTCTGTCGTTTGGATCGTCACCGATGTCAATTCCATAGATTAATAATGTGTCACCCGTCGTAGATTCACAAGTCTTTGGCTTCCTTTTGAGTTGTTTCTGTTTTTTGTCACATTTTTCATTCCAAAAATTCTACAAAGTTTGTCGAGTGAAGATATATGTGTCTTTCGCTTGTATGGGCCATAGTGTAGTGGATATAGAATGAAACACATCGGCAGAATAATATGCCAGCAATAGGATGTAAACTGATATTGTCCAGCAATGAGAGATCCAACAATCAAGAAATTTTCAGGTATGAAACAGGAAAAGGTCTGTAATACATATAACTGAAGTTCATGGCAATTGATAGACCCGTTTTGAAGCAATCAAGCAAGAAATACTCCACTTAAACATTCATTTTTGTTGAATTCGGACACATTATAAACACAAAACATGAAAATGGGTCATCACACTGACATCAGATTTTCACAGACTAAGAGGAGAGAAATTATGCTTTTCCATTTTAGCAGCATTTTTGGGCTTGTAGAGAAGAAATTGGAGTCAGTTGAGTCGTAAAGACGCCAACGTCATCATTAACGGCGCTCTTGTAGCCCATGCCGTGGCCCTTGACCTCGGCGTAACCCCGATCAAGTGCAGTCAGCATGCGATTTTATGGGTGGCCCGGGACCAAACTAAGTGACTTGGTTTTGAGTGGAATTCGGCGCTGTGGCTAATTCATCTTGCAGAGAAGTGACCATGGGAAAGAATGTTCTACTTTCATAGGTTGTGTATCCCATGCATGTATCATATTGAGCCAGTATACAATGCACACCAGGAACTTGGGCAGCTTTATGTATTACCAAGGGGCGTATGATGATACAGTGTCATTGGATTGCCATATAGCCAGAAGATGAAAGGGTCAAGATATACCAGTTGGCCAAACACATTTTGCTAAGAAAAAATCTTTGCATTTTGTGAAATACTTTTCAGGATAATGTTTGCATGTAGGTCTCAGATATGTTAATAACAGATAATGCTATTCAGAGTGATATGCTGGTTCATCATAAATTCGACAGATGTTCACAAGCTGTGTGATTATGTCATAACTCAGAAATGTATCTTTGGTACAGTCCACTACATTCATCATTTTGTTCTGAAGTGTAAGTGTAGAATTTCGACGTAAAATTCCTTGTCGCTTTTATACTGTATTCAGTATGATCAGCCACACTGGTAGGATGGGAAATGCAATGCCTGCTAAAATACCTTTGATCATTCTCATGATTAGATATAAATTGGTTGTTGTTTTTTTTCAACATATTCATCTCTGTCATGATATGATGTAGATAGTTGATCAAATAAGTAACTGATTAATGAGATGAGTAGCTAACAATTTATATAAATATCAATAATCATTTGGAGTTTTACTCACAAGGGACTCTGAAGTACGGCACAGGGAGACATCTTAAATGTTCAGCATGCTGCGTTTTGATAGTGAAGATTTTGAAAGTAAAGAAAAGGTATACAATAGATGACATTTTCATGCAATCCGGTTTTGTCTTTCACTTTGCATTTGTTACTGAATTTAACAGGAAGATATATGTTGGAACAGCTCATTGTATTTTTGCTATTTTTTGTACAGCTACTTGTAGTGGGGCTGTGGGTCAGTCTTGTATTTTTTTCTTCAACTTCTGTATTTGTGTTATTGTTGTTTTTTTCCTCATATTATGGAGGGCATAAGTAGGAGCCACATATATAAGTGTTACGGTAAATAAGCTCTTGGTGATTTGTGTTGAGATGTCAAACAGATATGGAGTTTTGTGATAAGGAAATAAGATCATTCTCACTGCCTGTGGCAGCGTGGAAGTTGACAAAATCTGTGAAGAAATACGTATTATAAAATATTAAATATGTTGGAGGAAAAACTGATTGTAATTGTAGGGGGGCATGAAATACTAGATTTTGATGCACTTCAATTTTATTCAATAAGTGATTTACAGGTAATGCGATCTCAACTACTCTTTAGTCGGAAGTGAAAGTTTGGAAAGTTTTTATAATCTGTTTTACTCATTCGTTAATGCAAATCAAGATGGCCCTTACCAGTGTAAGAAAATAGGATATTCTTAAGAGTATATGAGATTAACTTGTCTAGATTTAGTCATCATATCATTTGGGTCTCAGGTTCTTAAAATCCCATTTCACCACATCACATTGATATTTTATACCAAAAACACACTTACATAATTATGTCTGAATTGTGCTGTGCAAGACAATGAATTTTATTTTCTTCATTTTGTTGATTTTGTAGATTCTTTTTCAGTTGTCATCTATTATGTGATGCACACGTTAGAGACAAAATCTGGACCATTTTGTCAAGGTTACATTTCATGACTTGTGTCATTTGATTGAAAGTCCACCATCAGTGGTGCAGAATTGTTTTCTTATAATGCGGATACATGTCTGATGGACTTTAGCTTGAAGTTATAATGAGTATAGTGGAGAAAATGTGTCATTCAAAATTGGCATGCTTAGGTTCAAATCCAGTCTTTTTCTCTCTTTCTTTCACATTGGCCTCATCATTTATGCGCAACTTTTTTCACTCATTGCATTTTTCAATGTTTTCATCTCATCCCATCAAATAAATCATACGAGATATTTAGTTCCTAGTTTTTCCTGTGTTAGAAGTGTGTGTTAAGTTCAATCACAAAGACCAGCGTTACTGATTTGTATGTGACATATGACTTTGATCAGGTTTTTTTTTTTAACATGCAACTTTTTTCACCCGCTGAAGTTTTCAATGTCTTCATCTCACCCCACCAATAAATCACACGAGATATTTAGTTCCTAGTTTTTCCTATGTAAGAAATGCATGTTAAGTTCAATCACAAAGTCCAGTGTTGTTGATTTGTATTTGACCCATGGCTTTGATCATTTTTTTTTCTTCTAATTTATAGTGGAGCTGACCTACCCATCAATGTGTTATATACATACATGAACCGTTATGCAATCAGCCATTGATTGCTTACATGTATTGTCCGTAACTGTTTTCTCAAAATCATTTTAAGGTTAACTTTTCTGATGATTGCGGTCATCCCCTTATGTGTCTTATCTAATGCTTGGGTATTGCCCTTGTAGAAATCTGTAATGCATGGTACTTACACCATTTATAAGTGTCACATTTAAATGCAATCAGATGGTAAGTTGATGAAGGAGGAACTTGGATAGAGGAAGATTTGAATAGGCTACAATATTCATCTTCCTTGCTTACATGATATGAGCTCTTGAAAGTCATGCTTTTGGTATCAGCGCAACAAGGTAACCGCAGTGAGCGGATGGGTAGGTTGTGAACTGTGCAGTGTTATCAGTCACAAAGTAAATCAGTCTCATGAGTGAATGGCAGTGTTAATTGAAATTTTCTGTTAGTTTCCACCCATACATTTTGATTGAAACCAAATGAGCATGCAGTTTCAGCAATCTAATTCACTACTTTACATTTCCATATGTTAAAGAATTTTTCATAGCACACAACACTGTGAAAGGTATAAACCAAATGCTCTGCTTCACATTTCCAGAAGCTAAATGATTTGTTTCTTTGTATGCAGAAGTATGAAAACTATCTCATTATTTGAGTCAAATCTTTTGCAGTTGTTATGCATATATATGTTCAGTGGTAGCAAGCTTGCCCATATCATTTTTCCGTAGCTTGAAAAGCGTTTTCTTGTTTTGCAGATGGGCCAGTAAAAATGCGTTTTTCTATTTGTCACCTTGGTTATGGTAATGAACCTCCGCACGGCAGTTGTTTGTTCTTCTGATGCACAATTTGTGCCATGTAAATAATAATAATGATGAATTTCATATGCTTTGTGTCAGGGAGTTGTAAAAAGTTCTGCATATATAATCATGATTGAAAAAGGAAAAAATTTAGCAGATAATACATTTGAATTGCCCAGAACTACAGTAGCCTTCACAGTATAATGATAGTCATGTCTTCTCCATTTATATAATGTTTGATCCCCAGAATCACAGTGACGCTTCTGGAATATCAGTTTGTTTATCCCCTTGCTATTTATTTTTACTTTTCAAGAATTTGAAGGCTGGTCTTCAGCTCCTGACGTGCAGAGTGACATGATTGTATCAGAAGAAAAGGGGCATTTGCGATTCTTATAGCTCGTAATGATTTCTAATCTGGAGTATATTTGTACATACATAAAATTTCATTGCCAGTGTATATAATACAGAGTATGAATTATGATATGGAATTTTATTGTTACAGATTGGTCAAAGTGACCGTGATTGTATTGATTTGAATTCAGCCAATTTCAGTTGTTAGTGACACTATATATACAAAATTGTTCGGGGGCCATGTTTTTTTTTTTTTTCTCAAGGAGACAGAAATTTGGTACAACAACTTATTGGATCTCGATGAACCTGGTAACTATTTATTTATAAAAGAAATTAATTCGAGCTTGTTTGTGGCTGGTAGTAGTTAAGAATAGTAGTTCATATAGTGTGTATGATGGTACTGGCAGCAGTTGTTTATATGTGGGTTTGTTGAACACGTGATTGGTAATTATGGTTTATGATTAGAATATTTATAAATGTTTACTTGACTGGCCAGTCAGAGTGAGGTGGGGGGATGCAAATGGAACATATTTGATTCTAGTTGTACTAAAGGAATTGGTGCATACCAGCTGCCATATAATACATGTATTGGTATTTGATGATTTTGTTTAAAGGAGGGTTGTATTAACCCAACCTATTTTCTTATAATGGCACTGGGAATGTACACAACATAAAGCTTTTTGTGGGCAGTTTCAAATTGTATGACGGCCAAGTTTTGAAAGAGATTAAATTGTCCCAACTTTGTTTTCCGTGAGGCCATCAGTTTTCTAACACGGAGAAAGAAATAAAACTTGCCAACCTCAGTTTCTGTTCTTAGCAGCGTGTTCAGTCAGTAATGCACAACAAATAATAACTTTGTCATAATCTGGTTGTGATAAGAAGGACAGTCACCATTTCATACTCAATTCTTCCTCATACATTGTCTGGCAATCATCATTTATGTCAGTATTAAACGGACCTAACACAAACCTCTGTGGAAATTCTGTCATAGTTAAACTCTGTTAATACATTAGCATCTCCTGTATGAAAAATAACAAAGCAGGGGATGCAGTGATATTCAGGGCTCGTGAACTTTTGTGGATTCATGCGGTTTCCTGGTTTTCGCTGTTTCTGAGGCTTGCTCTGTTGTTACTGCCAGGTACACAAACTGCGTTTTGGCCTGTACTGATGAGCGACATGGCCCTAATGGAGTTTAGAGGATTTCAGAAATGTTCGCCATGAGCCCTGATTGATAATTTCAAGAGTTTTGAACTGTGACATGTACTCAGGAGTACAGTATGAGATGTAGTATACAGTAGTATATAACCAATCAGGAATGTGGTTTGAGTCGTAACAATGCCTCGGTTGAAGAAGGTGCACGATTTTGAGAATATTGTTTCACAAATGTTTCCCAGCCAGGAAAAGGGTTTGAATTAACATTATTGTTACTAGTTCAGGAATATTTTGTTCGTTGTGACATTAAGAAATTAAGAAAATGGTTTGAGTTTGCATAGAAGTAGAGAAGGAAAAGCAAAAATGATTTGGCATGATCACCATTTTTCAAGTTAAAGAATTACAATTGAAGCAGTCATATGTGGTGGCTGTCATTACAGGTATTATATACAAAAGTTACAGATTTTCCCCTGTTTTTGTTTCTGTTTCCATGTGTTAAAAGAATAGGATCTTCTGTCCACAGCTTGTTAAATATATGGCAGTGAAAGAGCAAACTTTATTGTTGTGCATGAAGAGCTTAACTTCTTCTGTATATGGAATTAATATAGAAGAAAGAATGTTGATTTATATTTCATTCTGATGACATTTTGTTGCTGTTTGAATTAGTTTGTCACTGATAAAATTTTGTTCGATTACATTTTGAGTTTGGAACTGAAACGGAGAAAAGTGCATATACTTTCGACATTGACAAGACATTTTGATCTCATGGTTTCCTTGGATTTGTATTTTATTTAAGTTTTGTTTCTTTGATTTTGATATGTACAATATGTTTGGTCTCGTTTATTTGTCAGGACGGAAGGTTTTCAGAAAGTGAGAGTTCTGTTATGGAACATAATGTTGGTTCCTATGTTCTGATTGCTTTGTATGTGTAAGATACTAAGATAGGATGGTCAGATTTTTGGGTCTTCATGGTAACATTTTGATGTTATTTAACTGATCCTACTTAGTACAATTTCCACTGGGGTCATAGGTTTGATACTGTCTTGTGAGATTTTAATGGGATTTCCCCCCCCCCCCCCCCATTTTTTTTTTTTCGTGTTCTGGGAGAACAGAGGTGAAGTGGAGAAGATTTGGTTTCAGAATTGTTCAGGGCTCAAGGTCTTGTGGAAATCCATATTTTTGGCCCTTTCCGATGCACTCACATTGAAATGAATTTATAAATATACCAAGTGTACTTACATGTGTATTCAGGTAAGCCTACACTGATGAACTGTATGGTTCAAATGGAATTCAGTGTTTTTCGGAAGTTTTTTCTTTTTGTCCTGACTGGTACAAATTTAATCCTTTCATGGAAAATTGCAAGGTATTGTTACAGTTACAATCTAGTGAAACTTTACGACAATTGCAGCGCGCCTTTCGCTACTCCTCTGTTAATGCTGATTCGGTGGCCCTCAGATTTTATACAGCGCTTAGTATAGACTGTCGTCGTGTCGCCGGCACAGAAAATAAAAAAATAATTAATAACTCGCATAACATTTGTATTAGTTTCTAGGTTGCAACACATTGGTGTTCGATCTATTTTTTTGGCAAATTAATGTACATGTAATTGAGATTGGTTCCGGTATCTATATCACACTCACAAAAACAACTTCCGGTTAGGGCTGGTTTGAATGATGAGATTGAGGATTAGACTATCAAGTATGAAACTCTGTGTGTGTTTTCAATGTGCCTAAACTAGGAAAAAGAAAGGGTCTGGAATTGGGAGATTGACGCTGCGGGGCCAAAAGTACAGGTTTGTGTTTTCAATATGCCTAGGAAAATATTATATTTCTTTTCCATTAACACACGACGTTATCACTTCCTGCGATGTGCAAACAAACTAACCCGTGCGCAAATCATAGCCATTTGACGGATGCTGGCGGGCCGCACAGGACGTCAGCGCGCAAAGGGAGGGCAGTAAAACGTATCTAAAAACAAACAAACAAACAAAAATAAAATAAAGCTAAAGGAATGGGCAAAATGAAGCAGGTCCATAATAATCACTCAGAACTGAAACTAATAAATCGATTTATCCCGGGCAGGACCGGGAACTCAGCTATTTATTTATATTTCTGGTTTTCATTCCTTTAAGCCAGATCATAAAATTATGTACACATACATAATGTCAACATGAGCATTGTGCCCCCCAGACTTTTCATTTGCTAATGAAATACATTAAATGCATTGGAATGATCATTGGTGTTGGCTCATTTGGTTGTTTGTCTATAATAAGACTTTCCATCAAAGACCCATTGCCGGTTGATCAGTAACTATTGCTCTGTAACACCATTTAACTTGTGACAAGAATTTGAAGATTTTCCAAAAATTAATAGGTTAAATTTTGATACTATCATCTGTGTCAGCGCATTTTTTCCCACTATTACATGATTAGTTAAAGAATGGATATAAAACCGATGGTGGATGATCCGCCAGCAGAGAAAAGTGAATGGAAGGCCAGAATAATGCTATAAATAATGTGTGTACTTAATCATTTGACAATCTGCAGGAAGATTCGGGTATAACATGAAAATGATATTCACCAGAAAGTGATGTCATGAGGAGCTTTTGTTCTTTTGGCTTTCGGTTTTTTGTTTTTGGGTAAGTTTTCTCTATAAATGTAATATCAGATATCAAGCTAAATGCAAGTGCGTGGAAACAAGAAAGCTGAGTATTTCATTGTTTTGTCTATGTTATCATACATGGGCTGGCTCATTTCAATGTATAATCAAGTCATTGAGAGAGTTCTGAGTGTCATGTCGTAATTGTTTTTCAAATTGAGTTAGTTAACTCGATGATCATCATGCTTCCAGGGGAGTTACTGTACTGATCAGAAATTTCAGAGTGTCATGAGGGTATCATTGGTTAAACACAGATTGAGTTCAGTTGGGTCAGAAATTTTTATGTTTCCAGCAGATTATGTGATGATGGTGTCAGTGATTTGAGGAAAATTGGATCCAGTCAATTCAGTGACTTGTATGGTTTGTGTTATTTCAGTTTTCTTCCTTGTCCATTTTGTAACCGTGATGTTCAGGACCATACTGGTTGGTTGGTTTCCATATATGATAAATTTCTCATCTCTCTCTCTTTTTTTAAAAAAAAATTTTTCTAACAGACACCATGGAAATTGCAAGCAATTAAAGAAGTGTTCAACAAAGGCTATAACATTGGTTTACATTAAACCTTGTATGCCTGTCCACTGCATGGATATAACCCATTATGTTTTATGTCTCAAGTGAATACTATTCAGAAAATAAATAAATATTATTATTGGGGGGGGGGGGGGGGAGATCAGCTGCGGTCAAGATAATCTAATTTCCCAAGATTCAGAAGAATCACTGAATTACACATAAAAGCTGAAAATGGATATTTTATGGAAAAAAGTATTAAGTTATGTCATACAATAATGGATTTGTGGGATAGGAATAGACAGAACTTTATCTTGGGACACTGGAGCCTGTTGAATATTGAGTATATATATATATATATTTTTAATAGATGGAACTTCGTCTGGAAGAGTGGGTGGTGATATTTGGACATATTGGAATGGATGTCAAACATGTTAAATTACAATCAAGCATGGTTGATTTTTTGTTTGTTTGTTTGTATCCTTGTTTGTTTGAAACTATAATGGTCTAGACCAGATATCCTCAGAATGATTGATATTAACCTCCATGTTCAAAAAGACAATCCAGTGGGTCAGCCGGGGATTCATTGAAATTTTTGTGGAGTCGAAATTCAAAAGAAAATGAAAATGCACAACACAACTTGTGTTTGATTTGGTGTGATCATTGGATTAAATGTGCATTTCACACCTTGTCCCATATGCGCATGTTATTACTGTACAACAATGTAAGTTAAAAGTAATATTAATATGTACATGTATTATGTATTTATTTACTCCTTGGTGGGGGATTGAAAATTTCATTATCATACATAAGGAGTTTAACTCAAAAAAAAAGTTTAGGAAAGGTTAGCCTAGTCTAGGCCTTTGTATGCCTGGCCTCTTCCAAGCTTGGGGAAGGTGTCCAAGGCACAACATTGGGATTTTAATTCACAAATGAAAGTTTGAGCTCCCGCTGATGCTGAAGTACAGCATGAAATATCAGAAAAACTGTGGGGTCGCAGCAGGGCTAAAGCCGAAAATTTGTGTATTTTTTGTCTTCTCTTTAGTTTGCTTTGTATTGTTTGGGTTTTATTTCTCACGCGGGGCTTCGCAACATACAACCTTTTCTTTTTGCCCAATTTTGACTTTGAAGTACAGCATGGTTTGTCCTCATTACTTTTTCTTTTTTTTCCCTAAATTGTTTTTCCATTTTTTTTTTTTATAATCAGAGAAGGTTGAATCATGTAAAGCCATAAAAAAAAAGTTTTGTATGCATTGTTTTGATTCATGTTTCACCTGTGTGTTTGTACTGAGATTTTTACACTGCTTTGCACAAGACGTTCTGTGATAGCTTATGCCATATAATCATTGACTCATATCATGAAAATATTTTTTGTTCAGCTTTCCATAATTATGTCAGATGAATAAATGATCTCTTTTTCTTTCAATTCACCACAATGGAAAAAATACACTGCACGCTCAATGGATATAATACGTCATTGCCTTGGATCTAAACTACTTGCACTGCAAGTAACCTTTTTCTGTCATTTTTTTTCCCATCAAATTCTGATTTACACTTTCTAACCTACCAAATATTGAACACAATTGTCAGATTCACAATTCTGTATAACTTTGGTGCACTTTCTTTATTTTTATTATTATTATTTTTTTTTAGTGATGTTTAATTTGAAAGAATAGGAAAGCTTTATCCTTCATTTCACAATTTCAGACTGTTAGTTGTGAAATTTTACAATCTCGGGCAACAATTTTCCTTTTTATCGATCATTATATTTCACCATGGATTTGATTTTTTGAAAGTTACATTTCAGCAACAACTTTAAAAAAAGATGTTTCTTTTAATGAACAGAATTTCTTGAGGAATATCATTTTGAAATTAGTAGGTGATAACTTGTAATTTTGTAAATCATGAAATGTTTAGATCACAGTGAAGTAAAGCACATCTGAAATTACCAAAGGAACTATTTCATTTTAATCATAATATCCTAACCGTTCCCTGAGACTGGAGTAACTCAAACATGTGAAAAATCCGATTTTCATTATATATTTAACTTTAGTCAAAGCAGCATTGAATGATCTTGCTTGTAGACACCTAAGCCAAAAAATAATCGAATTTGCAAACTTTTCAAAATTCATTGTAACTAGTCTAGACCAGTTCTGGTAAAAATCAAACTATTTTTTGCTTCTCCTTGAAAAGTAGCCAAAACTGATTCCTCCAGTTTTGTGGAACTGTGATAATATACCCACGCATATATTTTTTTGTTAAAACTTTTTATTTACAGCATTCAAGTCTCTTCTATCAACTCCAAGGAGAAAGGGGTTTATTTTATATTTGTTATCTTTCATCTAATTCAGTGTTTATATTTTTGGGTATTTTTCTGTTAAATTTTTTTCATTTCTTGCAGCTTTTCAACCTCTTCTATCAATAATAAAAAAAACATCAAGTTCCAGTGCACTCCGAGATGCTCATGTGAGGTTTTCAGTCATCACAATATTTATTGATTTCATTAGTGGTTTAGTTCTAATTATGCCACAATATGGTCAAGCATTTAATCATTATTTACTCACTTTCTTCATGTGATTGAAGGGTTTAGCTCTAACTGGTGTGTAAGCCAGAAAAAGCTAGAACTAATATATGGAGCAGAGACTGCTTTATGAGTTTTTCAACTTTGGAAACGTAGCCCTTTCAGAGTGTCCCATACCAGCAATATTAACAGTCTTGGGGTTTTTGTAATTTGCAAAGAAGACAGGATACATGTACTTAATGATTTGTACAGAACTTGACTGTTGTTTTGAAGTTCATGTGGACTTGGGCGTGGTACAGCAGTAAGAACTAAACCCCTTCATATATGTTGTTGGTTACTGTGGTGTAGCTGTGGTTGTAATTTAAATCATTCAACAGCCTGTTTGTTTAATGTTTTGTAGTTAATTACATTGTATATTTGGGCTATAGTAGGTTCAGCTTCATAACCCCAGTGAGTACAGCATTACATATATGTGATGTTCTGCGGTGAAGACGACACTGTATAAGGATTATAGTGTTTAATTTTGTAGTGAAGTGAAGTCCTGTATTTATAAGCTTGTATGAAGGGCTTTTAACCTTGTTCAGATGCCTAAAATTAAGGGTAGCGCCCTGCTTGGTTGTATTTCGATGTTTGTTTGTCCTTTTTATTTTGAGCAAAATTCTTATGCACATTATTATGTTTAAACTGCATAGATACGTAGGTGGTTAAAGATGTAATAATTAATTATATGTAGCCTGTTGAAATTCGCTTATAAATGTAAACACGCCCAGTACATTTTTAAAAGATATTTTGCATTGTTGCTGTTATTGTTCTCCTCGTGTATATATTACCATGATAACATTGAACAAATTTGACAACTGCTAAGCCAGGACTGGTTTCGATAAACAAATAAAACACATTATCAAATTAGATTTGTGTGATTTTTATGGTTTGTTGTTGGTGTGTGTTATTGTTACCACTCTGTATATATATATATACATGTGTTGTTTTGTTGCAGCTGTTGTTTTTGTAATGTGTCTTCCTGTGATAGAGCTTTATCATTCTCGTCTTTGCCATTATGAAAGACAAGTACATGTATGAATTTTTTTATACAAGTCCGATTGCTTCTGATCGCCCAGGGCCTTCATTGTGTGGCAACGACCCAAAGGACTGATTCGTGGCTTGCTTCGCAGATACAATGTACAATATGGTTTTCTTAGTTTTATGATGTTTATTTTAGAAGAGTTCCTTCACCATTTTAACAGGGTCTGCGGCAGCATAGTGACTAGCATTCTACTAGCAAGTAGCATATTCGCCTGTCAATCCGGAGGCAGGAGGTTCGATTCCCTGCCGATGAGTTTTTTTTTTTTCTTTTTCTGATATAAAAGTCCTTTTTCCTAGCTCTGCTCATTATTATGAATCAATCTGTTTTATTTTCAAGATTTTGCAAACTCGACATCATTGTTAATTTGTTCCAGATTACTTCTTTTATTTATTTCCGTTCATTGAACCCGACAATTGCTAGTTAGAAATAAATGTTTTGTTGTTTTTTTTCTTTAAGTGTGAACTGAAAATTTTACATCTCTCTCCGGTAACCTCGATCTAGCCTGTATTAAATTCTGAAATATATATTTTGGGGGTTTTCCGCTCCGCTTATTTGTTTGTTTTGTTTGTTTGGAAGTTTTCAGTTGTTCTGTCTTTCCCTCTCCCTGTCTCTCTCTCTCTCTTTCTCTTTGTGTAAGTACATGAATGTACGTATGTACATTAATATTATATATTCAGCAGCTGAATGCTTGATCCTTGTTTTAGAAAAAATAATACTTTTTTTTTTTATCTTGCATTGTCCCCATTACATCAACTCCGTCGACGTTATCAAATAAATAAATAAATAAATAAAAACAAAAAGTAGGCCCATTTCACTCAACCTCGTTAAAACTAAACTCAAAGCCTATCGTTGGGGACCGTAGTATTTTAAATAAGGAAATGTATATAAATTTAGGCCGAATTCGGCCTATACAACCCGGTGCTGTGCTATTTGGGACGAAGGTATTTTAGGCAAAGGAGTGTCAATTGCCACCGCCGAATACGGTGTCTATTGTCGATTCAAGTGTGAATTGGAATGGTCAGATGGACCTGGGGGCTTGAGGGTCTAGTCAGTTTGTATCAATGGGCGGTAGTCAGATTGACTAATCACGCGAAAAGGGGCTGGGTTAGCCATTGGCGATCGACGCACTGTCAATGGCCCGGTGGTAATTGACGCTGCCTTTAGGCAATATTCGACACAAATTCTGTGTTTTCAACAACAACAACAACAACAACAAAAAAAACACGCCAGAACAGTGCAAACTGCAAACTCGCACTATTGGCCCAAATACCCGGAACCAGGGTTTTGTGCTATTTAGGCCGTATTCGGCCCAAATATACCTAACCTTTAGATAAAACGTTATAGCTGAGCAGTGAACACAACTTGATATTCTCTCTGTTTGGCTTTGTCATTAGACAAGGACGAGGTTCCCCTAACAACAACCTGTGAGTTCAGTGTTTGCGAGGTTCCAACAGCTGACCGGTACCCAAGATAGAATCATCATTCCTGGTTCACATTTTGACCCTATGATGACACATTCTTTCATAATAATACCTAGCCAGTCAAAGAAGACCACGAGTATGCATTTCTTTGGGTTTATTTCCTGGTGTGACTTTTTTGGTCGCTAGGAAGGAACGAATGAGGGTCCTTTCCATTCGGAAAAACTGCTGCTTTGTTTCTGGCTCATATGCGTAAACCCAATTACATCACCAGTCCTGTTACAATCATTAAAGATTTAGATCTATCAGCAGCAGCATAATTCATTAATTCTTGGCGTACCTCGATGCGATTGTTTTTGTTCATCTGTTAATGAACGAGAACAAACTTTGCTGGAGCCTACTTCATTTCCAATTTCTCAGCTACTCTACGAGCTTTATGAGTAACTACAATGACTTTCTCCACATTTTGATCACTTAAAACTTTTGTGCTTGACTTTCATAGTTTGAACAATTATTAAAGTGTCACCCTAACAAAAAAATATGAAAGTAAAAATTACATATAAAATTATTTCATCTGTAAAGCAATTTTATATAGAACAAGATTCAACAAAGTCCCAACTTCAGTTCTGAAAAACTGAGCCATCTCACTGAATCTCATGTAATATGTAGTTTGTTATAAATATCCCATTGTAATATCCGGCATCTTTTGGCTTTCTGTTCTTTCTCCGTTTTATCTCTGTCTGTGTGTGAAGATTTGGTTTTTAGGCTTAATTTGCTTTCATTGTTTCAGGTCGTTAAAGACAGGGGTGGGGAGGGTCTATGAATATGTAGCCTTCAAGTTCAATAGCTCATCATCGTGTGGTGGGAAGGAGGGTTATCCATAGTTTCCTGGTAGGAGGAAGAGGGAGGAGGAATTTGAAAGTTTCTATTTTGACTTGGTTTGCTGTTTATTTTTGTCAATGGCATTCTGTCGCCTCTTTCTCGATTCTCTCTCTCTCCCCCTCTTGTCTCTTTCTTCCTCTCCTCCCTCATCTCTCTCCGCCCCCCTCTCTCTCGCCGTCTTTTCTCTGTCTTTTGATCGCTCCCTTTATCTTTCTCTCTCTCGCCGTCTTTTCTCTGTCTTTTGATCGCTCCCTTTATCTTTCTCTCTCTCGCTCCCTCTCCGTTTCACCCCTTCTTTCTTTTTCTCAGTGTCTAGTTCTCTTTTTTCTTTGTCTCTACCACGCTCTCTCCCCCGAGCTCTCATTTCTGTCTTTCGCTCTTTCTCTCCTTTCCCAATTCTTCTTCTCTCTCTCTCGCCCCCCCCCCTCTGCTGCAGTTTTCATAGTTCCCCCTAGCACTGCCTATTTGTGGTACTGGCAGAGGTCGTCCTAGTTTCTTTATTCGCATTAGGCTACACTGACAACCAGGAACCGAAAGTTAAAACAAACGAAACTGCAAGAAGTTAAATTCTTTAAGAATTAAATAAATTGGGGAACATTTTAAGTGACTTTATAAACAAAGCAAGTGTTGTCTTAGAAATGTGACATTTTAAACAAGCAGCATCTTGCACTGCAGTGCCACTTACTTATATGTCAGAATGATTTTCTACACGCACAATTTACATGGAATCTGAGTTCCCGTGTATTTTCAGGAATTTTGCAAAATTTGCTTGGATTCCACATCTATGGCATAGTCTTAAGTTTCAAATCCCAGGGAGAAAAAAAACGAGACGGACGTTTTCAGATACGTAACCATCGTCTACCTGATATCGCTCCAAATACTGACTGATCCACATGACACAAAAATCCTCTATTCAGTAAGAGAATGTTAACCTGTAAGAATACAATCATGTACACTGTATTATCTTGTAAAAGTTATCCCGTAGGACTCTTGTCTTGTTGGAGTGTTATCCTGTATGAATACATGTATTGTCTTGTGGGAATATTATCCTGCAGGAATATTATCTTGTAGGAATATTATCTTCTAGGATTTAGGAAAATATTTTCTTATTATAGGTATATCATCCTGTAGTAATATCTTATAGGAAAATTATCCTGTGGGAATATCATCATCCTGTGGGAAAATCATCCACTGTGGGAATATTATCTCGTAGGAACATTATCACGTGGGAATGTTATCCAAATAGAAGGCCTTTCATCATATGTGTACATAATTCACACACCAAATCTTTTTGACAGATTAGAAGGTAAACACATTTTTCCCCGTGGACAGAATTCAATATTTTATGATATATTTGATACTGTGCATAATTATATCAGACGTATGGCCTACCCTTCCAAAGACCATTATTGACCAGTTCCTCTGTGATTTAATTTTCGATGTTTCCTTTTCCTTTTGTGACCAGTGGCGTCATCACATCAACGCCCCCTTTCCTGCAAATCAAGTCGTCGGAGGACTCGAATTTTGACCTAAATGTGAGTAATGATGTGGATATCACAGGGAATCAGCGAGACCACACAGTCAATTATACATTACGCCGTTATGACAGACATCGTGATCAACGGAAAGTCAGGTTTAATTTGCTTCTTTTGTAGGGACAAGGACAAACCTCAGTTTGGGGGTTCCCAACCTGGGGGAAGTTTAAGCTCCTATGGTAAATTTGCTGATCTGGATTTGTGCATATTTTTCTTTTAAATTATAATTTTTAAAAGATCTGAAAAGTTGGTTCATGAATAAGTGAAATAACATGTGATTTTATTGTTATTTGAACTGAAAATAACGTTAAAACATTTTTTTTTTTTAAAATTTCCCCCTTTTTTGGTTGCTTTTTTAAAGTTAGAGGTGTTAACTCAAATTACTAAACAAAATAGCATGGGGGTAAAATTACTTTCGAAATGTTGCCAGGGGGTTAACGAGACGAAAAAGGTTGGGAGCCTCTGACTTGGCTATTGTTTCTCCCTTACAGATCAGATAAAGCTGGACTCGGTGAAGATAATTCCATCCCCTACCCTACTGGGGGCATTTGCAGGTTCAGAAAGTTATTTGATACTTAATGTTTCTTATTGTTTTATTTTCATTTAGCTTCCCCAGCGACAGTTGTAAAGCCTACCTTGTGCTTTGAAAATGTTTCTGTCACTGTAGTAACATCTGATGTTTTGGTCTATAATTCGTCGCCATCTCACGCCCTATCGTATCTACTCTATGATCGTTGTCGTTTTGAGTTGGATATCCTGACGTTAGATCCGCAACGCATCCTGTCCTTGCTGAGAGAGGCGAAGATCTACATCTTGATTTAATAACTTTTATACTCGTTTACAAAACTTTTTTCCAATGTGTTGAAATTATATGAATGTATTTAATTCTATGTTAAATTTAACAGTTCTGAATACGATATGGGTACTTATCTTTGTCGAGATAACAACAAATAACAACTGATAACAACAAATAACAACTGATAACACAAAAATAATTTGATTCCAGCCTCAAAAATCAATACTCATGTGGTCAACCAGGCCTCAACTTTACGAGCACAACTCTAAGCAACTACCGGAAGTAGAATATTCTTTAGCGATGACCGGAGTTGCGTCCCTTTTTTGTGTACCTTCAAATCGAAAGTAAAATTGGTTGACCTCATGAATATTGATTTTTGATGCTGGAATCAATGTATTTTTGTGTTATCAATTGTTATTTGTTGTTATCAGTTGTTATTTGTTATTATCAGTTGTTATTTGTTGTTATCTCGACTAAGTACTCATTTATCTTTGTCGAGATAACAACAAATAACAACTGATAACAACAAATAACAACTGATTACAACAAATAACAGTTGATAACAACTGATAACAACAAAATAACGACAAATATCAACACAGACGTGCTCACACAAGGTGATCAATCCAATACAACTTTTTGATAATGATATTTTCATTGTCACACAAAACTGTATGACAGGACAACAAATGGTGATGACATGATTACACACAACGGGACGTACTGGTACTGAAACTACAGGATTTGTCAGATGTAGGCTGTACAATCATACATGGAATTTATATTTTTAATCAATTAATCAATTTAATGACGATATACGATAGACGAATGAATAGATGGACATGCTGAAGCAATCCATGACAAGATGTCTGCGTCCAGAGATGTGTGGTATTCAGGCAAAATCATTGTCTGTTGAGTGATGCTCCGTCTTTGCTTTTTTTGTCACACTTGATGTTCTTTCGCAAACATTTCTCTTTTTTTGGCCGGGCTTTCTACCCTTGTGTTTTGGCTCAATAGCCACCTTTTTCAAATTAGTGCTTCTGACGAGCATTTCTTTTGATGTGCCTGAAAATTTCTTTAAATGGCGTGTTCTTTGTTTTTCAGAGTACGAATACCACACATCTCTGGGCACAGCAAATCTCTGGTATTCGTCCACCAGTACAAACTCGCCAACTCCACAAACTGCGCGTTGCAATTCCCTGTACTGCATTGTAATGACACTGTGAAGCTTTTGGACGAGTTCAACCAGTTTCACAGAGTGCCAGGACAAAGCTTGTTTGAGACAGTGATTCAAGCTTTCACAATTATTATTTGTCCACAAAGGACTGGCTACTTGCAGTCCTGTCCTCCCAAGCGCTGTAGCATTCTCTACCAGAAGTGGAGTCATTCGGTCAAGCAGTTTTTTGACGGACTCATTTTGGACACTGTCCACCAAGTGTTGCATCCTGTCAACTAAATCTTGTTGGTCAGAAGCTCTTTTAATGATGCCATTTTCTCCAAACACCTTGCCTACTATGAGCTGTCTTTCTTTTTTTTGTCTGTCCGACTTTGTCTGCAAGTGCATGCGTAAAGTTCTTCTTTAGATGTCTTGTACATACCAGTCTTGGCGTGTGAGGAAATGCCAAGGCCATTGCTTGCCTTAAGGCCTTCTCCTCATCACTGCCAAGAACTGGGAGCTGAGCACAATTCAGCAATCTACCAGAAAGATGGTGCAAAAACATGAAAAATGTATCCCTGTCGCTGTTGCCATGCAATAGTAACGGCCCGCAGAAGATCGGATGCGCATCAGTGTCCCGCCTTTTGACTGCTAGGCATTTGTACACAGTCACTGTTACATGGACATCTGAGAGGTTGAACGTCTTATCGATACCTAGCACAGTGGACTGTGCTGCGTGAGGAGGGCAACAAAATCTCTTTAAGTCCTTTATCTGGTTTTCTATATAAAGGATAATGCTTGGTACTTTCTGACTCTGACGGACAATTAACTGCAAAAAAGGAAGTGTGTGTTGTAGTTCCTCAAGTGCTGCTACTTGGTCCGCAAAGTTGGCCTTGGGAAGGGCCTGGCCATCAGTTTTGTTTCTGGATTTGATGTTATAAATCTGCCTTCTATGGCAAGGCCCTTCAAGTATAGAATCTTTTGTGTTGGTGTAAATATCACCGGGTTTTTTTGCTTTGACCTCGTCTTTTATTTTTTCAATTACTGCTGGCTTTGTCCTTATATAGGTGTGGGGAGCCAGCACTGGGCAACAACCCTTAAACTCATAAACTGCCACAGGAGCAACATCCTGACCAACCAGATACGACACTCTTTTTTCATATTCTGCTCTGGTGCCATGTTTTGCATAATAACGATTGAGTTGAATGACATCTACAGCCTCTGGTTGGGGATTCAAAGGAACTTGAATAAACCTTTTATCTTGTCTTTGTTGCTTGCAATATTTCCCTTGCCGGTATGTTATAGTCTTGAGTTTTCCTTTCTCTCTTATATAGAATGTTCTGCTAGTGCTCCCCCCTACCCACGCACCTCTGTCATCCCAGAATTGGGACTGTTTTCCCTGCTTCCTTCTATCGATATTCTTCTCATTATTTACAACAAAGTAAACATTATCTTTTTGGCCTCTTGGAACTTCAGGGATACAATCTGAATTTGAACTAAATGAGGCAGTTTTAAGGATATTGATGACATTTTCTGCTTCTAGGAATCTGCCATGAGGTAGGAGGTTTGCATGAACACCAATAGTACCACCATCATCATCGCCACCACCAATATCGACCCATCACCACCACCATCATCATCATCATCATCATCATCATCATCAGTAAGGACAGCAGCAGACGAAATGTTGTCATCACCACCAGCATCACCATCACCACTGCCATCATCATCTGTGGATGGAGAAGTAACAGACGAAACATTACCACTTTCTTCATCATTATCGTGCTTAGCAGCCATAGCAGTAAAAACAACTAGATCATCCTCATCTTCAATGGCCGTCAAATCAATAACATCAGACTGTCTCTTATCATACATTAACACAAAATGATTTGGTCTGAAGTCAGTTACACTCTTTGGAAAAAAAGAGGTTGTCCACATGAGTGTGATTTTTGGTAACTTGCGTTCCGATACATCACGTCCGCGTACAGTGCGGGACAATGGTTCTGTCAAAAAATAGGCACCTTGTGTTGGGGGACAGTAGGAAGTTATTGCCTCATTAAGAGCAGCACTAATGGCACTTATGGCCATCATGCCACAGTAGCTGCTGTCCTTTGATACATCTTCCAGGATCTTGTCATATTTATCAAAAATCAGCCTTGGCTCATGAAAGTGATCAACAAACGCTCCATGTTCATAGTTATAGTGGTTTTCATTCGCAATCATCTCAATGGTTGTGAGCAATCGTATCAACAAGTAATACTTTTCCGTCCCAAAGAGACCCATTGACACGGCCCGAAACAGACAGTTTCCATCACCAGTGACGTTGACAGGGGTGTGTGTCTCAAGAATTATTGGGTGGTACCTCTTGAGTATCTGAGTTGCGGTTTTGTCCACACCTGCTGCTGTTGCTGTTGCTGCACCTTCCTGAGCTTCTGGTAGGCAGATGTCATATGTTCGTAGCAGCAGCAACTCAGCCTGAGCCTGCCTTGACGAGAAGGATGCATTACCAAGTCTGCAAAAAACGTTGAAAACATTTAACTCCCACTGACATTCAAACTTAAGTTCAAGGATATAAACATCTGTGTCCATCGGTCTGTCATTTGATTTATTATGATGAAGGCAATGATTAGAAACAGTATTGAAAGAAAGAATAAATTAATGTTATCAGTTGTTATCACAAAATGTAAATCAGTGGCTGGGTGTCCGCCTACAGCATCCCAGAATTTTATTCAACCTCGCAATGACCAGACCCTGACCTATCTGCATGTCAAATTTGGTGTAGATCAGACTAAAACTGTGGATTTGTATCAACATTAAACAGACAGACAGACAGGCACATTTTTGAAATTATGTAGAGATTGCGCTGTTGTGTTACAATGAATGTGAAACTAAGGCCGTGAACATGGCAAAAGCGTATTTTCGCCACGGCGCCGTGCCGTCGAAAGCATGAATTGTATTATTTGTCACTCGATACACAGGTAGAAACACTTGATACACACGTAGAACACATTCCAAAACATACAAAATCATACGTAGGCCACGCTTTTATCGTAGGAATGAAGTTGTAATTCCTTCCGAAGCGTACTCACGCATATTGTACCGTCTCTCATGGTCTCTCCAAGTGTCAATGATAGTCAACACACCTCGTGATCTGATGTCACTGGCCATAACTGGACCTATCATTTCATGGCCATTATCTTCAAGGGGATTGACCGCACTCAAAATCTGATGGCATTTTTGAATTCAGGGACCAAAAATTAAGACAAGAACCGAGCAGAATTCGATATATTCTTCAATAATTAAAGATATTTTACAATTTATTCTTTAGACTGCGCCGCGCAGCGCCTTTACGAAAATACGCTTGTGCTGTGTTCGCGGCGTAAGAATTTCAAAATGAACATACCGCTGAAGTGCTCTTGAACATGAGTAGACATCACCGTCAAAACAGCATGCCCGACAGGTGAACGGCAGGTCAGGGTTGCTCCATTTTGTCAGCAGCTCATAATCCATGGGAACACGGCGCCTATCAAAAGAATTTTACCTTAATATGTCGTACACATCACGCATCGGCATCAGCATGAACATCATCATAACAAACATTTTATTATTATTATCATCAGCATCAGTATATTTTTTTTTGTGAGTGTGGATTGCACCCCCCCCCCCCCACCCTTTCATAATCACTCACCATCACCACCACTGCCCCCACCATTGTGGTCACAGATAAGTGTTATTTGTTAGCTTGCATTATTTCTTTCTGTTTATATCATGTACTGATTATGAGCTACATTTTCCTGATTATAATAATAATGTTTATATCTGATTGAAATTGGCGGAATTAACACCACCTGCCATCAACATCATCATCATCATCAAGATAATAACATATCAAAATCTTTTTCTTACCTGTGTATCCATCCATTGCACACAGAGCATTCAATGCTGCTCTGAGTTGCAGGACAATCTTCTGCACAAAATGTGCAGGGAAACTTAATGGCCTTCCTCTGCATCTTGTCAAAGATAAAGAAATCAGCCGGACCGCTGGGAGAATTACGCGCGGGGAAACTTAATGGCTTTCCGTTTCCGTTTTTTCCAAGAAATTGTTACTTTCGATTTGAAGGTACACAAAAAAGGGACGCAACTCCGGTCATCGCTAAAGAATACATTCTACTTCCGGTAGTTGCTTGGAGTTGTGCACGTAAAGTAGGGGCCTGGTTGACCACATGAGTATTGATTTTTGAGGCTGGAATCAAAGTATTTTTGTGTTATCAGTTGTTATTTGTTGTTATCAGTTGTTATTTGTTGTTATCAGTTGTTATTTGTTGTTATCAGTTGTTATTTGTTGTTATCTCGACAAAGATAAGTACCGTACGATATTATAAAAAAAAGAAAGTGTAACCAAATAGACCGTGAAGGGCGCAAAGTGGTCATTATCGTGCCGACGCGCCGCAAAATCTAAATTCAAACTTGAGTTGGATATCTTGATTTATTGCTCAAGATGAGGTGTATGTTCTTACAAAGTGACGTGTCGATATCTTTAACAATTTTCAAGTTATAAGATGAACCGTTTTTACAATATCCACAAACAACAAAAGTAACTCAAACTTTGAAACATTTTCCTGCAAAATGAGAAATTTGTTGATAATTCTCATCTCAAATCGTGACCCCAGACTGTTCTAAGCTAAGTTTATAAGTGTCAGATAATAGGGCCTTGTTTTTCTCGGGTCACAAAATCTGTAAATCTGTGCCTATATTAAACACCTTTACATTTTTCCATGTCATTGTCGGGAAGGAAAATGTTGTCACTGATCTTCGAACGATCATTGTGGACCGATGAACCGCATTCCACCAAGCAAGACACAATGGACTGCCACACGTTACTGAACAAGACAATACAAGACCAGAGAGTACTGTCTGTGCTCCTTTGCTGCAATTATTTTCACTTGCATTAAAAATGTTGCGCTTTTATTATATTTAGAGGCCACCCATAAAGTATGTACACTTGATCTTGGCATCTTTACCTCTGCCCGCCCATGTACGGTTTTAGTATGTTGAATGTCGATGATTAGACCTCGATGTTTGAAAATGTTCTATGGCATTTAGCATGAACTATTTCTTACATTAAAGACACGATACTTAAACTATTTAATAATTTACTTTGCTGTAAAAGAAAAGTAAAAATAAAACCGAAATGCCTATCCCCCCTAGACACCTTTGTACGCCTGAGGCAACCTCATCTCCCCCCCCCCCGAAAAAAAAAACCCTTTTTCCTCCGTGCTTACCACTTCGTGGATGTCCTGTACCACTACCAATACTGACCGTTCACATTGCTGCATTTTCACCTGAATTAAAATTTGTTTCATCCTGATGGAAAGTGTAGGCCCAAAAAGAGGCTATCCAGTGAACATGTTTTCAGACATGCCATGTAAAGTGTTGGTTGTTTATTTTTTCTCGTACTTGTTTCCGTCTTTGTGGTTTCTGAATTTTTTTCTTCTTTTTATATTTGGGGTATGTGAGTCGACAAACATGAAATGCATGTGTACATGTGCATATTCCTAATCCTATCGATGCTGGTATCGGCATTGTTTCATTGAGTACCATTATAATTTGCGCCGGCGTGGTGTTTCGATACCGTTTCGGTGTCGTCTCGATGTCTTGGTATCGTTTCGGTTTAGTCTTGGTGTCGCTTCGGTATCGTTTCAGTTTAATTTTGATGTTGCCTATATGGGTTTTCAGTTATGCTAGTTACCATCACACAGACTTGAAGGGCTATACAAAGACTAGACGCACACCACATAACTAGCCGAGACACTGGCACACATAATGGTGTAATGTTTAATTGTAGTCGTTTTTATTGTGATTAAAATAAAACAGAGAAAAAAAAAAACACAATACAAAACAAAAAACTCGCGCTGAATGCTTGCCCAAATGCAGACTTTGAAGATAACTCAAAACAAAAAAGAAAAAGATTGCACCAGCCTCTCACAGCTGATAAAACAATCGGCGAATCAATAGAAACGGCTAGCCTTTGTGCACACTGTTACGAGTTCACCAAAAGGGTGTGCCCTCGAGTGTTACGAAAGTGTTACGTGGGGGATATACTAGACTCGTGTTATATGGGAATGGTTAATTATAGAATTTACGTGTTCGACTGCATTTAATAAAATATCGAGAGGTTTTAGAAATTACTCTGCCATACCATGCCACATACACTAATAACAATTTCGAGTAAGTTATATCAAGGACCTTGTAGGGCCACAAATTTATTACCTAAATACCTAACAATTTCGTCTATCGTTTACATATTAAAAGACAACATCAGCAGCATCAAATGAAAATACTAAAATACATAACTATAAATCTCCTCTAGATTCTTAAAAGATTTGAAACTCTATATCATTCTGATTCATTCACAGTTTACTTAGTAATTATTTATCTTCAGAAATATAGACTGCCTACTATCTCACAAATGATATACTTAGGTCTCAGACGACAATATTAACTCATTTAACTGCTTATAAAGGATCAAACCGTCAAGACACACTGACGTAGTTAAGATAGATCTAGATCTGTTCTAGGATGGGCTGGCAATCCCCAGCCTCATCCAGACACATCAATTACAATTTACAAATGTGTATATCAGTCACTCATTCTAGATCTTAATTGCAAGTAAAACTTTATGGTCTTGCATTCCTTTGGTCGCACTTCTACTGGAAAATTAGGGTCAGATTCACATCATCTCGAATCATGGTGACGACACTTACGATTGGTTCCCTGAAACGATTTCAGGGAACTGGAGAAAATAGCTGTGGAATATTTCATTGTCTATCCAGGACATAGACATGACGTTAACAGTCTGTTGGTTCTCTCTGGCTGAACCTTTAGCCGACCACCCTCGTAGCTGGAAATTCTACATGGAAGTGAGGTAGCATAAACATGTCTCCGCTTATCTTCTGCTGCAAATCCACGTGACTGCTCAAATTTGATTGGTGCATCCACTTCGAGCTCCGCTCGCAGCGCCAATAGATTCTATTAATAGTAACAGACAAAGTAACTCAACTATGTCAAAACCGTTCGCAAAGTCTCTACACCCTAAACGTTTTATGTACGAATTTATTCACTCCTTATTCGCCCCGTCTTTCCCTGTTAAAGTACACCCAAACCACGGGGTCGAAAACTGCATCGTCACTGTTAATTTATCCATTCGTTCTATCTTGCCCCACTTTCTTTCCATCTCCAAGAAAAGCGTTACAAAAACAAACCGTCCACGGGAACAGTTCAAGGACGTTTGGACTGGCCAAAATCAATGACATGAAATAAACAAAACCGTGACCCAGCACGGCAATTCAAATCCTAACTCTGACACACACACATTTTTGCACTGATCTCAAAACGAGAGTGTACACACACTCGGGCTCACATACGCAGAAAAGCAGGCGCACTTGTGCACACAACAGACAAGATGTGCACAGACAAACAGCCTACTAGTACCACATACTAATATTTTCTCGCGCGCACACAATGACACACACCTCGCGTTCGAACCAGACATCCCTTTCGTTCACGTTCGTACCACCAAAGATACTAGGAACGATAAGAGGAGACACGTTCTTCTTCGCACCTTTACAAAAATCATGCCCACAGTTAGCGGGCTGATCGGGGGCGGGGCCCATGGCGCATGCATAAAAAGAATGCTTGACAGAATGATAAATTAATGACCCGGATTTGTTGCAGTGCGGATCTCTGATGGCGTGAACGTACTGTAACTCTCGTAAATTTGTTGAAAGCACTTAAATTATTATAGGCGAGCTATTAAAGATTGACGCCATCCCTTCATGAATTGTACAACTCTTTGTGAACGCCGGGTTACTCGTGCAGGAGCACCTTTTCACACAAATGAACTTAAGCCCGTTTCAGACACATCGACCTTTCACCGGGACCAATTTCAGTAGGTGCTCCAAACTGATTTTTCAAAATGGAGATTCCTAAAAGATTCTGCAACAGCTGAGGTTGTTCTAGCAAGTTATAGTAGGGGGAAGTTAGCTGGTCAAACTACAACCCTTTAGAAAACGAAACTATTACAGCTGTAGAAAAAGTAAACACGAGATCCGACGATCGATTAAATAATACTAAAATTTAATAACTGTATACTGAACAATAAAATACTAGGAAGGCACCAGCGAACAACTAATTAATATCCTACGCCACACGAGGAAAAAAAACTCACTTACTCACCGACCAACCACTTACATGTGTGAGAGGATGAACGATTTTCTATTTTTAATATGTGCTTTCATGGTAACGCTAGTGCGTGAGTAAGGGACGGCCACTCATAGTAGTTTATGGACACTTGGCCGAGTACCATTAATTGGATTATTTCCCTTGTAATAGTAGCGCGGGACCCGTTATTCACATCACGGTGAAAAGCGCGCATTTTGATTGGTCAGTTGGAAATGTTGACCACCGGGCTTCCAACTCTTATATCATGGCTTTAAGTTTCCTACAACTCGCTCCTTCGTTGTTATCCACCGACAGAAAGACGGGAACCCGAATTCATTGTTGAGAGTAGGCAATACCCTATCGGTACAATATAGGTATTTATGATAACGTTTGTTATCAATGGAGATACGTCGTATTAATGGACGAAAGTATCCCGCACAAATTTGTCCAATGTTGTTAGTCCTGAAGCTTTGAAAATTTATATTAAAACTATTACCGGGTTTCTGGTATAAGTAGTCAGTTAGAATTGTAGCAGCAAGTTTCTACTTTATAATGATACCAATTTTGTTGTACTTTGATGCACATATCCTATTGAAATAATTAATAAGAGGGTCTCGGATTTAAAGTAAACTATGAGTTAGACGCATGTTATCCCCGATAAATCCAACCTGGGTCAAATTTATTCAGTTATAGCTGGAGGGGACCATAGAGTAATTTCTGCAGTTTACTGGGATACCTAACTGACTTTTGTGTGCACCCTTTTAACCGTACTGTAAATTCGATTGTGTTAGGACCCTAACCGGTTATGTTGTTCGGCTGGACTCAATGTCCGAGCCTTTCACTTGTCCAAAACTGGACTACGTAATAGCTCTCTCGGACGTCCGCGCTGGCTCATAAATAAGATGCGAGTTCGAGTGGTCAGCAGACTCCATCAAAGACGCCGCAACGATAGGAAGCACAAGTGGGCCTTGCAGTACAATAGACCGGCGGCGGCCTGCCGTGGCGCGACTCGCCCAAAACATGGCCTAGTCCAGTTGCGCCAGTAGCAGAAAGACTTTGGCTTATGGCTGGTTGGGCTTCTTTTTCTGGGTTTCTTTTTCTTTTTCTTGGTAGGGTTTTTCCTATGCCTTTTTGGTAGTGATACCTTTGTTAGGCTTTTGAATAAATAAGATTGCCAGCAGAACCCTGTGTTTGTTAATCCTGTGTATCCTTAAGGGAGTTACTATTGAACCCACGCAGTAACCACATTAGCCACTCGTAGTTCATCCAACATTTTCTGGTGTCAAGAAGTGGGATACACAGAAGGGTTAGTTTGTAGTGTAGAGAACCCAGCCATGGAAATTTTTAGTTTGAGGCCCAGCCAGCCAGCCAACCCCTGCCCCAACCCATAGGAACCAGGGAGCCACGAAGACCAACGCCCTCCAACATCAACTCAAGATTCAGGACCTGTATCCCAGTCCTGTGTACACCACCCATCCCACTGCAGTCAACAGGGACCCGTTGCGGGTATTTCATCCCGCAATCTACACGTATCCGCAACATCCGCCCCCACAGCCTGCGTCGACCAGTGTCTGGTACTCCCAGCCCACCACCCTTGCCAGCCACCTGCAGCCCAACCAGACCCTCAACATGGGTTGAGAACTTTACAGCCCCCACCTCCTGTGCAGCGGTCCAGCTGCCCCCACCGACAAACCCAGAGATTAGACCTATGACTCTTATTAGTGATTGACATTAGACATTGACGGTGAGTGCAGAAAGAGCAGGGGAGCGTACCCATCAAGATCCCCCTAGTTTCCATTAGGCCAGAAGACAGACCGACGATCAAGTGAGCCCCGCCTCCAGATTTTAAATTAGAGAGTATGCCCATGTTGGCTTTCTCCACAGTTTAGTTACAATTACTTTTAATGCCTATGTTGACCTTACCTTTTTCATTGCACTAGTGCCCTTATAGCATATTGTATTTTTTTTGTACTGTTCGATCCTACGTTAACCCTGATAGTGGTCTGGGACCACCGTTTCAGATCTGGGACCTGTTGTTTGTCCATATGATGTAACTTGCTACAGCCAGAGCTGAGACTGTTGTGTACATCTTCAGGATGCCAGTAGTAACTTAGCCGGTTCACGCCACCTGTTAGTAGTTATAAAGAGGATGGACCATTGTTGTACTTCGGTTCACTGCGTGTAATTTGCAATTGTTCTACTCTAAGTGATGGTATCATAGGCCCTTAGAGTTTGATTATACCTTCAGTGGTCTTTTGTAAACCTTTGAATTGATGTATGTGTCACGTAAGGGACTACGTGACTTAGCAGGGGAGAATGTGAGAGGATGAACGATTTTCTATTTTTAATATGTGCTTTCATGGTAACGCTAGTGCGTGAGTAAGGGACGGCCACTCATAGTAGTTTATGGACACTTGGCCGAGTACCATTAATTGGATTATTTCCCTTGTAATAGTAGCGCGGGACCCGTTATTCACATCACGGTGAAAAGCGCGCATTTTGATTGGTCAGTTGGAAATGTTGACCACCGGGCTTCCAACTCTTATATCATGGCTTTAAGTTTCCTACAACTCGCTCCTTCGTTGTTATCCACCGACAGAAAGACGGGAACCCGAATTCATTGTTGAGAGTAGGCAATACCCTATCGGTACAATATAGGTATTTATGATAACGTTTGTTATCAATGGAGATACGTCGTATTAATGGACGAAAGTATCCCGCACAAATTTGTCCAATGTTGTTAGTCCTGAAGCTTTGAAAATTTATATTAAAACTATTACCGGGTTTCTGGTATAAGTAGTCAGTTAGAATTGTAGCAGCAAGTTTCTACTTTATAATGATACCAATTTTGTTGTACTTTGATGCACATATCCTATTGAAATAATTAATAAGAGGGTCTCGGATTTAAAGTAAACTATGAGTTAGACGCATGTTATCCCCGATAATTTCAACCTGGGTCAAATTTATTCAATTATTGCTGGAGGGGACGTTAGAGTAATTTCTGCAGTTTACTGGGATACCTAATTGACTTTTGTGCGCACCCTTTTAACCGCTCTGTGGATTCGATTGTGTTAGGACCCTAACCAGTTTTATTGTCGGGCTGGACTCCATGTCCGAGCCTTTCACTTGTCCAAACACTGGACTACGTACTAGCTCTCTCGGACGTCCGCGCTGGCTCATAAAGACGATGCCAGTTCGAGTGGTCAGTAGACTCCATCAAAGACGCCGCAACAATAGGAAGCACAAGTGGACCTTGCAGTACAATAGACCGGCGGCGGCCTGCCGTGGCGCGCCTCGCCCAAAACATGGCCTAGTCCGGTTGCGCCAGTAGCAGAGAAACTTTGGGTAAGTTGGAGACTATTATATTAGAAGTGACTTTAATTTGCGCACCCCCCCCCCCCCCGTTTCTTGGATGCCGCGTAGAGAATGCTGATCTACAGAGACTATTATGAGTCCGGCTCAACGGTAATTGCCATTGTCATTAGACGTGTAAGATGCGCGGTGCAGTGCAGTGTCTTGATATTGTGACTTTATTGTCAAAGTTAACGTTTGCGGTGCTAGATGATAATGATGGCTCGCTAACCAAGCTATCACGATTTGCTTGTGTGCATATAGTGCATGTGTAGCATTGCCTTGTTGTGGTAGGCAGTGAGGATTTCCTGACATGTTAATGTGGATGGCTTATTTATGTTACAGCGAGCGGCACTATACACTTGATTGTATTGCGGGTATTTGTGTACCTTGCCAGTACCACTATGCTATAGAGAGCAGTGTGATTGTGATTGCGTGTTTAGTGTTTAAGATGTGTAATTAATTACATGTATTGGAGATGTATAATATTAGTTGGGCCTCACATGGGTGAGCCCCAGGATTGCTCTATGTGCGGCGGTGGATGAACAATGTTTCAGTGAGTTTGCACATGTTGCAATGAGTCCCGCCTATAGATCTACCTATTATAGATTATAGATATTACAGACGTGCTGTGTTTCATTGAATTCGTAGGTTGTGTGAAGGACATAGTTTCGAATGTACACACTACTTTATGTATCTAGTGGTGTGTCATACGCATGTTAGCCTGGCAGCATAGCTCCGCGGCTAAGGTCAAAGGGCATGACCCTTCAGTATCGATTGGGAAGGGAAGTAACCAATACAATAGCCCTGGGGCGGGTTAGTACTAATAATGGGAGTGGGCCTATGAGGATGGCCTGCATTGGGATGCAGCGTCTGTGTTATGGACGGTCAGTGGGCCATGTTGGCCACTGCGTTATTAAATTAATGGCCACTCTGGATGTGCTGTACACCGGCTCAGTGGAGCGAAACTATTGTGTTCTTGCCCCTTCATTTGTTATGTCCTTCATACTTTGATTAGTACATTAATTAGTTTATGTTGCCAGTGTACTAGGAAACTCCTTGTGTGTATGATATAGCCACTTGTAGTTGTTATTCATTAACCTTAGCGCTATTTTATTCCATGCATACATATCCAGTTGGTTATTGCTTAAATTCTATATTATGTTGTTGTTGTTTGATTTAATACTTAATACTATTACTATGTATGTCCACCATTGATTGCCTGATTAATGTTGTCATTATATCCTAATCATATTTTCGTCTTTTTCTCTTGTTCCAGCTTATAGCTGGTTGGGCTTCTTTTTCTGGGTTTCTTTTTCCTTTTCTTGGTAGGGTTTCTCCTATGCCTTTTTTGTTTGGTAGTGATACCTTTGTTAGGCTTTTTGAATAAATAAGATTGCCAGCAGAACCCTGTGTTTGTTAATCCTGTGTATCCTTAAGGGAGTTACTATTGAACCCACGCAGTAACCACATTAGCCACTCGTAGTTCATCCAACATTTTCTAAAATGTAACACTGGTTACGGGACGACCGAGCGGGTCTCTCTCTATCTATAGCTATCTAATCTGACACCAAATAATGTAACACAGGACGAGACGAGCGGGGCTCTCTACACAGTCACGGGTAAACCGAGCGGGTCTCTCTCTATCTATAGCTATCTAATCTGACACCAAATAATGTAACACAGGACGAGACGAGCGGGGCTCTCTACACAGTCAAACATACAAACAAAACTATCAGGCTTTGAGAGGACAACAATTTTATTAAAAGGAAAAGAAAATAACAAATCAAATAATAAACACAATACAATAAACACATGACAATACAATAAACCACAATAAACCCAAGACAATAAACCAGGACAATAGACAATACAATAAACAGTACATCAAACCCAACCGATAGGCGCGGTGAAGAAGAACCAAAAATAAGCAGGAATTAACAGCACGCCTCATCAGTTAATCATTACATCATGCTAAAAACAAGAGAATGCATCAAAAGAAAACATAAAAGTTAATAATAACCATATTCACATTGTAAACTAATATATGGGGACGGTCTAGTATGTCTATCAAACAGTAACGTATAATTTACTTTGTGAGCACTCCAGGGAGCCAACTCGAGTATAAGATGCAAGCCTACCAAGTAACATGTTTACTTCCCTTGGCTTAACTACAGGCTGACATAGGGCTATCCCACACGTTATAATTCTTATATTATAACAACGGCCATTATTCTAGATCAGGAAGAAAACTTAATTTGATTCCAGACAAGATAACATTAAGCCTTACATGTGTATACGCGCACCCTGTACGCCGCGCACCCTGTACGCATCAAATCTATCCTAGTTGCGGAATGAGCTGGAGTTAAACTAACTACAATAAAATACAGTCTGCTGAGTCTACACACTCATACCACAGAACTGTCCGTGCTAGGTGGCTCAATAAAAGAAAATCCCATCTACTTACTTAGCCCAACCACGCACAACGTAGTATCCCTTAATTAACAATTACCATCATAATTAGCAGAGGATAGCAATAGCCAACTGGATCTACTCATTAAGTCAAAATTAATTGACTTAGGCCCCATTAGCCAACCCAGCCCAATTCCGCACATGCTAGACTTTTAATATTACACAAAAACCCTAGTCCATACTGCCACAGGCCTATCTCAACTCAGAGCCAAACTTATCCCTTTCCTATCCTCTGGATATAATACCAAACTCCTTACTCATAAAGCCATAGGAGCATCTCTAGGTGGACCAACCCACATGATAAGTCAACACCTAAGTCTCAACCAACAATAGCAAGCTATAGTCTCCCACTACAAGTGATATGATAATCATGGCATAAAGCCAAACCCAACTACGTGGTACAACTACAAGACTGAACAGTCAAGTCAACCCACTTGTATTACCTCCAACAATACTGATATACCTAAAACATTCCCACATATTCAGTGAACTAATTATATAATGCAACAAGATAATATCATAATAATGATGACATATATATCCTAGGTCTACTGGGCAAGCAACACCCATAACCCCTATGATTGAGTTTAAAGTCAATGCATCTGATCTCTCCATTACAACAGAGCCCAATTACATCTGTCAGTGTGTCAAAAGAACAGACAATGAGCACCTACAAAGGATGCCATAAAAATATGACACCTGATGCATAGACAATGCATCTATACACCTAGCATAGGCCTTTCCCTTCATGATTCATCTTATCAACAACCAAAGTTCAAGGTTCGACCCTCAAAAGTTTCTAAGTCCGACCTAACCAGTACAAATTGAAGAAAATCAACTTAACACCTATGTAGCGAACATACTAATTCAATAATAAACATATAATAAATTAAGAAATTAAAGTAAATAATCATCATCCTTTAGTATAATGCCGATATCTGAGATCCCAAATGCTGTTTAAGTGTGGCAGCCACTGTAAACAGTCAGCCAGGATTGTTATTGTTGTTTGGGTCAAGCTTCCGTTTCCGGAAGCTATTAGCTAACCAATCCCGGTCTTGATTTGACCCGCTTGACCAAAAGTCATGTGATCATGCCTGCTAGCGTCTGCTGTGACCTACTCACGGCTCACGCGCGTGCTCTGCAAATCCAACACCTCTCTCTTCATCTTAACTGGTCTACTCATTATCATAAAGTCCATAATGAATACGGCATCAATAAAGGTAACGAAAAGGCACACAAGACAAATCTACACATACACCATAGTCACACTGCTGATTTAAAGGAACCTAGAAATAATCATCCAACAATAACCTTGCAACCCACGGAAGAACAAGTTAAAGTAAAGAAATAACTTGGTTATAATTCTTGCCCGTTACTCTCTCTCTCTCTCTCTGTGACGTCTGTCCCTAAGAAGGACACGTTGAGCCTGAATGGCACCAACTGCAGATTAAGAATAACGATCTAGATCTGTCTATCTCTGATCCAAGTAGCGGGACTTAGACCACACCCTCCAGTAGTACTATTTGTTAGCACTTCACATAAAATCAGTCCGTCACAAATTACAGTTAAATGTTTCCATTTAATTACATGAACTAATCATGCGCGCTAGCGTTGATAGCATTCTAGAACAACCTTACACTCTCTCTCTGCAGGATACTGATAGATCTATACTAAGATAGAACTTAGTAAGATAAACTTTACCATAGATTGTTAGCTGCTAGCCTGATTGCCTAACCAAGCTGAACAAAGTTCATCAAACCTCCAAGTATAATCCAATCATTATTATTTCACATCATCTAAATATTATTAAATACCAGAACTAAAATAATGGGTACAACTTACGTGAACTAACCAATGAATTCACACTTGAACTACATCATCAGAGCTGGCACTTCACAAATCTTGAAATATAAATTATACAACTTCTTTTAAGGAAAAAGGATCAACAGAAAAGCAATTCAAATAAAAAAAAAAAAAGAGTCACGTGGGTTTTGAAGAACAGTTAGATAAAGCACACCAACATGGTAATGACCACATTGTGCTAGAAAAAACCAAGACGATAGACAAAATAAATGGATCGAGGTGGCAAGAGGAGACCCTACGAGATTCGACCAGCAGCCACCCACGAGTCACATCGAAACTATAACAAATATATCAGAACATAGCTGCTCTATTGTGTACATTTCCACGCCATTTTGTTCTCTGTTTGGCTGGTTTTTGTGTACACGTATCACCCTTCACATGTCAGTTGTATTTTCCTGTTTGAAATATGAGAACATTCATCTCCAATAAACCTTATGTCCAACATTAATTATATTGAACTGAGTTTTTTCCGCTCAACATTTTTTTTTTATTAACATGTGCCAGCCTACCTCCATGACTTCAGGAACTTATTGGGAGTACAGGAGCAGACACACTCTTGTTTTCCATTAGGATACATAAAATCATTCGCTGGACAAAGAAAAATTACGGGGGAGGGAAGGGGCAGGTGGGCGAGATGGCATGGAACTGGGATTTTGAGGGGGCCTATTCTCCTTGGTAGAGGTAGATTGAGTGGGGCCTTTTGGCAAAGAATACTGGTCGTAAGATGTTAATCATATTAAAGAAGATTTATAATAGATGAATACAGGTACCGGTGTAACAGGCCAAAATATACCCCCCGCCCAGACTATACCCGGGGCCTAGCCCAAAGTATACCCCGGGGTATAAACTGGCCTAACCCAGAATATACCCCGGGGGATATTCTGGGCTAGGCCAGTTTAACCCAAGTGTAGCAGGCCAGATTATACCCCCGCCAGACTATACCCGGGGTTAAACTGGCCTGGGTATATTCTGGGCTAGGCCAGTTTATACCCCGGGGTTTACTTTGGGCTAGGCCGGACTATACCCCCCCAGTCCAGATTATACCCCCTACTTTTTTTTTTAAACAAGTCAAGACCGCAGTTTATTTCAACTTTAATTTGAATTGTCCATTATCACTGTCATCAGATATCATATTGAAGCATACATTTTTGACTCTTGTAAATTATGATACATTTTAAAAGGAAATAAACATGCTTAAAAAGCATTGATATACAAAAGGATTGAAAATCCATTGAAACTGATATGATTAAACTTTAACACTAATTTTACTTGTGTCCGTTGGTATTATTATTGTTTTGGTTTTTTTATAATTAGTTGTCCATGAGTTAAACATGTATTGTAATTTTTTTGTTTGGCACCACTGACATATACTTAGTGGCAAGGTATGAACTAATTATAAGATTCATAAGTGTAAAGTTATCTGAATCTTATTTTAATTTTTGAAAATCAGAAATGTGCTTGATATGTCGGAACAATTAGATCTACATACAAAGTTACACTGGTGCAAGGAGAAAGGCCAGGAAAGAATACATAGAGAAAAAAACAACAACAACATTTTAACAACTGAACTGGCAGATGGTGCAATTCCATCATCCAGCAGACATTAAATGCTTCACACAAAACTAAATACATACTAAAATTGTTTCACATAATGAATTTAACCTGTCCAGATCCACTTGAAACGTTACAGAAAGCTAACCAATAATATACAATAATAACAATAAGAACACCAAATCATCTATTTACTCTTGAAAATAAAGAGAATATAATAAATATCAGAATTACCATCATCTTTTAATAATACAAAGATAAGAGGGAATATAAAAATGACCTACACATCATTCTAGAATCTATAGGCAGCAATAATATATGTGTGTATGTACCAAGTACATGTAAAAAAAAAATGTGTTAAATCTATTCAAGTAGAACTGGACTGAAAGCTTTAGCGAAGTAGCTTTGATAGTCATGTAAAATGACAGATTAAATCCACTGAACAACAGTGCATTGCAGAAAGTAATTACAGTATGTTATGGCAAAAATTCGATGGCTCATATTGCATGAACATGTCTTGTTAGTAAATTCTTTGATAGCGTATTTGTAGAAATGTATACATTTTATGTAGCTCATGGTTTAAGGCACTGGATTAGTTTCACTCACGTTCGTTGGCATGTTGTAGTTGTTTTTGTAGTTGGTTGCCATTGAGTAAAATTTGCACGGTACTGTTTGTTTGGCACTGACGTACACTTAGTCCCAATGGATGAAATAATTAACCGACTCATAAAAATGAAGTCATTTTAAATATTTTTTTGTGTACAAATACACAGTTGTTAAATCCCTTGGCAAGGGACATGTTAAGCTTTAGGAAGATAAAGACGGACAAGGTTGTTTTTTTTTATTATTATTATTTCACTCGCGAGTGACATACCCTTATTCACTATAATACATAGGTTCAATCTTTCAAAAGCCTTGCAAACTAATCCAGTGTCTTAAACCGTAATGTACATGAAATGTATATCTTTCTACAAATAACCTATCAAAGAATGATACTCACTAACAAGAAATACTGTTAATGTAACATGATCCATTGAATTTTGCCTCAACATGCTATAGATCTAATTACTTTTTACAATGCACTACTTTTGTATCAGTGGACTTACTCTGACGGCCTACACAACTGTCAAGGCTATTTCACTAAAGCTTTCTGTCTAGTTTTACTTGAATATTTGAAAAGATTTAACACTTTTTTTATATATAGTTGATACGCATACATTGCTGCTTATAAATTCTAGAATGATTTGTAGGCATACGCTGCCATTTTCACACTCCCTCCTTTGCAATTTCCAAGATGATGATGATGATTCTGATATTGATATTTCTCTATATTTTCAAGAGTAAATAACATGATTTCGTGTTCTTATTGTTATCATTATTACAGGTTAGCATTCTGTAACGTTTCAAGTGGATCTGGACAGGTGGAGTTCATCAGTCGCAAACATTTAGGGCCTATTTAGTTTTATGTCTGCTGGATGATGGAATTGCACTATCTGTCAGTTGGATTATCATTATGTTTTTATTATTTTTTTTCTGTGTGTTCTTTTCTGGCCTTTTCTCTCTACATCACTGTAACAAAAAACACAATGCATGTTTTACTCATGGCCAACCATCAAAATAATAATAATAATAATAATAATAATATCATCAACACACACAAGTGAAATTAATGCTGAAGTCTAATCATGTCAGTTTGAATGGATACTCAACTCTTTTGTATATCAATGCATTTTAATGCATGTTTGTTCCTTCTAAAATGTATCATGATTTACAGGAGTCGAAAATGTATGTATGTACACCAAAGTAAACTAAGGCTGAAATGAAATAAACTGTTATTATTATTTTCTCTAAATTGCATTATGACTTGTTGGTGTCAAGAATGTGTTCATGTATGTATTAATATGATATCTGTTGACAGTGATGAAGAACAGGCTGAAATAAACTGTGGTCTTGACTTGTTTTGAAAGAAAAAGCAGGGGGTATAATCTGGACTGGGGGGGGGGTATAGTCTGGCCTAGCCCAAAGTAACCCCCGGGGTATAAACTGGCCTAGCCCAGAATATACCCCGTAACAGGCCAAACTATACCCCCCGCCCAGACTATACCCGGGGTTAAACTGGCCTAGCCCAGAATATACCCCGGGGTATATTCTGGGCTAGGCCAGTTTATACCCCGGGGTTACTTTGGGCTATGCCAGAATATACCCCCCCCCCAGTCCAGATTATACCCCCTACTTTTTTTAAAAAACAAGTCAAGACCACAGTTTATTTCAGCCTGTTCTGTATCACTGTTATCAGATATCATATTAATACATACATGAACACATTCTTGACACCCATAAATCATAATACAATTTAGAGGAAATAATAATAACAATTTATTTCAGCCTTAGTTTAAATTGGTGAACATGCATACAATCTTGACTCCTGTCAATCATGATACATTTTAGAGGAAAGAAATATGCATTAAAGTGCATTAATATACAAAAGGGTTGAGTATCCATTGAAACTGATATGATTAGACTTCAGCATTAATTTCACTCGGGTCTGTTGATATTATTATATTATTATTATTTTGATAATTGGTTGGCCATGAGTAAAACATGCATTGTATTTTTTGTTACAATGATGCAGAGAGAAAAGGCCGGAAAACAACACACATATAAAAAAAAAAAAACAACATATTAATAACCCAACTGACAGATGGTGCAATTCCATCATCCACTTCACATAAAACTAAATAGGCACTAAATTTTTTCGCCTGATGAACTCCACCCGTCCAGATCCACTTGAAACGTTACAGAATGCTACCAGTAATATACGATAATAACAATAAGAACACGAAATCATCTTATTCACTCTTGAAAATAAAGAGAAATATCAATATCAGAATCATCATCATTATCTTGGAATAATACAAAGAAATAAGAGGGAGTGTAAAAACGTCAGTGTAAGCCTACAAATCATTCTAGAATCCATAAGCAGCAATATGTGTGTATCAACTACATATAAAAAATGTGTTAAATCTTTTCAATTATTCAAGTAGAACTGGACAGAAAGCTTTAGTGAAATAGCCTTGACAGTTGTGTAGACCGACAGAGTAAGTCCACTGAGACAAAAGTAGTGCATTGTAGAAAGTAATTAGATCTATAGCATGTTAAGACAAAATTCGATGGATCATGTTCCATTAACAGTATTTCTTGTTAGTGAATATTATTCTTTGATAGCTTATTTGTAGAAAGATATACATTTCATGTGCCTTATGGTTTAAGACACTGGATTAGTTTGCAAGGCACTGGAAAGACTGACCTTACGCATTATAGTGAATAAGGGTTTGTCACTCGCGAGTGAAATAAAATTTAAAAAAACAAAAAACCTTGTCCGTCTTTACCTTCCGAAGCTTGACACTTCCCTTGCCAGAGGATTTCACAACTATGTATTCGCACACAAAAATACTCCAAAATGACTTCATGTTTATGAGCGTGTTAATTATTTCATCCATTGCAACTAAGTGTATGTCACTGCCAAACAAAGAATACAGTGCAAATTTTACTCATGGGCAACCAACTACAAAAACTACAACATGCCAACGAACGTGAGTGACATGAGGGTTACAGTTGAATCATATCAGTTTGAATGGGTATTCACCCCATAGCATATCAATACATAATAATGCATGTTTTTTCCTTTGAATTGCATTATGATTTACGGAAGTCAAGAATGCATGTATGTATGTATTACTATGGTGCCCGTTCACTGTGATAAAAAAATGAATTAAACTTTGATTGAAATAAGCTATGGTGTTTAGGCCAAACTATATTCCACCAGTCCAGATTATACTAACATATTCAGGCAAAATATTCCAGGATACAACATTAAGGTTTTAAAATTTTATTTCACCCGCAAGTGACATGCCTTTATTAAATTCACTATAACACATGGTTGCAATCCTTCAAATAGCCTGCAAACTAATCCAGTACCTTAAACCATCAGCTACATGAAATGTATACCTTTCTACAAATAAGCTATCAAAGAATTTACTAACAAGAAATATTAACGCAACATGATCCATCGAATTTTTGCCGTAACATACAGTAATTACTTTCTACAATGCACTGTTGTCTCAGTGGATTTAATCTGTCAGTTTTCACGACTATCAAAGCTACTTTACTAAAGCTTTCTGTCCAGTTCTACTTGAATAGTTGAAAAGATTGAACACATTTTTTACACATACATGTAATTGGTACACACACTTTGCTGCTTATAGATTTTAGAATGATGTGTGGGTCATTTTTACATTCCCTCTTATCTTGATAATATTCCAAGATGATGATGATGATGATTCTGATATTGATTATATTCTCTTTATTTTCAAGAGTAAATAAGATGATTTCGTGTTCTTATTTTTATTACTGTATGTTACTGGTTAGCATCCTGTAACGTCTCAAGTGGATTAGGACAGGTTAAGTTCATGATGTGAAATATTTTTAGTATGTATTTAGTTTTGTGTGAAGTATTTAATGTCTGCTGGATGATGGAATTGCACCATCTGTCAGTTGGGTTATTAAAATGTTGTTGTTGTTTTCTCTGTGTGTTCTTTCTCGGCCTTTTCTCTCTGCATTATTGTAACTTTATAATAATGTAGATCTAATTGTTCTGACATATCAAGCACAATTCTGATTTTCAAAAATTAGAAATAAAATTCAGATGACTTTACACTTAAGAGTCTTATACTTATTTCACACCTTGCCACTAAGTATATGTCAGTGGTGCCAAACAAAAAAATACAATATAATTATGTTTAACTCATGGACAACTAATTATAAAAATTACCAACGGATACAAGTAGAATTAGTGTTAAAGTCTAATCATATCAATTTGAATGGGTTTTCAAACCCTTTGTATATCAATGCTTTTTACTGCATGTTTATTTTCTCTTAAATGTATCATAATTTACAACAGTCAAGAATGTATGCTTCAATATGATAAGTGATGACAGTGATAATGTACAATTTAAACTAAAGTTGAAATAAACTGTGGTCTTGACTTGTTTTTTTAAAAAAATGTAGGGGGTATAATCTGGACTGGGGGGGTATAGTCTGGCCTAGCCCAAAGTATGCCCCGGGGTATAAACTGGCCTAGCCCAGAATATACCCCGGGGCATATTCTGGGCTAGGCCAGTTTAACCCCGGGTATAGTCTGGCGGGGGTATAGTCTGGCGGGGGTATAGTCTGGCCTGCTACACCGGGTTACGGGTACAGTCTGGCGGAGGTATAATCTGGCCTGCTACACCGGTCGTCCAATTTGCTTGCAAATGGATCATATTGACAGAATCAGAAAAGGGACATCTGGTCGGGGTGCAGAAACGTACGTTGTTCTGAATTGTCAGGCCGCCCTCGTGCTAAGTATGGCGTCTTTCTAGGGGTGTCAACAATCACCAGCTCAGAAAGTTTTTGCTGGATAAGGTACCCATCATTAGTTGGGATAAGTAGGTTTCCCCACCTTTCACTCTCCCTCTCTCTGATCTAGACAATATTATTATAAAAAAAAAAAATTAGTGACGGGAGTAATTCATTATGGTGCAATTTTGCCCCCCCCCCCCTTTTTTTTTTTGCTCGAAGCTACAGCCTAAGTGAGTTTCATAAAATTAATTTTCAATACACACTCCCTCCTTCTTCATCTCCTCCCCTACTCCACCGCCTGCCTGTGTCATATCTGACCAGCATGATTTTACAAACGAATATAAATGCAGCAATGCACAAACTTCACTTGGCTAGTATTGTTTTCGCGAGCTTAGTTCTTGTTTATTCGATCTCCATTCTCTGAAAAACTGGAGATCTTTTAGCGTGTAGAAGAGGTAAAACAAGTGCACACTATGTGTACAAATGAATGGTGGCACTTATCAAGCTGTTTCACAGTTCCGATTTATTGTAACTCCTAATCATAATACCACAGCCGCAAAACATTTAGCGTTGAATTTCTCAGATGTGCAAAAAGTGGAGCTGGAACAAACAAGAACTAAGGTCCTGTTTTGTTGTAGGAGGGCGATGTTTTCAAAGTGAGAACCTCTTCTGATCAGAGTTTTTGGTTTGGGGGGAGGGGAGGGGAGTAGTTACATAGATATAACTGGATGAGCCATACTTTAAATATATACAAATTCACCTTTTTTATCACATAAACACATGAATATTCAAGCTTTTAGGCCATCCTTTAAAATATATAAAAATTCACCAAAAATTACACACAAACATCAAAAAAAAAAAACAGCTTTTGCAACAAATTCAAAACTTCCCCAGAGTTTTAGAGTCCCTGGTTTTAAATACGTTTAATTCCCCTTCCTAATAAATTGTTTAATAATTGTTTTGATTCCGAAGATAGAACTGTGTTCGTTTCTGGAGATATATTTGAACCGTTTACTTTTTTTGGTTTAAAAACTTTATCAACTATAAATTTATTAACAGCTTTTTGTCCTAAGTCAGTTGCTGTTTTCTTTGCAACATTTGATATAACTTCTTTTGTAGTATCTTGCATAACTTTGCTAGTAACAGCTGAAATTAAAGAATCAAAAAGACCTGATCCTCCATAAACATATTTTCTTTTATATCTTTTATTTATCACCAACATCGTTGATTTTATATAGCAATTTTTAGCTGTAACTTTTTATAATCTTTTTTATCAATAACTTTCTGTCTATATAATTCATCTACAATACTTGCCATTTCATTTATAACACCTGTATTTCCTGCTTCTTTACTAGCTATTAATAATGATAATCTTCGTATTAAAGCATTTGGATCCGACGGAAGAAATCCTGTTCCTAAAGTTACTTCAGAATTATCGTCAGTTACATCAGAATCTTCACCTAATCCGAATCTTCTTTGCATATAACTTGCTATATTGTCCAAAAATGGTTTTATGATATTCTTGTATTTTTTTCCTCCACTAGATTTAGGTTTTGCATCAGGGTCGTTATTTTGATACATAGTATTAGTATCATATAAAATATCATAATATTTAAATTTGTCTTCGGGTTGATAATTTTGAGGATCTTTGCTGGTTATTAATTCCCATAGACCCGGTGTTCCTTCATATTTATCTTCTCCAATAATAATATCATCATTATCAATTTTTATTTCTTCACTACCAATATAAAGTTTGTTATCTTTTGTATAAATTCCAAAAGTAGTATCCCCACTATCTTTACCAAAATATTTTTTTTAATATTCGGTTGCTATCGGACCAACATCAATTGGAGAAGCAGCAATTGCTTGTGAAGATTCTTCTAATTGAATAGGTCGCAGCTCTGCTTGTAATGCAGGTTCAATTGCTCTCAAAGGTTGACTTTGTTCTATAGCAAGTGGAATCTTCTGAATCGTTTTTTTAGTTTCTTCTGTTGCTTTTTGTGTACTTTCTGTGATAGGAGCAAATACTTTGGAAAGTTCTCTTTTCATTTCAATATCTCCTACTCTTTCGCTTAAGTTACTTAATTGAATATTTCTTTTGGTTTTTAAAAATTCATTAACAAGGGCTTCACGTGTTAAAGGATCTGCAATTTTTAAAAAAGACATTTTTAATGTAATAAAAATCAAACAATTTTTAAAAGAAAAAAATCAAACCAATTTTATACTATAAGATTTTTTATTTTTTTCAGTGGATCATCTATATTTAATTCAGGATCGCTTACTTTTTTCTTTTTTATTATATTTTTTAATTCTCTAAATTTTTTTTCTTCATCTAAAATAAGTTTAAATTCTTCATCTGAAATTTTTCCATCTTCAAGAGCATCAGAAATATAAGTTTGAATAGTATTAAGTTTTGATTCCAATAAAAATAAATTTTTTTGATGTTTATCAGCTTTATGTTGTAATTTTTTATTTAAATATCTTAAAAATATACTTAATAAACCTGTACCTATTGAAATACCTTCTATAATAATAGCTGCAGGAATGTTAACCACTGTAGATAAAAGTATTACTCCTGTTGTTCCCATTCCAATGGCTACAGTTTTTAAAGTTATATCAGTTCCGTCAATTATATTTAAAGCTTTTGAATATTTCTTAACTGTTATTCTTTTGTTTTCTTTAGTTCTTTCAAAAGAATTTTGAATGTCAAGAATTTTTTTCATTCTATAATTCGAAGCTTCCATTTTAGAATAAAGGTTTTAATCTTTGGTTACACTAACATATTTATAAACGGAATACTTTTAACCAAATCGCTCAAAAAACCTTCACCATTATAAACCTGTCCTTCTCGTTTTAAATACAGTCCATCTCCTTGAAACTCATTACCGCTTCCTTTTACAGTTCCTAAATATAAACCTTTTCCATCAGTTTCAATTTGACAGAGACATCCACCTTTTTTAAAATATAAACCGTCTCCCAATAATTTTTGAACACCACTACTTGCTAAACCCGTAAGCCCGCCTATTCCTATAGCTTTTGCTACTGATGGAACAACTTTAGATAACAATGGGAGTGCCATTCTAGCAAGAGCAGCCAGAAACCCTCCTTCCATTTCCATGTTATATTTTATTTGTTTTCTACTTAGAGTAATATCAGCTCCTTTATTTTGATTGAATGCTTTTCGCAGTTTATTTATTTGTGTTTTTGTTAAAGCTAAAACATCATTTCCAGATTCTGTAATTCTAATAGTAACAGGAGTATCATTTTTCATAGCTCTTTGTATTTTTTCTTTCTGATTATCAGAAATATTTAATTGAACATTTTCATATGTCATTTTTAAAGAATAAAAATCAAATATTTTTAATACGATAAATTTTACGTTACGTTTAAACTTGGTTCGTTGTAATTCCTTTTCATAAAAAGAACCAATAATTTCTTCATCATCTAAATCTTTTATTTTGTAAGTAATTGGATATGTATATAAAATTTTATCTATTGTAAATATTTCTTTTGTCCATTTTGGTGTGTAACCTTTTTCAAAAAACTTGTTCTTCTTTGTAATTCTAACTCTATCACCTAATTTAAATTTAGGCTTTTGGGTATGCGATGTCTTTGGCAACTGTTTCTTTGTCTCTAAATTTCTATATACGGTTAATTCATTTTCTTTTTTACTTCCTTCAATAGGAGTCATTTTTATTGATGAATGATAGGTGTTATTATAATCATTTACTAAATCATCTAAAACATCTATATATTTCGTAACACCATTCGCTGTAAAATATTTAAACATTTTTTCTTTCATTGTTCGGTTCCATCTTTCCACTACAGAACTTTTCTCTTCATTCTCTGTGGAATAGATTTCTTTGAAAAGACTCTTAACATGTTTATTATAGAATTCACTTCCTTTATCAACCCATAATTTTTCTGGATGTCTGCTTATCTCTTTAAATCCTTCAGCAACTGTTAGTCCGCTTTTATTTTTTAAAGGAATCATCCAACCATATTTTGAGAAAACATCAATAACAGCAAGAATATATTTAAATCCTTTGTTTTGCTTAGAATAAGCAGACATGTCAACTAAATCAGCAGCCCATATGTTATCAATTCCATTAACTATCACTCTTCTTTTCTTAAATTTTTTAATTACTGGTTTATGAAGTTCTTCTGCTAAATCACTCGTAAAGCGTTGTTTATCGACGACGAAGTCGGAGCTTTTTTTTTTTCGCCCATTCCAAAAGTTTTTTAAATTTTAATAATAGGTTCAACAATATTTCTATCCATTCTTTCTCTTAATGTTGATTTTAAAATAGAATCTAAAGACTGTATCATCTTATTATCACAAACTTCATTTCTGGTTTTAGTATCTTGATTTTGTAAATAACAAATATCGTGATGCATTGCGGCTTCATCAACTCTATTAATAGGTTTACTCCAAGATTTTGGTGTGAGATCGGAATTCAACCGTTTTTTCAAATTGGTTCCCGGTCCTGTAAAATTATGACCTGGCAAATGCATTTCAAAAGGAAATTTATTGATGATTTTATTGGCTATACCAGCTCCAATTGTTGGTATAAATTTAGTTTTAGTATTTCCACAAATTACACATTTACCTTTTAACATATTTCTATTATTCTTTGTTTTAACTTGTTCAATATTTATAGTATCGGTTTGTTGTTTACATTTTACACAATACATCAGAGTTCTACTTTCAACCATTTTTAATAATAAAATTAAAGAATAAAAAATGGAAAAAATTTGCAATACTTGTTTTATTCGAAAACCTCTTGCTTTATTTTACAAGGAAAGAAAAAGTTCAGATAGTCATAAAGCAAAATGTAAAGAATGTATGAAACTTCAAAAACATTTGCATTATGTGAGAAATAAGGAAAAATATAAACAAGCATATCGAGAATTTATGAAAAGAAATCCCGATTATCAAAAGTCTATTAAAAATAATTCTTAACAAATGGTCGAGAAAACTTTCAAAGATATTATCAAAGAAACCATTATCGATGATGTGAAAGAAAATAATACTTCTAGATATTTCAAATTAATTAAGGAAAGAGTGAGAAAACTTATTGAAGATTTTAAAGGCAATAAAACAGTAAAAGTTAAGTTAATAATAACCTCTGAATTTAATACTCCTTTATCTTTTGATATTATTGAAGCACATTATCAATCAAGTTTTGGTATTATAAATTCCATGAATGATTTTAATACCTTTTATGATTCCATTGATGAAAAATTTAATGCTTGGGTTGATAAATTTCAAGCTAAAGGATCTGGACATAAATTTAATCAAATTATTAAAACAAATGTAAAACTTTATAAAACTAAAACTTTAAGAGCTTCTTCTTATATTCCTACTCCTTTTAAAAATAAAAATATTATCAATGTTCAAAATAAAAAAGATAATAAATGCTTTCTTTGGTCAATATTAGCTAAATTGTATCCTGCTGATAATCATGTTTACAGACTCTCAAATTATTCGCCTTATGAAAAGACTTTAAATATGAATGGAATTGAATATCCTGTTAAAATAAAAGATATTCCTAAATTTGAAAACCAGAATAGTATTTCTATAAATGTTTTTGCTTTAGAAAAACCACAAGATAAATATTCTCTATATCCAATTTACACCTCTGTTGATCAGCAAAGCTGCAACTTCATTGATTAGCAAAGCTGCAATTTCATTGACCTCTTATATTTAGAAAATGATGGAAATACACATTATTGTCTCATAAAAAATTTAGAAAGTTTATTAGCAGATAAATTTACAAACAAAGCTTTTATCTGCAGGAATTGTATGAATGTATTACAACACCTAATTCTTTAAATAATCATAAAGAGAAATGCTTAAATCACAAAATGTGTAAGACAATCCTTCCAAAAAAAGGTGATAATATTTTACAATTTACAAATCATCATTTCAAATCTAGATTACCGATAGTTTTCTACTGTGATTTTGAATCATGTAATAAAAGAATATCTACAACACAACCAAACCCAAACGAACCTTATCAAAATACAATTTTTAAACAAGAAGCTATTAGTTTTGGAATGTATATAAAATCCGATTATGATAATTTATGTCCTTCCGTTTATCATACTTATACCGGAGAAGATGCTAAAGAAAAATTTGTCGAACCGATTATGATGTATTATAACGAAATCTGTAAAAAGTTAAATTACTATAAGAATGCTAAAGTAACTTATGCTCAAGAAAAAGAATTTAATAAAGCAACAAACTGTTATATTTGTAATATTGAATTTTCTGACGAAAAAGTTTACAAAGTAAGAGAACACAATCATTACAATGGTAAGTATCGAGGAGCTGCTTGTCAGTCTTGTAATATCAAAGAAGGAAAACAATCTAAAGTAATTCCAGTATTTTTTCACAATGGTAGTGGTTATGACTTTCATTTCATAATAGATGAAATAAATAAATATGAAAATCAGTATAATAAACTTTCATTGCTTGCTAAAACATCTGAAGAATATATTTCATTTGAATACGGAAATTATTACAGAAAATTAAGATTCCTGGATAGTTATAGGTTTTTATCAAACTCTTTGGATGGTATAGTAAAATCTATGGATAATTTTCCAATATTGAAAGAACATTTCCCGGAAACATTTCATTTACTCAAACGAAAAGGTGTTTACCCTTATGAATATGTTGATTCAATTAATCGATTAAAAGAAAAACAATTACCACCTTTATACAACGATACAGAAATTTCTCCTTGGTTCTCAACTTTAAGAAAAGAAGGAATTACAGAAGACGAATATCAACACGCTGTAAATGTTTGGAATACTTTTGAATGTAAAACTTTACAAGATTATCATGATTTATATCTAAAAACAGATGGTTTACTTTTAGCCGATGTATTTGAAAAGTTTAGAGAATTTTTCCTAACCAATCATGAAATTGATCCGTGTTATTGTTTCTCAGCTCCTGGATTAACTTGGCAATGTGGGTTAAAGTATACAGGAATTAAACTAGAATTATTAACAGATTTAGATATGCTACTAATGTTTGAGAAGGGGATAAGAGGTGGTTATTCAGGAGTTTTGGGACCTCGATATGTAAAAGCCAACAATAAATATTTACCAGATTAATAATAATAATAATAGTTCGTCCATCAGGTATGATGATGACCTTAACAACACCAGAGGAATAAAGAACAGAAATTGTTGAGAATTTCAACACATGGACAATAAAGAGAACTAAAGGACACAGAGGACAGAATGGAAAGACTGTTCTTTCATGACTTATGGCTTCTCATGTGACTGATAAGTCCTATTTTTGCCCTGCAGACCCTTCCGCATAAATGACAAGAGTGCTCCGTTGGTTCAGTACTACTGGGCCTTTTCTTGCGCCGTTCTCTTTTTTTGATAGCCTGCTGGACTCTGTCAGCTTCCCATGCTTTGCTGCCTCTGGTAAGGGCCCCCCTCCAATTTGCACGATCAAGCGAGAGCTTTTCCCACTCACCCACATCAATGGCAAAGGCCTTCAGTGATTGCTTGAGAGTGTCGTTGTAACGTCTCTTTGGGGCCCCAACATTCCTCGTTCCATCGGAGAGCTCAGAGAAGAAGATTTGCTTAGGGAGTCTGGAGTCGGGCATTCTGACAACATGTCCTGCCCAACGTAGCTGAATTTTTTTCAGGTGGCAGAAGATGCTCAATTCCTTGGCACGATTGAGGACCTCAGTGTCTGGAATTTTATCCTGCCATTTGATCCTTAGGATCTTTCTAAGGCAGGCCAGATGAAAGTGATTTAGCTTTCTGGCATGCGATTGGTACACTGTCCAGGTTTCAGCCCCATAGAGTAGGGTGGGAAGGACCACAGCATTGTACACTTTCAGCTTAGTGTCTGTGCGAATGCCAGCGACATCCCATACTCTCTTTCGAAGCCTGCCAAATGCAGAGCTGGCTTTGCTGATTCTTGAGAGAATTTCAGTATCAACACGAGCCGCGGAAGACAGTGTACTGCCAAGATAGGTGAAGTTCTCCGACACCTTCAGAAGACTGTCATGGACTTTGATATTTGGGGTCACAGGATACTTGTCGTCTGGAGTAGGCTGATGGAGCACTTCCGTCTTCTTTGTGCTTATTGTGAGGCCAAAGTTGTCACAGGCACTAGAGAACTTATCAACACAGTTTTGCATGCTATCCTCATCGTGTGCCAGAAGTGCACAATCATCAGCAAATAATAGGTCACAGACTTGAGTACTTTTGGTTTTGGTTTTTGCCTGAAGTCTCCTGAGGTTGAATAGACTGCCATCAGTTCGGTACTTGATGCTTACCCCTTGAGGAGGAGAGCTAAAGGCTTCTTGTATCATTGCAGAGAACATGATGCTGAACAGAGTTCGGGCTAAGACACAACCCTGTTTTACCCCATTTGTGACAGCAAAGGGCTCTGAAACACTGCCGCTGCTTTTGACTGCAGCTTGCATGCCATCATGAAACTGGCGCACTATTGTGATGAATTCGGGTGGACACCCAAACTTCGCCAAGATTTTCCAGAGGCCTTCACGACACACTGTGTCAAATGCTTTTGTGAGGCCAACAAATGTGATATACAGCGCTTTATTTTGTTCCATGCATTTTTCCTGAATCTGTCTGGCAGCAAAAATCATATCCGCCGTTCCCCTCTCTTTACGAAAGCCACATTGGCTCTCGGGAAGCAAGTCATTTGACGAGAGGTGATCAAGAAGGCGATTCAGAAGCATTCTTGCCAATATTTGGCCAGCAATTGAAAGTAGAGAGATTCCCCGATGGTTGTCACAGACTTGGCTGTCCCCTTTGTTTTTGTACAGATGGATGATTGAAGCATCTTTGAAGTCCTGTAGCAGCTTCCCTGCTTTCAACATATGATTGAACAACTCGGTCAACCTTTCAATAAGCTTTTCTCCACCGAAGGCATACAGCTCAGCAGGAATTGAATCCACGCCTGGTGATTTGTTAAAGGACATCTGATTTGTGGCAGTTCGGGTCTCATTTGCTGTGAATGGCTTGGCAAGAGCTGCATTAATAGGAGTCTGAGGGAGGCGGTCAATGGACTCAGTATTTATATTTGATGGCCGATTTAGCACACCTCCGAAATGTTCTGCCCAACGCTGAATTATGGCATTCAATTCAACAATGCGTGTTGAACCATCTGACGCAAGAAGTGGCGTAGTGCCAGAGCGGGATGGTCCAAACACAGCTCGGAGGCTCTCAAAGAACTTTCTAGTGTTGTTTGTGTCGGCATATTTCTGAGTTTCTCTTACTCGCTCTTCAAGCCAGTCATTTTTCATTTTCCTCTGCTTCTTCTGGAGTACACCCTTACATGCACGCAGTGCATCAGCTTTTGCTGTGGAAGAGGGGTCACTGCAGTGAGCTTGGATGAGGCTATTTTTTTCTTTGATGAGCACTTTGATTTCATTATCATTATCATTGAACCAGTCCTGGTGCTTGCGGACAGGAAAACCAACTGTGCTGCTGGCGCAAGAGTGTGCAGTCGTATTTAGGTCACTCCAGCTTTGTTCAATGTTCTCAGGGTCAAAAGTCACGCAATCCAATTTTGAGGAGATTTCTGATGAGAGCTCGCTCTGTTTCTCAGCTGAGCAGAGTTTTGAAACATTTAGGCGTTTAGGTGGCGCTTTCCCTTGAGGGCGTCTATTGCGCCTCAATGTTAGTCTGAGCTTGCAAACAATGAGTCTGTGGTCAGTTCCACACTCGGCACCACACATCGCCTTTGTTACAAGGACATCCTTTCTGTCAGTCTTCCCCACAATGACATAGTCTATGAGATGCCAATGCTTTGAGCGGGGATGCATCCATGACGTTCTGTTTCTCACGGGGAGACTAAAATTTGTGTTGGTAATGAACAGGCCAAATTCAGCGCACAAAGTAAGTAAGCGCAACCCATTGTTATTGCATGAACCAACTCCATGAGGGCCCAAAACATTTGGCCACGCTGAGATTTCGGAGCCAACCCTAGCATTGAAGTCCCCCAAGAGAATCAGCTGATCAGCTGCCGGGACAGAGCATATGACAGATTCTAGATCAGAATAGAACTTGTCTTTGGCTTCATCTGGGTTTGTCATGGTGGGCGCATATGCGCTAATGAGGGTGGCTGACTGGCTTTTCCCAACTGGGATCCTGAGTGTCATTAGCCTGTCATTTATTTCAATTGGCATGGACTGCAAGTTTCTGACAATGTCATTTTTAATTGCAAACCCAACACCATGCTGTCTCGGTTCGACTGCACCTTTGCCTTTCCAGAAGAAGGTGTATCCACCACTGAGCTCTTTGAGTTGGCCACTATCAGGGAGTCTGGTCTCACTGAGTGCCACTATGTCCAGGTTGTACCTGCTGAGCTCAATGGCAATAAGTGCAGTGCGTCTTTCCGGGTTGTTTGAGTTGTCCTGTAGTGTGCGTATATTCCAGGCTCCTAGCCTGAGTAAGCTGAATTTCTTTTTGTTTCGACCGCAAAAAGGGATCCCCACTGGTCGCGGTATACCAGTCAGGGTGATGTGAAGTGGGCTTTCTTTAGGGCACCTTTTCTAGCCCCTTCCTCAGTTGAGGTGAGCAGTGCTATCCTTAAATAAGGCTGCTCAGCTACTGTGGGTGCTGCCTCCCCACGCCTCCACTTCAATCGACGATGAAGCGACCATAGCCCACAGCCACCAACGTGTAGGTCTGTGCTAACAGCTTCCAGTCTATCCAAACCTGCTGCCACCGCACTCGCCCATCGCCGTTGGAATTTTGAGAGGAAAGAAGACGAGACAAAGATGAAAGAAGACGAGGTGAGTGTTAAGACTGGCGCAAAGAATTTGTTTTTAGTGAGAAAGAGCTGCGCAAACATCAGACTCACTCTGTCGCCTGGACACAACTTATCCAAGTGGCAAGACAGTGTCAAGACGACTGGAAATGTATCCAGGTGCAGGAGGATGCCAGAGGGACAGTCATATTGCCTGACCGGCTGCCTGTAGGCTACTCCACAGCCTCGCAGTCCCAACTGACTAGGGTGAAAGACCCAAACCAAAGAACACCAATACTGGTGGATGCTCTGTGTCACGATATCCTGGCCAGAGTGACGGTATATTGCCATCTGCCCTATCAATCAACCACTGGCCTGCTGCCGCCAGCTTCGAAGCTGCGTCCGGGAAGTTTGCTCAATTCTTCGTCTGTGATTTAGGCAAACAAGCCTATGACCACACCGCTACCGGGGGCCAATATGAAGGACTCAAGTACTGAGGGTCACATTGTGCCCTAGCATGTGGCCGTTGGGTTAGATGAAACCTCCTCCGCCCTGGCCGTTTGCACCGACAGGTGCACGCCCACTGATACCATGCTAGCGTACCAGTTCATGAAACAGGTTGTACTGGATTACATGTTACCAGTAGCAGATTTTTCTGACCTGACAACCAGATTATAACCCTAAAACCAGATTATAACCCTAAAAAGAGATCAAATTATTTACTGTATCTCGATGCAAATAATTTATATGGAGGAGGAATGTCAGAACCTTTACCGGTTGGAGATTTTAAATGGGAGGATCAATCTTTTTTTATCAATCCACCTGAAGGAAGAGGATATATTCTCGAATGTGATCTTGATTACACAGTTAAAGCAAAAGTAAATACCAAAAGATTTCCTTTAGCTCCAGAGAAACTAAAAATAAATGAAGACGATTTAAGCGATTTACAAAAAGACTATTTACAATTAGAAGGAAAAAAAGTAGGAACTGTAGAAAAATTAATACTAAATTTAAAAAATAAAAAGAAGTATATCATACATTACAAATTATTAGAATGTTTTCTTGGATTAGAAATTTCTAAAGTTCATAGAATAATTTCTTTTAAAGAAAGACCTTGGTTAAAAGAATACATCGATTTTAATACCAATCAAAGAACTAAGTCAAAATCAGACTTTGAAAAAAATCTTTGGAAATTAATGAATAGTGCATTTTATGGAAAAACTCTCGAAAACATAAGAGATCGAATTGAGTTAAAACTATTATCAAATAAAGAACAAGTAACAAAATTAATAAGTAAACCAAATTTTAAGGAATCAAATATTTTTAATGAAAATCTAATTGGTATGGCTAATAATGTAACATCAATAAAGTTTAATAAACCGATTTATTTAGGAATGTGTATTCTTGATTACTCTAAGTTGGTTATGTATCAATTTTATTACAATGTGGTTAATGAACTGTGGAAATCTAATGAAGTTGTTGGATTTGATACCGATTCATACTTTCTTAATATTAGAACTGAAGATGTTTATGAAGATATGAAAAAAATAAAGGACGATGATTTAGACACTAGTGATTATCCAAAAGATCATTTTCTTCATTCAACTAAAAATAAAAAAGTTATTAATAAATTCAAAGATGAACTAAATGGTAAAGTTATGAGTGAAATAGTTTTTCTTAGAAGTAAAACATTGTCACGAGTGGAGTGAGCGATAGTTAATAATTACGGGGGGAAAGGAGGAGAGTAAAATTAACGCACGTAGACAAGTAAGTTAAAGCGTGCATGTTGTGAGTGGTGGGGGGTCTGAATGAGGCGAAAGCGCTGTATTACTATCACTGCAAGTTAGAAGGTCCTACTGAACGGACGCTAGTAAGAGCCCAGCGGGCGAACATAAGGGGAGCAGTCGGAAGACGGATGAGAGTGTTTTTTCCAGTGATGACTGGTGTCGGGGACGGGCCAAAGAGCCACCTCGGTGAGCACAGGGGATAGGCCAGCATAGGGCCGGAGGCCACACATAGGCCAAGAGTGAGGCTGTCGGTGCAGGACAGTAGAGGCACATAAAGTCGTGGCAGTCAGGCCACGGACAGGGACGTAGATATGAGCGTGAATGTGATAATGTACTATTGCCATGTTGATGGGCTATTGAAATGATAATGTGTTATTGCCCTGCTGAGGTGCTAGTGGAATGCTAAGGTGTATGACAATAGGAAGGTGATATTGAGAGACGGCGGTGCCAGTGAATTATTAATGTGCTATTAAGACCCTGAGGGGAGAGGCTGAGGCCGAAGTGCCTTTAGGAAGTAACTACCGGGTTGTGGATCCGAGGAAGAGTGCATGTGAGAATAAGGCCGTTGTACGGCAGTTAACTTCAATAATATAATGTATGTAATTGCGCTATTATTTGTATAATTATGTTTAATAAATGTGTGAGTCTGATGGGTTGTTCTGTTAAGTGTTAAACTTGTTCGTTCGTGATTGTTGTCCTGTCATAACTTATTACATCTCCCAGTCTGGGATTTGTGACAAACATATACATATAAAGTTGCTTCTAGCCCTGGCTGTGTTGTTGAAGAATCGACAACAACATGTAAAAAATTAAAAGGTATTTCAAAAACTACAATTAAAAAAGATGTTACTTTTGAGGATTACAAAAATTGTTTATTTAATGACGAAATTAATTATCGAAAGATGTATGTACTAAATTCTGATAAACATGAAATGTACATAAAAGAAATAAATAAGAAAGCTCTAAGTCCTTATGATGATAAACGATATATACTTGATGATGGTATTAAAACTCTTCCATATTCTGACCAATTTACAAATATTGTATATGAAATGGTAGAGAATGTTAACTTCGACTCCGTCGATTAGCAAAGTGCTAACTTTGTATAACTGACATTTTCGTTCCATCAGATTGAAATGAAATTATCTTATCAGAAATAACTAAAGCATAAGCTGTGGTCTCCATGGGAACATTTTTATTAAATGTAGCCTTAACCATTATATCAGTTATGCTATTTTTTAACCTTTCACTTTGTTTTGAAACATCGAAAACAAATAACGGATAAAGTGTTTTATATTCAATAGTGGTAATAGTTGGATTGCTAACTAATTCATCTATATCATAAAATTTTGATTTAAATGATACAGCATCCTTATATACTCTAGAGAATTGAAACTTAGGGAATGATATTTGATAATCAGATTCTGGATAACGCCTAGAATTTAACTGAACATTAATATTTCTCACATCCAGATTATTGAATATCGCTGCATTTTCTGTTTGATCAGATCTACTTTTTGTTTGAAAAGCTATTATGATCCATCTAGGATCGGGAGAAGCTTTTACAGATAATCTCCATGAAAATTGAGTTGCTACAGGAACTGTTATTGAATCACATTGTCTACTTCTATAACCAACATTTAATTTTGCTTTTGATTCAATAATTTTATATAATTCAAACTTTTGTTGATCTGCTGGTAAAACATGTGGAACATACCATGATATTTTATCAAGAGTAACTTTTCCTTCGGCAGCTTTATCATCACTATAAATTGCAATATTTGAATCTGGTCTTTTATACAGAGTAAGTTGTTGAGTAAATCCATAAAGAATCTTATCATAATCCTCTGCGAAACCGAAAATATGTTTTAGAGGAATTAGAAAGGAAAATGTTCCTTTAGGAGCAGGGTATTTTAGCAGTATCTTTTGTCTTGTATCAAAACCTTCATTATTCTCAATTTGTTTGTTAGTATCTTTTATCCACAATAAATTAAGTCCTTGTGATTTTGAAAAGTCATGAGGATACTTGAGTAATCCTAACATTGTTGTTCCTCGTCCTGGATGATTTAAATTTTCAATTTCTTGTCCTGATAACTGATATTTTATAAAATTAAACAAATACATTATGTCATTATTACATAAAGTTATTTTATCATCAACAGTATATAATGCTCCATCTGTTTTTGTAAGTCTACCTTCAACTATTATATAGCTTTCACTTGGATGAGTAAAAATACCCTGCAATTCAATAGTTATTCTAATTTCTCCTCCGCTGTTTAAATTTGTACCGGTAATTGGATTGTATTCATGGTATTCATATTTTTCAATACTTTCATCTACCTTAAATTTTTTTTGTAATTTCCAAAATGTCTTCCATTTTAATAATACCTAATTTGAGCATCTGTAACGGGTGCTACTATAAATCTTATTCTACTAATGTGATAATATTCACGAATAAAAAAAATATCAAATAAGGCGTTTATAAAACCAGTAAAAAAAGAAAAAACTTTTTCAGGTTCAATGGTAATTTTTGGTTTAATATAGACGGGGTCAGTTCTTTGCGTATATTTTTCAAATGGTAAGAATATTCTAAATTCCTTATTTTCTTTTTCAACCTTTATGTTTTGACCAGAAAATAACTAATAATTCATCATTTTTTAAAATTGTTATACCATCAATAATTAAAGTGGATCCTTCGGGTGGTTTAAGTTTGTCTTCTGTATCTGTAAGTAAACGAAGGGTGCCATACCCTAAAGGATTATTTTCATAAACAAAATAACTTTTTCCATTAATTCTTTTATAGTTGACATTTTCAAAAGTAAGTTTCATTTTCATTAAACCATCATTTTTATATGCTATTGAGTTTGCATCATAAACTGGTTTAATATCGATATCCCATTCAGGTTTTTTAGGAAATTCAGCTCTTTTATATATTCCATTTCTCTTTAATTGAAAACAATATAAATTGTTTAGTTCTCCTCTGGATAAAAAACCATCAACATTTTCTAAATTTTCTAAGTTAGCTGCATGGTTATTAAGCGGAGTAATTTTCTTGTAATCCATTTTTCTACAAATAATTTATTTCATCCAAAGTTACAGGCAATTGTGTAAACCTTATCCGATGGACCATAAACTCTTTGTAAATGAGAATATTTTTAAAACTAATATCACCATCTGTTTTTTCGGCTTTCAATTCATTAGGCATATTTCGGATTTTGTAATCATCTTTTTGTTTTTTTACAATTATTCGAATATCTTTTGAATCATTTCCCGAAAAACTCATTTGTAATCCATCCATAATTTCTTTGTTATTAAAAGATTCTAAAACTTTACCTTCAATAATTATAGTTGAACCTATCGGAAAGTCTTCAAGAATCTTTTTTTCATTCTCAAATTCACAATTAAAAGTTAGAATGGTGCGTAGCTCATCCTTAACGTTTGCAAGAAAATACTCCTCATCATGGCGTTTTAAAACTGTTGTCTCTCTATATCTGAGAAGTGGAACCAAACTTCCTATAATGCGACCTGAGTTGTAAACTTTTAGTAATATTTTGTTATTTCCTTTAGTTGATACTTTATCGTTTCTTAATTGAATATCTACACCCCATTCATGTTTGGTTGGGATTGCTTTAAGTGTTTCATCAATATTTATAAGATTCACAGGTGTATCTTTTACTTCCCGCTGGAGCTTGTGGTATGCATCATTGTTTGTTGTAAATTTGGTTTTCATAGCCTGGTCTATGAGTGTTTTAATCTCACTAAATGTTTGGGAAGCATAAGACTGTTTTTTCTATTTGTTAAATTATCATTCCAAGTAAGATTTGTGATATCCATTTTAAAAAGAAAGAAAATGAAAAACTAGTATTTATTCCCAACAATAACTATAGGAAATAACTGTTGTCGTCTTAGAATAGTGTTGTATTTTCTTGGTTATGTCCCATGCATTGGTTCTCCCGGGTTTTAGCCTGTGACGCAACAATACAGATGCGTATGTTTGTAAGGGAAGTGTGTGTGTGTAAGGGAGTGTGTGTGTGTAAGGGAGTGTGTGTGTAGGGGGAGTGTGTGTGTAGGGGGAGTGTGTGTGTGTGTAAGGGAGTGGGAACCATTCATTTTGCTGTTTAGCGCATTGCCTGTAGCACTTGAACTGTGAGTAGCACTTGAACTGTGTGAGAGAGTGAGAAACCATTCATCATTTGTTGATATGCTCGGGACCCCCCAAAACACCAAGTGACATTCGTTTCTATTAACAGAATGCCAACTAAGTCTAAATGGGGGTCATAACCCTCTAATGAGTGATGGTGGGTTTGACCGAGCAGAGGAAGAGAAGTGGGTATGCGTAGCTTTTGCTTGAGTTGCAGTTGCTAAAGCCATGGTGTTATTGTTTATCTTGGATACGGTGATCATACATGATCGCGGTTGCTAGGCTGCTGACGTAGATGTTTATCTTGGATACGGTGATCATACATGATCGCGGTTGCTAGGCTGATGAGGAAGGTGTTTATCTTGGATACGGTGATCATACATGATCGCGGCTGCTAGGCTGATGACTTGGGCGGTACACAAGTATGGGGGAAGTGAGTCAATCTGTGAGGAAATCCCGACTTGTATGAGCGCGACCTAATTCGAGGTTGACTGTAAGGAAATCCCGGCTTGGCGTTCCCGCGTGAACGTTACTAAAATTAGACTTCTTGTTGTTGTTAAGACTGTGTTGACGTAGAGGAAATCCCGGCTTGGCGCTCATGTATGAGCGCGACCTAATTCGAGGTTGACTGTAAGGAATTCCCGGCTTGGCGTTCCCGCGTGAACGTTACTAAAATTAGACTTCTTGTTGTTGTTAAGACTGTGTTGACGTAGAGGAAATCCCGGCTTGGCGCTCATGTATGAGCGCGACCTAATTCGAGGTTGACTGTAAGGAATTCCCGGCTTGGCGCTCATGTATGAGCGCGACCTATTTTTTTTCTAGGTTATGTCTTGGCTTGATATTTGCTCTGCTGTTGATGGAAGGTATGGTTTTTGCCGCCAAAAATTCCGTATGTCTTCGCTGTAGTCAAGCATTTCTGTTATTTTCTTTTTCATTGCATAGACTTCCGTGAATGATATTCCAAGAGAAGCAAAATTGTGGTATACTCCAAGAATGTTTGCCATTTCTCTCAACTTTTGAGCATAGGATGGATGAATACTAATTTCCTGCTGAAGCCATTGTCCCCATGTAACAGTGATCTTTCCTTCTCTTTTCGCTGCTGTAAAGATTGTGTAAACATGGTTAAGAAGGTTTCCATACTGAATATAAAAAAAACAATGTCTGAGCGTTTTGACGTTTGATGTTTTTAAATCCCTCTTTAAGTTTTTCAAAAGCTTGCTCTGTAGTGTTTATTTCTTCAATATTAAAGAAAAACACTTCTCTGTCTATTTTCTTTGTAAGATCCACAATATTGTCACTCAAATAGTCGTGAAGCTCCTGTGGTGTTCTTCCAAGTTTTTCTTTCTTTTTCATGATTAATTCCCGCAATTTAGATCTTGGCTTCGGTGGAAACTTTGTGGGTGGTCCTTGTATTTCCAACTCGTTTAAAAAATTGGTCATGTTCAAATGATAGGTGCGATGCTCATAAATTGCAGACATCACCTCATCAGACCACTGATAACGTCCAGATGAATTTCCTTGTGCCATGTTTGAACAGTTTCTTAAACACACTCTCTTACACTGTTACAGTGAATTAAAATCACACCCTCACGGTTTGAAATAATCCAGAGAAATGACAAAGCTTATGTCTCAGCTAGCTTATCTTTAACACGTCCTTCTTCGACAAGGTACAAGCAGTTAAATGAGCTCGCTTTGGCTGGGGAAACAAACATGTGCTCTATGTCGGCAGTTGCTATGTGTAACCGTGTAAACAAAAGTTGTGATTGGTCTGCTACGCAATTCCTGTGCAGCTAAAAATCAATATTCTGCATAATGTAATCAGGTGAAATCTCCGCGGCGAAAAAATTCAATGGTTTCAATCAATAAATTCCATTCTATTGAATGAAAGGTGGGTATTTTTGAATGCGAGAATAGCGAATGAAGTCTAACTGAAGTAAAAATCAATACCTTTGCACGCAACATGTCGCGTCAGCAGTGATTCTCAAACTCTGGGATTCTAAAACTCTGGGGAAGTTTTGAATTTTTTGCAAAAGCTGTTTTTTTTGGATGTTTGTGTGTAATTTTTGGTGAATTTTTATATATTTTAAAGGATGGCCTAAAAGCTTGAATATTCATGTGTTTATGTGATAAAAAAGGTGAATTTGTATATATTTAAAGTATGGCTCATCCAGTTATATCTATGTAACTACTGAGGGGGGCTGACTTATGTCTTATAGAGTCGAATCTCTGACTGAGTGTTCAAGTGGCATGAAAGGTTTCAGTCTGTTTCCACAAAATTCGTGACAGCAATTACATGTTTACTCAAAAGCTTAAACCACACGGTGTAAACACACCAAATCAAACATGAAAAACCAGTCTAAGTCACTTATGCATGGAAGATTTCCATAAGTCACAATGAGCTGATTTGAAATAGAATTTAGTTCTTAACTTGTTGATAAGCTTAGCTCAGCTTTATGAACGGTACTTACGTAACTTGATGCAAGTGTTCATCACCAGAAAAAACAACAAACGAAACATGACACTGGTGTTAACAATATGAAATTTCATTTAATTATATACATGTAAATTTACTCAGAATTGTCATTTATATACACATTATTGCACGCTTATATTTGAGAAGCAAGCAGTATTTGGTCTGTGGTGACAATGTTTTTTATTTTGTATATTACATTCACACACACAGCGAAGATTGGAAAACATATTCTTACGTTCGAAATTAATGTATGAGCAATATCAAAATTGAATTGTGCATATGGATTTTACAAAAATGATCCGAGATAAGTTTAGGAACTTGTACGGGACATTCTTATCTTTCAATGGAACAAAGGTGTAATTCCCTCCAGACGAATTAAACCAATCACTTCGTGTCTCTTCTCTTATCTTACTATTTAAGTTTAAAAAAAATATATATGCGAACTGTCTTCTCACTAAAAAACCAATAAATTGGACTTACATCACTCTTTTATTCATGGACACAATTATAGTACATAATTATATACAAGCTGGAAAGTAAACGGTTTTCTGAAGGTGGCGGCAATGATGTTATTTTCAGCATGTACTCTCATTCAAAGACGCAAACTGCGCGTGTCTTTCAGTGTTGAGATCAGTTCTTGTAAAAAAAAAAAAAAAGACATATGGGCTCTACCCGCAAGCTTTGGCACTAATCAGAGATCAAACTGCAACACTTAATTAAATAAGAAATACAATAATCACTTCGATTGATTGAGCTTGAGTTTCAGGGTGTATCAGCACGATAACGGCCAGTTTGTTTCTTTCTCGTAGGGGGGGGGGGGGGTGGTCTTTACTGTAAGTTGATTCTTAGAGCTTGATCGATTAAAATTTCACAAGTCAAAATTTAGTCAGAAAGGCCCACATAAAATAGTTTGTGGATAAAGGGTATTTTATAAAATATATTAAACATGTCTTTAATCAACTAGTAGATTTCAGCGTCCTCCGGGAAAGACAAAGTACATTGTGGATCCACGACAGACAATAATTCTCATACGGTCCCCTAAGCATGGATATAATCAGAGCTGCTTTTTCACATGTTTCAGTTAACTTTATTTGTCTCAAAAGAGTTTTACATAATTAATCAGTATGCCACTTCGTTTCTTTCTTTGTTTGACTGTTTGCTCGAGTTTACCAACTCTTTGCAGTACAATAAAATGAAGCTTGGGTCTCCGTGAGACCGTGGACCGAGTGAATGCCTTAAAAATTAGCCCGACTGTGTCCATACAACATTCGAACCTGAGGCTGACGAAGTCTCATGGGATTCAGGCCATAAGAAGAATTTCTAGGCAACCAATATATTCATAAGCTTTAAATAGTTTCAAACTTTGTGCTGGTTATGCATGGGCTCACATGAGTGATGCCAGGAATGAAGCAGAAATGGTGAACATTCAGTTGTTTTGTTGTTGTTTTTTTTTTGATCAAAACACAAAGTATTCTGTAGCATAATGGCTCAGGATATATCGCCCCGTCAGCCAAAGTCAGTCCGCATTACCAACTGCTCATTTATTGGCCAGATAGGTTCCACGTGACAGTGGAAAATGTTGCACTGTTTTGAGCATGGTTGCAAATGTGTTAAAGGAATGATAATGCTGGACAAGCAATCCAGTCAGCAGTCCGACGTATCCGGAAAGTTGCGGATGATGATGATGATTGCGGTGTTACAGAAGGCAGCAATTCACACTATTGAGTTTACATTGCCATCACTGATGACCGACAGAGTACGGCTTCCAGACGTACTTCCATTGAGGTTTACGCTGGTCTGTCGACTGATAGGAATAAAGTCGTACAGGCTGTCGCTGTTCTGTGTTTGGTATATATGAACGTAGCGGCCAACTCGGTTTTCAGGCAGCGCTGGTCCCCAGGACATGGTAGGCTTTATCATATGAGGCTTGGAGAGAGAAAACAAAATACAGATGGATTAGGGTACTGTGCCAATAGCAAATGCCGAACCAAATTTCAACGATGAAAATACGTTATTTCAACTACTATAGCTTTTAATACCTGGTGTCCGGACACAGATTACCATGTCTCAAAACTTTTGAAACATGCAAAAGCTGATTTGCACCGTCAAATAACTGTACATGATGTAAATACTTATAACAAACATTTTTTTTTTTTTTTTGAGTTAGTTTTGGCCAACAATTATTTTCTGTGTTCTAAAATGGAACAGTGGGTACCCAGTGACGTGTTTCAAACATGGAACGCCGGAGGCCAGAGAGTTTATATAAAGAATACTACACTTAAACTCCAATAATTTTTTAACCCTTTTGTACCCATTGTTCCTTGTTTGAAACATGTCAGCTGATCCCAAATACTCTTCCCGTGGAAAACTTTAACCCATGCAGCAATTCACGTACTCATTCACCTACTATCTGTCCACCAACTCAGACACATGCAGATCTACAAGTTTATACATCCATTGTTTCGTTTAACCCCTCGTACACATATCCACCTAGCACAGTCCCTCTAATGCATCAATCCGTCCATTAACCCACCCCATCCTTCCATCAGACTATCCATTCATTCCTCCATCCTTCAGCCCGCCCAGCCACTCATACACTCGTCCATCCATCCATCATTCCATTGATCCATCCATCATTCATACATACATACATACATCCGTCCGTCCGTCCATTCACCCATCCATCTACTCATCTATCCATCGATTCATCCATCCATCCGTTTGTCATCCATCTATCCATCGATCCATCCACCCACCCATCCATCCACCAGACCACCCATCTAACCATCCATCCACCCATCATCCATCCATACATACATAGCCTACATCCGTACATTTATCCATCCATCCTTCCATCCACCCATCCATCCATCTATCCATCCATCCATCCGTCTGCCCGACCATCTGTCCATCCGTCTGTCCATCCATCCGTCCATCTGTCCATCCGTCCGACCTCCCATCTGTCCATCCATCCAACCATCCACCCACCATCCATTCCATCCATCCATCCACCCATGCATGCATCCACCCATCCATCCATCCATCCACCTACCCCAGTGTTGGAGATACTCACCCACTTATATCGATAAGCTTGTATACAACCAACAACGACCATGACCGCCAAAGGCAACGCTGCAATGAGCCATCCTACGCCCGTAGCCCAGCCAGGGCGTTCATCGGGTTCGTCACAGCAGATGGCTTGCACTGCTGTCATGATCAGGATAAACTGCAATGGAAAACACAGAACACGGCTGTTGTCAGGGGAACGTGTATAGAAGAGCCGAATGGAGAAGATACCTTCATGGTGCTAACCTTTTGGCCTAAGTCAGACTTAGGCCAAAACAGAATGTGCCTGTTACGTCATTGCCCTATCCATGGTGCATCTATTAATGTAAAAACCATTCAAAAGTGCCAAGCCATTCTCCTGGAAATGAAACTTTCTGTAAAGTGCAATGGCCTAACTCATTCATAGACGCAGGCCGTTTGGTTCTGGGGTTCTTTCAGCCAACGTGGATGATGGCCACTTTTACCTAGAGTCATTTTGGCCTAAGTCTGAGTGCACTGCAAAAGAATTTAACGCGTTCGCTAAGGTAAGCCGAATATTCGGCTCGCGGAGTCTCGCTTCCTTACGAAAAGCCAAATATTCGGCTTGAGAGGACACTGATTTTCTAACACAAATATCTAACCAACTTTTCAAAATACTGAATCCCATCCTGGTTCATTGATTTACCTTTACTTTAATGCCTAATGTATTATGTCTTGTATCTATACATTGTCATATACTGAGTGAAAAAAAAAAATCTTTGAACCATGTCTAAATTTCTAACTGGATTGTGTTGAAAGTTCCGATCCACACCCATAAAATGTTACCGTAGGGAATGAGTTAAATAAATTTTTTGCGATTTTCTCAGAAGTGCAAAAATGACGTAGGCCAAAAAGGTCAGCACCATGACGATACTGAGTTGTGTTCCCTATTCAGCTATAGCTTGCTATGAAAAATACCACCGCTCCCTATTAGCAGCTTAGGCCAGAAGAGTTTTGCACAGTCACTGCAGGTGGCTTGCACTTCTGCAATGACGAGAGTAAACTGCACATTATGACCCAGAACAAGGTGTTTGGCACGATCGCCGCGAATGGCTTGCACTATAGTCTTGCCAACCAGAGTAGACTGCAATGTAAGACATAGAACAATGAGTTTGGCATCATCACTGCGGGTGGCTTGTACTACCGCCATGGCCAGAATAAATTGGGGGGGGGGGTGTAATCATTATTATTTGTACACGTGGGTAGTCAGTATTATTAGCACAAAAGGGAATATCCTTATTATTTTGTACAAAGGGTAATCATTAATATATTTGTACAAGAGGTAATAATTATTATTTGTACAAAGGGGTAATCATTATTATTAATACACGTGGGCGATCATTATTATTAGCACAAAAAGGGTAATCATTATTGTACAAGGGAATAATCATTATATGTACAAGGGTATTCGTTATTATTTGTACAAGGGGATAATCATTATTATTATACAAGGGGGTATCATTATCATTTGTACAAAGGGGTAATCATTATTAGTTGCACCGCGGGGGTATTCATTATTATTTGTACAAAGGGGATAATCATTATTTGTACAAGAAGGAGCAATCAATTTCATGTTGTACTGATAGATTTGACACTTACCACTACCGACAAAGGTGAAAGTACGGTCCACGTGGCAATCCAGTAGTATTTTGGTCTGAAGCCTATCATCATTTTGATATCGTCACGGAAATAGTTGATTCCTGTAGGACGTGATTATTTATTGATTAGTTTATTCATTCACTGATCATTCGTGATTGGTTTGATTGATCTGGGAATTCTGATAGATCAGCATGGCAGTCAGTCATTCAATCAGCTGGTTGGTTGATTGGTTGGTTGGGTGATTGATTGGTTGGTGACTGAGTGGAGGTGGTTTGGGTGGTTGGTTGGTTGGGGGATGCTTGGGTGGGTGGTGGATAAACGTCCTTGTCTTATATTCACTCGTCCACAGGATTATTCATTCATTCATTCATTCATTCATTTCTTCATTCATTTGTCATTCACTCACTCATTCATTCGTTCGTTCATTCCTTCATTTATTCATTCAGTAATATACATTTTTTACTTTAAGCGACAAAATATATTAAAAATGACTACATAAATTATCAGTCTTACTATCTATTATGATTGCCCTGTCCTTCATTTTTCCTCTAAAATATTCGTTCTCTTTCAGCCAATAATGACTAGCTAAAAGTATTCTTTGGGACCCACATTTTGTTTTCTTGTACTTACCATAAACATAACAAACACAGACAACTTCGGCTATTGCAATGATCATGATGCTGTAGCTACCAGAATATTCGTGCATCAGCGCTAACACCCGTCGACCACCCTGAGTCGGAAATACAGAAGAAAACGATAGACAATGAAAGCTGTCTCTACAGATAGGGCTTTACTGTGGTAAACTGCAGTGCCACATTTATCATAACAATGACATATGGGAAAAATACGATTTCGCAACCTTAGTTATTAATTTGTTTATTCCATCTCCGTTTTCTGAAAAACTGAAAATCTTTTAGTATATAAAAGAGGTACAACAAACGTACACTTTGACACTTGTTTAAAATGCATTGTGGCACTTATCAAGATGTTTCACAGTTCCGATTGATTCTAATTCCTTGATACAATGGCTGTTACAATACTAAAGCCGCAAGCGTTAAACAAAGAATTTCTCGTTGTGCAAGGAGTGGAACAAAAAGTTGGAACAAACAAGAACTAAGGTCGGGATTTGCCAGTACTCTTGTCATACACACAGTAAAACACACAGGATTCTTTAGATGTCTTACTTGACGTGACAAAAAGTTCACTCCTCATTATTTTCTTTACTCAACTCAAAAGATCTACTCTGGCAAGGTTTGCAAATTTATGACAAAATATTTCTTTCGTTTCCAGCTTCCAGCATTGTTCTGTTTTTAATAATCCCAATCAGTGATATTACACTGAAGTAATGGCTCTTGATAAATGCAACACGAATGAAACACAGACTTACGTGTGTTGTAAGAGGAATGCCCAGTAGAAAACCAACAAGACAGACACATAGAGTAAATCTTGTTTTGTGTTTACGTAGGACTTGTGGAAACAAATCCGATACCGAGGATATCACTGTTTCCATCATTCCAAACTGTATGGAGTTGGGGAAAGAAAAAAATAAATGGTAATTTTTTTTAAAAAGACCAAAAAAAAAACAGTACATAATCTTTACGACTATTGTTCTAACTTTAAAACGTTTACGGTTCAATGTAGTTTTCAAGACATTAACACATTGATAACACAGTTGCTAAATAACATTGGCATGAAACATTAAATTTTTTTTTTCACATAAATAAGAATGGCAAAATCGTGTTGAAAAAATTGTGTTAAAAAATTACGTGTCACATGTCCCTCCAATGAAACTGGTTTTCCTTTCCACTGTTCAGCCCCAAAATAATGCAAGTCTCCCTGCTTACCCATCATCTAACAAATTAACCTACCTGGCTGTCTAACCCAAGAGTAACCAACATCAGGAAGAAGAGAAAACACCAGAATGAAGACGCTGGTAACCTGGACAATCCCTCTGGGTAGGCGATGAATGCCAACTCGTTATCTGTGAATGGAAGATGGGCTGTTTCAGTCATCTGTGGACACTTACAGGACCAGCAAAGAGATCTGAAACTTTCGAGAAAGCGATACTCTAGGAAGAAGAGACAGGCAAAGAAATGAAGTTGTAAGAGCAGCTGTTGGCACAGAATTCTGCCTGCATTTCATAGGAAAACAATGACTTAAATGGTTTGGCCACCTGTCACGAATGCCACCTGGTCAACCACCCTCGAGAGCCTTCAACACCAAGTTCTCAGGCTACAAAGGAAGAGGCAGACAACGCAAAAGATGGATTGAAGGAGTTAAAGGAACCCTGAGAAACACCAACATCTCAGTTGAAAGAGCGGCAGACTTGGCCTACCATTAAAAACTGCATCTCCCGTCGACGCTCAACGGCAACAGAGGATGAAAAAGTGAAAAGTGAGTAAAGTAAGTAAGATACCCTAGGACAGGGATCGGCAGCCGGCGGTTCGCGAGTCGCATGGGACTCTGGTAGCTTTCATGGGTGGCTCTTTCCTTTTCGTAATTTGTTGAAAGTAAAAAAAAAAAAAAACTTGGAATGATAAAAATGCTACTGGAATGTAGACTTTTGTGCGTACTGCGGCTCACTCTGAAGCTAAATTCTATCAGAAATATGGCTCTTCTCCTGTGAAAGGTTGCCGAACCCTGCAATAGGAGATCTTCACCTGAAAAGAATTCTGGCTAAACATGTGTTCCGGCTTAACATTCTTACGTTCTATGTAGGCGAGCCGAGCCACATCCAGGTCATGAATCTGGGTATTCTGTAACGATCGTTGACTAAAATCTCAGGTTAGGTTGGTGTTCAGGGGTATTCTAAGTTTTCTAGAAACGTGTCCTAATTTTATCGTTCACTCATGCATTCCAAATGATTAAAATACTTACAGTCTGTTTGGAGAAATTCCTAGTTCGGCACGCTGCCATCAGGAAATTAATAATAATAATAACATTAATAAAACAAAACAGACAAACAGTTTGTTTCTTGTGGCCTTATCAGTTTTGTTGGTTTCAATATTTTGTATGCCTAATGTTAAGGTCTTAATTTTAGGAGGTTCGCTGTCCTTAGCATTCACACCTCACTTTTATCTAGTTTTTATTTTTGTTGTTGTGGTAGGGATCAGTTTTTTAGAATTTTGCCCAGGCAGCGGCCTGTTCAGCCTGCTGTTCTCGACGTTAACTACCGAGATATCTTTAACGCGTGCAACTTGCACACCGGCCCTCCAAATGTTTCGTCCTTATCCGAGAAGACTAGGTGCTCGATCCTACCTATCATAAGATCAGGGACAGAAAAATATGAGAAACATCCCAAAATTCCGACATGCCTGCACCGACCGGGATTCGAACCAGGTACCTTCGCCATGAGAGGCGAGCACCTTGCCTCTAGACCACCGTTTCCCCCCTTTTTTATGCCTGATGATTTGATGATTTTTTTATACAATAAGTTTCAGGATAAAGGTTTGGGTAAGGATTAAGTATTAGCTACTTGTTACAACAATCTTTTCGTTGGCTACACAGCCACAATAGTTTTTTTCGGAATTGGCCACAAAACTGGTAATGCAAAGCTCAAGAACACCAATTGTAAGTTAGTATTTTGGCTACATGGCCCAAAACCCCTACCGAAAACAAAAATAGAAGAAAAAAAAGGAGGTTTCTCACTGGAAGTAGCTATGTCTTCAGTGGATTTTTTGCTCACATGGACAATGTGGTCCAAATGGGCCTACCAAATACAAAACAAATACGTTATTCTTACTCGAAGTAGCTATGTCTTCAGTGGATTTCTTGCTCACATGGACAATGTGGCCCAAATGGGCCTACCAAATACAAAAGAAATACATTGTTCTTGCTGGAAGTAGCTATGTCTTCAGTGGATTTCTTGCTCACGTGGACAATGTGGCCCAAATGGGCCTACCAAGTACAAAACAAAGACGTTGTTCTTACTGGAAGTAGCTATGTCTTCAATGGGCTTGTTGCTCACATGGGCGATATGGCCCAACACAGAGAAGATGACAAATCCCGCGAGAATGGACGTGCCACTATTGACTCCAGTCACGAGGAATACGTCACGATAAATGTTGTTTTGGAACTTGTTGTAGGAGGACAGTGTCAAAATGCCACCAAAGCCAATGCCCAGGGAGAATAGCAACTGTGTCGCTGCTTCTTTCCAAACCTGTGAAAATGTATAGATGACAAAACTGATAAATGGAACATGCTGATGGGAGCATCGATCTCTGTTTGTTTGTTCATTTAATGTATGTATTTAGTTATTTATTTATTACTTGCCAATACTTTTGTCCTACTGAATAGTTATTAACATTATGTAAACATTCACTCCTGACTGAGGAAGGGGGCGGGGGATGTATTTCTTGCTAGGTGATTTATCACACTAAAATGATTGTTGACATAATAATGGGAAATTACGACGGACATTGTTTATCGTCGTTACCTATTTTTTGCTCCAGTCTAACGGTAGTTTCGCATAATCTCCCGCGCAAATCGACCAATTGTGATTCCTCTTGTATATACATAATCTCTGGAAATACCTTACGAAGCAAACTCTCACTTTCAAAAAAAATGAAAGGAACAATTTTTAAAAATATAAACAGTTTATCCCCATCATGCGCAGAGTATTCATCATTTTTGCTGATTAATATGTTCATCTACTTTGAATACTAGCATGTTTATCAGTGACCAGCAACCGGATCAACCATGGTTTTTTTATGACAAGACATTTGGTTGCCTTGAACCTGATTGTCTCCTGCTCCACTTTTGAGAAATTTAGCCCTCAACGTCTGAGCTCCGCTAAATAAGAAAATTGTGAAAATGTAGAAATTTTGACTGCCATCACCTATCTAATGACGAAGCATAGACTTGAAACTAACAAAACATATACCATATGTCACTGTAGTTCATTGATGACGTTAACCCAATTATGGCAATAAGCAGGCTTGAAATTACTTTTTAAAAAGTGTCGATATCTCAACCATACAGAAACACAACATACTGAGACCGGCACCAAAGTGTAGATCATTCTTTGCTAGTTTATTTTATTTAAAAAACAAAAAATCTAAAATGTTCGATTTACGTGATGTTCATAGTAGGCATTCGATTTGAAAAATGAGGTGACGATATCTACCATATGAATCAAAGTACTTACTTACCTTAACGACCAAGAAATATACACGTACCTTGATATTCACCAGCTTATCCCACTGAGGTACCAGGTAATATCTAATACCATCCAGGTGCCCTTCCAGTGTGACGCCTTTGATCAGCATGACCAACAATAGACCAAAGGGAAAGGTGGCAGTCACGTGAACCACCTGGACATAGAAACATCGGGTATGCACTTGCTGTCAAGCTGAAGTTCTACAGCACTATCTATCTATCTATCTATCTATCTATCTATCTATCTATCTATCTATCTATCTATCTATCTATCTATCTATCTATCTATCTATCTATCTATCTATCTATCTATCTATCTATCTATCTATCTATCTATCTATCTATCTATCTATCTATCTATCTATCTATCTATCTATCTATCTATCTATCTATCTATCTATCTATCTATCTATCTATCTATCTATCTATCTATTTACCTGTCTGTCTCTCTCAGTCTATCTGTCTATCTATACTGTAGGTCTCTAATATCAAGATGCCCATTGTTTTTCAAACTCCTACATGGCAACCGTGCAAATGACCATGTGTAAAACCATGTATGTGGATTTCTTTTATCAAAGTATTTGTATTCAAAGCCCCTTTTCACATCTCTACAAAGAAATATGCGTAAACGCATCATTATTATAGATTTGTACTGTCGAAATAGTCTGTTCGTATACAAAGCCCTTCCGGGCGTACATGTAAAGGACAATATGTAATACGAGCATGTACACAGGTTTCTGATAGGTTGTACAAAGCCCAATTCTGTCACCTTTGCAAAGTTATGTGTCCAAGTTTGTATTGTGCTGCTGACAATTGACGTATTTGTGTACAACAGCCATCCTGACACTCACACAAAGGACTGCGACCGCGTAGGAGCATGTATGTAGGTTTATAATTATATCTTATTCTATCTGATTATAGAACAGGGCCCAGCTTGACGCCCATACAAAGGACTATGTGTAAAACATGTGTGCAGTTGTTTAATATAGAAGTATTTGTGTGCAGGCTGATGTAAAAAACCGAATACTTTTGGATGGTTGGGGTCCATAATTAAGCTGTGTTCTCATGTGTACGGAAACGACTACGGAAACGAAAATGATATGCGGAAACGACGTGCGGCAATAAAATTTTGTGTTCCCATGTGTACGGAAACGGAAACGGAAACGGCCAAAATAAAGGAAATTCTCACTTTTGTTTCTCTAGTCATGAGATTCGTTCTTTGCAGTCTGCTATTTTTTCTCTCTCTTACACCATGGCATCTCTTTCGTCCAGAGCCGAATGCAGTTTCTTGCTTTGGGAAGAGGAGTCCGTTTTAATATCACTCCTCCACCACAGAGGCATCAAAAGAAAACAAAAACGTCCCCGAGAGCGCCGGTGGTGGGTGAACGAGTATTTCTCCATTCTTTCTTCCAGCTCTCCGCTCAAATTAACACATTGCAGCATAAATTGTGTGAGAAATTGAGAAAGAGTCCTGAAATCAACTTTAAATGATTGCTCCCACCTTTTGTTCCATCAGATAGTCTGATCCCAAAGAAGCAGACGAACAATGTACTGAAAGACAAACAGAAAGCTTTATAGGCGATCTTTTTTGCCGTCCAGCATTCGAAGCAGTAATGTTGCCTAATTCGGTACATATATTCTGTTGTGAGTTTTCCAAATCCATTGTTCTGGCAGTGTGTGGGAGTAATGTTCTTCATGTGAGCAATGTGCATGTGTGCAGTATGCGTCAGGGACCTATGTGCCTTTGATATTATATTCAATGTAGTTCTACCACCGGTGGTGTGACAACAAATTTCCTAACAATAGGGTGATAAAGTTATATCTTATCTTATCTTATGTTGTTTGCCACAAGAATTACAATGGTTAACAATGCAACAGATGTTCACTGTTTCATTACAGACATCCCTTTTTTTCCATTTTTTAAACGAACCTGTCTTTGCCTGGTAGTGATGTAGGCCTAATTGCAAATAATTCTGATTTCCAAATTTGTATTGGAAAATCTCAGCAATTAAGCTTATATTATATTAGCCTTGAGGTTTTTCTTTTCTTTTTTATTTAATGCACAATTCTCAAAGACTCCACACTTAGAGCAATCATGTTATGACACAGATATGTACATGCCTATTATATGTATTCACGTATTTCCATATTCCCAACTCAAGAATGCTCGAATAGAGATCTAAAGATTAGACTTGCTCTATTTACGAGCCATAAAGGGGAAAGGGGATGGGAGAGTGTCAGCGAATGAAAATTGTATATAGACCCTTTTCATTTCCGCGTTACGGTTGTTTGCGGGGAGCCGCACGGCATCGAAAAGCACCGTGTAGGGCAAAAACCTCCACTTGCCTTAGTGATGGCATCTGAACATGTGCACAGTCTAAGCAAAGACGCATTTTTACGCCAGAACCAGCACGTAACGGGTTTGTACGTTGGGTGCCCAACAAGAGGATGGCATCGTCCGACTGTTGTCCACCGCTTCCGCCCTACAAGTGGGACACGCCGCCATTTTGTTTGCAAATCACGTGATATGGAGGACGGTAAATGAAAAGGGTCTATATGGGCGGGGGAGATGTCGGGAAAGCAAGGGGACTGCGCAGTTTTTAATTATGAAACTGATTTTGTTTGAAAAGGATAAAGAGGAAAAAAGCAAATTAAGTGGTTGGATTTTGTAAAACTCAAATTGAATAATAGATCTGGTTTCTTAAATACAAGGGTCAAATAGTACATAAATATCTACATCTAGTCCATACAAAATGCTATCAAGTTTTAGAACATCAAGGCTTTGTCATGCCTTGTCATGGACAGTCACCTCTAATGGCAGCTCGTACGAGTCGGGTGGGAGGGGGGGGGGTTGAAGTCAAGATTGTAGAAGGTGTACAGGGTTACGGAGTGAATGTGGGGGAAGTGAGACATGGATAAAATCAATCCTACATAGACCTACATTTAGCCAAATATAAATACATTCAGGGTTGGTGTTAAAACAGCCGTTTGTGAGGTGATCCGCTGGTGATGATTACTACATACATTAAGATATCAGTTTAGCTAGTAATCATTGTGTTCATGTAGCAGCAGTTTCTTTACAGCTTTACGAAACAACACACTTTAGTACAATCGTGAAGTCAAAGGATAAAGCACAAACTCAACAGTCAATCATTTCTCCCCATCGCCTTTGCTGTACTTCCCCAAATATATTAATTGTGTAAATGGGAGTCCTTGTGGTCTGGCCTCCTCAGGTCAAAAAGTGTCTTGTTTTGTCTAACAAGCTCAGTGAGCTTCTCCATATCACTGTTTGTTATGTGCCACGGTCTTGGCATCTTTACAATACAAAGGTTTCCGCCACACTGTTTGACCCACAGAGCCAGGTTTCAGTTCATACCCAAAAAAAAAAGCGCGGGGAAAAAAAAGGCAGGAATGACGTAAGTTCCGGCTTGCGGCAGTGCGGCAACGGCTAAAAATCGCTACCCAGTGCGAAAAAAATTTTTTAGTCGTTTCCGCACGTCGCAGTCGTTTCCGTTTCCGCACACATGAGAACACCCTCTCTGTTTTACTACTTGATGGATTTTTTTAGTCGTCTCTGCACGTCGTAGTCGTTTCCGTTTCCGCACATATGAGAACACCCCTTTACTCTCACATAGACATACCAGGGGAAAAACTGCCAAAGCAGTATCACAAACCAGGCAAATCCCAGAAAAATATAAACTTATTTACAAATGAACTGATTCTTTCAAAAGGTCATAAACGAATTTTGGGTGTAGAAACAAACCCACGAATACTAATGGGTGGGGGGTGGGGGTGGGGGGGGGGGGGAGGGTCCGAAGTTTCTCAAGTCTAAAACTGCTTTCTCTGTGCTCTAATGTCTTTCTCTTGGCCGGTACCACAAAACGTTTCATCAAATGAATAAAAAAAAAGATGAACAGCAGCAGCAGCTAAAAGCCCTCATGAAAGAAAGACTTGATATTTCCAGTTTTCACCTGCCAGTGAACTTCGCTCCCTTTGTACAGTAATTTGAGGAGTTGAAAGTCAGGGCGCAGTGAATGGGAAGTTTTTGCTTTTATTTGCAAAAGCGTTGATTTTTTACTTTCGTATGTTAAGCTAATGTGAGTTCCCTCTGTCTTTTATTTTAGACTTGGCCATTTTCGTCGAGTTTCAATATTTCAAATAAGATAAGATAAGAATTCCTTTTTTGTCCAATGAGGGAAATTTATTTCTGCACAGCGTTTGAGAGCACCTACATACATCTTACAATCTTTACATGAACATGTCGTAGCTCATAAACAGGAGCAATACATGAAGTAACATGGCATAGAACCGTAATGGAATATGTCATACATCGAACTATAATAGTATACAACTAGATGACCTACCGAGCATTGCCCAGAATAAACAATCATGTGATCCCCCCCCCCTCTCTCTCTCACACATAATAAAAGTAATAAACTACAGTCTTGCTTCAGAACTCATGCGCACCAGAACACTTCGCACCAAACTGAATGCTTGATACGGTTACTTTTTATGACATGCACAGTGCTATATATTACGAAACAAACATGCAAAAATACAAATGTTATATAGCAATACACATTGTTATTTTTAAAAAAAATACATGCTTGAAATAAACCACTTTTAATTATAGCCATCATCTTCCTTATCTTAATTGCCACCTTCCTGCCAAATTTAAGGCCTGGAGAGTGTATAGTTTGGTCAGTTAGTCATGCCAAAGGTTGCAAATTACTGAAATATAGAATAGATGTGTTGTTGAGGTGAAGTAGGGAACGTAACACTCAAGACCCGACTCTCTGAACGGCTATCAGATCAAATCACAACTAAGTGTGTTTTGTTTTTCAGTCCTATCTGCACAGCCTTAGGTTTCCTTGGAGTCTATCGAATGCTAATACATTTTGAACATCGTAAATGTACATTGACCTTACCTTTCCTGAAGTTTGTATTCCTTTTGATAATGAGGCAAACACAATCACCCAAGCTAAAAGTAACGTCATGCAAATCTTTGGGCTGATGTCACCCAGTTCTGAAATGTCCTCACTGAGTTGCTCACGAAGAAAAAAGTACCTACAAAGTGGATACAAATGGATAGATTAAGTATCATCCGGTGCTGACATACAAAATTAACATGTGATATGAAAGTACTTTGTAAAGTAACGTAGTACAGAATTGCAGTTTGAAAGTGCCTTTTCAAAAAGGCCTTTGCTGTTCACACAAGGACAACTGTATATCACCAGTTCATTTTGAAACACTTCTCCTAGCACCCGGTGTTGCATATGTGACGACTTCTCATTTAACAGCCAACAGGTTTTCATTACAAATATGTACAATTTTTTTTTTTATTCATTTGACTATTTTCAGTCACTTTTATAAGATATATCTTATATACAAAATCTGACAAAATCTTTGCCTGGGCACAAGAGGGTTAAGGTATGATAACGCCCCGGGTTCAAATTTGAGTCACTGGGAATAGTTTTGACTCCCCGTAAATAACTTTGAATATCTAGGAATAATTTTGACTCTCTGAGAATCTCTCTGATTCCCGGGAATAAGTTTGACTCTCTGGGAGTAATGATGACTCTCTTTGAATAACTTTGGCTCCCTGGGAATAACATCGACTCCCTGGAAATGACTTTGACTCTCTGAGAATAATATCGACTCCCTGGAGATAACTTCGACTTTCTGAGAATATCTCTGATTCCCTGGCAATAACTTTGACTCTCTGGGAGTAACTTTGACTATCTTAGAATAACACTGACTCTCCTTGGATGATTTAACTCGCTGGGAATAATTTCGACTCCCTGGGAATAACTTCGGCTTGCAGGGAATACCCTCTCTCAGAATAACTTTGACTCGCTGGGAATAATTTTGACTCTTTGGAAATAACATACTCACTCAAAATACTCCTTTGAGGCTGGGACTGAGTCGTTGTCATTAATTCCTCCACCATCTCTGTTGTATGAGAGAGTCAAGATAGAATATAATACAGGTGTGTAGACTATCTATCTATCTATCTATCTATCTATCTATCTATCTATCTATCTATCTATCTATCTATCTATCTATCTATCTATCTATCTATCTATCTATCTATCTATCTATCTATCTATCTATCTATCTATCTATCTATCTATCTATCTATCTATCTATCTATCTATCTATCTATCTATCTATCTATCTATCTATCTATCTATCAACGCATTCATCCACCCATTCATTCATCCATCCATCCATCCATCCATCCATCCATCCATCCATCTGTCTGTCTGTATGTCTGTCTATCGAAATGCTATTTCTATCATAATTCTTTGTTATAATTTGTTTGTCCGCCTGACCGAGCATCACACTCGCCCTGTCAAAATGTATGAGTGTTTGTCAACATAACTATGTACCACCATGGAATCCTCCCTCCTACTTTGTTTTGAGCGCATTTGCGTTGTGAGTATTCTCTCAGCAATCATAGATATCTACCTCAGACATAGATGAGCCATGCTGCTGATCAAAGTCATGGACTGATTCAGGAAGACGTCACGAGATGGTACGGTATCCGCTATAGTTTCCATGGAAGACTTGGATTCTGCTGACATGCAGCCTGAGTTGGGGATGAGAGTGAGAGACTTCAGTGACAAGAATGTTGAAATAAAGTGAATGGAAACATTATGCAGTCATGATTTCTGTTTTGGGGGGGGGGGGGGGAGGAGGAGGAATGTGGGGCCACGACAACGTGGTGCCCTCTCCCTCCCCTCCCAGTATGTTACGTTTAATGATCATCGAGGCTAGAGGATAAAGGAGGGGCATGTTGGAAAGGAACATTACTCCCAGGTGATATGAATTAAGCTCACACAAGTCTGAAGACGAAGACCAACATACAGTTATGCTCGTTCTCTGGTCTCTAGGTAGCATGCACATGACGTCACAGAGTGTTTTTGTTTGTTCTTCGGCCACTAAAGATGGCCGGTGGGTCAGTTGATTAGTGTAACTTCGAGATAATTTTATGTCTAAGCGGTTAAAATGCCTCCTAGTTGCATTGGTATTTGATCGCTTTGACAGGGATGTAAAGGATGGATCCAAGCTGGTCAGATTCCCTACCATCTGTGTAAACAAGGGAAATGATGTGAAAGAATTGACCGAACGTCTCCCATTGAATATGTACACATGTACCATTGTTTACTGTAGCGCCGACCAACTTTTAGCTCGTCGTCGGTTGGTTCGTGGCGTCTCCTGTGCCGCGAAATGCAAATCAGCCAACGAATCAAAATCAATGCCACAATCGCCATGGTGATGCCCGGATCCGGACACTAAAGATGGCGGATATGCGCATTCGACCTAACTCGCGAGTGGTTCTTGGGCGAATCTGGTATGGTCTCCTTCTGTCCTATCAAACTGGTATATTTTGATTAAACTAGATGAAGTTCGCGGCATTATCCTGGATAAACTGTGAACTCATCGGCTTATCTCTCTCTCTCTCTCTCTCTCTCTTTTGGTCCAGAAAGCTTCCCATAATTATTCTACAGTCTAACAGTAGACATCCTGCGCACCGGAGCGCATTCATTTCTGGTAAGAAAATCGCCCCCACCGAACTGAACGATACATTGTTTCCGGTGCGGTGGGCTTCCTACAGTGAGCCAAAACAAAGATAATTGTATTTTACATGTTGACAGCTTTTTATTTAAACATACCTAAAACTTGAATCAACACAATCGTTCGATACATATGCGATTGGACTGGATTAGTTGACACTTTAGAAAATGAATTTTATAATTTATGAAATTGTCATTTAGGCTGTAGTGTCAGCAAAAAAAAAAAAAAAGAGCCAAAATTGTACCACAATGAATTACTCCCGCCACTTTTTTTTTTTTTTGTTAAATAATTTTGACTATATTCTTGCTTCTTCCTGACACAATATGACCGGCATCGTGTCGCCGTGCTTTGCCCAAACTTAAAACTGAAACTTAAACTCAACTCTTTCAACCCGTGGCATCACATGGCATCTCGTGGGCTACGATGCAATTCTGCCGTGCTGTGGTAAATGGCCGCAAACAGCATCTATGACAAAGTAAATTCACATTTTAACATCAAATTACAGAATGACTTTTTTTTTTCGAAGTTTTTTGCGTAACGGCCTCTTTACACGACGCGACAGCATTCTGAGCTTTTCTAAACCAGAGATCTGCTCTCCAACATTAGCAATTTCATGTTAATGTGAGACTTTAGATGTAGATCTGCAACTTGTTATACGAAATGTTCCCATTTAGAATGCACGAAAAAAAAAAATATATATATAATTATCTAATGGACGTGTAATGGTGTATCTTGGGCACGAATAACAAATCCTGATATGCCTGTTTTGTAAGCGGTATATTAATATTCAGGCACAGAAAGTCTTTATCTATAAAATACTTCTTGCTTCTGACCCAGAATTCATTGCGTTCTGCAACATACTCTGGTCCAGCAATCAAGCGTGTCTGTTCGGAACACCAAAATATAAAGGAGAGGTGGGGAGAAAACTCATTGGGAGGCAGAATGCTTCGCTTTCACCGATACGCCCTTCCAGTACAACAAATACAATTATGATCTAAAGAAAAAATAATAAAAGGCCACAGATGGTTTTGCTGGTTGCTTATGAAGCACGGCGACATTATCAAATGTTTCATACACGAAAAACATTCTATATCCATCTATATAATATACGTTTCCATAAATCACCTCAGTACAATGCACAGGGAAAATTTTGGACATTTCGCAATAGGCAGGCTACAAAACGGAATTGAAGCCCGAATGTTTTGAATATAAAATGGATGCAATTTGTCTAAGCTAGTGAGAAGTCAAAACACGGCCCATTATGGAAATAGATACGAATTCTCCTATCCTGTATGCCCCCGAAAACAGCTTCATATTTGGTTTGAGAAGGATTGAATTTTTTTCTGTATTAAACTGGAAAACCTCCACTCTCCCAACAAAAAAGCCGCGCCCATTCCACCCAAGGTCCAGTCAAGTGTTTAAGTCGCGTGTTCTGTTGGATTGAGACTGCCTAAAACTGAAAGGATTGCTTAAAGTGTTTTTCTAGTATCGTGCCCTAATCACAAAAGCGAAAATTAAGATACTTGAGCAAAAAGTGTTTATCGTACATGATATGCCTCTGGTGAAGTCGTCAGCTCTTTGAGGACGCCTCAATCTATAAAATGGTAATGTCAAAATTGGATAAAAAGGAAAAGTTGTAGGTAGCAAAGCGTTTCCTTTTTGCCCAATTTTGACATTGCTTATAGCTCTGCTGCGACCCCTCAGTTTTTCTGTGGTTTTTATAATATTTCGTCTATAAAATGGTATCAGTCCTGGGTTAATGTGCTTTGCACATGTTGCAGCATACCCACTGATCTTTTATGCGGAACTGTACTATTCATTTGTGAGTCCGGGTGGACAGACACGCATAGAACTAATCTTCACTCGCTGATCGTTATTTGTTTTGGGGTCAGATGGACTTAAACGAGGTTTAGAACGATCCCGTTGAATTGTATATTTTGTAAATTCAGGGACTTGGGTAAGGGGGTGGGGACACAGGAAGACAACAGCCTCTTCACTTCAGATTAATATTGTAATAACCCGTTCTACTTACTCATCACGGACGTCATCCGGTCACGGAATGTCTTGTTGTCCATTCTAACTTGATTGTAGCATTTCCTTGTGTTCCACCAATTGTCACAGCTTTCCCAAGGTGGACCGTCGTCCAAGTTGACAAAGGCTACCAACATATAGTGCATGGCCCAGGCAATGAGGACGTTGTAGTAGATGCACACAGAAGCGCTAACAATTAACATTGCATAGCCTATACCTGTGTGAAAGACAATCATTTTTTTTTTAACACTCTTTGAAAATGTAAGGCGGAATATATTTGGATTTAAATCCTACTGAGGCACAAGGAGAGGGCATGGCCATAGAAGAGCGGGAGAACTACTAGGAGAGGGAGGAGGATTTTTCCTCTCACAAACTGTAGAAATCATTACACTCTAACATAAAGAAAAAACAACACAAACACACACACACAAAAACGGTTTTTTTTTTTCCCAAAGTTCTATCAATGACATCAACAGATTGAAACCAATATTCGTACACGTATTTGTCGCTGCTTGTTGTAAGAGGCACAGGCCTATATTTTTTTTTCATTAAATTTCATCCACAGACAAGAGATGGACTCGTATAAAATAATGTCTTCTGGTCTACTCATCCTTGAACACTGGGGCCACCTTCCACACTGTTGTGTGAACGAATTAAATATTGAATACCTCGCACCATTTCCTATCAAGTTCTTCGAGAAATATATACAAAAATGTGCAAAATTTACAATGTCAACATTGGTTATTTGTGACTGTATTCTCATAACATTTTTTGCTAACTTGACACCACAGAACTTGCAGTTCGCCTTTCATCAGAAAGATACTTTGTCATAAATTTCATCAACAGACAAGAGATGTATATAGAAACACCTTCTGGCCTACTGACCCATGAACACTGGAGCCACCTTCCATACTGTGATTGGTCCTTCTGAAGAAAACTGACCAAGGGCACTTTCCAGGAAAAACATGGGAATGCCACAAGTAGCCAGGATGATGAGGTACGGAAACAGAAAGGACGCTGTAACAAAACGTATCAAATATTGGATGAGTTCGCAGTGTGCAACGATGAAAAAAAAATGCCGGGTATATTATCAAACAAATGGATGGCACAAAACAGGAATTTGGACGGATTTAAGTACTAACAGATCATTGGCATGCATTTCATTCGTGGACAGATACTAAACTAACAAAACAGAAGATGGGTGGATGTGCAGAAATACCATGTAAAGTAATGGACAGACGTAAAATAACACCACAGTAATAAAACAGGAAGATGTAACCCATGGAGTACTTGTAAAGTAAGATAAGAAGACAGAGAGCTGGAAAATCATGCAGGACAGGGCGTGCATGCTCAGTGATGGACAGATAGTAAAATAACATTAGAAAGATGGAGGATTATGCAGCACAAAAGGGCGCACATGCTCAGTGATGGACAGATGGTAAACGATAATAGAAAGATGGGAGATGATGCAGCACAGTGCGTGCATGCTCAATGATGGACAGGTGGTGAAATAACAAAAGAAATATGGACGGTGATATAGCACAAGGCGTGCATGTTCAGGAATGGACGGATAGTAAAACAACAAAACAGAAATATAAATGGGTCTACAAAAAATGCACATATTGGTAAAGAACTAAGTTGAATCAAGGGGGCAAACAAATACGATCTATCACACTCAAAACGAGCACAGACAGAGAGACATTACATCTTGCACAGTAGAGCAAATTCATTCAATTCTCCTGTTTCCCCACTATTCAAACTACAAACTCCATAATTGCCTTTACATTCACCTTCAAAATGGTCGCCGCCAAACGCTGCACATATGCAAAAATTTCTATTGACTTCGGGTCGTAGCGTAAATATGGGTTATTTCCTTCAAATTTCCCACTAAAGATTTTTATTAATTTTTGACAGACACTCACTTAATCTAAAATATCTTTAAAAGTAGTGATTAAATCTTGATGGAATTTTAACATACCATTACACATATAATGAACATAACTGTACCAACATTTCTCACGGATTCATCAAAAGGATTGCGAAATATTTGGTGTCAATGTTGGGGCAGTTGTTTTGTTGTTGTTTTTTTTATCACCGATATATTTGAACAGAAAAGTTTAATTGTTTTCTTTAGACCAAGACGGTGTAAAAATGATGAAACAATGACATGTATTTGCACAGAAAGTCTTTTGTTGTTGTTGTTATCTTTAGACCGCCTGTCATATGACACATTGGCGTTTCTTTGAACTGTAGTTTGTTTTTTTGTTAGTTTTTTTTTTGGGGGGGGGGGGGGGGGGAGGGGGACAGGATCAGGACAATGAGTCATATGAAACAATAATGTTTGTTTGCACAGAAAGGCCTGAAACTTTGTAGGTTCAGTTCAACCAGGAAGTTAGATTTAGCTGATCTATAAAACAGTGAGATTGATCAGGGTAGAAAAGACCCACGACTTTATTACTTGTACGCGCCGTCCACCATGCAGCTTACCTCCTCCATTAGCGAAGGCCTTGTAGGGGAATCCCCACACGTTCCCCATGCCGACACAATAGCCAATGGCTGAGAGCAGAAAATCCAGTTTTCCGGTCCAGTGGCCTCTCTCCTGTGTTTCCTGTGGCCACATTAGGTTATTATGAGACAGCAAAATATAAATCATGCAAGATCTGGTTCTCCTGTTCCTTTGCCTTGTCCATATTTAACTAAGAATATTTATTTTTAAAGGATATGGCCGCCCATTGCCATGTCGTTGAGAGAGGAAGGAGGAGGAGAGAGAGAGAATGAGAGTGAGAGTGAGAGAGAGAGAGAGGGGGAGAGAGAGGGGGAGGGTGGACAGACAGGCACACAGACAGAGAGAAAGAAAAGAGAGACAGGCGGGCGAAACGAAAAGGAGAGGGGGCACAAAGAGAGAGGCAGAAGAGAGAGAGAGAGGGGGGGGGGGGGAGGAGAAAAAAAAAGAAAGAGAGTGAGAACAAAAAAAAAAAGAGAAAGAAGAGAGACAACGGGAGACAAATAATAACATCTGTGTATATAAAGAAGAAACCAGAAGAAAAAAGGGCAAGAGTTACAAACTTGAGCAAATGGAGATGACTTCTGAATTTATTATGTCGTGTTTTTGTTCTTGGTAAAAACTCATATTATTTTATTTAACTCTATTTGAAACAATGTCCATCTTACATATAAAAATCACATAATGTGTACTCTGTATCTAATTTTGGCTAAGATCTGAATTATGTTACATCTTAAAAAATTAAAAAAAACAGACCCTAGGAGAACATCAAGCAGCATAATATAAATTAAGAATGAAGATATACATGATACAAATTTGTATCATAAATAAAACAAATTTCTGAGCCTCCCCCCCCCCCCCCTTACGCACACACACATGCGCGCACACCAACTCTCTCTGTCTTTCCTTGGCCAAAAAGTCCCAAGACTTTTAAGTTTTTGTGTTGTTTTTTTTTGGGGGGGGGGGGGGAGGGGGGGAACATGGACTGTGCGTAATCCTGATGTCATTTTGCTTCACTGGCAAGTCCCTGGCACTTTGCTGCACTGGGTCAAGTTGATCATTTGAATAGGTTTATATTTTAACCCAGACCAGGTGTGTGCGACTTCTGGCAAGCTGAATCGCCCATGGAAAATTTTGAAATAGGGTGCTTGATTACTGTTATGCAATTAACACTAATCTTAAGCCCTCGGCCTAAATTAACCTTGAGTATACAGGTAGCTGCCAAAACATGTAATCGGTTGCCTAGATTTTGATCGGGCCATTTTTTTTTCAGAGAAAAGCCAACTACATGTATTTTTAGAGGGATGAATCACGCGTGGAAAATATTACGATCTCCGATTTGAGGCTATGGTTTACAACAACCGTAACTCTAAACCACCTTCCTAAACATAACGTTGTTCGGCCGCTGATGATGCAGTATTCTGCTGGCAGTGCGCATGCTCGGAAAATAGAGGCCTCTAGTTCGAGTCCCAGTCTCATGCTACAGCTAGGTCGATATTTCATTCAAATTTTTCATCATTATGTTCCATAAAATCTTTTTCAGATAAGCCTCTGTGTATTTCGATCAGTGGCTGTAATGTGGGGCTAATCATAACCAACCATTTTGACCTGTTTGTCGTCGATCTCATTGTCATATTAAATCCGTAGATCTTCAGTGGCTTAAAATTAGGTACATTATAATAGGAACCGAACCAAATGTAGGTCTGATTCAGATGTTGTATATTCGGACATGTCAGATATTATAGGTTTGATCAGATTCTTTAGGACATCATTGTTTCAAATGCTATTTTGGTACGATCTCAAAATACCATCTTGACAAACCACAAAAAAACAACGTCAAACACCTGCAGTATCCGGCTGACGTGTCTATCCGGCCCTCCCTTTGACGTGATACGGTCTATCGGCTACATCTGATGCGTTCAAATAACAAAATAACAGACTGAGGCTAGAGAATGATTATACATGTAATTGAACGCTCTTAAGCCGTGGTCAGATAAAAGCCATAAAAGCCGAATAAGAGTACATTGTACTATACGAGAACGAAGCTGAATCGAAGGAATGTTTTTTTTTTTTTTAATAGACGTCTTAATATCGGTAATTATCAATAGACGCATTATGATCTGCGTATCAATTGAAACCTGTATTTAAAAAAATGAAGCTTATATTGTTTGTGGTTTGGTTAGTAACTGATGCCAAATATCGGCAAGTCCTGAAAATATATATTTCATGCTCGTGATTGATGGATATGTAGGTTTACTTAGCAATGTATAGTTTGCTCCCTACCACCTGTGAGCAGGCGAGACAGGGCAGGAGTTGAGGGAGCCTTGTCCCCATGTTACAGGCAGAGGGGGTGGGCCCTTTAGTAACGAATATTGATACTTTAAGTCAATTAAATAAGCAGTTTTATTTATCGCCGGGCTGCCAGTCTCTATTCAATCAGCTGTCCAGAAATGTATACTTTGTAGGAACTTCTAACTCTAAAACAGCCTCAGAAAATGAAGTTTTAAGATGAAACTTGTAGTTTAAACACCCTTGGCGGGGGACACAGTAATTACTTTCTGAGAATCACAGGATTAAAGAGAGTCAGTTCGGACCCTCAGCATAAAATGATATTTTAGAATAGAATCATAAAAGATTAGCACAGTGGGATAAAACCAGACACTAACTGTACATACGGTCACTGAAACCAGCTTGCATATTCAAATCCAACCAACCAATAATTATATTCCAAGCGTGTTATATAATCATGCATCTGTTCATAAAATTAAAACTAAAGTGTAATCAATTTGAAACATTCCCTATCTGGCCTAGGCCTATTATCAGTTTTACACAGGCCTGCCTGTGAGATCAGTGGTTTGGAGACTAAATTTCAACAGGGTGTAAGGAGAGAAAGATTATTTAGTGTGACGCATTTTAGGAGGTTTCGCTGCACTTGGTATTTACACCTCACTTTTCTTGTTTTTATTTTTCTTGTTTCTGTGTGTTTTTGTGCTAGGGATGAGTTTTTTAGAATTTTGCCGGGCAGGGGCCTTGTTCGGCCTGACCTTCTCGACCTTTAATTGCCAAAGTATCTTTAATGTGAGCAACGTGCTCAGGGGCCCTCCGCGTTTTTCGTCTTTATCCGGCAAGACTAGGTGCTAGATCGTATCTACCATAGGGGCAGGGACAGGATTTTTTTTCTCCGAAAAAAAAAATCCCATCATGGCTGCACCGAGCGGGGATCAAACCCGGTGTAGCAGGCCAGATTATACCCCCGCCAGACTATACCCAGGGTTAAACTGGCCTAGCCCAGAATATACCCCGGGGTATATTCTGGGCTAGGCCAGTTTATACCCCGGGGTATACTTTCGGCTAGGCCAGACTATACCCCCCAGTCCAGATTATACCCCCTACTTTTTAAAAAAAAAACAAGTCAAGACCACAGTTTAATTCAACTTTAGTTTAAATTGTTCATTATCACTGTCATCAGGTACCATATTGAAGCATACATTCCTGACTGTTGTAAATTATGATGCATTAAAGAGAAAATAAACATGCTGTAAAAATCATATATATATACAAAAAGTTTGAAAATCCATTCAAATTGATATGATTAGCCTTTAACACTAATTTTACTTGTGTCCGTTGGTATTATTTTTTTTTGTTTGGCACCACTGACATATACTTGGTGGCAAGGTATGAACTAATTATAAGACTCATAAGTGTAAAGTTATCTGAATTTTATTTTAATTTTTGAAAATCAGAAATGTGCTTGATATGTCAGAACAATTAGATCTACATATAAAGTAACAATAATGCAGAGAGAAAAGGCCGGGAAAGAACACACAGAGAAAACAACAACAACAACAACATTTTAATAACCCAACTACTGACAGATGGTGCAATTCCATCATCCAGCAGACATTAAATACTTCACACAAAACTAAATATATAGGCTATTAAAAATTTTCACATCATGAACTTAACCTGTCCTGACGCACTTGAGACGTTATAGAATGCTAACCAGTATAATACAGTAATAAAAATAAGAACTCGAAATCATCTTATTTACTCTTGAAAATAAAGAGAATATAATCAATATCAGAATCATCATCATCATCTTGGAATATTATTAAGATAACAGGGAATGTAAAAATGATCTACACATCATTCTAGAAATTGGGGGACAAGGTGGTCTAGAGGCAAGGTGCTCGCCTTTCATGCCAAGGGTCCCGGGTTCAAAACCCGGGCAGTGCAGGCATGTTGGAAATTAGGGTTTTTCTCATATTTTCAAGTCCCTGATCCTATTGGGGCGTAGGATCGATTACCTAGTCTTCTCGGATAAGGACGACAAATTCGGAGGGCCCGTGTGCACTTTGCGCACGTTAAAGATACCTTGGCAGTTGGAAATCGTAAAGAGTAGGCCGAACGGGCCGCTGCCCGGGCAAAATTGAAATTAATAGATTAAAATTTATCCATATCATCCCCCCAACAGCAACAACAAAATTTATGATTCATTATTAGATAAATATTATTATTGATAAATATTCAAATATTATTTGAGTTGTGAGCTGTGAACTGTTGTGAGTTGTAAACTGCGCCTAACAGGCTGCGTTACAATTTGCTCTGAGAAAGAGAGAGGTAGAGAGAGTGAGCGAGACAGGGAGAGAGAAAGAAGCAGTGTAGTGTGTTGAGCGCTTCGCATGCGCTCCATTCCGCTCTATGGTTGCCATGTTGTTTCTGTAAAACGCATTGAGCATTTTAAATGGATATGCGCTATATAAATGCCATCCATTATTATTATTATTATTATTATTATTACCTATAAGCAGCAATGTGTGTGTACCAATTACATGTATATGTATATCTGTCTTGCATCATAATCATCACCAGTCAACAATCTCTCCATCACGAACATCCGCGGTGGGTGGCCATCCCCCCACAGTTACACAATCTCGCATTCTTGCTGAAACCAAGAGGCAAGCTTAGCAAAGGCCAGAATCTTTTACCACTCTGTGCACAGAGACTGTTCCCAAAAAAATGATTTCATGATTATTATTTTCAATCAAAATTATAATTTCTCTCCAGATTGACGGCTCTTCCAAAACCAACCCAAAACTAGAGCTTTTGGTGTGTGTGCCAAGTACATGTATATGTAAAAAATGTGTTAAATCTTTTCACCTATTCAAGTAGAACTGAACAGAATGCTTTAGTAAAGTAGCTTTGATCGTCGTGAAAACTGACAGATTAAATCCACTGAGACAACAGTGCATTGTAGAAAGTAATTACAGTATGTCACGGCAAAAATTCGTTGGATCATGTTGCGTTAATATTTCTTGTTAGTAAATTCTTTGATAGCTTATTTGTAAAAAGGTATACATTTCATGTAGCTGATGGTTTAAGGCACTGGATTAGTTTGCAGGGCATTTGAAGGATTGCAGTTATATGTTATAGTGAATAAAGGCATGTCACTTGTGGGTGAAATAAAATTTTAAAAACTTAATGTTGTATCCTTGAATATTTTTGCCTGAATATGGGAGTATAATCTGGACTGGTGGAATATAGTTTGGCCTAAACACCAGTTTATTTCAATCATAGTTTAATTCATTTTTTTATCACTGTCAACGGGCACCATAGTAATACATACATACATACATTCTAGACTTCCATATAGTAAATCATAATGCAATTCAGAGGAAAAAACATGAATTATTATGTATTGATATGCTATCGCTATAGGGTGAATATCCATTCAAACTGATATGATTCAACTTTAACCCTCATTTCATTCACGTTCGTTGTCAAGTTGCAGTTGTTTTTATAGTTGGTTGCCCATGGGTAAAATTTGCATTGTATTGTTTGTTTGGCACTGACATACACTTAGTCGCAATGGATGAAATAATTAACATACTCATAAAAATGAAGTCATTTTAGAGTATTTTTGTGTGCGAATACACAGTTGTTAAATCCTCTGGCAAGGGACGTGTCAAGCTTAGGAAGGTAAAGACGGACAAGGTCTTTTTTTTTTAAAAAAGTTCTTTCACTCGCTAGTGACAAAAGCGTATTCACTATAACATGTAAGTTCAATCTTTCAAATGCCTTGCAAACTAATCAGTGTCTTAAACCATAAGGTACATGAAATGTATATATCTTTCTACAAATAAGCTATCAAAGAATAATATTCACTAACAAGAAATTCTGTTACTGCAAACATGATCCATCGAATTTTGCCTTAACATGCTATAGAACTTACTTTTTACAATGCACTACTTTTGTCTCAGTGGACTTACTCTGTCGGTCTACTCAACTGTCAAGGCTATTTCACTAAAGCTTTCTGTCCAGTTCTACATGAATAATTGAAAAGATTTAACACATTTCATATACATGTACATAGGTGATACACACACATATTGCTGCCGTTTCTACACTCCCTCTTATATCTTTGTATTATTCCATGGTGATGATGATGATTCTTATATTTATATTTCTCTTTATTTTCAAGAGTAAATAAGATGATTTCGTGTTCTTATTGTTATTAATGTATATTACTGGCTAGCATTCTGTAACATTTCAAGTGGATCTGGACAGGTGGAATTCATCAGGCGAAAAAATTTAGTGCCTATTTAGTTTTATGTGAAGTGGATGATGGACTTGCACCATCTGTCAGTGTCAGTTGGGTTACTAATTATGTTTTTGTTATTTTTTTCCATGTGTGTTGGAAATAATAATAATAATAATGATATCAACAGACACAAGTGAAATTAATGCTGAAGTCTAATCATAGCAGTTTGAATGGATACTCAACCCTTCTGTATACCAATGCATTTTAATGCATGTTTGTTTCCTCCAAAATGTATCATGATTAACAGGAGTCATGAATGTATGTACACCAATTTAAACTAAGGCTGAAATAAATTGTTATTATTATTTCCTCTAAATTGTATTATGATTTATGGGTGTCAAGAATGTGTTCATGTATGGATTAATATGATATCTGATGACAGTGATAAAGAACAGGCTGAAATAGACTGTGGTCTTGACTTGTTTTCAAAAAAAAATAGGGGATATAATCTGGACTGGGGGGGTACAGTCTGGCCTAGCTATAGTCTGGGCAGAGGGTACATTTTGGCCTGTTACACCGGTACCTTCAGCATGACAGGCGAGCACCTTGCCTGGAGACCACGGTGACCCCAGTGTGACGCATTTCTTTCCTATTTTAAGTCTTATGACAGTGTGGAAAATTTGTAGCCGCCACGCTTCTATGGCCTTATCCAGTTGACGTTCGTGAAAATGCATGCCTGAGAGAAGCTCTCATACACCTTTATCGTTTTGTTGCATTGTCATGCATTGCATTTTCAAAGCTCTTTCTCATCCTTTCTCTGGTGTCTCTGTAGTTTTGCTTCTCTTTCTCTCCTTCTGTCTCTTTCTCTGACCCCCTCTCACTCTCTCTATCTCTTTCATACAGAAAGACACAAAGACATTTTCCGTCTTTCTCTCCTACACCTTTGTTTGTTTGTTTCCGTCTTTTGCTCCTCCATTTCCTACCCCCCCCCCCTCTCTCCCTGACTCTGTCTATGTCTGTCTATCTATCTGTCTGTCTGTCTCTCTAACAACCACACATACATAGATAGTTTCCGCCTTTCTCTGCTACATCTGTTTTTTGTTTCTTTTTTTCTTTCTTTCCACCCCCCCCCCCACTCGCTCTCTCGCTCTCTCTCTCTCTCTGTATCTCTCTGGACTATCTATGACAAATGGTAAAGTTATGCGACAGCTATGCCTCAATAGTTTCTCTCTCTACAGACTAGATCTACATACTGGTCTTAAAAACTTAGTATGTGAAGTGATTTGTTGATTTGTTCGAATTGCGCAATGTTGGAACCGGCTCTTGCCTTGAACTGTTCGTCCTGAAGACCCTATAAAGACCGGGGGAAGGGGGGGGGGTAAATTAAAGTATGTACATTCTCCATTTATTGCAGGGCAATCAAATCTCAATGCGTGACCATTTTCTTCAGGGCGAAAGCACAACAAAGTTGTCACACTATTTGAATGTTTTATTTAGAATAAACACAGAGCACTCGTGCCCCCAGTAATGTGTTTACATTTGCAACACAAGAAAATAACACGGTTTTCAATGACCCTAACGCACGTTTCAATGTACGTTTCTAACGTAAATTTTGATGCCGTAGGGATATTAAATACACAGCGGGCACATTACCCTTCAACCACGTCTGAATCATATAGTACAACAAATGACGTCAAAAAACATTTATGTAGGACTACCTATTTCTTCTCACTGTCTTAGACGATCCATTCAGTCGGACTTTCCTTCCATCAGAAACTAGGTCAGAAAAAGGAGGCGACGCGATAACATAACTATGACTGTCTTTTTTTTTTTTTTACTGTACAGCACTGTGCTGTACTGTAGTGTATTATTATAGACAGGTAGGGCCTACGTACAGTCATTGGAGCATGTCTCAGGGCAAGATCCTGTTTCCAACAAATAGCTCCAGAGAAAGATACTTGGAAATACAATAATGTAGGCTAGTACACGGCCAGCCATGCCGAGTATCTATTTGAAATACACGTACTACACAGCCAACCAAGCGTCTAATAGCCCACAGGTTAAACTCAGCTGACTGTTTACATCTGTGATTTGGGAACAGTTGGTGAATTCTATATAGATCTGATGGCCCTAAGAGAGTTAACCATCGAGTATCAGGTGTTCTAAGTTTGAATCATGTCACTTGATGTCACTTGATGGCTAATGATCCATATTCGGAAGACATTTTAATTTGGCTTTAAAAATTGTTCCTGATATAAAATTCTTCTTTTTTCCTCCGTCTTATTATCTCTCCTTCTCATTACTATCATTACTGTTATTACTTCTAACAAACTACTATTGCTACTAACACCACCATCACTACGGCTACTAGTGCTATGTCTAACAAACTACTATGCTACTAACACCACCACCACTACGACCTCTAGTGCTATGGCCACTATTGGTATTACATGTATTACTACTACCGGTACTGCTAAAGTTACGGCCTCTGCCATTGCTACTGAAATACCTCTCCTACTACTTCAATTGCTACTTCCATCACTACTACTACTACCACTGCTACCACTTCTACTGCTACTACTGTCACTACCATCGCCGCTACTATTATCATCTCTCTCTCTTCTTCTTCTCTTTCTCTCATACACACACTCTCTCTCCCTCTCTCTCTCTCTCTCTTTCTATCTCTCACTTGCCCTCTCTCTCTCTCGCTCCCCCGTTCTCTCTCTCTCGATCCCTTTCTCCCCCCCCCCCCAACGCTCTGTCTCTCTTTCTCTCTCACATGCAGATTTCCCAAGTTAACTCTCTCTCTCCCTCCCCTCGCCCTCCTTCTTTCTTCCCCCCCCCCTCTCTCTGTCTCTCTCTCTCTCTCTCTTGCAGTTTCCACCCTCTTCCTTCCGCCCACCCATTTACCTGCACAAACATACCTGGGCCTGCGTACCGGCCATAATTTAAACGCCTATTTGACACCACAAGCTTTCATGCACACAATTCGGCACAAGCCATTTTCATGTTCCAATCACTTGATATAAAAAGCCAGTTCCCTATTTCAATAGCTGTATCCTGCCTAGCTTGCAGCGGCGTCTATCAATGTTTATTATCTCCTCAAGCTGTTTGCCTAGGTTGTGTGTGGTAATCATAGGAAAGGGCTGTCACGATCAAGGACACTATTTATTTTAAAGTCTGGAATGTTCGATGTAAAATATAGGACACGTACAAAACTTTACCATAAAGCGCTCACCGACCATGATAAGCTTCCTGTGTTTCAAGTGGTGCATTAATTTTTTTTTTACAACATTGGAAAAATATTGTAATTTATATCGGGTTTTCAGTTTATAATACAGCCCCTCTCACTGACTGAGAGAGAGAGAGAGAGAAAGAGAGAGAGAGAGCGAAAGAGAGACAGACAAACAGACAGACATACAGACAGGCAGACAAACAGACAGAAAGACATGGCTGGGTAAGGTCGACTCTTTGTTTGAAAAATAAAGAAGTCATACGTTTTTATATGGGCACATCTTGAAAATTTTTTTACCAACCAGATTTCCAATAATTCGCAAGTCGGTCATCATTATTGACAGCGTTAAACACCAATGCCAATGCCTTATTTTTCGAACAATACAGGTTTTCTCTAAAATATGTATCCTTATTTTGAATATTTATTAGTATAATGTCAGTTAAGATACATGCAAGATTTTTATTTCAAATTAAAGAGGACAACACTTAATGTTTAATAATCTGAGTGATTGTATGTGCTCAAATTGATGGCCGTTCTGGGCCAGACAACGAAGACACGACATTTCAGTTGATGTGCAAACGACAATAAGCAGGACTGGTCATTTGTGTGTAGTATACATTTTTTTTACACTCCCCCCCCCCCCTCCCCCTCTTTCCTCCACGGTGTCATTTTGAATACTATGCCATATTGGCAAAGTGCGCCCATTTTGAATTCTATCGGGGTCGCCATATTGGAAAAACTGTGGCAGGCACCAGAGAGTATGTATGTATAGAGGGGTTTCACTATTGGTCGATTTTGCACTGCGAGATACGGGAAGCGCCGCGAAACTACTGTCAGCATGGAGAGGAAAGTAGGTCGCTGAGGTAAACAATACCCATTTGTGCATTTCCACGGGGCGTAAGAGCTTACAAACGACTCTAAATAATATCAATCAACCCAAAAATATGAACAAACCACAGTAAACAGATATGAACACTATCTTTGGTGAAGGCGGTCTCTTTCAATTCTTGTTTACCGCAGCGACCTAGTTTCGCGATTTGGCCGAAGTGAGATCTTTCTTATAAATACATACTCACTGAAAGCTGCCACGCTCCGCCAGCGGGAAGCCTTCTCAGCTGCCTTGCTGGTGGTTTGCACTGAGCGGTGCGCATGCAAAGTGCCTCAAGGGCCTGCACAACCTAATACGCCCCTGATTAGTTTCAATGTTCAGGTTGTTTATTGTTTATCTCTGATTCGTTTATCGGGGAAGAAGAATTCTCCTGGAACTAGAATGGCCACTCGGTCAAAATAAGGAGTTTCCTTGCAGTGAACCATGTTAACATGAAAATAGTGAAATTAGTTTCAATGGAGAGGTTGCTTGAGGTCAGTCTCCTATTTATTTATCTGGGAAGAAACATCCTTTCAGAACTAGATTGGCCATTGGGCCAAAATAATATAATTTTTGCAGTCTGATCGCTGGCTATTCTAATATTTGATTATATAATCGAAATCCATGGCAATTTTCGTAAATGGAAAACAATATAGGCTATTGTGTAGAACGAGTTCCGTGCTAGCTGAACTGCAGGTGATTAGAGTGCTTGAACAGGTTACGTACCAGAAGCCCAAGGTTCAAATCCAATAGGGGGCTGGACCAACTTGACTAATTTCTCTTGATGTGTTTAAAGTACTCAATCACTAGCAGCCTGCAGGGGGTTAAAGCCCCTTTTTGATATAAAATCTTCACCGGGCTGAAAATGGTCGATACAACCCCCCCCCCCCCCCAAAAAAAAGTTAAAGTTGAAAATACTATACAATACTCACATCATCGTCACCCGAGGCCATTGCTGTCTAAAGATATTTCAGTCCTCTTTGAACAAGGTCAGGTTTTGTCGGTGTTACTCCCTTGTACTTCTGGTTAGCCGCAGTCTCCAGGGCATGTCAGAGTTATGCTGGGAATGAAGATGTCATCATTATCTTTCACAAATTGCTCCTCTATATACTGCCAATGGTATGTATGTATAATATCCATCAGAAACTGCAAATGTCGCGAGTACATTTCTGTTTTAATTGCAAAGCATTGCGTGGGCAATAAATAACGAGAAACCAATACGAAAAACTTGGAAAGGAAAAAAAAAATTCTATGAAAAAAAAAAATTCTATGAAAAAAAAAAATGAAAAATATGAAAATAAAATCCGAATGTAAATAAAATCCAGATGAAAACAAATACAAGTGAAAATACATCCAAATGAAAATAAAATCCAAATGAAAAATATGGGAGAAAATCCAAATGAAAAAAAAAAATCCAAGTGAAAATAAAATCCAAATGACAAAAATGAAAAACAATGGGGGTAGGAGATCGAAATGAAAATACAATCCAAATGAAAATACAATCCAAATGAAAATAAATCAAAATGAAAATACAATCCAAATGAAAATAAATCAAAATGAAAATACAATCCAAATGAAAATAAATCAAAATGAAAATACAATCCAAATGAAAATAAATCAAAATGAAAATACAATCCAAACAAAATAAAGTTCAGATGAAAATATGAAAACAAAAATCCAAATGAAAATAAGATGACGACACATGTCTTCAATCACTTAACCTTCGTCAGACTAAAACATAAACCAAAAACTATTGTAGCAATTTGAAAACCAAGTTTAAAGACTCCTTATCTTAGAACTTCTCTATGTGTGTATGTGAGTATTTGTATTTTTGTCTATGTGTATGATAGAGCGAAGGGGAAGAGAGAGAGAGAGAGAGAGAGAGAGAGAGAGAGAGAGAGAGAGAGAGAGAGAGAGAGAGAGAGAGAGCGCACATGACTGTTTATTCCGGGAAATGCCCAGTACGTCATCTAGTATTTTACTAAGACTCTATGCCTTATAACTGCACGTAATAAAGCCTGTGACTATGTTAATGTACTGATGCGTTAGATATGTGTGCCATGTATGTATGTGCTGTTAAACGTTATGTGAGAATGAATTGCCCTAATGGGATAATACGTTGATTCTTATCAGATCTTAACTTATCCGGTTGGTCGGACAATAACAGATCCGTACCTCAATGCAAATATACATGTAGCCTACATACAAAAAAATATCAACATAAATGCTGAGAATGAATAGGGGCATGGCTCGTTGGCTGAACAGAAAGTGTTTGTTGCACGATGGCTACGTTTAGCGTGCACGGGGAATCTCATAATGATATCGGGGAATGTTTTTATAACATTAACAGGCTGTGTTTATCTGAATGGGTTGTATTAGATAGTCACGTGACATGCGCCGTCAGCCATTTTGACGGACAGCCGATTAGAGAAAATGGTGGCCGGACAAGACATGAGCAGCGCATCCGCTCTGAATCCGCGATCGTTGAGACGCTATGATTAGAAATTATTGTCTATAGACAAGACTGACCCCTCCAGTGTTCCCCGAGCAATGGAGTACCCGCAAAGAAGAAATGCCGGCTGTGGCAATGCCAGAATTATATCTTCTGCCACTTCTGGTGCTGAAATGCAATGTCAAAATTGGGCAAAAAGAAAAAGTTGTATGTAGCCAAAGCCCCGCGTAAGAAAAACTACCCAAACGATATAATGCAGACACTAATGAACACTCCATTGCAAGAATATGCATAATATTGATAAACCACACCAGATATCGAGACCAGATGCAGTGTATAGATAAAAAAAAAAAATAATAATTAGATTCTAGATCTAGATAGATCTAGATTGATCCATTGATCGACATGTCAATGCTGTGACTAGATTCTAGTACGAGATCTAGATCCAGATAGAGATTTAGATAGACTAGCAAGCCTACATGTACTGTACATCTAACTAGATCTAATAATACGTGGTAGTGCGTAGTAGACGATCTATCTAGATTTTCTTGGTAACTCTTAGTCTTAAGAACTAATATTATAGAAGATGTGTGTGGAAGATAGAGGATAGAAGATATAGATCTATACGTCAACAATGACCTATTCATGTATTATTGTCCGGGATAATGGAATCAGATCTTATTAAAGCAGTGTTGAATGAGTATGGAATAATAGTTGTAGATCTACTTGGCATTGGATTAAAGATACAATGTAGTATTTAACCAGAAGTGTTTCAGTGATGTCGTGGTCTATATATGTAATAGCTCTATATAGTCTACAACATTTTGTATTCTGCATTGTCTTCTCATTTTTTATAAATCTACCCTGAAAACCCTCACCGGTACAATAAAATAGGAATTTTGTCATGGATCCTGGTTCATTTAGAATAGATCTAGATCTATATCATTTGTAGTAAAATTATTTCGAGTCTTTACCGGAAAAGTCAGATAGAAAATGCACCAACCGAGGTGCGAGTTATACAGAAACTACGCTGTGATTAGTCACAAATAAATAAATGCCATTGAGATAAAAACCATACTGATAATGAAGTCAGGTGATAGTCATGTGTGCATTTCTTTTTGCTTCTACTACTACTATTTCCTGTTGCACCCACTGGTGCTTAGGGCAGCAACAAAGGATCTCCAGCCCTGTCTGTCCTGGGCCATCTTTGCGAGAGTTCCCCATGAGTGATTGAAGGATTTCATCTCTGCCTCGATTGTTCTCCGCCAGGTTGCCTTGGGTCTGCCTCGCTTGCGCCGTCCCTCCGGTGTCCACTGAAGTGCTGTTTTGGTTATAGAATTTGCTTCCTTTCGCAGCACGTGTCCAAGCCATCTCCATCGTCTCTTCGTGATGATGTTGGCTATTTCTTCTTGCTTGCATCGCCTTAGTAGTTCCTGATTAGAAATCTTGTTTGGCCAAAAGATGCGGAGAATCCTACGAAGACATGTGGTGTGGAAGGAAGACAACTTGGCGAGGTCACCTTCTGTCATTCGCCAACACTCTGATCCATACAGGAGTGTGGATAGGACACAGCTTTGGTACAGTCTGATCTTGGTGTTGATGCCGTATTGTGTCGATTTCCAGATGTTGCTCATACTTTGAAAGACAGCCCTTGCATTTCCCAGCCTACTTTGGATGTCCTCCTTTGTGCCACCCTCTGGTCTGATAATGCTACCAAGGTATTTAAATTTGTCCGTCGTGGTGAGGTTCTTGTCATCTACTTGCACTGGTGCTGGAGTGTCTACATTTAGGGTCATAATCTCTGTCTTCTTCTGGCTAATCCGAAGGCCTACTTTGCATCCAAAATTATGTAGTCTCTGCGTCTTATCTTGCATGTGTTGGTGACTATGTGACAATAGCGCAAGGTGATCCGCAAAGTCCAAATCCTCTAGGTTGTCGGAGAGTGTCCATCTGATGCCTCTTGGTGCATCCTCTGTAGTTTTCCGCATGATCCAGTCGATTACTAGGTTAAACAAAATTGTTGACATCACACATCCTTGCCGTACACCAGTTTTCACTTCAAAGGATGCATCACTGTTTCCGACACTGCAACTGAAGTTCTTCTAAAAGCTTTTGATGAGTTCAACAAGCTTGCTGGGAATCCCATAGTGCCGAAGAATGCGCCATATACTCTCTCTGTGGATGCTGTCGAAGGCCTTTTCGAAGTCAACGAAGTTCACATAGAGCTGCCTTTGCCATTCTCTTTTTGCTTCCTTGTCTCCTAAATTCTTTCGACTAATGCCTTTTAACAATGCTAGGGGGCTCTTCCTAGTCAAATTTTCGGTTGCTTGACCTTCTAAAGTCACCACCTTGGGTATCCGAAAAAAAACAACTGAGGTCCTTCAGCTTTGATCTTTTATTGGTGCACCCCACAATACAACAAAAGACAGGCATTTCAAAGGAAATTTAAAAGAAGGCCTAGTACCATGTAAACAACCCTGTCGCCAGGTCTGTCAAAATGGCGGACACCTGTTCACAGCAACCGGAAACGCGTCATATCTCATACAACCCATTCGACCTTTTCATTTTGACAAATCTGCAGGTTGCGGAAAAGCCATTCCCACGGAGCGTTTCTTTTGTTCTATGATATTAAAAGGTGTGGGTTTTGGGACATCACTAGCATGTCTCTTTATTATTATTGTTTAAAATTAAACGTCACCTTTTTTGTTGCTTTTAATAGTTCAGGTTTTTCCAGTGACTCTTTTGTACGACAAATGAGTAAGTCCTAGAAAAGAATTTACATATTTTGATGGATGGGGATAGATTGGTTGATAACAGTTAAGTTTGACAGTTATTGCCAAATGAACACGATGTTTGCCACTCAAAATGGAATTACTGCATACAGCTGACACACACCCACTGTCTGAAAAGGGAAATTGTCTGGAAGAAATAATTAAATGAAAATACCAGGGTACATACACATGCTTTTGGGGGAGGGGGGGGGGGGACTTCATATGCTGAGGTCTGGACTATCTCTCCCTCCCCCCACCGACTACAGTACATTATGTATGGCCTCTTTCACCAAAGGACAATAATTATTATATCATGTACTTAAACTGATATTGTAAAATCCAAAAATAACCTATTCTTTTATTTATCGTGACTACGGGATGGTGAGAAAATATTTGTGCGGCATAGCACATCCTTAAACATTTACAAATAACACAGTCAGCATCGTAGGTGTGCACACATAAAGCCCGGCACTTTTGCATCTCAATGATGTCTAAGGCAAGTGACTCACCGAGTCAAGTCCGTTTTCGCGATAGTTTTGACTCAGACTTGAACTGTCTTCGAATCAACCAAAGATACTAGAACTGATAAGATAAGACTGCTAGTGCTTTTAGCGTGCACAGATTTTGCACCGCCATCAAGAGGAAAACGCGCGGAAGTCATGAAAAGTGCCGTATTTCACAAAGCCAAATAAGGAAAATATTGAATTTTGTTCATTGTTCAGCTATTGCTATAGGTCTTGATTGACGTCTCTTACTGTGAAATTATAACCTCAATCACAGTGGGTCGCAGTAACATTGTCGCAATTTTGCATCATAAATTTATCATTATATCAAGCATTCTTTTCATACTATGCGCCATGAGCAAAGCCCCCGATCAGCGCGCAAAATGTGTGTACAGTTTGTTGTTGTTTTTTTTTTTATCTTACCGTTTCTAGTATCTTCGAATCAACTAACGAAACAGACTTGTTTCAGTCCAAAAAACCCGAGGCGAAACAGAATTGACGTCAAGTGCCATGGGCCCTATGTCACGAGTGGAGTGAGTGCAATTAAGGGGATTGCTACAGAGCGGGTGTAGAGTAAGAAGGGCTCACGGCAGACAGGTAGGGAAAGACGTGAAAGGAAGAGAGTAAAATTAACGCACGAAGACAAGTAAGGAAAGCGTGCATGTTATGAGTGGTGGGGGTCTGAATGAGGCGAAAGCGCTGTATTACTATCACTGCAAGTTAGAAGGTCCTACTGAACGGACGCTAGTAAGAGCCCAGCGGGCGGACATAAGGGGAGCAGTCGAGAGACCAGTGAGAGAGTTTTTTCCAGTGATGACTGGTAGGTAGAACGTTGATTGATAATTATGATTGATGTATTATATTATATTCGTCTATTACCATGATGTAAATAAGTATATGTGAGGAATGTGGAAGTCCTTGATATTGGATATAGCAATGTGCGCCATGAGCGATAGATGAAAGTGAGTTCATGGATTTGTAGCGCGAGTGAGTAGTGTGTACTCCGATGGAGGTGTGTTACCGTAAGATGTGTGGTGAGTGAAAGGTGAACTAGTGTGTGTACGCTTCATGGGTTGTAAGGAGAGGTGGAGTGAATAGAAATGGTAGGGTATTATACCAATGTAATGTTATTCTTGTAGGTGCCGAGGTCGGGCCAAAGAGCGCCGCCTACGGTGATAGGCCAGCATAGGGCCGGAGGCCACACATAGGCCAGAAGTGAGGCTGTCAGTGCAGGACAGTAGAGGCACATAAAGTCGTGGCAGTCAGGCCACGGACAGGGACGTAGATATGAGCGTGAATGTGATAATGTACTATTGCCATGTTGATGGGCTAGGAACTAATAATGTACTATTGCCATGTTGGGGGGCTATTGAAATGATAATGTGTTATTGCCCTGCTGAGGTGCTAGGGGAGTGCTAAGGTGTATGACAATAGGAAGGTGATATTGAGAGACTGCGGTGCCAGTGAATTATTAATGTGCTATTAAGACCCTGAGGGGAGAGGCTGAGGCCGAAGTGCCTTTAGGAGTAACTACCGGGTTGTGGATCCGAGGGAGAGTGTGTGTGAGAATAAGGCCGTTGTACGGCAGTTAATCCCAATAATATAATGTATGTAATTGCGCTATTATCTGTATAATTATGTTTAATAAATGTGTGAGTCTGATGGATTGTTCTGTTAAGTGTTAAACTTGTTTGTTCGTGATTGTTGTCCTGTCATAAACTATTACATCTCCCAGTCTGGGATTTGTGACACCCTACACATTTTGGACAAGGATAATACAATATATCGTCCCCCTTCAAAATGACAAGGTTTTATCTCCATGTTTTGGCTCAACTGAGTTACACACCACACACTACTTCTACAGGCCTTCTCCACTGTGTGTCAAAGCATCAAGCAGATTCACTGATTCTGTGTATAATTTGTCAGTACTACTAACAAAGATAAAAAAGACACATCATCAAAGTTATGAGCACATTCAGGAAACTTCATGCATCAATTTCTCAAAAGTTGATGGAAAAAAAGTTAGAATTTTGTCATTCTCGGGGAAAGATTTGTGTATTCGTTCACTCATTTGATGTTATAAATATTTGTAATTTACAGTCACTGAAATATATAGGCTATATTTCTTGCTCTGTTCGGTCAATCACGATTAGCTATCTGCAAAAACATTTCAGTTGTTACCAGATTAATTAACTAAATTAAAGGGCAGCTTTGTTAGTTGTTGTTGTTGTTGTTGTTTGCCTATAATTTAAAATACACACAAGGCGGACAGTGCAAGCCAATCTACCTTGTTAATTTAATTTCATAAAGAGATCTCTTGAGAGTTATTTACATTTAATTGCTAACTTCTAAAATTTCATGTTGTAACTATTTTGGTATCTATATGTTCAATAAGTTATTTGTCAATACGGTGATTAATGAGTTTTCGGTTTTAATTTTGGATGTTTGTGGCATTTATTCGCCTATAGTTATGTCGCCCTACTGACTAAGGAGTTTAACAGGTCACTTTCACGAGCGACCTTCACAGCTTTTTATGTCAGTTTCTCACCCCTGACAATTAAAACGTCGGAGTCAGAGTGACGTCCTTTTTTCTTCCGTTTAACTCAAAAAGTTCTCCGTCAAGATGGGGGAACGAAAAGGATATAGTACTGGTATAAATAGGATCAAAGAAGTGTACAAATACAAACACAAAATATGATCTAATTCAATTAAATGTAGACAGAATAACTATACTTACATGTCAATCCGTAACAGATTTACCTAGTGTTCGGTCCAACACATCACGTTCGTATGGAAAGCGGATGTGGGCCATGACAATAATAAAAGCCTGCGTCACGTCAGTTTGCCGATTATAGTACTTCTTGCCGCTCACCGAACTCTATCGTTCGCAAATTCTTTGAACCGTGACGGCTAGCCTACACGGTCGTTGCTTTCCGGCGCAGTGCACGGAAAACTCTCGACTGGCTTTGACCTCGTTCCACATGATCGCCAAAGCTCAAATCTTTCCGTTCGGATTGTCCCGCTACTACTCGGTGAAATGTTCGGACATGCCCCGATCTCGTGATTGTATCAAAAGTACTAGAAATGACAGTATCTTTGATTGTATTACTACTTTTTGATGAATATCAGTCAAATTACACAAATAGCGACATCCCAGGTGAGCTTACACTTAATTCTTTTCCCTTATTTTCTTCTTCTTCTTTTAAAAAATGTTTTTACCCCCCCCCCCCCAATTTTTTGTTCACATTATTTTTTTTTCTCCACATGAAATTCACATTCAAAAAATAATTCGGGCACGAGGAATTCTCCGTCCAGTGTCACAGAAAGGCCGGATTAATATAGTAATAAAAAAATAACTTATTTAGGCCTATACATATTATAGCGCTTCGTCCTGGCATACAATAAGCTTTAAGCGTTTTACAGCAACTCTGCCTACCATTCACATCCAGTTCACATAATGTAAAAAAAAAAAAAACCCACCTGAAACATGTGATAAAGGTCAGAAACAGATTGTGGTTGCATTCCATCAACTGAAAAGGTGTGTCCGTCTAAGCATAGCGCACACACGATTCTAAGAGCGAAAATCTTATCTAATGAGCCATGATCTAGAGCTCCAATGGGCGAACAAAGAGCACTGCATTAGTGTCCTCCTCATACCTCCCCACCTCCCTTCCCCCCAACATGTAAAACAAATACCAGCACTCCTGTACCACACTAACGTCATTTTTAAAAAAAAATGAGAATGTCGTATCTCAATTAGTTTTGCACTCCTTTGTGTAAGCATTAGGGAGGATATAAATGGCAGAGTCAAGTGACGGGAGTAAACATGATATTCAGACTGTTACTTCCTGGGTCCATTGTCAGAGGCGTAGCACTGCTGAAATGCAGTTACCTTTGCGATGGGGAACCAAGAAATACATGGCCATCCCATCACTATTACTTCTTGGTCCGCTTTCCTGTGGGGTAACAATAAGGTGTCACGGCAGAGGGCAAGGCCAAATAGTTGTTACTGGGGTGCGCATTCTGAAAAATAAAATTATTACAACCGCACCAGCATTGTGAAAACTCGCTACATCTCTGCCCAATGCCGAATCGGATGAGAGATTTATACATGTAATGCAAGAGCTAACACGGATGTTTACTTCATACTTCTCCGATTTTATGGCAGGTGGTTTAACAAAAATCGTGTGTGTGACGTCCGGTGGGAAATCTTCTGAAAAAGTGTGAAATTATTTCTATTTAGGAAAAATGCCACAAGAAAATCATAAGGAAATGTTAAAGACAATAACGCGCATAGCTGGGAATCAAAATCAGAACTCCTGTCTTACGGGGAGATTGCTCTTCAGAGAATGGTCGTCAGGGTACCAGAAATTCATCCTTCGATCTCTTGTGATCATGTATACGATGTAAGTAATGTCCATGCACACTAGTTTGTCTGGCTGAGCAAGCTATCCCCCATGACCCACTCTCATAAGGAAGTCTCTGAGACACGAATAATAAACATTGCAAAACTCATACTATATTTCCTGATATTTTGGCCTTTTTTTTAAAAACGGGAATAAGTGAGGTGAGACAGGCGGTATTTTTTTTCTTTCCTTAGTTAGTAGAGACACCTGGAGTGATAATGTGTGTATATAATATCGGCATTGCGGCTCTAGTGCCAGTTGGGGAGAAATCTTTTTTTTTTTTTTTTGTCAAATGAAAAATGAGACGAGAAAATCTAAAATAAGTAAATAAATAAATAAATAACTCACACAATGCGGAATCAAACTCAAATTCGCAAGCTTATAAGGATCTTGCTCTACAAGACTGAGCAATTGCAGGTGATCATTAAATTCAACCTGATGCTAAAAATCCGCCTTTTAATGATCTCTTGCGAAACGCACAGAAAATCCGCGTGTACATGGGACTAGCGAAGCAAATCATCCTTTTTGACCTGCTCTGAGTCTTTGAATACAATGATTTGATCGTGTTCGCATTTTTTGCAGGTCCGTTTGGCCCCAGTGACGTCTGTTATGGGAACTAAGCTGAAATGGCATGAGCACTGTATGCAAAAAAGAAAAAAATGCCATGACCCGGACAGGAGATTCTTAGGCTCAGCGCTCCCCACGATATCTGAAAAATCCAAATGATGATAAAATAGCTTGGAAGGAAAAGGAAACATCCTTGCTCGGGTCTTTTGTACTCCATCATACGAATCGGGTTAGAATTTAAATTGCTGGCCTTTTGAACAACAACAACAAAAAACTCCGAGATTAGGTTTGTTTTACGTACATCTACCAGAAATTACAATTTTAAGTTTTCCGGTGTCATCTGTATCTTTCTTTTTCCAATAATATTGCCAGCTTCTTAAATGAACAGTTTCGGATTTCATTGAATCAGAACATAAAAAAGACGAACTCCAATGCATGTATTAATAATAGTTATAACGTAAATATCTATGATTTCATAAAAACGTTGAACTGTGAAGTTAATGTATAGAAGATTAATTTGAAATTGCGACCTAAGTATAAAAAAAATCGTGACACCGCCAGGGCGCCAAGGTTTGAAAACAAAGTCAAAAACGTCAAACAAGTTGCATTGCAGTGCGGGAACAGATCAGTGTTCTTACAGAGAAATAATAATAGCAAAGTAGGAGACATTGTCTGGAAGCGACCAAGAAGGTATTGTATTAACAGTACTGCTAAATTAATACGAGATTAGATTTTGATCTAACTTTCCACATTGTCTTAAAGAAAGTTAAAATCCGGTGCAAGAGTGGGTTTGTAGATCTAGGGCTATTGACAGTATTGTCGTCGAGGCTTGTTTTTTCTTTCCAAAACGGGACAGCATTTCCAGTGGCATGATTTAACTTGCAAAGGCTTGATACTAGTTTAGTTTGACAAAGTGGCATTTGTAACTGTAGGTATATACAAAGAGCAGTTAATATGCCCACGTGCTGATCGGTTCTGTGGGCACTTTTCATGGCCAGAAGCTGACACAAAGCCATGCCACACATGGAGTCCTGCAGCGAATGGTGGGTCCAGCCATTCCTTTATGAGGTAATTTCCATGTCTAGATGGAGAATCTGTGGATATCCGCATGCTTAGATGCTTGATGACAATGCAGCAGTAATTAAGGGAGGACTTCCAAATGCGTTCCATAGCTCGACAAGTGCATCCACTGATCCAGGCATTGTCAGATTGATATGTAATGATGTGAGGGTCTAGTCAGTTTGTATCATCGAGACCGTAGGCCGATGTTCGTCTGGGCAGTAGTCAGATTGACATATCAGGGGAAGCCGCCGGGGTAGCTCTATGTATTGTTTTCACTCGGGCTATGGAACGCATTCGGAAGTCCTTCCGTAATTAATGTGCAGGCCTAGATCTAGATCTATCAATCATTCTATGTGGCTCAAATTATAATTCAGCTGCCATTATCATTATCCACCAACATTATCGGTGGATATTATTACTATACTAGATCTACCCGGGTTTATCCATCAACATCGGCTTGGGTTTATCCGCCAGTATTGATTGGTGTTGACTAACTATGAAAAAAATAATAAACTGGATTTATTCCAGGAAGGAGTTCCGTACTCGAGCGCCAAAGACCAGAAACTAACTAAAAGAGATGATACATAGCTACCCCGGGGGCTTTCCCTGATATGTCAATCTGACTACTGCCCAGACGAACATCGGCCTACGGCCTCGATGATACAAACTGACTAGACCCTCACGTCGTTACTTATCAATCTGACAATCTGACAAAGTGGCGCTCGAGTAAGGTACTCCTCCCTTATTCCATTTAGGGATTGTTGTTGGATTAAAAAAAATATTAAATAACAGATTGATTCATTTAATTAAAATAAAAGGACTTACAAATATATTATATAATAGGCCTATAAAGAAATTGCCTTCTAAGAATTAAAGAATCAAACTATGGTCATGTGATTGACCACTACGCTATTGCGGACCCTGTATAATTATAAAGGCATTTTTCCAAAATAAATATCACCATTTTAAACCAATTTTATCAGCGAATAAATACTCCTTTATAATTCATGATAAAATCTCTAACATGATAGATCTAGATCTACATCGATTTTATTTCTAACACTTGGTTATGAGGGGGTGGGGGGGGGGGGGGCGGGTGATGGCATTGGCAGTCCAGGAGGGAAAATGGAATCAGAGTCTAAAATATGCACATGGAGAGAAAGAAATGTAGGCTATAAAATATGCAGTGAGACTATATTTTTGAAAAGTAACGTTGCAGTAGTATTACTATTACTATTAGTAATAAACAGTACTACTAAACTAGATCTAGTGGTATCAGTGTACCAGTCTGTCGGTAGTGTGAGTTACTTAGATGTGGTGATAGGAATTTTAACCCTCGTCCTGCGGGAGGCCACTATATTGGCCTCCCCGCGCAACACGCGAGGCCAATATTGTGGCTTACGCACTGCAAACCAGATCCAGCGGGAGGCCAATATATTGTATGGCAGCGCTGCCCCCGTGTTTTGTTTATTCTGTTGCCGCGACTGTTGGTTTTTTTTCCACACTATTTTCGCATGTTTATCTATCCTGTCATCCCTACTGTATGATCTAACAAAATGGTATCGTTCGATTACGTTGGTTTATTACAATGCAACTATTCGTAACTATTCGTCATACTCGTGTAATAGTACTGACGGTCTGAAGTTCGAACTGGGGAAAATCTTGGGGAAACTTTTACTTTGATGCTGGTTAAATCTTGGGGAAACTTTTACTTTGATCTACATGTGAAATGAGAAGAAAGGGGCCCTGTGCGTATTTGAGACGTCGTTCTATGTCTGTAATTATGAATTCCGATGTAATACTAGGATGCTGCATAAGGGCGTCTGTCGGTAGGTTTTTCATCAGGGAAAACTGGGAGAAAATGACCGACTTTGTTGTTGGTCGTTGTCTTTATTTGATGTGGTAATTAGAGAGATATTGTGTGGCTTTGGTTAAATCGCTTTTCAGTACATGTATGTGCTCTACGATCTGGAAATCACATCTCTCTCTAAAACTAACACCATAGTACGTGGAAACTTTACATAGTACAGGAGAAGGCAGTGCCATGATACATGTGGTTAGTAAATTAAGCACCTGACTTAAAAAATAATTTGTTCATCTGTATGGCCTGACATAGGGACAGAAAAAGCGCAGAGGTTTAGGGAAAATGATAAAACGTGTGTTAAACAGCATGTAAATGCAGAAAATTCTTGATTTTGGGCCTCCCATTTAACAATAAAACTTACTGCATATCATCACAAGTACTTTATCCAAATATCATAGGGGTCACTTACGATTTATCCACCACTATTGGTGTTATTGCGATACACGTGTTCACAAGGACCCGATTGACCTGACCGCCGAGGTTATCGGCAACACGCGAACGATCGGCTGTCTGGCCGCTGGCTATCCCCGCACGGAGCGTTACGTGGACGAGTTCACTCAGCGTGGGTCGAGGGTTAATTACATGCTATACAGTAGGCCCTACAACACTAGTACAACAACTAACAGTTTTATTGACATGAATTCACAGGCCTCGATAAGAGATTTAAATTTAGAGCCACGTTGACTGCAGGGAAAGAGTTCCATACGTCCCGACTACTCAGGCAAGATACTCTAAACCTGTCCCTAACTCAAACTGTGATGTCTTTATCCCAAACCTAAACCTTTGTTAACTGGTGAAAATGGAAGGGTTAGGACTGTTTGGGACAAGGACAGAGTTAATTGGATGGTCGGGGCCCACAGATTTCTTTCTGACTGCTGTCCTGTGAACGGAACCAAATGCCTCAGTCACTACATGTGGTTATTATTTTTGTAATTTACTTTTTAAAAAAAGTTTGAAAACTGTCCATGCTTAGCTTTACTGAAAAGGAAATGGTGCAAATTATACTAAAATGTGTTTCCTCAAGATTATCCTAAAGTAAAGGCTGCCATTATCTGCCAACATTATCGGCGGATACGGCTCAGGTTTGTCCACTGGTAATGTTGGCAGATACTGCCCAGGTCTATCTGCCAACATTATTGGCAGGTGCTGCCTGGGCTGCCAATACTATCAGCAGATTCAGCCTTGGCTGGCAACATTATCGGCGGATACTGCCCAGGTTTATCCGCCAACATTATCGGCGGATACTGCTTCAGCTTGGGTTTATCCACCAACATTATTGGCAGAAACAAAGAGAAAACAAGGAAGACCACCCATTACATATCACGATAACATCAAGAAAGTCAGCCAGCTGGAAATAAGTGAACTAACTAGGAAAGCTAAGGACAGGATTGGGTGGAGGAGATTTTGTCGTGACATCCACTGTAGCAGCTAACATCGATGACGATGAAGCCGACAGGTGACAGGTGATTGGTGTTAACTAACTACGAAAAAACAAACTGGATTTATTCCCTATTATTGTTGTTGGATAAAAAAAAAATTACCAAACAGACTGATTGCTGATAAAAAGACTTATAAGAAAAGTAGGAAAAAACGTACCACACAGAGAATGAACCACTGTCCCCTGATTGACAGGTGAAGATACAAAAAAACAAACAACTGGATTTATTCCTCATGCTTGTTCTTGGATAAAAAAAAAAGATTGATTCCTAATAAAAAGACTTGTAAGAAAAGAAAAAAAAGCAACTGTCCTGCTGAGAATTGAACCACGGTCCCCTGACTAACAGGCAAAGATGCTAACCACTATGCTACTGACAACCCTGAGCAATTGTGTGGGAATTCTTACTAAATGAGTATGACTAAACCAAGAAAAATTAGAAACCCATATCTATGGATAAGACCTCAACCGTAGTATGTATCCATTTAATCAATAGAATTCCATTTTTTTAAATTCAGAAAGTCTGAAAAGCCTCTCCAGTTTCAATCTTGCTATCATTTCAACACGTGCACGATATATGTCATTGGATAAACACTTCGTATCCGAAATTATTTCCACTGTATGTTCTTCAACAGGATCAGGTGTGATGGCATCAAGAACTGGGCTTATGCCTGCAGTAAAAACTGAAGGCAGATCACACTTTTCAAAAGCTCCTCAGAAAGTGGTGCGAAAATCTCATGTTGAAGGCCACTTCAACAAGACTGCCCCATGTAAATCTGCCAGTTTGTCCAACACAAGTGGAAAAGTTCAGAATCCAGAGAGGCCACGCCCCTCAGCCAGTCATGAGTCAGTGTTGAAAACTTCCTCCAGCATGAGAACTGCTAGCACCACTCGACCATCCACAGTTGTGGTCAGTGGTAACAAGGGTAAAAAATCTGTACGTCCTCTCCCTAAAGTCACACTAAAACGCAAGTCAGATCGAGGATGCCCCTCTACACAAAAGCCTTCCAGTACCACTGATGTCAAAACACCAGCCAGGAAAAGCATCCCGGCAGTCACTGGTAAGAATAAGATTTTGACACTCACTTTATATAATATAGCAAGGCATTTGAACCAAACTGATTTGAGAAGAAAAATGTGTTAAGGGCTGTTAATTTTTTATCAGTTTTAATTAGTATTCTGAGACAGGAAGTTTTGGAAATATTTGTCACCTGCTTAAAATTTAAACATTTATTATTTTCATGAGCATCTTAGAAAATGTGCTGTTATTTACCCCTTCCAAGGTTTTGTGTGAGGGTTCTGAGATGTGCTTTGTTCTAAATTATGATGTATGACAGTTTTGTATGTTTTTACAATTAGATATTAGAGTGAGACTAGAAAACTTCAGAAAAGAGGACTTGCTTTTGACCAGTTGTAGTACACTTTAAAGGTGGATATTATATTTATGGCCTTTAAAGTTAGAAATGGACATGTATAGATCTATACGTGTAGTCCTCTTACTCTGATGGCTTTGATTGCCAGTTTCTGCTGAATTTTTAAAATGTATTAATTTGTTCCTTTGATATCCCCTGCACATCAGTGATGCAGTGTTCCTGCTGGATTGTGGAGTTTGCCAATTCGGCGTTTTATAAACTTATTTACTGTTACGGAGTTACAAAGATTATATGAACATTCAAGAGTGTAGTTTTCTTAGATTGTTTCATCCCAGACAGTAACAGTTCAAACAGAAAATGACATTTTCCTTTCTACATTTTTTTTTTTTTAAAAACTTTACGTACATACCTTAAATGTGTAGTCTCTGAAGAAAGACAAAATCAGTTTCATCCATGTTGCTCCTTGTTCGATCCATCCTTCATTTTGTTTTGTTCATAGTGCGAAGAACTCCCAAGAGCATACTGAAGAAAGAGCCTGACACTCAGGCTGCAGATCAGGTAAAGTATTTTATTATGTATGGCAGATCAATACTATTAATAATAAATATTTTATTCATCATATAACCGAGGTAGACTGAATTTCTTTGTATTTGGTGGAAGTAAAATTGCATGCAACAAATCTGCTAATGATAAAGATGTCCACGATTTGTTAGTGAAATTGTACAGAAGATATTGTAGAATACTTTGAATAGTATGAATTCTACCATTCAGTAAATGGGTCATTATTTTAATTGTCTTCAGATATTTGAAGTACACCATGGTGATTTGATATTGGCTGAACCTTTTTTAAATTACAGAGTGTTAAATGTTACTTGTTTGTGGCAAAAACCTGAAGAATAATTTGAGAACAGACAATATAATAATTTACCGCTGTTTGAACCCCGTGGGTCTGTCAGCCAGATCATCTTTTTTTTTTTTTTAAATTTTTTCCACTGTAACTTTTCAGAAAACTGCATATTTTTTCTGAAAATGAGACAATTGTCCTAAACTGTTATGTCATAACTGTCAGTATACCATTTCTTAACAAAAGTCAGCAAATAAATGATCACTGGCTATTATTTTGCTTTATTCCTATTATGCTCTCATTAGGCCTGTCAGACCCTGACCCCCCCAATATAACATTTTGTTTTAGAACAGGATGTGAAAAAAAAAAAGTCCGGGTCTGACAGACTCCAATACGAGGGACATAGTGCTAATCAGTTTTTATACTGGGAGGTGGAATATGAACTGGGGATACTTAAATGTGAGTGTGCATGAGAAAACCCACAATAAGTCGGCAGCATGAGATTTTGAGTTCTGTACGTATAAATAAAAGACAAGACATTTCTGATAAATTGAAGTCAGTGACCCCCCTAAAACAAGATTTTGAGAAAACGGCATTTAATCCTATAAGTGGCAATAGCTATCTGACCAAGTAATATTGGAGTGATTGATGTTAGGAGACCGTAGTCTAATTAATAATTAAGCCGTTATAGAGATCATGGTGAGTAGTGTTCACTGCTCGTCTACATTTTACCCTGTAACATGCCACGGTCCCCTAAACAACAGCCAAGTTGAAAGTTTGTGTCGGACCCATATGTGAGTGTGCATGAGAAAACCCACAATAAGTCGCAAACATGACATTTTGAGTTCTGTACACACAATAAAAGACAAGACATTTTTGATAAATTAAAGTCAGTGACCCCCTAAAACAAGATTTTGAGACAACTTCATTTAATCCTAAAAGTGGCAATAGCTAATTGACCCATTAATATTGGAGTGATTGCTGTTAGGAGACCGTAATCTTATAACTAAGCCGTTATAGAGATCACAGTGAGTAGTGTTCACTGCTCTCAAAAGTTACCCTGTAACATGCCACGGTCCCCTAAACAACAGCCCAAGTCGGAAGTTTTTTGGATCTTGTTAGGAGACCATAGTCTAATTACAAAGCCTTTATAGAGATCATAGTGAGTAATTTCACTGCTCATCTACAGTTTACCCTGTAACATGCCACGGTCCCCTAAACAACAGCCAAGTTGGAAGTTTGTGCAGGACCCATATTTTCACGTCAAAGCCGTTTTTCTCAAAATCAGCTCTGTCGACATATTGTGGGTCGACATACTTTTTGACTGAATTCATCCAAATGCAAGATTAGTTTCAATTAATTGTGATATATTTAGTTTTCCAATCATCAGAACCTTGTCCACCATCAAAATGACTGTGATTCTCGCCATGTGAAGTTCAAGACAAAAGCTACCCAGCAGGAAAGCCTCAGGTAGGTATTCTTCAAACAACTGTTCACGCTGCATAAGTCTTTTCATCTGTATCTTGGTTTAGTTTTTCTGAAACTTTTGTTGCACTACCAACTCAACTGCCATCCACCTTGTCAATCAACATTATGGCAGCTTTGTTGTTCTTCACAATAAATAGGACCGGTGTAGCAGGCCAGATTATACCCCCGCCAGACTATACCCGGGGTTAAACTGGCCTAGCCCAGAATATACCCCGGGGGTATATTCTGGGCTAGGCCAGTTTATACCCCGGGTTATACTTTGGGCTAGGCCAGACTATACCCCCCCCCCCCCCCCCCCCCAGTCCAGATTATACCCCCTACTTTTTTAAAAAATACAAGTCAAGACCACAGTTTATAATTTTATTTCAACTTTAGTTTAAAGTGTTCATTATCACTGTCATCAGGTATCATATTGAAGCATATATTCTTGTCTCTTGTAAATTACGATACATTTAAGAGGAAATAAACATGCAGTAAAACCATTAATATACAAAAGGTTTGAAAATCCATTCAAATTGATATGATTAGACTTTAAATAACACTAATTTTACTTGTGTCCGTTTGTATTATTATTGTTTTTTTGTTTTTTTTATATAATTAGTTGTCCATGAGTTAAACATATATTGTATTTTTTTTTGTTTGTTTGGCACCGCTGACATGTACTTAGTGGCAAGATATGAAATAATTATAAAACTCATAAGTGTAAAGTCATCTGAATTTTATTTCAAATATTGAAAGTCAGAAATGTGCTTGATATGTCAGAACAATTAGATCTACATATAAAGTTACAATAATGCAGAGAGAAAAGACCAGGAAAGAACACACAGAGAAAACAACAGCATTTTAATAACCCAACTGACAGATGGTACAATTCCATCATCCAGCAGACATTAAATACTTCATACAAAACTAAATACATACTAAAATTTTTTCACATCATCTACTTAACCTGTCCTGATCCACTTGAGACGTTACAGAATGCTGACCAGTAATATACAGTAATAAAAATAAGAATACGAAAATTAATTATTTCATTTTACTCGTGAAAATGAAGAGAATATAATCAATATCAGAATCATCATCATCATCTTGGAATATTATAAAGATAAGAGGGAATGTAAAAATGACCTACACATCATTCTAGCATCTATAAGCAGCAAAGTGTGTGTACCAACTACATGTAAGCTTATATATATGTAAAAATGTGTTAAATTTTTTCAATTATTCAAGTAGAACTGGACAGAAAGCTTTAGTAAAGTAGCTTTGATAGTCGTGAAAACTGACAGATTAAATCCACTGAGACAACAGTGCATTGTAGAAAGTAATTACAGTAGGTTAAGGCAAAAATTCGATGGATCATGTTGCGTTAATACTTTTTGTTAGTAAATTCTTTGATAGCTTATTTGTAGAAAGGTATACATTTCATGTAGCTGATGGTTTAAGGCACTGGATTAGTTTGCAGGGAATTTGAAGGATTGCAATTATGTATTATAGTGAATAAAGGCATGTCACTTGTGGGTGAAATAAAATTTTAAAAACTTAATGTTGTATCCTTGAATATTTTTGCCTGAATATGGGAGTATAATCTGGACTGGTGGAATATAGTTTGGCCTAAAGACCACAGTTTATTTCAATCATAGTTTAATTCATTTTTTTATCACTGTCAACGGGCACCATAGTAATACATACATACATGTATACATTCTAGACTTCCATATAGTAAATCATAATACAATTCAGAGGAAAAAACATGCATTATTATGTATTGATATGCTTTGGGGTGAATATCCATTCAAACTGATATGATTCAACTTTAACCCTCATTTCACTCACGTTCGTTGTCATGTCATATTGTAGTGGTTTTTGTAGTTGGTTGCCCATGAGTAAAATTTGCACTGTATTGTTTGTTTGGCACTGACATACACTTAGTCGCAATAGATGAAATAATTAACACACTCATAACAATGAAGTCATTTTAGAGTATTTTTTGTGTGCGAATACACAGTTGTTAAATCCTCTGGCAAGGGAGCTGTCAAGCTTAGGAAGGTAAAGACGGAGAAGGTCTTTTTTTCAAGTTTTATTTCACTCGCGAGTGACATACCCTTATTCACTATAACATGTAAGTTCAATCTATCAAATGCCTTGCAAACTAATCCAGTGTCTTAAACCATAAGGTACATGAAATGTATATCTTTCTACAAATAAGTTATCAAAGGATAATATTCACTAACAAGAAATACTGTGAAAAAACATGATCCATCGAATTTTGCCTCAATATGCTATAGATCTAATTACTTTTTTACAATGCATTACTTTTGTCTCAGTGGATTTACTCTGTCGGTCTACACAACTGTCAAGGTTATTTCACTGAAGCTTTCTGTCCAGTTCTACTTGAATAGTTGAAAAGATTTCACATTTTATATATGTAGTTGATACACATATTGCTGCTTATAGTATCTAGAATGATTTGTTGGCCTACACTGCCGTTTTTACACTCCCTCTTATATCTTTGCATTATTCCAAGATGATGATGATGATTCTGATATTGATATTTCTCTATATTTTCAAGAGTAAATAAGATGATTTCGTGCTCTTATTGTTATTATTGTATATTACTGGTTAGCATTCTGCGGTGTTTCAAGTGGATCTGGACAGTGGAGTTCATCAGGCGAAAAAATTTAGTGCCTATTTAGTTTTATTTGAAGTGGATGATGGAATTGCACCATCTGTCAGTTGTGTTATTAATATGTTTTTATTATTTTTTCCTATGTGAGTTGTTTTCCTGCAATTTCTCTCTGCGCCATTGTAACAAAAAATACAATGCATATTTTACTCATGGCCAACCAAATTATCACAATATAATGATAATAATAATAATAACAAACACGAGTGAAATTAATGCTGAAGTCTAATCATATCAGTTTGAATGGATACTCAACCCTTTTGTATATCAATGCATTTTAATGCATGTTTCCTCTAAAATGTATCATGATTAACAGGAGTCAAGAATGTATGTATGGTACACCAATTTAAACTAAGGCTGAAATAAACTGTTATTATTATTTCCTCTAAATTGTATTATGATTTATGGGTGTCAAGAATGTGTTCATATATGTGTTAATATGATATCTGATGACAGTGGTAAAGAACAGGCTGAAATAAACTGTGGGCTTGACTTGTTTTTAAAAAAAAAGTATGGGGTATAATCTGGACTGGGGGGTATAGTCTGGCCTAGCCCAAAAGTAACCCCGGGGTATATTCTGGGCTAGGCCATTTTAACCCCGGGTATAGTCTGGGCGGGGGGTATATTTTGGCCTGTTACACCGGCATTGAAAATATGTTTAACAATAAGAATATTTTTCAAAGTCTACTTCTACAATTATCTTAGCATTAATCTTGACTTGTGGTAAAAAGTGACCTTGGGCCTGTCAGCATTTCTTTTTCAACAACTGGATTAAGTGGCTTAAAGGAGAAGTACGGCAGTATAGAATGTGAGGAATGTCGTTGAGATGTCTTTAAAGTTTTTGTGCTTCATGGAAATGATAAGGTCTATCATAACCAAATGAATGATTATCATTTTGTTGCTTAACAGAGCCAAACTCAATGCCTGGCTGGAAACTAAAGGGAAAACCCCGAGTAGATGTCGGCATCTGATGTGTTTTGATGCAGAGATGTCAGCAAAAAAGAAGAAAGCTAAACTTGTCGACCGTACGATTTCACAGAACTTACTGTCCCAGCAGGTAAAATATTTTATCCTACAGATAGGAATACTTTGTTTCTTTGTATCATTGACATCTTTCCCTTTTTCATAGAATCTATTCATGTGACTTTCTGAATATAAACAAACATGCATGTACAGACTTATGACAGGAGTAGGTTCCTGATATGCACAATCAGACTTACTTGTTTGTAGCTATAGAATGTCCTTTGCCTGTGGCTGGGACCTACACATGAAGTCAGTTGGATGCCTATTACATGTGGATCCCACAGTATGCATGCATCATAGGACCATCCTCACTTTAGTTATTTGGTGTGTTTATTTTGCTTTACAATGTTTTCTTTTAATATGTCATTACTCTTACAAAAATGTGGTTTAGAGTTTACATTTTTTGGGTTGACTATGTATAATAGCTAATTCCAATGTACAAACAATAGTTAAGGTGAACTTGTTCATAAGTTGGGAAGCTCCTGTGAGTATGACACACAAATAAAATGAAATGTGTTGATTGCAAAAACTGTTATTTAATCATGTGACACTAAACTCCAGTTTTGAATTTCAACACTAAAATGCCATAATAACCGATATTTCAATGAAGTCTAAATTTATTTCCTCCTAGGACAAAGCTCTTCAGAAGGAAGAAGTGAAGAAGCAGCTTTTCACAGACAGCGATCTCAAGCAGACAAATGTAAGACCCACAGCCACTGCTGATGGAAAGGAAAATCAAAGAGAAACAGAAAGATGTCCAAATTCTCCGGGCTTAAGGACAGGTAAGATTTGAAACAGCATTCTGAAATTGAGGTAGCAGAGTGGTGTTTAAAAAAAATGCAATGGCATTGATATAAGATTCTTAGCATCTAGTTCATTTAGAGTATGCAATATTATCAAATAAAGATAGTCACATTTCTTTTCAAAGATAAAATATATCCTTTGACTGCTGAGGCTGTAAAGCTGTATTGTTTTTTTTTCGTCTCCGATTTATGTTTCAATCTCATCATTGTTTGCGGTCGAAGTGTTGATAAAAACCTCAGCATTCTGTGTTCCAATGTTCTGAATGGCCAGTGGAGAGTCCCTAAGCCATACCCAACATGACCACTGACCATTCATGATGATACAGTTCCAACACTCACAGGATTTAACATTTTTTACCTGCATCTATGAGCAAGAATATGGCTGAACTCATCTTCATTACTGTCTTAGCGTCTGATATTGAATGTTTGTTTGAAATTGTTTTGTTAGAGGCACATGTATGATGTAACTTTCATATTTATTTATTGAAAAAATTAGTAAACTGTATGAAATTGTCTCATTATTTTGCTTGTTCCCATAAAACATGTCTTATACTTTTTTTTTCTACTCTCTCATCACAGATGCCAATGGTGTTCAAGAAGAAAGCACAGTCAAGATGTCCCCTATACCAGAGGTGTCTTCGCATGATCGCAACATAAGTGATAAAGCCATCTTTGACAACTTGAAGTCCATGCTGGATGAATGTTTGACACTCTTTTATTCAGTAAGCTGCAGTTTTATCTGATTTGTTTTCAGGCTGTCATCTGAAAATATTTTTGTTAGGAACAAGTACTTTCTGAGTACAGATTAGATATGAAAAGAAGACATGATTACGAGATGTAGTACATCTCTTACATCTTCTGAAAGTCACAAATAGTGAAGTAGTGATGTAAAAATATGTAAATGTACTTTTGAAAGTAAAGTTGTAGAGGTTCTCTGAAACTGCAGTTCTGCATTAGCTGTGAAAAAAAAAAAGGAAGCAGGTTTATCCCAGACAGTGTACCTCCTTCATGTTCTAGTTTGTTCTGGAAGAAAACATTTATTATGAAGGTGGCTGTGGTCAGTGGACCATTAGAGCCAAATTGGGTTTTGTATGCATGTACAGTAAGGTTTTGGGAAAGATTTAGGGGTAGGATTAGGTTTGCCAAGTCGGCCGCAGTAAACCTTTCATTTGTGAAATACCACAGTATTGTGGAATTGGCCACAAAACTGGTCACGAACATGCTTCTGGGAGTATTTTGGCTACATAGGCTGCAAAGTAAACCCTATGAGCTATTTTTATTTATCATGTCATAAAGCATTTGCAGACATACAATTTATAGACATATGATTGATTGCATATTATTATTCAAGAGACTCTCACCTCTTTCATAATAGTTCTGTAAAACTAAATACAGCTGCAGTGGAAAGGAATTTCTTGTGGTTATGGGATAAATGAGCATTTTTTGTTACATTTTAGAGGTTGTACGAAGTTCTTGTGAAGGCAATTTTTTTTTTTTTTGGGCATGGAAAGAATCTGTCTTCTGTAGTTCTTGTGAAAAAAAAAAAATTATTTTTGGCATGGAAAAACTTTGTTTACTGTAGTTCCTGTAAAAAAAAAATATTTTTTTTTGGCATGGAAAAACTTTGTTTACTGTACTTGTAAAAAAAAAAATTTTTTTGGCATGGAAAAACTGTTCACTGTATAATGTACTTCTTCAGTTCTTGTAAAAAAAAATTTTTTTTTTGGCATGGAAAAACTTTGTTTACTGTACTTGTAAAAAAAAAAATATTTTTTGGCATGGAAAAGCTTTGTTTACAGTAGTTCTTGTCAAAAAAAAATAATATTTTTTGACATGGAAAAACTTTGTTTACAGCAGTTCTTGTGAAGACATTTTACACACCGGTACGGAACAACTTTGTTTATGGTAGTTCTCATGGAGACATTTTATTTTTGGATGTGGGTAAACTTTGCTTACAGTCCTACAGTTCTTTGATCAGCAGTGTAACTTTTTTTTGTACACCCACTGAATAATTTTGTTGTTCAATATCGCCATATTCACTGAAGTTGTAATGGCATATTGCAGGGCTGTCCTCTGGAAAGTATCCTACCTTGGCTGATGGAAATGGAGACTCACATCCCCAAGACCTTGTCCTATGCACCATTCTATATTTGCAAAGCTAAAGTGCTGAGAGATTATCCTCCGCAAGTTCTTGAAGTGTACTGTGAAGCTATAAGGAACAATGCTCAGGTGAGTGAAAAAGCTTTGATATCCTTTGTCCGGCCGGCGTCTTCAAAGAAAGCCACATTCTTATGGCCGTACTGTATAAAAGCGTAATGTATCACCACAGCCAGTGTTTACATTATGGAACGGGGTGTCGTTCGGCCGGCCGATTTCTCTGTTTTGCACTTTTTCTGAACGCTGTAACAGAACGATTGTTCCTTCAGTCAGCCCGAAATTCACACGGGGCACTCATTAATACATGTTCTAAGTACATGCTTAATTTTATGAATGTAAGTTTCATAGAAACTGATGTGCGAAGACTCAAAGTATCCGTGTTGAAGCTTTTCCTGCGTTCCACTGCATGTTGTGCAAATGGTTGGATTTGAAAACTACTTCTTGTTGCGTTCCTTTTCAATGAATCTGTGTATAATTCCGTGTATGCATTAAAAAGTGATTGGTGACACTTGGTTTTAAATTTAAAGACAATGTCTTTATCCTGAATGTGGATATTAACTTTTAAAGAGGGATAAAAAAATCCGCTTTGTTACGCTCTGACCGTTTTTATATCCGCCATTTTATGCATGTCTCATTTGGCCAGACCGTACTAAAGCGTTTCGCCACCATAGCCTCCCCGCCCGTGAAGACTGTGCAAGTGCTCGGGCAGCCTGTAGGCTTAATGGTGACACATCGGGGTGTAACATTTCTTACCATACAGATTATGTTTGGAGGAGAGATTTGTAAAGACACGAAGACTACAGGATTATAAATTCCAGACTAGTAGACGGAGTATTAAAAATGTTTTATTGTTTAAAAGCGCCATACAAAGTATAGACTGTTAGCCGACTAGGAGTGATAAAAATGTTTTAGATATCTTCCAGTAAGGCACTGTTACGATCGCCAGCATTTTCACACATACTAGATATAGATGTACCTAAAAACATATAAGACAAACATTCTTAAACAAATAATATTAAAGGCTGATTTTTATTTAAAATGAAGGTGTCCACGTAACTCTTCGTCAAAAATTGAAGCAATACACCAAATTTCATTTTGTTTTTGGTCGTTGTCGCGAAGTTTTAGCTGCTTACAATTTTAACCTCTAGCTCAATTATAGTAAGATAACAGACAGCTAGATGCAATCAATCATTCCCACCCTGGGCATCCTTTCTGAACGTACTGCTGTTGGTAGGAATGAGTTTCCATAGTTTTTTTCTAAGCACTTGTGGGCTTAATCACAGACAAGTAAGACTACCTGTTAAGTCTACACGAAAAAAAAAACTTCAGGGAATTACAAGTATTCAACTCTTATTACTCTTAAGATGATTTCTAAGAGACAACAAGGTCATTTTTTATTTTAGCCATAAAAATTAGAAAACACTGTTAAAATTCATGTGTACGACTTTTAAAGAAGTCATAATCAGGTAGAAGTTTGTCAAAGAAAAACTCTGTATAAGTGAATAACCAGTCGTAGTCAAACATCAATGAAAAGAACTGAGTGAAGAAAACAAAATCAACTTGATTTGACTGATTGTCTTCCAACATTAAAAAGGCACAAACACTGTTCTATAGCCATTGCTAGCACTGGGCATCGTGAGTGACTTTTAGCTTTCGAGGTGATCTGCGTAAACGGGCCGGTGTTGTCACAACAGGCTGGCGTGAAAATGGCGTGGAGGAACGTGCAGACTCTGCAACGGCGTCGTCCGTTTGGGTGAAGGCGTCACGTTTGGCAACAAGATTGGATGAGGATGAGATCTTGCAAGCTTCTTCGTGGTACTGCCAGAAACAGTCCTTGTGCAAATGAATCTGGCACTGCAGACACCCATCCCTCGTTTCCTTTGCTTTGCCGCTTCTTGTCCTTATCTTGTGCTTCATGCAGAGGCGACATGCCCTTGGTCTGCCCGAAAAGACAGTGTTTTGGTGTCCACGTGCCAGCTCTCTATCCAAATTCGCCACATCCGTTTGTTGAACTCGTCGTGAACGAACTGAGTAACCTGCCACAAGTTGCTGCGCAACGTTCAGCCGAAATGACTTGTGTGTAATCTGTTTGTTTACTGACATTTTGTACAAGATGTAGGAGTTGACAAGGGCAACGTCTACCAAGTACCACACAAAATATCGCCACCAGCGGTGCCCTGGTCGTTGAACAGTGTAGTTTGACCTGAGGTGGTCATGGCGATCAACCCCACCCATATATTTGTTGTATTCCACGATGCTATCCGTTGTGGGAAGGTTAACGGTTTCCCATCCTTTCTGTCCACGAATCTGTCGGGAGATGGTGGTCATTGTCGGGTTGAAGCATGTTGTCAGATTAAACACAAGCGAAGAATCTTTCCAGACAGTGGCCACTAGCTTGCCATCAGTGCTTTGTTTCGAAATGACTTCTCCATGTTTCAACTTTTTCAAGGAGCAGCCTTTCTTTTTTGATTTGAGATCGGCCGGCCAGAATTTTCTTGACGTATTGAATGAGCCACAAAGGTAAATCTTTTTCTTTAACAGCGACAATGCCAGTGGAATTGAAGTATAAAATTTGTCCACATAAACCACATGGTTTCTACCAACAATATCTTTGCAAAGTGTTTCAACAACCCTTTGGGTAAGTCCTTCTTCTCGTTTGGCAGTTCTCAGATATACTTCAAAGTCCCAGATGTAACCTGTATGGGCGTCTGCCACGGTGTAAATTTTGTAACCTCTTTTGGCAGGTTTGTTTGGTGCCCCCACAACTCCAGAATGTTTCCCATGGAACTTTATCATTGCCTCGTCAACACTTATGTTTTGATGGAGATTATAAAATTCTTGAGACTTTTCCTTGAGAATGGATAACAGATCGTTGATTCTGTCTAACGAACTACTTTTCACATTTTCAGGGCCATCAACATGAAATGCTCTATGAATATTTTTGAACTGATTTCTGGGCATTGTGTTGCTAACGAATATATTTCTAAGACACGGATTCACAGACCAATAATCTTCTAGGGCGGATTTTGGATCTACTCCCATGACAATTCGTAAGCCAATGTAAGCTGCTATTTCATGTTTTGTTATTACAAGGTCAGGCATGACGTGGATCTTTGCAAATCTGGTAGATGCATCTGCAGCCTCTTCGAAAAAATTCGATCGCAGAAAGGATAGAAAAATTTCACACTCAGTTGTGCCCTCCTTCAGACTAACGTTTGGACCCGGTGGTTTTCCGTTAAAAGGCCTTTTGACAATCTTTCTGAAAGGTTCAGTCCATTTAATGCTTGTGTCCTTTGGCTCGTCCTCTTCCAGGTCACCTTCATTTCCCGAGACCAGATCAACATCATCAGTCTCATAACTTGTTATACTCTCCACACAGGAGGACGTATCTTCTCCATCTGAAGAAAACTGAATGATTTTTTCTTGAACTTTCTTCAGAGGAATGTCATCATCAGTTTCCCAGGTGCAGGAATCGATCTGTCTGCATGTATCTAAAATTTTGTTCAGGGGGATGTCATCATCTGTTTCCCAGGTAGAGGAAGTAATCTGCGCCCAGGTATCCTCGGTTTTTAAATCAGTTTTCAGTCTCTTTAAAGGCACGAGGCAATCACCCCATTCATTGACAACGACTGGCAAATGCACTGGTTCCAGCACTGTAAATGTCTTCTCAAGCATTTCCTCGTCTGAATCCAAAGGCACGTCCTTTATTAATGGCACAAAGTGATTTGGTTCGAAGACACCTGCAAAATCTGTGCACAATCTGGACCACATAATAATTACATCATCCAGATTTGAATGGTTCTGAGAAGAGAAAGTTCTGTTATACAGTAACTGCAGCGTTAAGCATAATCCTTTTGTGTTTGGGTAAACGGACCTAATTCGACGCCCAATGACATTTGCAAGCGCAATGAAGTGTAGCAATCCGCTCCAGTAACCACTGCAAGCTGTTTTCAAAGCAAGTTGTTGTTGTGCTTTGATATCGCCATGCTCACGCCAGCATTTTTCAATGTCATCATCGCTGATGATCATAGCCATGTGAATGTCTCTGTGATGACCACATGAACAATCAGTCATGGACAGATTGTCACTGATGACAGGATCTTTGAAGTAGTTGTAGTCTCTTCCTAATTCTATTGATGTGAGGATTCGAAGTGACTGAGCGAGACAGTCAGAGCCAGTCAGTGCGATGGAAACAGCATTGAAGAGACAATTTCCATCTCCTACCGTTGCCAGGGGTCGAAGTTCGGAAAAGGAGGCTGGAATGATCTTCTGGGCTTCACTGTCAGTCGGCAATAGTTCGTATTGTGGTACTGCGCTTGTAAGTGTTGACTGGAGGAAGTGACTATAGTTTCTTCTGAGCTGCTCCGTCACATTTTCTTGTTTTGTTGACAGCGCTTCCCTCAGGGTGTCAAGATCGGTTGGTGTTATCTGGAGAAAGTGTATACATTGTTATTACTCGTGATGGTAGCAGGAGTGAATTACGTAGGTCCTCTCTCTCTCTCACTTACCAACTCACTCACCCATTCGCTCACTCACTCACTCACTCATTCACTCACTCTCTCATGCAGCCACGTGCACATTAAACAAAACCATTAGCTAAAACACAAAGAAAAGTTGCTATGAGGCTCACAACTGAATGAAAGCAAATCTAACATGTTTGGGAATTGTGTTTGGTTACACAACTGATAATTCATCAACATTTTTTTTTTTTAAATTACTGTAATAAAAAAGAGGGGAAAAAAGCAAGTCTTACCTGATTATAACTTGGATCCATGATTCTTGCACAGGATACGTCTATCTTAAAAAAGAAGTCAAGTGATGGTAGACTTGGAATGAAAGCCCGATCAGGCCGCACCGTATTTAAGCAGAAATCAACGACCACCCGCAAAACGGCCATACCGTAATAAATTGCAACCCAACCTTGGGGAGGAGCAGCCAGACCGTATCATAGCGTGCATTTATATAGGAAATTACGCTTTCTTACGGTACGGCTATAAACAACCAGCAGACAAGGATTACGTTTTATTCCGGTTTGGCTAAAGTATCTTAATTGTGTTACCAAACACCGACCAATTAACGACCTATACGCTTTTTTCCGGTGTGGCTGGTCATAGGATATGGATAGGATAAAACTTGACAGAGAAGCACCTCATGATAATTCAATTTATTTACCGTTTGTTTAACAGATAGTAAGAAGTGGGCCTTTGTGGTTAGCGCAGAACAAATTTTACAAAAAGATTAGGTCAAGACCTGTAGATATACGGGCTAGATTTTACACTATTGTCGCTTCACTCTATTTCAGTATAGCACAATTAAATTAATACACTCATATTGCATGTAGCTCAGGAAGTGCAGTGGAACACACTTAAACCAAAAACGGCTAAACTGAAAACATGGCTGAACCGAAAACAATGACCTTGATTTTAATGGAAGCCAGCGACCTATTCTTAATCAAGCACGCTTAGTACAGACACGTTCTTTCATCGTCAGGCCTGAGGCCACCAGCAGGAGAGGGGTAGGGTACGAGGGAATTGCGTCAGTGAAGCAATTGCGCATTGTTTGTGGAATCTAAATTATGCATGTATAGCGAGCGGTGTGCTGACTAGGTGTGATGGGCAACACATCATCAAAGCATCGTGATGTGCGCTGTCTGAATGTGGCGTGATGTTATGGCACCGTGTAGTTTCAGATGACCCACATGGTTAGTTATATTGCCATGCGCCCGGAAGTAACCCATTATTTTATCAGTGAAATTTGACCATACAGAGTTTGTTCCCCTCTTCTGACAACGTCCAGCATAGCCAGTTTGGATAAACCAAAATATGTTTAAACCAAAGTAATATATCCGTTCCCTAAATTTTTTGTTTAAGTGTGGTCCACTGTATAAACAGGAAACTTTGAAACAAAAGTCATGATGGTCAGAATAGTTGTGGCCTTTATACCTTATTCTCATTAGCAAAGACTAATTTCAGTCCAAGTACTGTTGGCAAAGAATCTGTCACATTTGATTGATACTGGTAAGCAATTGCTTGAGACCTGACCAAACCATTGGTGGAAATTACCCTCTTCAGGACCGACCTTAACCATGTCGAGATTTCATCAGCCCACACGACGGGAATATTCATGGATGCGTTCTAAAAGTACGAAATACGCATGTAGAGCTAAGGTCAGGCCTGTTGAGTGGTTTTGGTCCATTTTTCGCTCTTCGGAGAGTTTCCAGTTCCCATCTGTGACAACTTCTTCACAGCATTCAGTGCCTTGCTGCTTCATTACTTGTAAATAAATGCCCTCTACAGAATCATTCACGGGTTGTTTTGCTGCACTCTAATCTATTATCTGTTATCTTAGGATTTGTTAAATTTGAATGTAGGTAATTGTATTATAAAGTAAGGCTTTTTATCAGCTGAGCCGTAAATCCTGCAAACTATCATATAACACATAAACAGACGTAAAAGTGTATGTGGGCATATTTTAAAAGGTCTTGAAGTTCGCTGTATTTTTAATGCTTTTGCTTATTTTGAGCTGCAACTGAGTTGAAGAGAAGAAAGTGTTCTGACATTTTGAGCTGGAAAGAGAAGATGCATTTCCTGCGAGTAGAATTAAAAAGTAAGACAGGAAATGTCGCTCTGCACCTCAGTTTACTCTAAAAATCACATCTGTGTATTCCTCGAGTTAGATGGTCAACCAGTACTTTTAAACAATTCAAGCAAAGGAGATCTACGTACATACCAAATGTGTGTTTGAACTCTCAGATTTCAATGTTGAAAAGTTTTTTTATGTCTGTACCCACAGCCAAGTGATCTTCTTGCGGAAGAAATGAAGGCTGCTGTTTCCCAGTGGCTGATTCCACCGACACCCCCTAACGTGCTGGAACTGGCCAGAGATGCCATGCTGAGTAACCAGCAGCCTTCACCTTATCTTTCTGACATAGAATCTTCCTGTGATATTAACATGAGGTCAGTCACACCCCCAGCCCCATGCTCTACACCTGGTCGAGCCAGCAGTCCCAAGAGAAGGAGACTGCATTCTGAAGGGAGCGTTGTTAAGTACAGCATCACCTCCACCACTCCACTCCTGAGGTACACTAGTGTTTTGTTATTCTTCTCATTGTGGTTACCCTATGTCAGTAGGTACCCCAAACTGGACCGCTAAAGCAGACCTGCCGTTTATGCCGATTCAATCGGTATTTTACCGATTTTTTTTGAAAATGGCCGTTTTACCGATTTTCCCATTTTAATAAAAATTTACTGATTTTTTTCCCTGATCCGTCCTAGACCGTGCGGAGAAAACGTTTCCATACAAATTTTTCTCTTTCACCGTTGGTTTGCTGACGTCAGAAAAACCAGGCATGCATTTCTGTAACTGTGGCAAGTTTGCACCGTTAGCAAGCACTTGCATTTCGTTTTGCGTATACAACTATTGCCGATGCTGGCAAGCACTTTCATGGTTACAGTTTTTTTTGTGTGCTGCGACCTACAGTAATGAACATACCTCAAAATTAATACTTTGCTTACTTGCTGAGAGTTTGTTCCCTTGGTCGAGACTAGGCATGTTTCAATGATATACTGATTTTTGGGTCTTATCATACTGATTTTCTGATTTGAATTGTGGCAGGTCTGCTATAGGGGCGAAATCCCGTTTTGGCATAATTTTAGGCCAGCATTACAAGGCTATTACTGCTGAGTATTTATGTGAAACGCCATGTATCCTACATTAGAATAAAGTTCAATCCTTCCTCTGACAAAATATACTTCCTTTTGCATTGTTTAATGTGTTTAGCTGTGTGCTTTTAAAGCTTGAACAGGACATAGACTTGCCGTTTCCGCTCTGAGCTGCGCGTACCGAATTGACCCCCTCATAACAAAGGGTCGCGGTGGGTCAATATGATGTAGCGCACATGTTCGAAAATAACTCACACAGAAAGCCAGCAAATAAATGAGGTTTAAATCAATGTATTTTTCGTGTTTTAAGTTGAAATTCTTTTGAAAATCATTTGTTGAAAAGTTTGTAGACCGAGAAACTAGCGGAAACTTTTATTGATTAGGAGCAAAATAATACGCAAATAAACCTCAGCCTTTGTATTACAAGGGGGTGCCAAAAATGAGACATGGGGCATGTTTGGTATTGAAGCGCCGACTGTTTTTATAGACCCACCCAATGCTTGATTTCGTCACCTTTATCCGACACTCAGTGTTAAGTCAATGGTGACACGGCTGACCTCCTTTTCAATTAAAAAAAAACAAAAACATAATTTTTGTTTCCCCTGTAAGAGTTCAAAAAAAAATGACGGCGGATGAAGTTTGCTGACTAAAAAAAATGTAAAATGAGATGCTCGTATTTTGTTTGTACCACTTGAAAAAAATTAAGCGTAGTGTACACCCACTTGAATTGGACACTGAGAATTTTTAATGCCGTGGCTCAATAAACCGTCATTTTATGGGAGATCAAAGTTGGCTTCGCGGCTGACGGCACAATTACCACAAATTTTAAAAAATTCAAAATGACACAACTTTCTTAAATATGGAGATACAGAGACAAATTTGGTATCAAAATTCTTAGAATGCTGAGATCTATCCATTGGAAGACAAAACTTATTGATATAGCCACTTTCCAAAATCAGTTTGGGGTACCTACTGTCAGCAGGATTGCATGAAAATCCATGAGTAAACGTGAAAGTTTATTTTTTTTTTAAATATCACCTACAATGGGTTGTGAAATCTATTTTATTGTTTTCCTCTTTTTAAACATTTTTTTGATTTGAAACCAAATATGTCTCTCAGAAAAAAAAATGAAAGCCTTAATGATGAATATTTTGACAGGGGACAATTTATTGGCATATAATTTTTCTTTTATTAAATTGAAAGTAGTAAAATGTAAGTGTGATATAAAGTGATGTATTTATAATGCTATTATCATTCTGACCATTTTTGGATAATCAGCAGTCAAAGACATTAGAATTCTACAGCCTGCAAAATTTGAAAAGTCAAAAAACAAGCCCTTGTTTTGAAAGGTGTAGGGACCTTTGATCTTTTTTTGTCAAAGTCAGTGTGTGAAGATGTTTTTCACAACATGGACACTTTTATACTTTTGAAAGAACAGACCTGTAAAATTTCCGACCCGATCTTAGACAACGTCGTTTTTCTGATGCAGTACTTAATAATAAACCGGCGAACATCGTAACGGTAAGGCCCCATGCTTTTAGGCTGCTGTTTCCCAATGAGGGCTAGAAAGAACCACGAAGAAGACAGAAGAAACAAGAAAATTAACAAGAAAAGGAGGCATAAATGCCAACGGCAGCGCACCTCCCAAAAGAAAGATCTCAATTCGTAACGGTAAGGCGCCGAAAATGTACGAATGCTGTTGACTACGACGGCCATGTTTCGATATGCGGTACTTAATAATAAACAGGCGAATGTCGCAAAGGCGAAGCGGTGAAAATGTACGAATGGTATTGACTACAACGGCCATGTTTCGGAGCACATTAACTTGTTTTGTAAATTAAGAAAAAATAGCTATATCTGTAAACTCTTTGATTCTGAAATAATTTATAAGTACTCACATGCCCATGTATCCTTGCTGCGCTGCTACCGTACTGAAAGAATTTCAGACTATTTTGTCACCAGCCACTTACAGGTCTGAAAGTATATTCAGGTGTAGATTTCTTCAATGTTTTCAATATTTTCCCCAGACACACCCCTGAAATCACACCTCTGGCTGTTGTGACCCCGGTACGTCGGTCAAACCGCTTGTCACACAGACAGTCTACCCCTGGTGCTGTCTTGCGTAGGGAGGTGAACAGTGTCTCAGATCTGGGTTCTGGAGAGAGAAAGTCCATGCTGTTCAGAGAGAATCCTGCACTAACTGGAGAGTGAGAAACTGAGCATGGACATGGGTTTAAACTGTCTCACTTTGTAAATCTACTGTATATAGATGCACATGTTTTAAACGTTTATGTGTTGCTTTTTTTTCTCTTTTTCAAAGTTGTTCAGTTACATGTAATATCTTTTAACACTTAAAGTCCAGTGGGTGCAATACTAGGCTGCTAAAATATAGGGCTTTACTACTGCGGGTGCAATATTGTGTTGACACAAGTAGTCTCTTCTAACTGGTCTTGGATACCATTGAAATTATTTCATCGCTGCTGCTGGCGTTTTTGGTGCTTTGTGAACAGTTTCTCCAATTGATGATACTTTTGCATAGCAAGCTACATTTTTGTCCAGTTATAGACACAATTCAGCAGAAAGGAGGAGATCGGCGATTAGTATTACAAGAAAGTGGCAACAGTCAAGCCGAGATCTAGATGTTATGAGAACACATGCATTAATGGGAAAAACAATTAAAGTCTATAGAAATACATTTGATTTGCTTAACATTTCGGGGAGTGTCTCCATCATTTTTTGTGTAACATTTTGAACCTCTTATCCAAATAAGGGGATGTTCCATGTGTGTCCACAACACCATTGCATTGATGTTTGCAGGGAGACAAGCCTAACTTTTTAATAGAGTGTGCAACTGCTAGTTGGCAATCAATAGAAAACTGCAGTAAAGATGTCTATGCTTTCGTGAGATTGAGCAATTTTATTAGTGTTGAAGTAATTCGTTTAATGCTAGAATTCCAGTCTTTGCCTCTTTGGGGCGCATGTATCAGGGCTACCAACCACCATGATTTTTTCGTAATCATTACTATTTCTAACCTCCATTACGAAATTACGATCGTAAGGCAATTTATTACTATTTTTTGGTCAACCGGTAATTTGGCCTAAAATAAATATTTTTTGGCTACTTTTTCCAAGCGTCGCTGGCACTGCCAGCACCGCCAGCGCGAGTACTAAAAGTCAACTACTCGATATATGATTCGATATCAAAGTTTGTTTAAATAATCGAGATTTTAACTCTTATTTCTTTGTAACTAGTGCGACCGGGCGAGTATTATATGTCGACAAATTTATTTTAAAAGCCGATAGTCGCCGATATGATGTCTGCACACCTCTGTTTTAAACTTCTTTGTTGTTGATGAACCGTGCGGATTTTGACTTGGGAGTTTCAAATTTAAGTGTTTTTACTTGGAGTTGTAGACTAGATAGGCGTGTATTTAGATCTAGCTTTTAATTCTACAGGCACCAGTTTATTTCTGTGGATATTAGACCAGTGGCCAGTAAAAATGCCTCCTACTAAGCCAGCTGCAAAGAAACCTCGCGTTGAGCAGAAGTTCAAAACGGACTACTCTACGTCATGGCCTTTCATTACTTCATCGAAGCTGAGCGACTGTCACGCATTTTGCAAGACATGTGGCACTGACATTCTCATCTCTCACGGAGGCCGCGACGACATAAGAAAGCATGTTAAGTCTAACAAACACCAGCTGAGAACCAATGCGCAGTCAAACCAGACCCGTGGATTCTGTTTTCGTTGACTCCTCGACTGGATTTTGAGAACAAAGTTACAAATGCTGAAATGCTGTTCATGAAGTTTCTTGTGGAGCACAACATCCCCATTTCTGCCTCTGACCACGCTGGGGAGCTTTTTAGAGCCATGTTTCCAGACTCCAAGATTGCAGCAAAATATGGCAGTGCACGCACAAAGACGACTGCAATTCTAAAAGCTACAGGAAGGAGTTCCTTACTTTGGCCCCACTATGACAAAATGAAGGGCAATCTGAATTAAAGTAATAGTAGTTTTCAGTGGTGTTAAAGTAAGCAACTTCTCCTCCTTTAAAAACATTGTCCATTTTTAATGTTTCTGTAGATTTTAATACTAAATTATCGCCATCCGGTAAGATGAGTACTTTTACAAATTTTTTTTTACATATTACTAATTTTCTTCATGGTCATTACTAAAAACTGTGGAGAGGGGTTGGCAGCCCTGATGTATGGATGTCCAGGAGGTTTTTAGGGTGTCAGGATCGAGCCATTAGTCAAAGTTTCCATGTATCAAGGAAGTTTGTCATATCATGTCATTCCCATTGTCAAATGCTGTGTAGAAATCTCCTTGGCCAGGCTGTGTAAGACTAAGAGGTTTTTGTGTGAAACAGTTCGTGACTGTGACACAGTAGACTTGAATTGGAAATCATTTATCGCATTGCACCTGATAAAAAAACAGCTCTTTTTTTTTTTCTTCCCAAATGCCGTAATTGCCTGTCTCTAGAATCAGTGATATGTGAATTGGTCTCAGAAATATACTTATTCATTTGGAAGTCATTTCTGAGTGAAACACTGATTGTTTAGGCATTTATCTTTTGTGTGAACTTTGAACATTTCCGACTTGAATACTCATTTAACAGTGCCTTTTTGTAAAGAGGGGCTGGATGGGGTATACTTGTCACTTGTTTATATTCATGATGGAGTTTTGGTATAACAATTGCTGTTTCACTGCATGTTTGATTTTGCTCATCCCTGTGAATAAGTAGAAAACTCTCACAGATTTATGTAGTACAGACAAACAAAACTGAACTTTGATTTAGTATTGTGAATCTGTTTCATTTTTCAAAACATCTTATTTTGATGTTTTGAATTCAGTGTCATTAGATTAACAAGATGAAATAGCTGTCTTTGGGTTTGTTTATCATGCGTCTGAATGCTGGACAAAAAATATTCTTTCTCCATTGTGCTTGTAGGTTTATGCTTTCCTCTAATGGACTAAATTATCACACCTCAGGATAATTATTTAAGGAACACTTGAAATAGTGTCAACAGAAACGTTGACACTGTTCATGATACATTTGATTTGATATGTAGGTGTGTGCTTTTTTATTTATTGTCTCTCTATGTGAGGGCATTATCTTTTATATATTTTAAGATTTCTTTCTGGTATATAAATCATATTCTAGGTTTCTTTGATTCAGTGTTAATAGTGCTGAAAATAGTCTATAAAACTTCCACTTGGTTTCAAATGTACAAAATGTAAGAAGTCTTCAGTCTTTCATGTTCCATTGGCCAGTGAAATATTTAATTTAATTACATTGAATTTCTATCAAGGTTTAGGGTTACAAATGCATACTGAATTGTCCAACAAACAGTAACCTGTAGTCTAATCATGTATTGTATTTACACTGAGATTTCGGAAATAACAGTAAGAAGTATCTTGTGAATTCACATGTAGAAAAAAAACTATCACTTTGGCTTTGAACACAGTATTATAAAAGTACTGAGGGGTAGCTGTGTATTTGTATTGTATACACACATTACATGTGTATAAAATATTATAAGTACAGCAAACAGCTTTCCTGGCTATTATTGGCTGGCACTTTTGCAAACTCATGAATGGTAGAATTTTCAGTGAAAGTTAAGGGTTTTTCCAAAATGATCTCATGCTGCAAGGAGTCTTCAAATATAAGAGTTAAAATACATAGCATTCATAATTAAAAATCGGGGCAGCATTTTTGGATTTTTGAAATTTCATGCTATTGAACTTGTGTTGTCTTAAAGAAGGCTTGCAACATCTGAAAGGTTAAGTGGTAGGTTGGCATGCCATGAAATATTTATGTAATAATTATGCGTGTATATTTTGTAATCTTTCAAATATTACTGATGTACATATGTTTTGATTGCATGAATGAATAAACAATTTTTTGTTCATACATGAAACATTCCTGTGTTTTTGTCCGTTTGTTCATGACCGGCTGTTTGTTGTGGGCCTGTGATGCCAATGTTACATCAATACATTGTAAAATCATACAAATACATGTGTGTCACTGACAAACCTGGGAATGTCGTTGGTTATGATGAGGCATTTTATGTCATTGTAAAGCAGAAATCTTAACTTATGTCCACTACATATATATATTGTCACCTCGCTAACACAATTGCCAATATCATTTTTCCTGTTGACAAAATATTTTAAAATAATATAGAAAATCTGCAATTGCAGCAGTACTTTGAACAAAGTTATAATGTGATTTTAAAAAGGGGAGGGCGGGGGCTCGTTGGATAATCAATGGACAATCAATACAGTTATATGGTAAAGCACGAAAATTTGAAGGTCTTTGAAGCCCCCAAAAAGCTACTTTTAATTCTCTCGTGATTTATTGTATGGTTTCCTTATTGCTTGGCTGTAAGAGAGAGAAATTGTTATTTAATATGACCGTATTGGGTTTGATCTTAACATGAAACTGAAATCCACTGGGTTACAAAAAATTTATTCCGCCCTTTCTATGGGAATCACATCTGACTGATATTTCCACTTCTAGTTTGCATGTATAGGGCATGGGTTCCCCCCCCCCCCCCCCCCCCACACCTTGAAGAGGTAATTCAGTTGACAGGCCACCCTTTTCATACACGTACCACCAGTCACCAAGACATGTAACTGCAGTGAAATCTCACTTGGTCATCAGGCCATTACCATTTTCAACACATTTCTGGACTTTTTACTTTATAGCACTACATTTTTATCGGTGCCGCCCAACGAGCGGTCCAAGTTGGTATACATGTAATTATAGAGTAAATTGTCCCAGCGAGTAACAAACACTTTACCTCCACTGGTGTGCTCAATCAGCCATGGTCACCATTAAAAGCTGGTGTAAACGATGCGTTAAGACTAGTGGATAAAAAACAACTGGCCAGTCGGTGTTTGTATGACATTTGACCCTTGTTTCAACGTCTGCCAGTTACCGCGAGTTTGTCTACAGGGGACGAACAAAAACATGTACTTTGCGCATCTGAAATCGGTGCGTTGGAGCTGAAGCAGATCTGAGGGAAGGTTTTTTTAAGAGGTTGTATGTACATGTAACTGGTACAGTCTCTTGCACAAACGCAAGTGGTTGGTTGGCGCTTCCGGTAGGATGTTCTACTCTTCTCCTTTTCTTACTATCAATTTATATCATTCTGTTACTTTCTGTCTATCGCCTCGCTTTTTGTCCTAGCACAATGCGATTGTTATCACGTCGACGTGCTCGCTCCAAACTCAAATTCAAGCTCAGCTATTGTGCAAAATATTTGAGCACACAAATGTCAACGGTGGAGCAAGAGTGGAACATAAATTATCAAAGGATAAACCATAAAATGATGCACTTTCGCCCTAGACAAGGCCATATCATTATTAGCAGAATGGAGCTACCGGCGAAGCGCTCAACACACTGCACTGCTTCTTTCTCTCTCCCTGTCTCGCTCACTCTCTCTCTCTCTATCTCAGAGCAAATTGTAACGCAGCCTGTCAGGCGCAGTTCACAACTCACAACAGTTCACAACTCACACAACTCAAATAATATTTTAATATTTATTAATAACAATATATATTTAATAATGAATAATAAATTCTGGCGGGGGGGGGGGGGTGATATGGATAACTTTTAATCTATTAATTTCAATTTTCAAATATGTTTACATATATTTGTTTTGAGCCGGGGAAAACCTTTCATTGCGTCGCTGGATGACCCATTTGTAGCGTTGCCGGATATCCTGGATTACGACACATGTACAATGTAGTTAATTTCCTCTTGAGACAGGTAACTGTCTCGTAAATTTCCAAGGTAGATCAGTGAATCAGTTCCTTTTTAAAAAGAATGTTGTTAGACGTAGGCTACGTACGTCCCCTAAGTTTTCTGCGCTGGGGGTACGTATTTTAAAGCCTTTTGTTACTCCAGAGCTAGAGAGCTCTTCCCGAAATACTCTTAACAACAGCCTTAATTAATTATTCTTGCATTCTTTTTTTGTCGTTTTTTTTTTTTTTTGGTTGAAAGGGTCGGGGGCAGGGATAGGGATTCGATAAGACTTATCGTTGAGGATAAGGACGGAGTTAGGGATAGGTACACGTATATATCTATATGTACGTGCCCCTAGCGCAAAACGCTTGGGGAGCGCGTGTAGTTATACTTATACCAACAGCCTTTTTAAATACATACTTGTACATGTACATACACCGGCTTGACCCCTACATAATGTCTCATGGCACCATTTCCACCACAACAATTATTCTCCACGGCAGTTGTTATGGGAACGTAATATATTCCATAGAAAAGCTATGGCTGAATAATGAATTCATTGCATAAGTTCGCCGTTTGGCTTTGTAATTTGTCTGCGGTCCCCTATTAACAGCGCGTATATTGATATTCCAACGAACGAAAGAGTGGTCTAACACTACTTTAACTGGTTTTGAGTTTGAAATTATTTTCCCTTTGATTTAAATTGTAGGCTATGGTGAGAAAATAGCTCGACATACCGTAATTAATTCATTTGGCGTCGGGTGCGGGATGGGAGGGGGGGGGGGAAGAACATTTCCTTCTTTTTCTTTTAACTTTCCCTTTTTTGGGGGGGGGGGGGTGAGACGTCATTGGCATGCTCAATTCCACAGACCCAATAACCCGGCTGGGACAACAACGGGTTAGAGTTAGAGTGTATGTGATGTATTACTACATGTATTCATTACACAAACGTCCCCCTAGAATGACAAGGTTCTAACTTCCTTCCAACAAATTTTGAGAATTGGGCTACTGAAATTTCATGTGCTCACAACTTTTAGAGGTACGACTTTCTTTCTTGTTTGGTAATACTGACAAATTACACACCAAATCCGCTTGATACTGAGACACACAATGGAGAAGGCCTGCAGATGTAACTCAGTTCTGCCTGGAGACAGAACATTGTCATTTTAAGCGGACGATATGGAGACTGACTTCAACAATTTATTATTATGCATAATCTGAAATAAGCACAATAACAGCGGCTCAGTACATGTACTTTCGCAATACACGTATTCTGTACATGTATTATTTGAGGTGCCCAGGTATTTCCCACCTGAATCCTGAAATCTCCGAACTTCCCCAGGATCGAGAGCCACTGACTTAGTGGACTGTATGAACTGCTGTAGTTACAGCTATTTTTAATATTACGGTGAAGCAATCGAGGTAATGACCTAGATACATGTAAAGTAGGGGCGTAGGTCATAAGTGTTTACCTTTTCTACAAAAGGTTAGAGAGTACACGGTGATAACACGCGCTCATTGATGGATCAGCCAGTTATAATTTTTTTGTCATTTTACAAGGTGGTGATTAGGCATGTATTTATGGACACATTTTTGTACGCTTTCTATCATCTTGCTAGCAAGTCTCATGTCCTTTACAAAACGGATGATAAAGCGGCCACCTATTTTACAGGAGAAGCTATAGATACCTCACATGTTTGCTAAAATTGCCAAAAAAAACAACAACACCCAACTTTGTAGCCCCTTAGTCATGCGTGAATACGCCCCCCTCTCTTTTTTTTTAAATTAAAAAAACTCTACGTTGAAGTTCACACGAACAGCCTATCAATCACTTCAAACAGTAAATGTTCACGTGTCTATTCTGTATAAATTATGATATCTGACGCTGGTCTCCATTATACACATACACAGTCTATAGTTTTAGTCTATATGTGAGCGGATCTGAAATGCCAAATTCCTGTAATTTTCTATGGAAATGGAGATTTGTTGATAATGTGAAAGTTGAAAGATTAGCCGTTTTCCTGCATTCAGTTAAAAAAATATTTTGTTTGAAATCGTCTTGGAAACATTTTACTTTGATTTTTTAATGATGGTACATGTGGAGTGTGTTAGAGTATTCCATATTATTTTGTGCACTCCTTTCTAGGAAAATCATTATCCTTTTTTTTAAAGAGGAAATTTGTGTATTTCACCTTCAGCCCCGGTCATAAACACACATGTGTATAATAGTGAAAACAAGTCACCTCACCTGTCACCTGTCGGCTTCATCGTCATCGATGTTAGCTGCTACAGTGGATGTCACGACAAAATCTCCTCCACCCAATCCTGTCCTTAGCTTTCCTAGTTAGTTCACTTATTTCCAGCTGGCTGACTTTCTTGATGTTATCGTGATATGTAATGGGTGGTCTTCCTTGTTTTCTCTTTGTTTCTGTCTTTCCTTGAAGGATTGATATCATAAGGGCCGTGCTTTTGTTTCGGGCCGCGTGGCCGATGTATGCAAGTCTTCTTTTATTTATTTCAGGTGTTATTCTTCTGGTGGTGCCAAGCTGTTCTAAGATGCTTGTATTTGTTCTCCTTTCTGTCCAACTTATTCTGAGTAGCCTTCTGTAAAGCCACATTTCAGCTGCCTCCAATCTTGTTATGTCTGCCTTTTTGAGTGTCCAGGCTTCACAACCATATAGTAGGACTGGCCAGATCAAGCACTTAAGTACATGTACATAATATCAATCTTACTTTTGTAGCAAGACACAATAAGTTGTAGAATGAAGGGCAATTCTTTTCTGTTCTTCATCCTGTCAGTCAAATAAATTACTATTATAAAATATTTTACAATACTATGGTGTAATGAACACAAGAGCAAATAAATCCCGAGTCAAGAAGAGACAAGAGATGGAAATGTTTGTGGTTTCACTGTTTGGCTTGATCTTTTGCCCTCTGACTCATTTTTCAAATAAATTACTACATGTGTATAATCTATTATAATAAGTGAAGACTTTGAAACTTTGTGCTCTATAAGTATAAAAACGGCTGGATGTAAAATCGTGAAATTTTCTGTGCTCAGACAGAACGAGTATTACTAGATTTTTACGATATCTGACTGCAGATTAAATATTGCAACGAATTTCTAAAAATAAAACTAAATATAGTTCATATAATTTCTCCTAGCGTGTTTTCATTCTTTTTCACCGCCCGATATTTTTCGTTCCGCCATATTGTTTCACGATTTTTATAAATCTAGCAAAGTTGCCAAAGTTCAAGCGTTCAGTTTGGTGCGTAGTGTTCTGGTGCGCATGAGTTCTGAAGCAAGACTGTAGTTTATTACTTTTATATGAGAGAGAGAGAGAGAGAGAAGGAGCACATCATTGTTTATTCCGGGCAATGCCCGGTAGGTCAATCTTGTATATAATATATTGTTATACATACATGAATATATATCTACACATATAGTAATATACATGTATGTATATTATGTGTATGTGTATAGTGTATGTTAAAGCCTAAACGCTATTGGCATTGACCGGAAAAGAAGCCAGTGCGAATAGCGATCGACGTGTTTGTGGCAAACTCTTCAGATTTGACGTTTTTCCTCGCTGAAGATGTTTTCTCTTGTCAAGATATCTTGGTTTGTTTGTTGATGGGGCCTGGACTTGACGGATATTTCATGCCGATGAGGACTGGGCTCAGATTAGAAAATAGGATGTACTGATAGATGATCAGATCCAACCTCGTACGGTAGGCCTACATACGAGAAATACAATGACATTGCATCTGTCAAGTGTCATATCAGATCCTGTTTTTATTTAAATTTCGCCACTGTCATAACACATTTGCCTAAGTCATGTTTACAACATTTTCAGAAAGCCTGAAAAAGTACCATTGCTTAGCAAATCTTGTGACTTGCGCAAAAGTAGTTTCGTGTCAAAGTTCAGACTTTGAAGGCTTGATACAAAACTTCATGCTTTTCAGGAAACAAAACAAACTAACCTTATTTTGTGTGGGATGTTAGGCCCAACCTTAAAAAAAAATACATGTATCTAAAAATGAGTTGGGCCATTGTGTTATGACGGTTACAATTTTGTTCTGCAGCCACAGGACAACAGAAACACGACCAGTCTGCAACTTTTTTTTTTACTACATGGCCTCTTTGTTGAGTGTCAAGATTCTGTCTGTTCTGTGATCACGACATCGTAGGGTGTAATTTCTTAAGTCAGAGACTCTTAAGCTGGAGGAACATTTGGGAGTTGAGAAAGGAAATACTCAAACCTTTAAATTACATGTACCGGTATCGTGAGAATATAAAGTCCGTTCAAAAATTTTTGCTTATTTTATACAAGTATTGTGATAGACAATTTTTGCTGTTGTTCAACTCAATCTCCATAGCTCAGATTGCCCCATTGAAGTCGGTGCCTTGATGATTAACTGACTCACTTCTAGTGTTTTCTCAAGGTGACCACAGCTCTCATAATACCCATTCTGAAAGTCAAGGATCAGTACTAAAGCTATCAGAAAACACTGTGCAGCTCATGGGAGTACGTCAGATAAAATGCTTTTTGAAAAATAAACTGGGTGAATCGTCGTTTGCACCGGCAAAAAAAAATAAAATAAAAATGACATGAAAAAATGAACGCGGAAGGAAACAAAATTTGAAAGGTTTGAAGTGAACAATGGCAGGTGATAGATGGTGTGTAGGCCGATGTCTCATAGTGGATCACTGCAAAACATAATTATGTGCTTCTGATTAATTCGCGTTCAAACACATTATTATGCTGGCATGTAATGTGGGCCATAACAGATTAAGACAGATGAAACTTCTACATGAAATCAAAGCCCGCGCTTGAATTTGAACACCTCCACCACTCCCCACTCTTTCTACCATTCATGCCAGCCGCCCCTCAGTACAGTAAAGTCCTATAACTATAAGGGGCACCTCATAAATCTTGCCTTGGCATTTTGTACCTATGTCAAACTATTTGACACAACAAATTGGTTCAGCCTTTCACGGAGGTTTTAGATTCGCTGGGCGCCATACTGACAAACACACGGAGGGCTGTTTGCCATATTGTTGTATGCATTATTTTGCCCACTTTGAGCTTCTGTCATGTATAAGTCGGTTAAAAACTTTTCGAGATGTTTGTTTGTGGTGTAATATTGTTTGTGTTTTGGCCCCGATTTTACAAAACTTTCAATCCTCATTTTCTCGGAAAGGCAAGAATGCACATACAACAAAATGGAAAAAAAGCGACGACATTATACCAGCTAAGCCACATTTTTTAGTCTACTCGAGCCCAGACGAGATACATTCTTTCTCTTGCACTTCCTAAACGGGTAAAACTGCTATGAAATAGCCAGGCAAATGCAAGAAATATTCAATATTTATCGTAGAAAATGATCAAGTTGCCAAATGACAAAATATCCCCAAAATAGAGCAATGGACACGACATGCATGATGTTTCAAACAAGGGACTAGCCGACCTTCTAACGGTCCTCTTATATCACAGGACTATAATCGGGGAGAGGGGTGGGGGTCAAGGCGGATGGCTGTCGATGTATGTCATAATAGTTAGGCTTTTAGCATACCGAGGTACATGTATTGGGAAGGGTATGGGAAACACTTTAATTTCAAAGAAAAAGACATTCCTGCTAGGTTTGAAAATAGAGGCCAGTCTAGTAAGGTGCAAGACGGGAGTGGCAGATTGACATTTATTTAAAATATGGAGCGAATGATGGGACATGTGGAGTGTGTTAGAGTATTCCATATTATTTTGTGCACTCCTTTCTAGGAAAATCATTATCCTTTCAGTTTGCCTCTATAGGGCCGTGCTATAGAATATGTGGCTTTTGAAGTGTCTTTTATTGCAGTGGTTATATTTAGTTGGCAGCTGATCTGCACTGACTGTGCTAAGAGGGTCAAGTTCAACCGCACCGACTTCCAAATCGAAAATAATTATCTTTCCTAATTTGCCCCGCCTTCACCAATTCTGCAAGGAATATGGGGGTGGTGGGGGTGGGGGAGGGGGGGAGGGTGGGGGCTGAAGAAGCGAAATCGAAACAATTTATGGTTTTCGTAAGTTCAAGATTGGAAATGTAAAAGCCTCAAATTCAGAGCTATTAATAGGAGGATGGAAATAGCCAGGACTCAAAAATAGTTCAGGAGAAAGAGAAGGTAAATACCCTTTTCCAAGTCGCTTAAAGTTTTGTTCATTCGGACTTTCCAATTTCAACATTAGGAGCTATCCATAATATAACCTGTGTCCCCTCAGGATGGGGGGGGGGGGGGAGAATTGGCCCCCGGACATATAATGAAATTGTACCGTGAAGGAGGGGGGAGGAGGCATGTCCGTTTTTCAAGTATGAAAATGACCTTTTTTTAATGTGTGTGTGTGGGGTGGGGGGGGGGGGGGGCTAGAGTGTTCAGCTACTTCTTGTATGCAGTTACTCAGCATCGACGGAACGAAAAGGAGAAATTATACAAAAATCGTATCTGTCACAACCTGGCCCCTCTCTCTCTCTCTTTCACTCTCTCTCTCTCTCTCTCTCTCTCTCTCTCCCTCTCTCTCTCTCTCTCTCTCTGTCTCTCTCTCTCTCTCTCTCTCTCTCTTTCTCTCTCCTGGCCTCTCTTTTAAGGCTGAAGTCTGGGTTAGTCTTCAGATTAGGATTTGCGAAATGGTTAGTATTTATTTATTTATTTATCTATTTATTTATTCATTCATTCATCTATCTTACTTACCACTACATTAAAGTGGAACGTTTGAGATTATTATGGTCTCTTTGGGTCTGATCCCCACGATAGTCATTATAAACAGTTGTGTATTTATTTACTTGACCATTATCTGGATATATTTGCGTACTGTCGAAATTATCTACTTATTTATCTAACTAGCCACTTTGAATTCCTTTACGTATTTATGTACAAACTTACCTATATTATATAGGTACCTTTTTAAATTAGATTTTTTGGTTTTTTTTTTTTTTGTTGCTTCTCCAATTTCTTTTAATTATATAAATATACCAGTCCTATTTAGTGATCTCTAATTACTAAGTCATGCACAAAATGAATGCATTCCAAATCCCATCTAAATCTGAGACCCCCCCCCCCCCTTTTTCAAAAGAAAAAGAAGAAAAAAAAAAGATTATTATGGCCTGTTGCCGAAATAATTGTTTCGTCAAAAATAAATATGAATGTTGACAGAAAGAATTCCGTGAGTTAAAACATCATAAAGGATTTCACAGCAAAGGAAATGTACCAAGGATCTAGGACCCGTCTTTACTGGGACCTATTCGTTATCGGTGTCAATTCAAAGGACGTATAGAAAACACTTCTATTGATATTACAGAAACGAGCAAAGTGTACTACTGAGTAGTCTACTGGTGCTCTATCTTAACTCCATTCACTGTTGTCGGAAAATAGATAATATGCAAATCTATCTCATTATGCTAGTTTTCAATAACCCATGGAAATCCAGCGTTAGCAGAGAACAATCCACTCTAGTGTTGTACAGGCTGCGAGTCTGTTAGAAAAGGGTTAAGTTAGTTACTGTGACCGACCTTGAACCCTCAGTAGAGTCTCATTATTGTTTCAACACTCTTGAATCCAGAATATTCCAGCAGCAGCGGCAACAGTTAGGTAGACTAAGTATCCTTTGGACACACAGCCTAATTTAGCTCCACGCATGGGCAAACTGGACAAACAGTGAGGAAATATGAGGCGAAGTAAAGTTGTAGTGCCTAGTTCGTGCTCAGAAAAGCAAAGCGGGAATGAAAGAAAGAAGAAAGAGAAATGATCAAGATGGGAATCGAACCCGCGACCTCTGCTGCGGCACCAACTTCTCTTTTTTCTTCCTTTCACTCCCGCTTTACTTTTCTGAGCACTAGCTAGCCACAAAAACTTTACTTCGTCTTATATTTTCTCTGAATTATTATCTTAGTGCAAAGACAAAGACAAAACTGTCCTGAGCCAGCAGGCAGAAAAAGAGACCTGGCTTACTCAGTCAAAACACAAGCAAAACGGACATGACGCTGTGTACCATAAGCCTTAGGGGTGAAACAGACCAAACTTAAGCTGGTGTAGGCACCAGACCGGTGGCTAACCGTCCATACATTTTGCTTCACACTACATGTAGAACAATTGGCACTGCCTGCTGCATCCTGCTGGTTCGCGGTGTGAGCAGTGCCCCTTGTGTTAGTGTGAAGCAAAATTCGTGAACGGCGAGCTACCAGTCTGGCGCCTGCACCAGCCTCGATCTGTTTCACCCCTTACATTACATTCATATTCATTTTGGAGCGTCTGGTCCTAGTTTTGTATAATAACCAGTCGTCGGTCACAAAAGTAAAAATCTGATGTCAGATTCAAGTGTGTCTCTGCCCGCTGCAAAGTTCAATATTGATTCAGACGTCCATGACAGGCACGAATCACGAGCACGGGACTTCAAGTTTTTCTTCTCGTCTCTTTTAACTTGAATCCTTGAGCTAATTAAAATCTTGGGTGGATGCACACACACACACAAACCCAGAATATATTAGAATACATTAATTCTTTCGACATCCTGGTCGAAAAGGAGGACACCTTATTCTATTGAAATTTATAATGGAAGCTACGTACCTCCTCATCTTTAGTATTAAATGTATTCAGTGCCATGACTCCAGACGCCCCTCCTACCCCCTCCTCCCCCTCCCCCCCCCCCCCACGACCTCCCACGGGAAAAAAAAAATAGTTTTATATGCATCTTGGTCTGCAGATTGTTTTCTTTCTTTCTGTCTTTCTTACATTCTTTCTTTCTTTTTTTTTCTTTGTTTCTTTCTTTCGTTCATATCAGAAGCAGTAATGTGAATTACCCTGAGCATAAACAAATGTACACGCAATAGAGTCCAAAATACAGGATCTCCTACAGATCCCAACAACACTTTAGCCGTGTGTATAGCACGCAGTGGACGCATTTTCCGTGTGTATAGCATGCAGTGGACGAATTTGCCGTGTGTATGGCACGCAGTGGACGCATTTGCCGTGTGTATGGCACACAGTGGACGCAAAAGGATAAAAAGTAATAATATGTGTTGTAATATAACAGCAACGTTGAAAACGTGACAATGTTTGGTTTAGTGCATCTCTGAAGAGAGTAGAAAGCAAAAAGAATGGTGTGTTTTATAGGACTTCACAGGTAAATACTGGGCTGAACAAATGATGGCAGGTCGGTGTCATTTTTCATGGCAAGTCATAAAAATAGTGCAGGTTCGTCATAACCCAGGCAGACCACTGCAGGGAAAGCACAAAACCCAGACTTGTACATCAAACAGAACGCTGGATGGATTCAACATTCATAATCATTGTTTGAATAGGGGCATGTGCTCTTCAAGTGCTCATAAAAGAATATTTTCTACTTTATTTTAAATTTCCTCCACAAAAGGGAGAGGGAAAGCAAGACTAGAAAAGTGTGCCTCTCTCTCTCTCTCTCTCTCTCTCTCTCTCTCTCTCTCTCTATCTATCTATCTCTCTCTCTCGCTCTCCCGGAGCCTTAGAAGACCGCTGCCCCAGCAGACTTTGCAATAAGCATCCCCCATTCCTTCCGGTTCTCAGATGCTCTTAGGTAGTTGCTGAGTGTGAGGCCAGTCCGTTCGCTGATGTTGTCCTCCCATAATTATGTGTGCATCTCTCTCTCTCTCTCTCTCTCTCTCTCTTTGTCTCTGTCTGTCTGTCTCCCTCCCTCCCTACTTTAAATTTAACCGTCTAAGTCCTAAACCAGAAAGAAAAAGTCAAATGTGTAATGTTTGAGCAACTATTTTTAAGCGCCGCTTCAACGTCAGTTTGATCTATAACAATATCTTGTAATAATCTTAAAATAATAATATATATTCTTAAAGGCACGTGGCAAATTAGAAAGATTTAGAAAGGTAAAATATATAACCCTCTTGAATGGTATTTATTTATGTTTATTCATATTCATATCTATTTCTGATATTTTGTCCCCTCAGATGACATCGTTCTATCTCCACTTTTTGGCTGAAATGAGTGACACTTACTGAGACACTACACATTACTTCTACAGGCCTTCTCCATTGTGTGTCAAAATATCAAACAGATACGGTGTGTAATTTGTAAAGTATTACTAAAAAGAAAAGAAGATACGAGCACATGAAACTTCAATCATCGATTTCTCAAAAGTTGACGGAATGGAGTGAGAACCTCGTCAGTCTACTGTAAGGGAACGAAGTTTGTGCTATAAATAATACTAAACTTGTTATCGCAGCTCGGTGCTACAGAGTTAAGGCATTGAAAAACCAGTTACGATACCTTATTTTTGAATCCGCGGGTTACAAATTTTGAATTTAAATTTTAATATTCTAAAAACTCCTAAAGATTTTTATTGCTCATATTGCCTATGGGTGAATGCAATATTTCAATTTTTTTTTATTTCTATACATGTAGAAATGTATCTAATATAAGTAATTAAATATTAAGTTTCATGTAATGGGACCGGCTCCTTTCTCCTCAGTAATAAGGGAAGACTTCACACTTGTGCGGCTTCACGATATATCCAGGGCAATATCCTCCTCCCTTTTTTTGTTTTGGTCAGTCTACCGTGTCATACTGCCCTTCAGATGGCTTGTGTGTGTAGCACTTGTGCGTGTATGTGTTTACTGACATAGAGATTCAGCTTCCAGTGTCAACAGCATGAACGAGTGGAAACTACAGCAAAAATGCCGACAGCTTTTGAAAGAATCACAGATAAGCTGTGGGAACATAGTAAGGCTTGCTGGAGAGCTGTAATGTGGTTCAAAGAGAGTGGGGAGAGAGAGAGAGAGATAGAGAGAGAAAGAGAAAGAGAGAGAGAGAGAGAGAGAGAGACAGACAGACAGACAGAGACAGAAATGGCGAGAGACAGACAGACAGACAGACAGAAAGAGACAGAAACTTCTAAAGAAAGAGACAGACAGAAGAGACAAAAAGAGAGAGAGAGAGAGAGAGAGAGAGAGACAGACAGACAGAGACAGAAAGGGCGAGAGACAGACAGAAAGAGACAGACAGAAGAGACAAAGAGAGAGAGAGAGAGAGACAGTTCACATTTCATGTAAATGCACGCAAGCACAGGATCACACATTAAATACAAAACTAAATAAAAACATAGGTTCTCCCTAATCAGTTGCACGGATGGTACAAACTAGCACTGCACTGTAGGCCTATGGGATTCAATCTAGCCGAATTTTTCAATATAAATGATCTCGTTTTTCAATCTGGTCGAATGCAGTTTGTTAACTTCTAAAGAATTTTACGACAATAAAATTGTAAGCAACGAAAATTCTCCTGAGAATTCTTCAAGCGACTTCAATGTTTCTGTCTCATGCTTGATAGATTTTCCTTTCTTCTTGAAGATCCTAAACATTGACAGTTTTTTCTTCTCTGTAATGGGTATGAATATAAAACTCTTTCATGGTGAATTACACATTAATGGCAAGGGATTTTCCAACATAAAATAATGCAGTGAATACAGTTTGAACTGAAATACTTTAGAAAAGATCTTCACGAAAAGTGGATCAGTTTTTTGTTCATGTGTGACTAGACAGAAAGCTGAGAAAAGGGGGGGCGTCTATAAAATACGTACGGTCAAAGCTGGGGAAGGGTAATTTGGGTTTGGGTACGAGTTTGGGTTTGAGTTTGGGGAAACCACGTTGACACGATAACGGCCATATTGTGTTAGGAGATAGACGGCGTATAGCACAATGATAAGACGGAATGAGACTCTACCAGAAGCGGCCACCATAGAATAGATAAAGAACAGTTATTCACCAACCATTTGTGATGAAATCAAATGTTTGAGCTTGGAGTAAGCACGTTGACACGAAAATGGATATTGCTTTAGGAAGAAAACAAGATGATAGACAGAACGTGGTAGAATGGTAGAACAGAAGGAGACTCTACCCAGGGTCGAAGCGTGGCCCTCTGCAGAGGATAATCAGAATTTAAGCTAGTAAGATCCTTATATTAGGACGTATCACTACATCATATTTACATAATTATAAATGCAGCGACTAAAACAATGAAACGGGTGCTAGGCACTCCATAATCTAAAGTGCGGACCATTCTTGTCAATAGGACAGGAATGCAGCAATTTACAAGCCAAACTAATCTGAAAATACCAGTCATTCATACTAACAGACTTATCAACGCATATTTTTCATCCATTTTTAAAAATATAATTTGAACGGCAAGTTCTCATTGTCATATTCATAGCCAGAGATTTTGTTATTCTACCATCTCATAAAGTTTCTCGAAAAGGACCCATTAACATTAAATGGCAGAGGGTGCTTAAGTCGCATCTCTGTGACACAACAATGTGCAAATATCTCGGAGAAGTGGCTATCTGCCGTTGCGGTATAGGTTCGCTCGACCTATCAAGTGAAGTGGCGTTCTCGATAGTTACGTTCGACTGATTTTGATCACAGTTGTCTAGATCTAGACTATATCAATTATCATTATGCTTTGATAGCTCTTGCTGTGCGTGGAGTAAATTATTCTTAGATTACCTCAAACAAACCAAAAAATCCACACAAACTCTTTCACTCTACTCTTTACATTTCGATTTGGATGAAAACGACCGCATAGTGAAAAAGATGCATAAATCTAGGTAAAATCAGGTCAAACTTTGATTATAAACCTATTTTTATCCCCCACTATTCTGCTGTCTACGGGGCCGCTTCGACGAATACAGGCTATGTTCAAGATAGCTTCTGGGTGCAGTCAAGTCTTCTTCGTCTTTGTTAATCACTGATTATGGACCAGTTCATAAGGTGTAGGTCCCTATAAAGATGCTTTTCGGTGAGGGGTGTTGGACTATATAACAAACGCAAATAGCGAGGTAGAATTAAATGCTGAACTGACTAAATGGACTTGGGCACGATCTGGAAAGCACAGTAATTCTAGAATTAATATTCGAAGGGTAATCACTGATTATTTGATTATGAGGAAGCCTCGCCCCTGACTCTACCAGAAACGCCATCTGTAGGTACGGTATTGTACAATTACCCACCAACCATCTGCGATGAAGTCATTAAGGTTTGAGTTTGGAGAAAGGTCGACGACACGATAACGGCCGTGTTGGGCTAGGAAGAAGGAAGATGATAGACGGAATTCTTCTTCTTTTTCTTTCGTTCACCATATCTAAATCTGCAGAGTTGTTCTTTTGAGAAAATCTACGGTTTTCTGCAGTTCTGGCAGAGCACCATAGAGTCTGACATTCAGGTCGGTGGGCTTGGGCCAATATGTTTTTCCTAGCGCTGAGAATTTTGAGTGTGTAGTCCTGCAATATAATTATGCTCTGTGTTTTGAAGAGACTGGCTGCACTCTAAAAAGAAAAAAAACACCGACTGACGAGAGAGATTTCATAGCTCTTCAGAAGAAATCCAAAACACAGTTCGATTGGTACTAGCTCAGCTTATTGAGGTTCGATTTTTCTATTTAGAGATTAGTATTTGTATATGATATAAGTAGAGAGATGAGAATAAGTGTAAGCAGAAATGTAAAAAAAAAAACCGACTGATAACCGAGCCATCTCGCCGAGCATGAGCAAATTCTGCTCTAGCAAAATAAGCTGAAGACGGAGGTATCTGGCCAGACCAGGGCGCCTAACCTAGATTCCACGCACTCTTTTCACCTTTACGTCCATAGACGGAATAAAAAGAACAGAAGGAGGCGCCAGCAGAAGCGACCATCGGACTTACCTACTTTATTGATGTTCCCTAATTAATGTACTTTTTTTTACTTCTTCTAAAAGGGGAGGGGGTGGAAGGGGGAAGACGGAAGGAGAATTTGGGAATATTTTTCAACCAGAAGGAGTGGTGGCGATAGGAATGGTGTATGAATCAGTTACAAGTAGTTTTGTGGTCTTGCTGGGACACGCACTAGGGGTTTCACTCTTTACGCAATACCTGCGTCATGGTTGAAGGATTTAATGTCTTGGGTTTGTCTAAAGATGACAGGCACAGACACGCTCAGGGGAAATATGTTCCAATCAGTAAATCTGAATATCTACAAAGATTTTTGCACTGTCATTTGGTCCGTGTTATGAACGAGAATGAATATGATATTTATAGATCTAACGGGTCATAAAAGCCGAAAGTCGCATTGGAAGACTTGTCAGAATTTCATTTTAGATATTATAGTCCACTCTTTTCATCGATTCCTTTTTCGTAAGTTTCATGATGAAGAGAATTCAACTTTTTGAAATATTGTGCTAAATCATATTTGAAAGTGTTGCTGTCATAAAGGAGGTTGGGTTTTAGGATCTGTACACTGCTTCTCGTGCAGATTCAGTCATTTGGGATTATAACTAAAATACTGGTAAAAAGTGAGCGGCAAAATTGTTGCTCTGAGATGAACCTAATGACGGTCAAGTGACCAGTTTTTGGGACCAACAAGCGAGGTCATACATCGGTCACAGACAGAGAGAGAGAGAGAGAGAGAGAGAGAGAGAGAGAGAGAGAGAGAGAGAGAGAGAGAGAGAGAGAGAGAGAGAGAGAGAGAGAGAGAGAGAAATTGTGTGTGTGAGAGGGAGAGAAATTGTGTATGTGTATGAGTGTGTGTGTGTGAGAGAGAGAGAGAAAGACAGTAGACTAAAAAACACTGACGGAAGGGTTTAAGATAAGGTAAGATAAGATAAGATAAGATAGATGAGAATCACTTTATTATCCTATGAGTTAAATTCTCTTTCACAGAATGTTTAACAGCACATACATGGTACACATATTTACGTATCATTACATAAACATACCACAACTCAGTAACTCAATGACAGGCCATACACGGAGTGACATGTTAAAGAACCTTAGTGAAATGTTGCACCCATCTAGTTAAAAAGATTTGTTGAAGCGAACTGCGGAAGGCAAAAACGATCTTCTATAGATCCCGCCATGAGAAGGGTTTGGATCTCGCCCGGTTATGATTCGAACCTAGCACCTTTTTGCAGCCAGAACAGCGGGTTACTGGGCCAACTCTGATGCGGCTGAGTCAAAATCATATCCTGGTTAGGATTTGTAAACTGACAAGCTGAGACAACATCCCCTTTGCATCTGGCTGAGAACGTTCGAGCATAGCAAGAATGAACAGCTAATATAAGAGATTACATAAGGCCAAAAGTAAGCAAAAAGGTAGGAAATATTATTATTGCCCCCCACCCCCTTTCCCGGCTAGTTCAAGGACACTAATGCCTTTGTTTTAATAGCCACCCCCGTCGACTCCACGTCAAATACTATTGAAGCATCTCTACCCCCCAAGCAATTTCCAGGTGATCTGATCGTCAAGTACGGCGGTCAAGTAAACATTCCCTACTTTCCCCCTCTGGCATACAATAACTCTGTCTCCCCGCCGTCAACTATCTTCCCACGCTATTTATACCTTGCCAATCTGTCACCCTGTTACATATATCATATTTTTTCTAATGCCATAAACAAAAAATGTTACATGTAGGATGCATTAAATTTTGGTCAACTATTTGGATAAAAATTAGGTATGAAACTGCTGAATCCTATTAACATGCCTTTCATGATTTGTATTAAAATGTATATTATGAATTTATGGGCCTTTGTAACTTAACTGACTTGATAAGTAAAAAATTAATAAGGAAGGCGACTGTCAGACTACGGTATGAATGGAAGTCTTTGTAGAATGCACTGGCAATAAATTGATGAATACAAACATGTTTATGTGGCGGACTCTGTGGTCTAGACACAAAGTGCTCGCCCCTCATGCCGAAGGTACCGGGTTCGATCCCCTGTCGGTAGAGGTATGTTGGAATTTTTTTTCGGGGGAAAAAATTCCCTGTCCCTGATCCTATGGTAGGTAGGATCGAGCATTTAGTCTTCTCAGATAAGAATGAAAAACTCAGAGGACAAGTGTGCACGTTGCGCACGTTAAAAAAGTCAAGAAGAGCAGGCCGAAGGCCGCTGCCAGGCAAAATTCTAAAAAACGAATCCCTACCACAAAAACACACCTAGAAACAAGGACAAGAAAAATAAAAACAAGAAAAGTGAGATGTAAATAGCAATGGCAGCGAAACCTGCTAAATTAATGACCGAAACACATGACTGTTTAAGTGACTGGTCAACATTAGGCCCAACACGCACTTGTCGACTTGATAGGCCGACTAATTGGAAGGTGACGTCACGATATTGCGTTTTCAGTGAGATCCAAACCAACTGGCGGGTGTGCCAGGTCTCACTGAACCTCAATCACGTGACGTCACCACCCAACCATGTCGATCCACCAATATCGTGGGTAGGAGTATTGGTTTGAATTTCCGAGCATTTTAGCCACTGAATGCTGAAAAAAAGGGGGGGGGGGAAGAGCTGAAATAACACATCTTTAACAACTCCCCTGTCTGTCTCTGTCTGTCTGTCTGTTTGTCTGTGTGTGTGTATATGTGTGTGTGTGTGTGTTTCTTTTGTCTCTCGCCCTCTCTGTCTCTCGACGAGAACAATGAACCATTGGCAATATTCTATTGTAATGTGATACCGGTACATCATTTTTAGACTTGGGGAAAATTAGGTATATTTTAAATAGCACTCTGGCTGTATTCAGCATGGCCTGAAGCTCTGACTGATGACCACTTTGTCATAATGTATAATTTATTCATAACTTGTTTTATTAGAACAGGATTTCAAACCGCACTCAAAATTTATAAACATTCAGATTTTATATAGCAATTTCAAATCAGTTTGACTGTCTGTCCTTTTGAATGTCTGTCCTTTTGAATGTCTGTCCTTTTGAAAGTCTGTCCTTTTGAAAGTATGTCCGTTTGAAAGTCTGTTCGTTTGAAAGTCTGTCCTTTTGAATGTCTGTCCTTTTGAAAGTCTGTCCGTTTGAAAGTCTGTCATTTTGAATGTCTGTCCTTTTGAAAGTCTGTCCGTTTGAAAGTCTGTCCTTTTGAATGTCTGTCCTTTTGAGTCTATCCTTTGGGATGTGTGTCCTTCACATTATGCTATTTCCAGATGAGGAAGTTTGGATTTCTGTTTGAGTTTACATAACGGCGCCTCGGCAAAGCCACGGCCACTTTTGCGCCTTTCTCGATGTTGACCAGGAAGAAAAGATGGTTTGCTCTCTCTCGAACCCAAGTTTCGCAATCTGATAGTTTACTCTTTAAACTTTCGCCACAGGCATCTGTATCTCTACAAATATAAGCTCAATGTGTCACGCACGAGGTCCCACTCAGATGTATACAAATGGCTGAATTAGGTCGCATTAGACAGATTGACATTTTTCTAGATACGAACCGTAGCATGGTTGTTTTATTACATTGCAGTTCGTCCTTTATCCTGGTTTTCGCGAGTCTGGCATACTTTCTGTTTGCTACTGGCTGGCATTTCATTAGATAATATCAGCAGTGAATGATCGTGACTTCCTGGTTGTGCAATGTGGCCTGTCGGGCGAATAGACACAGTCATTTTCCCCGAAAAGAATGTTGTTAGGGACACGTAGAATTTTACATTATAAGCCACTGGTGAACGATGACCACAACTTAGTATTTTCTCTATTTGGCTTTGTCATTAGACTATGCGGCCCAAGTAACATTCTTTTCAGGAAATGATTGTCTCTTCAGAAAATTGACCTTTCATTATTTCAGATTCACACAGAGGATTGGAAAAGGCTGCAATAGAACGGCAGAAAGACAGGAACGGAGAGGCAACAGAAAAAACAGAAGAAAAACCAACAAGAACAAAAGAAAAGAGAGGTGCGAATTCCGATGGCAGAGCTCCTACATAAACAAGGACCCTGAATGCTGTCTAAAAATTACATCGAGCATTGAGGCGTAAACTTACACAGAGTAGATATTTATACAGCAAATCAGAACCGCAGCTAAAATGAGCACAAAGATTCTCTGAGAATGTGGTCTCCGTCCAAGTTTCAAAGGAGGAGTCGAAAATCAGAACCTCCTAAGTACAAAATTCAATTCATACTATTTGAGAAAAATTAATTTTTTTTGGCTGGGGTTTCTCAAAGTAAGTTAATCTGCTGTAATTTTCAGTGTTTTACTTTTTTTTTTAACACTTAGGTGCCTTTGTTTTATTTACATTTTGAAGCAGGAAGTAGCAGGCTAATCGGTTTCGACCCTCTGAAGGGCTACAGATTGCTAAATAGATGAAATCCGTCTCTAGTGCATTTGGCTGAAATTTTGAATACCTTATAAAAAAAAAAGTAAAATATAACAAAACGAACAAATATATGCCCCAGAATGCGTTTTGTCAAAACCAATTGTTTGTCTACGTCCTTTGGGCGGCACTGAAGCAGATCAGACCTGCGTCAAAGCAGGTTTGTGTACAGGTATTTGTGACGGAACACACCTGGTTCCAGTTTGATAAGACCCCCGCCCCCCCCCCCCAGCCCTCAACCACTACCAAACAAGTGACAGATGAATGCAGCCATGTGGAAATTAACGACCCTCCTGAACAAATACGGTTTTCAATGACATAAATATTCTTTGAAATATGGACCAAAGAGAATCGATAGACCTGAACACAAATTCTTTCAGTTTCCGTCAATCACTGACCACGTCAACAAATAAATCAGACCAGTGGTTCTCAAATTATGGGCAATGACTCAGTGTTGGATCTCGAAGTTGTCAGAAAGTAATCTCACCTTATTTTCTGATCCTAAAAAACATTTATTCTTATTTGTTGGTTTGTTTCTTAGAAAAAACAAAATCACTATTTGAGAGTCCTAAATTTGTCGAACACATCGAGGGGCGGAGTATTTGCCATACTGCTGTCTGTGACATTTTGCCGATTTTGAGGTTTTGTCATGTAAGTGGTTCTCTCACTCCTAATTTCATTATGTATAAGTGTCATTACAATCGGTTAAAAACTGTTCGAGACATGTGTTTTGTGCGTCTTAACTCTTTTACCGAACCAAACTTTCAATCCTCATTTTTTCGAAAAGGCCAAAATGCAAACAATACGGCAAATACTCGACGATATTATGGTACTAACTATTGGTTCTCATTTCACGCTACGACAAAGGAGTGAGAATGTTGTAAACAGGAAGGGCAAGGTGGGCCCCACCTGATAATAATAGTGATGTTGGTTCAATAAAAAACAAAACAAAAACAAAACAAAAAAATTGAGGATAAGTGTATCCGAAGTTACTGCAGCCAAACAAGTAACCTGTCTTCATCAATAGAACCAAAGGAGAACTTAGTAAATATATGACAGCGATTCCAGTAAATATATTAAAATGTGATTATGTGACAAATACACAATATGGGAAAACTAGGGCACAAAGGTTAGCAACTATTTAACTCTTGGTCCGTGGTTATACGAGATCAAAGCTGCTGGGGCGGCATAAAACTGATTGTGACAGTTTAGGGGGATATCATACTAAGCCCGGAACGGTACAGTCAGCTGCTGGCAGGCAAGAAGTGCACACCGTAATTTCCTATATTTTCTTAGTAAATCAGGGAAGACCTTATCATGCCACTCCCGCTCAGACACAATCAGCTTCTACCATTATCTCTTCTGTGTAGATTTTGATGGCAGCAACTGACTGTGACGTTCCGATTCGGGCCCAGTGTGATACCTCCCTCAATCAGCCATTGCTACACTCTTGTCTCACCATACAGCTCAGCCTCAAAACTTATTGTAAAAGTGAGAAAATTTATCATCAATCCGTGGCTAACGATGTCAAAACTAAAGAGAAGGCCAAAAACATTCGGACCTGCCACAAACTTGCCGACGGATCAGCAGACTATTTGAGTGCAAAACTCACTACAAAAAGCCACCCCAGATGTTCAGCTGAGAGCATGTCGACAATTGATCCGCAGGCAAATCAAATGCATTGACACAGAATCTAAAGTTACGACTCATTTGATCACGAACTTAGTCACGAGTAACTAATTATCATCATGAGAAGTGTTGCAATCAGTTTTGCGCTTAAAGATACCTACGACAGCCCGAAGAAAATAGTTCAAGCGATAAGAAAAAGGAGAAAAAGTGGGGAAATTAATGACCTCATTTTAGCCCCCTTTCCGCAGATAAAATAAGACGAAAAGCACGCAATAAACACACCAATCCCTTAGGTAAAATTAATGTAAGCATTAACTCTTGCGAAACCCCGACCACACAAACTGACCTACATGCCTATGTATGACGTCGGACAACAGGAGCGACAACAGCTACACCCTCAGACCCAGATTTATTCATGCGATGATGGCGTCTTTGAAATACGAACATTATATGTGTGATAAATACCCCCAAAGCTTTTGAAACGCGCCCACCTCCGTTCCCCAATAAACCAGGGGTTATAAAATTTAAGTAGAGCGTTTGAAAGAAGTGAAAAAGCCATTCTTCTATTATCGTGACAGAGTTCAGAGTACTTGTTTACTCTTGGAGGTTGGTGACCCTAAGGCAAGAGGGTTTCAAACTATAACGTATTGAGACTGTAAGAAAAACAGGGGAAACCAATAGGAGAAAAGATGCCTTTAATATGACCTGCCCGGCCCTCGTGCTCTGTGTAATCTAACAATTTAAAAAAAAAAAAAAGGTGGAGAAGAAGAAGAAAGAAAAGATGATTCATAGAGTTCTAAAATTCATTATTAGAATAGTCTTAATTACAGAGGTCTTAATCAGAGAATGGTTACAGTAGTCGTAATTTTTGTAGTAGTCTTAATTGTTACAGTAGTCTGTGCAGAAAGACATTTTTTCAAACAGAATGAAGTCTCATAAAAAATATTTGTGGATGAAGAACTTTCGGAAAATGTGTGTGTGTGTATGAGAGAGAGAGAGAGAGAGAGAGAGAGAGAGAGAGAGAGAGAGAGAGAGAGAGAGAGAGAGAGAGAGAGAGAGAGAGAGAGAGAACTGAATAACAAAGAAAAGGAACTACAAATTAGCAAACGGTCCAGCAACAAATACCAAATGTTTGCTAAGATGAGATTAGAAGCTGATATTTCTAAACAGAACCAGAGCAAATGTAAATACAAGAGCTTGACATTTGACTGGAATATCACAGTGATTTTGACAAAGTACTGACAAGGCGTTGCAGAACCCAACAACACCGGACAATTTGTATTCAGAGAGATCGTCACCTGACCTTATGCAATGTTACTAATGACCCATTGAAATGCGGTTCCATCTTGCTAATTTTGGGCTTAGGCAGTGAGATGGTTCTATTTGATCCACAGGAATGCGCTACGTAATATTGCACCTGCTTATACTTAGGGTACTTTACCGTCACGTGAACTGTGAATGTGCACAACCAAGCGTGGAGGCTGGGGACAAGAGAGAGAGGGCGGGGAAGACAGGTAAAAACTGGCTTAGGGTGGTGGGGAACAAAAACTTACAAGAATACAGGTGGGAGTGTGCTAACGAAAGCAGGTTCTGAGAAGTTTACAATGTAATACATAAATTCAAGGCCAGTAAACCTTGAAAAGTGCGATAGTGTCTTTATAAATCGAGAGGTCTTCGCTGTGAAAACTTAAAACGGAAACTGCGCTACCTGAGGTGGATAGCTTGGTCACCGAGGACGCGCTGGAAATGCCCAATGACACACGGCATAATTATACAGGATAAACAATATTACCAAACAATTTGTTCTTTCCATATTCATTTCGTTTCGTTTTTCGAGGACGTCCAGGAAGAAAGAGTTTTGGAAAGCCTGTCCTGGCGTTATGCCGTGGGTCGTCAGAGCTTCCTTGATGCCACTTGTGGACTGGTGTTGTTCCCACCATTTCTCTGATCTTTCTAATTCTGATCCTGTCGCGTCTGGTCTCGTCAACAATAGGTGACCTGATGAAAATAAGGTCATCTTTTATCAGATTCGACAAGTTTAATGACGTCATTCTTGACAACTTTATATTGCATTATATAATAATAACAATAGCAACCTACAACAACTACAACAACAAATTAGTCAGCCAAGGGAAATGGCGTTCACCGGGCAGTATGATTCACTGTGATGTCATAGCCTGCAAACAGACGTCGGAACACCTTGTAAAACAAAACATCGCAGAAGAAAGACAAGAAAAAACAGAAGAAAGTTAAGAGAAACAACAACAAGAAAAGTGAGATGTACAGGCTAAGGGCAATGATCCTCAGAAAACAAAGACGCCACAGTTGGTAAAACAAAAGTCAAACTCTGTCAAAATCCAAAATTTATAGGGCATAAAATCCCCCACATTTTCATAATGTGAATGAAGTCAGACCTTCTCCCACCCTTCTACTTTGCTCTACTCTTACTCGCCCACGTAATTTTCACACACTGGCACGTATCGCTGCCGTTTTTGTACTGGCCGCGTTCTTTCTCACCGCGTTGGAGAGGTGCAAAACAACCACCGTTCTTTCTCACCGCTTTGGAGAGGTGCAAAACAACCGCCTTTCTTTCTCACCGCTTTGGAGAGGTGCAAAACAACCGCCGTTCTTTCTCACCGCTTTGGAGAGGTGCAAAACAACCGCCGTTCTTTCTCACCGCTTTGGAGAGGTGCAAAACAACCGCCGTTCTTTCTCACCGCTTTGGAGAGGTGCAAAACAACCGCCGTTCTTTCTCGATTTTCATTTTGCTACAAATTCGATCCTCGATTTTTCTCTTCCTGGATTTGTTTTTTCCTTCAAGCGTTTCGGAATTTGAGATTGAAAAACAAGTGTATGTTGACTCTTCAAAGTCTTTCAACGCTCGTGGGAAGTCGTCAAAACTTACAAACAAACTTCCAACCTTCATAACAAAACTGGTGAAATTTCAAGTTTTAAAATTGAGTATGCTGCCGTTCGCAATTGAATCATTGAAGATTGACGATTGACCAGATCAACTAATCAAGTGCAGATGTGTGACTCTGTGTAAGCCTAGGCTCCTTTGTATCGTTTATAAACTAGCGGGCGAAAATGAAGTATAGTCACAACAGTGTGTTTGCGCATGCGGAAAAAGCGGTGTGAAAAAACGCTGTTTTTTATACACCGCTGAGAAGCGGTGCAAAAGGTCAGTGCCTTTTGTACTTGGGTAGCGAAACGTGCCCAGATCAGAAGTGTAAAAACTCTCGGGCTTAGAAATATCTACATCACAAATTTTAAATGCAGTGTAATATTCTTCTAATAATACATTTAGATGTAATAACAGAATGCGGCATTTAAGCAGCCAAGTCTCTACATTTTTTTTAAAAAGCTTAAGACGGAACCAGCTAGAAATGAAAAGCCTTATTTATAGTGGATATAGCCTTGGGCTGCTACACCACTTTTCAAAAAGATTGGAGAACTTGGTTCTACATCTTGCCTAAGTCACTATAAGCGAAAACTGCGATTTTGAGCAAAAATATTTTATTTTGTGTTTGATATAATTCTGAAAGCACCAGATTTTTCAAGATGTCTCTCTCTAATCGGCCTACTGATATCCCAGTTTAATGTGTTTTCTACAGAGGACAGTTCACTGGCTGATTTCTTTGCACAATTTGTTTTGGAGTCAAGACGGACCTAGGTATGGTATAGAACTAACCTCTTCAATTATGGTCTTTATATCACGAGGTCTCTGGTTATATCATGCTGGGAGGTTTGTTGCACCAACACAACTGCCATACCATCAGATCCACCGAAAGGGAACTGACAGCCTAGGTAATCAGAGCCAATCGCCAGACCCCAGAATGTACAAGTAATATAGTTACGCCATCTAGATCTCAAAGTACATGTATATGTAACACCAGCCCTTCTTTCATACCAGTGCTGGTTAGTCTATCTAAAGAATTTGTCTGTCCGTTCGTTTTAGACTAACTCCGACAGCCAGTGCATTGCCAGAAAGACCAACTAATTCATTTCTGTTGAATTATGGAGTTTGCCAGCACTCTAGATGAGCTACCAGGGACAGCACGTAACTGTACACTTCTCCGAAAAGACGCTGTGAATATAGAATGACAAACTGCCCACTGGGGTTGCCAGATGTCTAAAGTCCTTGGAGGCCAACTGTATCGCATTTGGAGACCAAACAACCCCAGTTGGAGGACAAATTTCTATGATCTTAGTGACTATTAACCTTTAACTGTTTATCACTTTTCATTGAAGTTACAAAATATTTCAGATATCATGAACCAAAGTGGCCTAACAGACACCTATAATTTAAACAAATAAATCAACATACAAATAAGATTCTAATTATATCTCTATACTTCTACTGGACCCATCAGTGGGCAGGTCAGTTAGTACATGAATCAGTGAATCTGGTGAATAACAGAAAATTACTAATCGGTAATATTATTACTGATGCTCTCCACTGAAAACACTTGAGAAATGACTGACAGTACCGCCTACTAGGCTCAGCCTTATTACTTCATTCATTTAGGGTTAGAAAAAGCGAACAGTTTATTTATAAAAGACACTAACGAACGGGCGACGAAGACCATAGTGAAGAGTTTTTTTTTCCCAAAACGGGTAAGTCCATTTGAGTGATTTACAGATATATTGCACTTTTTTAAAATAACGTCTAAATTAAAGTAGCATTTGAATTCTGTTTTAAGTATAAAGATAATGGGTACCAACGCTAATTTAGTATTAGTATCGAAACAAATCTTGAACTTAATCTTGTGCTATATTTTGAACTACATTGTCCATAAACTTGTGAAGTTCATTGGACTAACCGAGTTTTGACTGACCCAGACTGCATGTATGTACCGAACCCATAAAGGGTTTCAAAAATGGTAATGTATAACATGTGTATAGTAAAAGTAATAGATCTGTGCTGATCATTCTGCCTTCTCATTGGAGACGACTACAACCAGATATTACCATTTCAACCACGATGATTACTACTGACCACAAAGGTAACGCACTAACACAGTAGCATGTGGTGTAATAGTTTCTTGAAAATGCTTTTAGCTAAAGGGTAGATTCAATTATATTTAAGAACTGGGCTTTGAGGAAGCGGTCGTTGTATTTTCCACGGAGATTTGCCAAGTTTGGGGAGATTAGTCCAGCTGGACTTACCCAGTTCTGGAAGATTAGTCCAGCTGGACTTACCCAGTTCTGGAAGATTAGTCCAGCTGGACTTACCCAGTTCTGGAAGATAGTCCAGCTGGACTTACCCAGTTTTGGAAAAACACCCACATTTGACACATCTGTAAAGAAGGGATATAGCAAACTTTAAGTGAACAATTACACTGCGTCTTATGCTAATTTTGAATGACTATCTGAGAATGGCCATAACTCATTTTATGCAAAATTGGACTTACCCAGGTTTGGAAAAACGCTCTTCAAATTTAGAGCAACTGGAGGTTAGGAGGCCAACTGAAAATTTTGGAGGCCATCGATTTTTTCAGGAAGCCACTTTTCTGAAATCTGACCGCCAGTAGGACAAACTGGCAACACTACCGCCTAAAGTTAATTGTTTAAAATAATGGCCAAAATTTAAAAACAAAAAGAGAAAGAAAATATGACACGCAATGAAGCCCGCGTAAGAAACAAGATTCGTTACAATGATCAGATACGAAAAGAAAAAAACAAAACAAAACAAGCTTTCAGTCTGCAACGGAAGAAAAGTCAAGTACAATTGAAACAGAATTTAACCAGATAAAAACAACAACAACAACAACAACTTAGCTTGTCTTGAGATACCTCACATGCTGTGGTTTTTTAAAATGTTTTCCACAGCTGGGCAGAGTGTAAGGTCCAAAATGCTAGTTTGACGAGGATTCTGTTGATGGGAAGATCTCCTGTTGTATCCATCTCCCAAGAGTGATTTTGTTTTTTTATAATTATTATTTTGATGAACCATCTTTATAATCGTGTCAGTCGCTGTCTGACTGTATGCCTGACCTTTACCTTAAGAAAGCCAATCGTTGACCCGCGGGAGACTGAACCTTGGACATATTTTACCGTACGGGCCTTTTCTCGTTGGATTTTCAACTTCACATTATTTGATGTTATTTATAGGAATTTGATGGCTAAGAGCTAGCCCAAAATAAAATAACGAAACAAAAAAAAAAAACACCTTGGAAGGCGCAAAGTGGCCGTTGCCGTGCTGACACGCCGTTAAACCCAAACGCAAACTCAAACAACAAGGATAATTTGATATCAGGTTAAATAGGGACAACTGTGCATTTGTCTGTTTATGTGTTTGCTAGTCTAACAGCATTACTGAATGACTAAGCATTTTCGTCAGCGTTTCTTTGAAATCAGGAACATGTCTTGCTTTTTCCCGGCATGAATTCTGGCCCTCTGTTGACCCAGCATTTTGCTCCCAACTATGTTTGTACATCCGGTACATTTAAGGTTGTCTTCTTTTATAAATCATTTGTTGCAATTTACTTCCTTATACACAATACTTTTAAAGCGGGTAGAAATGGAAAAAGACGGTTATAATTTAGGTTTCCTCTGGCAATTTTTTCACTTTCACTTTGGCGTTCTGCAGTTCACTCTGGTGTGCAATAATGATTGGTGTACACGCAGGCAGGAGGGTAGGCTGTAAGAAGAATAGTAAGAAACCAGACCATTCACTCGGTGGACAGATAGGTAGATACGTAATATGTAGAAAGACAGACAGACAGATAAGTTGACAGACAGACAGACAGACAGGCAAGCAGGCAGGCAGGCAGGCAAACAGAAGGACTGACGGATAGACAGACAGATAGATAGATAGATAGATAGATAGATAGATAGAGAGAGAGAGAGAGAGAGAGAGAGCTCGAGATAGAGAGAGAAAGAGAGAAAAAGATAGATAGATAGATAGATAGATAGATAGATAGATAGATAGATAGATAGATAGATAGATAGATAGATAGATAGATAGATAGATAACCAGGATGTTATTTGACCTACTAGAACAAGCTTGCGCAATACATACCCATGAACTGACAGAGACTGACAGTCTCCATACCTTTGGAGCCCCCCTACCCCTTCCCCCTCTCCCCCTTTTTTCCAGTCCAGCCCTCCCCTCCCCTTTTCCCCATTTTCATTCAAAGACGCACATTCTGTCAACCGATTCAAAAGACATTGTAAAGATATTAATGTTCCTGTATTGCAAGAAAGCACTGCTACAGCCATTGCCAATATTATTATTGGTGCACAAAGACAGTGACCACTGACCTTATCATAATAATAGCAGAAAATAGTGAGCTCTGTTTTAGGGGAAACTGCACTAACATTTGAAATTCCGCCAAGTGAAATGCACTCCTTCAGCAGAATGTGCGCGGTCTTATCCAAATCTACAACAGGTACACGTACATCTGGAGTGAATTTTTAAAAAAGGGGACGGGGGGGGGGGGGGGTTCCTAAATAATCTTTTTAAAAAAAAAGAGTAAAGGTTGTAAATGGCAAAGGAAATTTTAATGTCAAAAAACGCTTCAAGCACTAAAATAGGAAAAATGTTTTCATGTGCACCGAAAAGCCATTTCCGTACAACATGGAAACACAGCTTAACTCAGAAATATTCATACGGGGAGTCCAAAAATAATCTAAAGTTTTTAAAGCGGTCTTTAACCATTGTTCATTTAACGGTTACGGTACTGAAAACTCCCACAACGGGGAAATGAATCGCCTACAGTTGGAAACATGACACCCAAAGATGACCTTTAAAAAAAAGCACAAAAAAACACCAGTTGGTGACAGAAAAAGACGATTTAGAACCGAACCCATAATATTATACATCCACAACACGATCTGGTCGTTACTCGTAACCTGTGACATAATCACGAAATTCATTCCTTCTTCGTTTTAGTTTTAGCGTCTGACCAGTACCTGGCACTTGAGATAATTACTGAACTATAATACAAGACAGCTATAACATATTACAGTGTAACATTATAACATAGTATAATAGTACTGTGGTCACTCAAGATCAGACCTGGAATTATGCCACAATGAACTTTTGTCGTAATATTCAGTTTTATTTCTGAACCTGTCTGGACCAGTGCATTGTACATAGTCTTTTCTTGGTCCGGGAATTGCACCAAACTGAAAGCGTGTCAAATGGGGTCTTTAACAAGCTCATCGGTGCACAGTGCAACCCTCTCTTGATATGTGAATTGCACCAAACTGTACTCTTGTGAAAGGCAGTATCGTGATTATCAAGTGAGTTCTCTGGGTCAGGTGGTTTAGTTTTCCAAATGAAACCACCACCACATCCAGAAAACCACCACCACCAACAACGTCGTCAACAACAAGAACAACAACAACACCAAAACTGACAACAACAATACCAGCAACATCAATAATACCAACAACATCATCAATAACAACAACACATCAATAACCAGAACACAACAACAACAGCAACATCAATGACAACAACAACACATCAATAACAACAACACAACAACAACAACAGCAACATCAATGACAACAACAACACATCAATAACAACAACACAACAACAACAACAGCAACATCAATGACAACAACAACAACTACACATCAATAACGACAACAACAACAACAACAACAAGAACAACAGCAACATCAATAACAACAACAACAACAACACCAGCAACATCAATAACAACAACAACAACAACACCAGCAACATCAATAACAACAACAACAAGAACAACAGCAACAATAACAACAGCAACAATAACAACCACAGCAACAACCAAATTAGCAGAACAGTTAGACAAACAAATAGACAAAGAGACAAACAAACAGACTGCCTTGTCCTTCGATGACTGCTCTGATCGCATCAGGGATGCTTCTATCAAATTTCTTAGCTGTGGATCAGTTGGGCGTCAACAGAGAACACACAATTAAACAAACAGACAGACAGACAGACAGCGTCAGATACAAAATATAACATAATAATATAAGGTGTAGCCTTGTTCATTTTGTTCATTTGTTTTTTTATTTCTTCAGATAAACTTGTCATTGGATGGAACAGGTTGAACTGGTTCATACTTTAAAAAACAACAATGTCCACATTGTCATAACTCGTTTATAAAATGACGATTTTTTGTCCTTCATTCATTTAAACATTTGGTCGCACCCAAATGATAAAGAAGTGACCAATGTAAACCAGTCATGCATACGGCTGTCTTTTATGAAATATAAATGGGAGACTGCACAAAGTTTCGATTGGAATGAGGTACACAAAAGAGTCTTTCACGCATCTATGTAGATGGCCTGATCCACCCAGGTCAGAGCACAGCTGTTAGTAAGCCCAGGTCTGGATGGGAAATGTTGGCTCCATTTATAAAGCTCATTAAGTATCTTTGCCATTAGTGCTCATTATTTGATTGTGTGGCCATAGCATGTTACGGCTTGATTAGTGGCTTCAGCACAGTCTGTGCCAGCAAGAGTCAGAGCATGATTTGAACTCCTTCTTCTCCTTAGATAGGCGATTTTGATTGGATCGCTGTTTGGATGATGACGTCAGGACAATGAGCATTTGCAATAAAGTGGAATCAACATAGGACAAAATCTTTATAGAAGAAAGAAATTTCTTTTCTTCTGTGGACGAAATTCAATGATAAATATGTTTCATACGCGAGGAGACAAGAGGCGACAAACATGTAACCTAACCAAATACTGATTACGATCTGTTGATTTTTTATTTTGGATTTAATTATGATAACAAAACTATAATAATATAATGGTTCAGGCTGTGTTCTAATGTATGTGTCACGCTAATCTAATGGAAATGGAAAAGGTTCCTGTTTTTGCTCAGTTCTAGAAAATCAGACTGATGCTTAATTTCTGCTTCAAAACTTATTTGTGTAACACTCAGTCTGTGTGTGTGTGTGTGCGCGTGTGTGTTTGTCTGTCTGCTCCTTTGTCTGTGTGTCTGCCTGTCTGTGTGTCTGTCTGTCCGATAGACAGATTGATGTCTGTGTGTCTGTCTATCTGTCTTCTGTCTGTCTCTCTATCTCTCACTCTCTCTCTCTCTCTCTTTCCCTCTCCCCCTCTCACTCAGTCTCGATCTGTCTGTCTCTTCCTTTCATATCATCCTTTTATTCCTTTTCCACTGCTCTATCAGTCTCTCCTAAGTTAGCAAACAAATGCTATGAGAAATAACATTCTATCTTTAGAATTCGTTGTAAATGCTCTCTGACTCTTCTTTCTTTTCAGCCTTTTAAAATGCTGAGAGAAAACCCCTTTTTAACCCTTGATCTCTCGTCATTCACGAACCTCCCACTTTCCACACACAGACACCCTCTCCCCCCTCCCGCCCTAACACACGTTTCTTTCTTGTATTTTCCTGCAAACAAACACATGGGACCCGGATGTTGAAATTATGACATGTCACACAGTTGAATGATTGATTGTGACATGTTTTGAAGATGTGGTAAGGTGTATTTACCTGTACTCGTCCATTCTTGAGATTTTTTTTTTTTTTTACCCATTTGTCTTTCTCCTCTCCGTACTTCTATTTTACCTTTTTCATTTTTACCTTCTCTTTAATTCTTGACCTTCTTACCTTTCCATTCAATCAGGGTCTGTTTCATTCACTCACTTATTCAAATTTTCCCTGATGACTGACTGACTGGCTAACTGACTGACTGACTAATTGGCTGACTGACTGACTGACTGGCTGACTGACTGGCTGACTGACTGTCTAACTGACTGACTGACTGACTAACTGGCTGACTGACTGACTAACTGGCTGACTGACTGGCTGACTGACTGTCTAACTGACTGACTGACTGACTAACTGGCTGACTGACTGGCTGACTGACTAACTAACTGACTGACTGACTAACTGGCTGACTGACTGACTGACTGACTGGCTGACTGACTGACTAACTGACTAACTGGCTGACTGACTGAATGACTGACTGACTGAGTGACTGACTTACTGGCTGACTGACTGACTTACTGACTGACTAACTGACTGACTGACTGATATAGTTACTGTCTGGTTCACTTGCGCTGGGATTCCCAAGTCCTTTTCCAACACAATTAGACTGTATCAGAGACATCGTATTGTTCCATGGTCCCCTTGTCATGCAATTAGACAGCACCAGACACATGGTTTGGGTCCTCGTCAAGCTGCCGAGGTAGGAGTGTCTTGAAATTAATACGTGAAGTTTTGTACCCGTCTAAGAGCAAGCTCAGAACCTCGGGACTTCTGGCATCATAAGCGAGCGCTTTATCCACTGGGCCACTGTGGCGGTATTACTAACGGACACGGCAGAGAAAATGTAAAAGATAGTTTGGGCTTAGGGGCAGGAAGCGGGAGAGCAAAGGGCGTAAAAAGTCATGGCTGCCTCAGATTCAACTTTTATTTTGTAAACTCCAGCACAGAGATGATGGATTTGAACGTGCCAGTATCCAAATAGCTAGTACTGCCAACTGAAACACATAGGGAGCTTAGGCTGTAACACTCTGCCAATAGAAGTCAATATTGACGCCTTTTTTATACACGGATATAATGAGATTCTCTGTGTTAGGTGCTGGGAAGACAGAACGAACGAATGAAAGAAAGAATGGGAGGGGAAAAAAGAAAAAATGAAAAGAAGAGTGAATGGAAGAAAGATACGCAGAAAGAAAGGAAGAAAGTAAAAATGGAAGGAAGAAACAAAAAAAGAAAGAAAGAAAAGACTGATGGAAGGAAGATATATAGAAAGAAAGAAAGAAAGAAAAAAGAAAGAAAGAGAGAAAGAAAGAGAGGAAGAAAGGAAGAAAGGGAAAGGAAGAAAAAAAGAAAGAAAGAGAGGAAGAAAGAAACAAACAAACAAACAAAGAGAGAAAGAAAGAAAGAAACAAACAAATAAAGAAAGAAAGAAAGAAAAAGAAAGAAAGAGAGAAAGAAAGAAACAAAGGGAAAGGAAGAAAGAAAGAAAGAGAGAAAGAAAGAGAGAAAGAAAGAAAGAGAGAAAGAAAGAGGAATAAAGAAAGGAAGAAAGAGAGAAAGAAAGAGAGAAGAAAGAGAGAAAGAAAACAAGGAAGAAAGAAACAAAGGGAAATGAAAACATGAAGAAAGAAAGAAAGAAAGAGAAAGAAAGAAAGATAGAGAGAAAGAAAGAAACAAAGGGAAATGAAGACAGAAAGGAAAAGAGAAAGAAAGAAAGAAAGAAAATAACAAAGACAGATAGAAAGAAAGAAAGAAAGAAAGAAAGGGAAATGAAAACAGAAAGAAAGAGAGAGAGAGCGAAAGAAAGAATGTTGAAAGAGATGATTTAGTACAGGAACTTCAAGAAACAAAAGAAAACATCAACTTTGAGAGAGCAATTTTAAAAATAGACAGGGATTTTTCCGTTAGAAATTCTTCGGCCTCATCCCCCCCCCCCCCCCCAACCTTTTCCCTGGTATTTCAAAATATTTGAGACAGAGAGAAAAATGGTGGGGGTGGGGGTGGGGGTGGGGGTGGGCTTCTCCCTGTCTCCTCTTTCTTAATTGTGTTTCTTGCGTGCGTGTGTCCCGGTATACTAACTCTGTATTTGCCAATCGTAATTTTGGGAATTCCACTGTCTCCAAAATAAATTTCGTTCCGCCCCCAAGCCCTGCCTAAAAACTCACCTCAAAGTTACGCCAAGGTGTTATCGGTTCTCGAAAGTTGGTTGTTTGTTTCAACAAATCTGCTGAGCAATTCTTGAGTAAATTGTCAAATGTTGATGGCTCCATTCGAAAATACTCTTTAAATTTCTGGGTATCTGGCCGCAACTGGGGCATTAAGTGGTGAAATTCGCTACACACGTTCCGTAGTTTGTTTATGGGATGAATCAACATTGATCACTGTCTATTGCGCCTTCTTTTCCACAAATAAACTGACAGTGCTAACCTAGGCCACTAATGCATTGTTGCTCGCTGACTCATATGAAGGCGACAATTTGACGGGCGCACTATAATCACTTTTTTCATCCGTCAGCTGCCTTCATATATTTTCGGCCTAAATTTGTATCCTGTAGCACTCGCCCCCCCCCCCTCCCGGGGCGTAACCTGGCAGTTACGCTTTACGTACCTCTCGCAGTCAGAGATCTACAAGTCCCATTGAGAGTTGTTTACCTTTTACCTTCCAAAAAACTCGGAGCTCTGTCGCTGTTGGGGGAATCGCCGTGTCATTTCAGGTGTGACGAGAGGCGGAGGGTCACGTGGTACCCTGATTAAACACAGGTCAGAGTTCACGGGTTATTTCCACCAGACGGGAACATTTTTCAAACCTGTTTTCGGCTCTCACTGCTCGTGGTTCATTCGGACAGATTGGGCAGGTCCGGTGACAGGTTAGTTCCTCGTGAACTTTACTTTTAAATACATTAGCTAAGGGAAAAATAAACAAACAAGACTTTAAAAGGTTTTACCTGTTGCGACATAGCTGCCTATTCAGGTTATTTCTAGTTTTGGACTTCCCACTGATTCTTTTGTTTGTAACTTAAGAAAATTACAACGCTACCTTAAAGATAAGACCGAAAAAAAAAAAAAAGGGTATAAATATTTTCAAGACAATTTTCCTTGGAACATTGCCCAATTCGGCCTGCACGCGAACAGCCATTGTTATCCTTTTAAGTTTTGATTCTGCAGTAACAGTGTTTTTCCAACCTTTCGCCACAGGTAACTCAGGACTTCGGCCAGGAGGACAAAAGTGGTTCGGAAGACATTTATTCCTGAGAATTAAACCCCACGGACGCCCCATCAGACCAGCTTTGGTATAAACAAGCAAGAAATCCGCCATGGAAGACGTAAGTCATTTTTGCTTTATCTCCAATATCAATTCGCAACACGCACTTTTGATTTACTTAAGAAATAAGTACATTTTTTTTAAAACTTTGAGGATAAAATAGATTTGATATAGATCTAGATCTAGATCTATTGAAAGTTTTGTGTGTTGTTCTTTGCTGCTTTTGCGTCCACTTCTCTCTATGCATGTCTGTAAATTTAACATAAACCGTCCTTTCATCTACATGCATGTTAGTTTATCCATGCTTTTTTTTTTTAAATGCCATGAAATCTTCGTGTTGGAATTTTAGAAAGACTGATTAACATACTGCAACAATTTTCCTCTAACTGAATTCTCTTGCGAACTTCGGTTTTTTTTTTTTCTTGCTGACCTTTAGTTATTTAATCTTGATTTTACATTATTACATTTGTTATTATTATTTTTTTTTGGATTATTTATTTATTTTATTTTTCTTCGCCGTCTTTCCATCATTTGCGTATTTGCATTTGACATATTAAGTTTTGCACTTTGTGCAAAATTTCAGACTTTTGGGTTATACTATTTTTCCTCCACAAATAAAAAACTTGACTTTTTGAGACATTGTGACCGCTGAACTTTACTTATAGCAGCTGACCAAAAAGCCCAACTCCTTAAACAAAACATTAAATCTCGTTTTTACATTAATTTCAAATAAAACAAACACATTTTTAGTGAAAAGCCGTTACCAGTGGTTATGCATTTCTAAGAAGCGTGACTGCAGTCCGTTTCAACCAGGCTAACTAGCGTCCTGGTTCTGAAATCAGTTGTTCCACCTTAAATGTTATCCCACCCATTCACCTTCTTGTATCCGCTCACGTTTGGTTTTCCATACTTGGTGATTTTTCGTGCTATTTGTCAAAGTTTTCTTATCTAAACGGTATAGCAAAACGATGCCTTAGCCTAAATTCCTGTCGATATTTTCCTCGCCGGATCGTGTTCTGTGTTTCTATTCCGTCCGGACCATCAATTTTGTCTGCCGCCATCTCTTATCGAATACGCGTGTCTTGTCCTTATGTAAACAGTTGGTCAGTAGGAGATCAGCAAGGGCAATCTTAAATATCTAATCATTATTTACTTTGTAAAATTCATTGTGAGAAGTCAGCAAATTAAATGTTGCATTTGAATATGACGACCATTCCATATTGAGTTAAGAAGACGGAAGGCGTGCTTTGAAGTTACAATGAGATTATCATTTGAGTACTTGGTCAGGAAGCCAACTTTCCTTGCACTTTTCACGTCAGGGCAACTGTCATAGCTGTTAAGTCAGGCCACCAGATAGGCAATTGACATTTCTCATCTTCATTTTGTCGTAATAATTATATGTCTTCTTCACTCTTTCTCTTGGGGCGGGGGGGGGGGGGCTGTCTGTTTCTGTTTCTCTGTCTGTGTCTCTTTCTTTCTTTATTCTTTCTTTCTTTCTTTCTTTCTTTCTTTCTTTCTTTCTTTCTTTCTTTCTTTCTTTCTGTCTGTCTGTCTGTCTGTCTGTCTGCCTTTCTATTTGTCTGACTGCCTCCCATTTATCATGTTCTTTTCCCACCCAAAGTGCAGCTTTCCATAGCTGGAAGTGCCCAAGTTTTGTATTTTCTTTCCCACTGAGTTGTTGGTCGACATGAAAATGCAAAATGTGTTTCTCTCTCTCACTGTTCTGTATCCCTCTCCGTGTTCTCTATCTCTATCTCTCTCTCTCTCTTTCTTTTTCTTTCTTGTTTGTCAAACCCTCGACTTCCGCCGTAGAGATTTGCGACCTCAGAACGCACTATCAGATTATTTATTTTGTGCACTAATCTTCACAGGTTTGTTCTTTTCCCCTTTACGCAAACAATCCGGGTTCAAATTAGAAAGTTGTAAAAAAGGAACAAAAAAAAAAAAAATACTATGAAAATTTCCATTGCAAATCTCATATGTCTGGTGACTGGGAAAAACGAGACGTCACAACTCTGCACTTCCGAAGGTATTCGTGGCTTATCTAGGGTAGGAAATACCCATACTCCCATTTTTATGATAACTTGAGTTGGCGTCTTCAAACATTCACTTTCCATTAACGACGTTGGACTGTAGGTGTGGCCTTGAACTTTACAAGGGAAGTCCGCAAATCCGGGAAGACATCATAAGTGTCCAAATAAATGACATAGGTTGTTCTACCCAGGTAAAGCCGTACCTCCAAATCTAGATTATAAAGCAGTTCAAAAACGTATACCAGTAAAAACAAATAGCTTAAACAAATGTTGACATTAGCGAAGACGACGACGCAACGTTTGAGGTTTCAAATGTCCCACGTTCTCCACAGGTGCCATATTCTGAAGTGCGTGCATATTAAAATTTTCCACCATGTAGGCAGCATGTTCCAGACTGCAGATATTAGGTCTAAATCTAGTGCAACTGGAAAAAAACACCAAAAAAAAAAACAAACAATGAGTTCATGCTCGTACATTAACTCCAAAAATGTATTTGCTGAGCCCCACATGGATTAGATCATGGCCCCGAGAAAGTTGGACAGAACTTGAAGCCCTTAGTAAAATCAGAAATGACGGGCGACAGCTGTCGGACTGTAGGCCCCTTTTCAAGTAGATATATACAACAAAGAAAAGACAAGAAGACACATAGACGTAAATGCAATTATCTAGATTGTAGATCCATAGATAGCAGACTGTAGATAATACCATGCTCCAAAATAACAATGTATGTTTTACATTACTCTTCATAAATACGAGAATAAATCTAACTCAAGGTTTCTTGGAAACTGAGATAACCTTGTGACAGTGTGTAGGACCTTCCAATCGCTCAATGGAATTTTTAAAGATCTACCCTCCAGAGAGGAAATAAGTTAATTATTTCGTATCTTTTACCCTTAGCACACTATTGAATTTTTAACAAAAATTTAACTCAGCTTTCTCAAAACATTTTTTCATATAGTAAAGCTGGAATCAGAGTACTATTTTATTCATGAGTATCTTTGGCATTGAACAGAACATGAACTTGTAAATAAAGTGATCGTTCATCAGTCGTAGAAAGGCCACAGTAAACGGTTTGTTGGTGTGCGGTGGGTAGCGCACTGCGGCAAGTTTGTTATGTCTCGGTTATACCATGTAAGATGTGAACTATGGGATTAAGAGGTCCCTACGCGAAATGGAGAGACTGTGAAACAAGTTTGTCTCATTTACTAATTCGGTCGCGCCAAAGCTGTCTTGAGTCAGCTGAAGGAAACTGAGACCTCTCTCACTAAGTCAAAATGGTCTCAAAGAGGGCTTGTCTTAATACACTATGAGCATGAGACTTACAGAGAAAAGGAAGAGGATTAAATGACAGAAGAAAAAGAAAAAGAAAGAAAGAAAGTGAGAATGAGGGTAGAATAAAAGCAGCACCCCCTGGTCTGCCATTGTGCCAAACCTGTTCCTGATCGGGTTGGCCATTAGGGCGTGGCACTTTAGCCAAGGTCCCACCGGCCTGGACAATAATGTGGTCGGGGGACAATAGCCAAAAACTGCGCTGTGTTCTGTTCAAGAAGGGCTAACAAGTACAAGGCTTGAGGGGATGTTACAGCCGTGCCGTGCCACCACGAAACACCGTACACAACAATCTGGGTCAAATTCTCTTTTTACATCATTTCATAGAATGAAAAGTGTCATATCTGTGTACCCGGATCCTAATTTTGTACGACTAATAGCTTCTTTTGGTTGTCTTAGTATGGAATTTGAATAGAGAATAACGCGAGGCGCAAAAAGAAACGTTTACTGCGCCACTTGGACAAGTTTGTTGGGGGCGTTTGGGGGCTTTTTCCAAATGACAACAGCAGCGTTCTCACACTCCGATAACGCTGTATTGTGTAGTGCGAAAATACCTCAAGATCCGGTTTTAAGATACAAATTTTGTTCCCAGGGTTAAAAAACGATGGAGCAAACTAAAACCGAGTCATAACAACTTTGTTTCTTTTTTCCCCCTGATTTTTCTGTTTTAATCATTCAAGTGCAGCCGTATGTATCAGCTTAGTCATAAATTGTAAAGCAATTTCGAGTATGTATAAATTCTTTTTGAAATTAGTAAATTTGCCTCGGCACAGACCTCCTCACCCCTCCGAAGGAACCCTACCTAACCTATCCCCCTTCAGAAAGGTTTAGAATACCTCCTTAGCACCGTGACGGTGACGCCTTGTACCCGTATTTACGACACCCTCCCCGAATTTTCCCGTCTCTATTTTGGTGCATGAATCGATCAGCGTCGGTTGTCAGAGCTAGGTAAAAACCTTTGTCTGGTTGTAAGAGGAAGGCATTCAACCGTGGTTAATGCACGGTACACTGGGTTTCTGAATTGTGCACTGAATCGACAGGGGGTTGTGTCCAGAAGGTCTACGAACTTGGTGATACAGAATAATTTAATATAACAGACAGACAGACATGCAGATGGACGGAAGAACGGGCAGACAGACAAACAGACAGATAGATAGATAGATAGATAGATAGATAGATAGATAGATAGATAGATAGATAGATAGAGAGACAGATAGATAGATAGATAAATAGATAGATAGATAGATAGATAGATAGATAGATAGATAGATAGATAGATAGATAGATAGATAGATAGATAGATAGATAGATAGATAAGTAGCTAGATGTAGATAGATAGATAGATAGATAGATAGATAGATAGATAGATAGATAGATAGATAGATAGATAGATAGATAGATAGATAGATAGATATGAGAGAAGACAGACAGACAGATAGACAGAGAGATAGAGAGAAGATAGATAGATAGATAGACAGATAGATAGATAGATAGATAGATAGATAGATAGATAGATAGATAGAAAGATAGACAGACAGACAGACAGACAGACAGACAGACAGACAGATAGACAGATAGACTGACCGACAGACAGACCGACAGACAGATAGATAGATAGATAAGATACCTGCGGCACCTGCAGTGAAATGTCGTCTTGCCTCAGTACCTGCGCCCAAATTTATATAATCCACAGACACAAAAATGCGTGAGAAACATGAGACCGGCCCTTTGTTCGTCCATACAAAATCATCCACCATTATAGGTTAGATAAGAATGTTTTTTTTTTTTTTTATTATTCTCTACCCAGGAATAAAATAATGAAACACTGATACAATGCAAACATTAGAAAAGAAAGAGAGAGAGAGAGAGAGCTAAAGAGAGAGAGAGAGAGAGAAAGAGAGAGAGAGAGAGAGAGAGAGAGAGAAAGAGAGAGAGAGAGAGCAAAAGGGGGATGTTGAGGATGGAGGTGGTTGGCCAATGGGACAGATTTGTTACCCGGAACTTTTCATGGTTCGTAAACACTTTGTTTGTGCTTTGTAATACACCTGTAGCTAGCAGGATTGTCAAATATTTATATGAGATAAAATTGTGATCATGAGGGGAAAGCTAAAGGGATGATTGTAACGTATGTTTAGTCCATGTGAGGCCCTCCCAGGGTCACGAATGACGACGCGACGCCGAGGGCACTGAAATTATGATTTCAATCCATACTGAGATTCCGGGAGAAGGAAGAAAGAGAAAGGAATGAGAGATTCAACAAACAAAAAAAAAAAAGGAAACGAGAATTTTCAGAAAAAAACAACAACAACCTGTGTACAGTAAGCTTTCAGCTTGCCAAGAATGAATGAAGGAAAGAAGAAAGATTGAATGAAAAAGAAAAAGAAAGAATAGGAGTACATTTCAGAATTTCAACTCGCGAAGAAGGAAGGAAGGAAGGAGTGCTGGAATGGAAAATAAGAGAGAGAACATTTCAGAATTTCAACTTGCCAAAAAGTTAGGAATGAGGAAGGAAGGAGGGAGCTTGAATGGAAAAGAAAGAGAAAGAATTATAGGTAAAACTACACCCTTTCAACTTGCTGTCAATGTGCCTGAGTTTCTCAAGTCGTACATTATTGCTACTGCCGTAAGCGAGCATCCCCTTCCCTGTTCTCTCAATACGTTTCCAGCCAAATCTGCGACATGTCACATTATCAGTAAGGTCAAAACGGTCCCAAGGAGTATTCATTTCGCTCCAGAAACGTAAATTTCCACTACCCCTGAATTTCCCACGCCAAAGAAACAACTGAGCTACAAAGACAAATATGCCCCAAACATAACATTCATTTTGCGAAAAAAGAATGCAAGGACACTTTTCTTTACACAAAAGTAGCAGTAGGAAAAGGGGATTCCCCCAACGTGTCAGGTCAAGGCCAATATTGTTTACTGAACGACGAACTATAAATTTTCAGGGACTACGAGCATATAAAATGTCAGGCTTTGGCTTACGTTTGTAACTTAGTATACTAGATCTAGTTTCAAAACGAATTTTGCCGCATACGTTTCTTTAAGAAGAGAATTTCACTAATGAATGTGAGAAAGATTGGAGGTTACCCATCTGGTCAGATTGGTAGCTATTATTTGGACTTGTTCATGACAAGAAGTGCAATTTTGGAGTCATGAACTTATTCAGGCAAATCGCGACCTTAGTTCTTAACCTTGTTCTATCAGCATTTTCTGAAAAAGTGGATATCTTTTAGTGTCATGAAGAAGAGGTATAACAAATGCACACTTTGACACTTGCTTAAAATGCATTGTGAAACTTATCATGCTGTTTCACAGTTCCATTTTAATCTAACTTCTTATCATAATACTAAAACCACAAACGGTTAACGTCTGATTTTCAGTTGCGCAGAAGTGGATTTTGAACCAACAAGAACTCACGTGGCATTGTTCTTGAAAAATGTCTTACATTATGCTAGAACAGTTAAAGAGGAATTATAATCAACCAAAAACCTCAGTTCCGACCGACTGAAATCAACATGGACAGGCAATAGTGCCGTTTTCATCACTGGGCTCCAGCGACTTAATGAGGCGTTCGACAAGCTGAGTCAAAAATGGTTCAATGTCTTTTAACATCTCGAAGACAATTATTAAAAAAAAAAATAATTTAAAATTAAAAATGTTCACATTCTTTCTGTCCTAACACTGTAGTATTATGACTGTGCAAGTGTGGAAGTTTTGAAAACCAGATTAAACAGAGAGAAAACCATAATACAGGTTTCTGTTTGGCCCCACACACCAGATCGTTGTAGTTTTTTCCCCCCAAAACTTACGTGCTCAGGTGTTGCGAGTTGACATGGTTCTTACAGTAGGCTCTGCTTTCCACTTCCTTGTGAAGTCTACTTGACATTTGACATTAAAACCTGTGGGATTATAGCGTACCCCAAAGCACATTCGCTTAGGCATGTTAGGTATAAGATTGTTGAACTTCTTACCGGAAAGCGAGAGGGGGAGGGGGTAAAGGGGTGAAAAAAAAGATATGCTAAAACTTGCCAGTCTGACTGCTTGATTGTGTGTTATTTGTATAATTATCGTCTTGTCTCACTTTCTCTTTTCTCTGCGCTCTACATTTTCTTTCTCTCTCTCTCTCTCTCTCTCACTCCTCTCTCTCTTACTATCAGCAATGAAGAGGTTGAAATTGTCACAGAGGCCAAATATCTTGGCATTACTATTGATTCATTGCTTAACTGGCATGCGCATGTAACATATGTATACAAGAAAGCCAACCAGCGCATGTATTTCCTCAGAAAGCTCCGCTTTTTAAAAGTTAGCAAAAGCATTCTGAAAATATTTTACACCATGGCTATTCAGAGCGTTTTGATGTATGGAGTTGTCTGTTGGGGAGGAAACATCTTACAAAAAGATAAAAATAAGATCAATAATTTAATTAAAAAAGCATCCAAAATTTGTATCTGTGATCTGCCATATTTTGATGAGCTGTACACTGGTGCTTGTATTAACAAAGCTAATATTATTATAAATGACCCCCAACATCCCCTGAACAAGGAATATATAAGATCTGTAAGAAGTTTAAGGCTGTTGTCAAAGAAAACTAAAACTGAGCGCTACTTTAAATCGTTTATTCCATCATCAACTAGGATGTTACAATAAGGTCGTCATCTTGATCGTAATCTGTGCACAGTTGAATTATGTCCTGCGTGTCAGGTCAATGTGTTTTAGTTAGGGAAGCATATTGTGTGCACTGTTAATTTTGTTAATTTAGTTAATTTATCAGTGTGTGTGTATATATGTGTGTGTGCGCGCTATGTATCATACTTTCTGCTTCTGTAACTGTATTGTTATGTATTCAATGATCAAAACAAATTTCCTTGTACAAGGACGAATAAAATTTATCTTATCTTATCTTTATCTTATCTCTTTCAAAGTCTGGTTCTAGTGAGTATGTTGGCATGAAAGGCATATCGTCATATCACCATCACTATTATAAGTGTCATCCCCATTCTCACCGCTGTCACCATCAATATCACCAGCACTATCACCGCCGGGATCACCACCACAGCTGCTATCATCATCATCTTCATCACCACCACAACTTCAAAAGCAACCACAGCAACTCTATGAAGAAGTCAGAGAATGCTGTTGCCGTCTCATAAAACATCCGCTGAATTAACAGTACGAATTCCTTTCACCGCCTCCATTCTGATGCATCAGCTCGTCAAAGCCTGACTAAAAGTGTTCGTGTATGTACCGAATGACTTTATGACCCGCTATGAATCCATTACCAGATTCGAGCATGTCTCGTCATTTAATGTGTGTTCGCTATGACAAACTGCCCAGATCGTACAGAGAGAATCGCTGATTTCCTTCAAAGGACAATCCTCCACTCTCGCGTGGAAAAACCGCAAAGGCGTGTTCAGAATACAATGATTAATCTATCACTAATCTTTACCTTTTATCTAAACTCTGTTTCAGGAAATGTAGAGTCATTGCAATGAAATTTCTGCTGTTTCGATGGTCAATGTCATTAATTTGCAGTGACATAAAGCTAATGTTCCTAAACAATGACGACACTGTGTTGACGTAATAGTATGTGGGAAAAGGAAATTAGTTCACCATGGGAGGAAAGTGATCGTGACGATGTAGGTCATGAGTAGAGGTGTGACGTGACTTGGGATGATCAGCAAAAAACGCTTTGCTTTGGGACAAGACTATTGCCAGCCCTAGGCAAAATTTAAGAGGAAGCGCAAAAAAAAAAAAAATGGCCTTGGCCCTAGCGTTTTTCTTTCTTCAAGATCCAGTTTTTTATGATCCCAAAGAGAGTCCTACAAGTTAGAACTAAGATAGAAAGACTCAAAGAGCGCATTCCATTCTATAACATAAAAGAGTGAATACGACCTAGATTGGTATATATATGTGCCCTTTCCGTAACACGACAGAAATCATTAATTATAGTGTTATCTCAGTTGTGTAGGTCCATAGTAAATAGATGTTACTATCCAGGCTTCGTATAAAACTCACAGTAGTCCAGAAAAAGCTGTCTAGCTTATTATATCATGTGAATCTGTCTAACAACTGGTTGATGTGAGTGGCGCAAATGCGGGTTTGGCATTCATTGTGAACGTCATTTCAATGCTGTAGAGAGCCCGTAGTCTGAGAAAGAAAATAGAAAAATACTTTGTGAATACTCTGTGTATCTCTGAACTGAGCAAAGTGTTGGGTATATTTCTGGCCAAACCTTAGTGTCAAGAGGCTGTATGGAACTGATCGTGAAGACAACATCCTTTGTGCCGAAGTTTTCTATGTCAATCCTTTCGTATGTTTGTTTTCCTTCCCTCTATTTAGCCCCCTTTTCAGGACAAAATCACCTCTGTTTTGTTGTTATTTCTTACGTTTTATTATTAGAAATATTTTCCACCCTCGGCTTCTATTTTATAGGGAGTCTTTTCATGGTTACATTCGTCTTTGAAAATGAATCATTTCTTATGGTAAACTGAAAAAAAATAATTTGAATACGTCAAAATTGTAAAGTAATGGGTTTGTCGGAAAGATCTGACAGGGGATCAGAATGTGGATATGAATCACAATACACAGGTTTTGACATCTATGTGTAGAGATTACTTTTTTTTCGTATCTTTAATCTGGCAAAATGAAGAACAGGATATTTTAACCCTTTATCAGATGGGCGTGTAGTACAAATGAAGCTAATTTTACAACCATTTTGGACAAAATTTGAGATCGAAACGACCGTTTCTTTGGCCCAGAGGATGATCCAGTATCTGAGAAGGATTGGAGACGGACTTGCAAGTAGTTTATCACTGAAAAGACCCCAAAATCAGGCTAGGATATAAACTTTCTGGCCAGCAAGACCTTTATTGAAGGGAGATTAAAGTGAGCATTTGAGGAAGTAGGCCTAGATGTAACAATAAGCTCAAGATGAACGTCAAAGTTTAACAAAGGTTACAAAGTATAACACACTATCTGTTTAAGTGAACATACTGATTATTCTGGCTTAACGGCCTCAGCATTGACACGCGCTGCGATGTGGGTTTAAAATGAAAATAGATAAATAAACACTGTATGTACTCACTCACCCACATGGTGCACGCTGGCAGCGGGATAGACGAGTTTTACAATGCAATATTGAAATCATTTGGCAACTGTTACCCGAGAGAAGAGAAACACATTAACTTCTGTGTTCTTATTCAGCATAAATAAAGTGATACGACGACATGGCTGATTCACCCGAGAGCCAAAGACTAAACAAAGGATATAACACATTTTGCACGGAAGTGGACAAGTCACAGGTAACACTGCTCTTCAAAATGGTGTATGTGTACATACACGAGTATATTGTAACAAAACCCACAGAAAGTCTGCGGGGTCGCAGAAAAGTTTGAAACAAACTTAAAATGCGGCAAAAGGAAAAGGTTGTATATTGCTTTCCTTTTATTGTAGCGTTTCTGAACTATTTCTTATGCGAGGCTTTGTAACATACACCTTTATTTTTCTTGCCATATTTTGGCTATACATACATAGGTCTGTTCTTGTGCCCGCTCTTGACAGTTATTGATTATATGCTAATCAAAACTGTCATTTATGCTATTAACATTGGCCATCGGGCTTCCAAATATGAGGTCTCCGTCTTTGTACTCGTTACTTTCAAATGTTATCATGTTTGGGACAGTTTTAAAATAATGGTTGTTTTCAGCTAGTCCATGTCTTCGAAATGTTACCGTGTCATCGCTTCTGCACTTCATTAGGGAGGAGTACCTTACTCGAGCGCCACTTTGTCAGATTGTCAGATTGATAAGTAACGACGTGAGGGTCTAGTCAGTCTGTATCATCAAGGCCGTAGGCCGATGTTCGTCTTGGCAGTAGTCAGATTGACATATCAGGGAAAGCCCCCGGGGTAGCTATGTATCATCTCTTTTAGTTGGTTTCTGGTCTTTGGCGCTCGAGTACGGAACTCCTTCCCTTCATTATGAGCAAACGGTGTTTTGGAAAGAGTTTCAAATGCCCCGACCACCCAGTCAAGATACACTAAATCTGTTCGCAGCCCTGACATTAACCCCTAACCCGAAGACTGTGGCTTCTGTTTGAAAGGATAAGGGATAGGGCTAGGGATAAAATTAAGTTTGGCGTTGAGGATATGCACAGGGTAGGGGAAAGTTTAAGGTATGCTGACTGTATGGTCGGGAAGAACACAACTCTTTCCCAATAGTCTTGTCGTTTTTGTTTTTGGTGGGAATATTAGCCACACAAATAGAGCTAACCCTCGTGGTTATTTTTACATCTGCTTGAAAATCCTAGTCTATGATGTTGCTACACTGTTCAGAGACCACGCACACATAACTGTCAAGCACTGCACTTTTCTAGTGCAGACAAACATGTCTACATATTATAAGCCAGTGCGCATGTGTATGTGTATGTGAAACGCATTTCGCAACACCGCGACATTCAACAATTTCTGTACTGACATGCAAACCGCAGCTTTTTGGCCATTTCTATAGTGGAATGTTCATGCTTTTTGACGGTGCATAATACCCCGTGTTGGGCGGTTTTGTCGTTGTCATATCCTCTCTGAATAAATGTTATACACGTCTTTGTGTCCTTTCACAATATCTAAAATTTTGCAACAAAATCCTAAGAAAATCAATAGTACACCCCCTTCACCAAAATAAAAATAAAATAATTAAAAATAATAATAATATGAAAGACAGTCCTTATATATCACTCGATGGGGGAATTTGCAAACTTTTCTGCACCAATGAATTTTGAAAATGAATTTGCATACTCATGCATCACAAAAGACAGCTATTTTGAAATCTGGCGCTAATGTGCCTTGAAAGACATGCTGTTCTGAACACTCAGATCTGTTTTTAAATAAGCAAAACATGGATCGGTTGCCCCAGGAAACTAATTCATCATTCAGAAAACAGCACATTCATATAAAGTGCAATTTATTATTAGGCCTAAAAAGCGTCTTTAAATTGCTGTCTCTTTTAATGTCTGAATAGATGCCAATAAGTGCAAATATTTTTATGTCATTAAAGATTTAAACAGCTGGTACAGGATATGCCTTGGGGCACACGTTACAAGCCAGCTCAAGCCCTTGTATAATGCCATCTAGCTATTTCTTACGTCCACTCCTAACTCCTGCATCTGTCTTAACGTAACATGTGGGTGCTTTGGTATAAATTTCACAAACATAAAACCTGAAGGCTTTGTGTTTTTCTTTTTTCATCTCTATTAGCATGTAAGCTGTAGGAGAGTGGCCCACTTTCCAGAAGAATACAGTGCATGGGACGTTTATGAAACAAAATGTAACGTTTCAGTCTTGTTGGGAGGGTATAGTAATCGTCTATTCATTCACTGTCGGGAGTGCATCTATCTATACTATATATATTTGTGGATTGAGATTTTTCGTTGCAAAAGGCTTCTGAACCACTCAACACTCAGACTTCAAATTTTATATGGTGCATCAGAATGGATGTAAGGGTACACAGTTTTTAATAGAAGTCTCAAATCGGTGTAGTTTTTTTTATTGGAAATTTATTGTTTCGCCATCATTTAGATCTATTTCGAGTCATGGTTCGCCATTTTAAGGTTTCGTTATCACTTCCTGCGATGTGTTCACTATCAAACACACAAGATCTAACACGTGCGCAAATCATGCTGTTGTACGGGATGCGCAGGGTGTCAACTCACAAAGGCAGAGCAGTAAGACTTGCCCAAAAGGCAGTGGCTACGGTTACGGCAGCCGGTGAACACAACTCACCGTTTTTCTTTGTTCGGCTTCACTCCCGTTCGTACAGCAGCGCTTCCTTTCTTTGTATTATCTATTGGGGTATGAGCGTAATCTGCCGTAAACGTAGCCACTGCCTATTCAAAAACAAACAAACAAAAATAAAATAAACAAATAGGAACAGGCCAGATGAAGCAGGTCCATAATAACCACCCAGAACTGAAACCAATATTCAGACCGATTTATCCCGGGCAGGGCCGGGGACCTCAGCTAGTATTAAATATCTTTTCATTCATTGTTAGGAGAGCACAATAAATTTCTTTTCAGTCATTGCTGGGAGCCTAGGCGTACATATAACCTACGCCTAGCTGGGAGAGCATGATTATAAAATATCTTTTCAGTTGTTGTCGAGAGAGCACAACTTCTAATGTGACGCATGGCTGTAGCTGATAGGTCTTATTTTCGCTTTGTTTCGTATCCAGACACACGATGCAATGAACCTGTTGTTGTTTTGTTTCGGAAGTGGAGAACAATTGGGGCTATTGTCTACTAATCCTGCATCACCTTGCAAAATGACACCTTCACTCTTGAGCACAGCTTTCATCGCATACAACATGATTGTTTTGAAACTTCGGCTAAACTTGACAACTGACAATATAATTGTGCTGTAGTAATCAATAATTTACCCAGTTAGCTACTACCTTATCCCCCCGTCCTTTCCAATATGAACTGAGGCTCTATCTGACCCCCCCCCTCCCCCCCCATTTAAACAAAAATTTTTTTGCGTAGTCTTCTTGTTTTTCATCTTCTTCTTAGTCTTCGTCTTCCCAGCCCTCAAAAGGGCTTTTTTCTGTGATCTGATTCGTTGCATGCCCTAGTCTCGTCTTCTCTCTTTTTTTTTTTCTTGTAGATGCCCCAACAGGCGCTGCTTTGGTGTGGAGCCTGGTACCGAGGGCAGAAAATTTCTATTATAATTGCTTTTTATAATTATAAATTCTCTGGTTATGCTAGCTCTGCTTGTGAAATAATTGTCTTTTCTAGTGTAACACGCCATACATAGGTCTTTGGCCGATTTCGAAACATAATATTTTGGATAGCGCTTGAAAGCTCAGGCCTTTAAATGCGCGTCTACGCATCTACATGTAATCTATCATGTTACTACGGCTGTGCTAATGCACGACTTGGTTTCATGCCCTTCTAAATAAATCCCACTATCCTTCATCTGGTTGTAAATTTTGACACCCGACTCGTGAATGATGAGGCGAAATAAGCTAGAGCTCTAACTGCGAGGCACCTGGCGAGAGAATAATACGTTGTTTTAGTGTAACACATGCGATTTTTACAGTGTGTTTGCAAAGTTAGCCTATATGGCTTGAAATCGTGTTTTGGGTTGTGAGATTGATTGATTGAAAACTTTTTTTGTTGTTGATTACAAAAATATTTACGATATGGATTTTTTGTTTAATTACGTTTTTTTTTTTTTTTTTTTTGAGAACAATGATGCCTAATCCAAATTAAAGGACCTACATTCCCCTCGATCGAGTCTCATGCGACGACCATAGGGTTTAGTTTTATAGCCTACAATGCCCAAGTCCACCTAGACTCCAAAACAAAGTTTAAAGATCAGAGTGTATAGTGTCTTTTGTGGACAGCATACTAACCCACTAGTGTTGTGAGATGCAATGAGAGAGCTGAAGTTTTCGGAGTCAAAAAATGCACGAACAACATTTTTTGCTCAGTTTTACCGTCTTATGACTTAGGTATCAGTGACTATAACTATTTACCATAACTATACCAAAAAATGACATTCCAGTTTAAACTTTCGTAACGGAAACACTAGTTTACTGGTACTTGAATAACAGAACATGACGGATCTAGGCCTGTTCCAGTTAAATTTCTCTTTATCGTTGTTGCAAGTCTCAGCAAGTAATATTGTCCGATTTTTTCTCGAGACCCCCAAAACACCCTATAACCTGCTGCCAAACTCTGTTGTTCAAAGGGTTGCCTCAAGTTAACCTGTTTATAATGGAATTTTTCTCAGTCGATTAGCCTGAAAATCCCTCGTACCTTTCTGGGTGTTTGTGTTGCCTGTTCCAGTCGAACAGTTTTGATCTTTAGCACTCTCGCGCCTTGTGTGGATCTGTTTAGACCCTTTCAGTGCCAGCTTTTGCATGCTCTATTTATGAATAATTATATAATCCATTTCTTTTATGATACTTGTCTACATGGCTGGAGAGATCGATAATATAGCTATTTGGTAGTTGGTGGTGCTGGACTGAGGGTAAAGGCCTGTATAATGATTAAAGAAATAAATAAGGTGTGAAGAGAAAGACAGGCGGACAGGGCGACGAATAGAGGGACGGACAGACAGACGGATAGACGGACAGCCGGATGGGGATGGATGGATGGATTGATGGATTGATGGATGGATGGATGGATGGATGGATGGATGGATGGATGGATGGATGGATGGATGGATGGATGGATGGATGGATGAATGAATGGATGGATGGATGGATGGATGGATGGATGGATGGATGGATGGATGAATGGAGGGATGGATGGATGGGTGGATGGTTGAATGGATGGATGGATGGATTAATGGACGAATGGATGGATGAATGAATGGATGGATGGATGGACGGATGGATGAATTGATGGATGGATATAGGAAGTAAAAGGGAGGGGAAGACTACATTACAATCTTCTTCTTTTTAGTAACAACAGACTTCTGTTTTTTGTGACAGATTTACCGTTCATTTCCGCTTATGTTTGTCGCTATTAATCATCAAAAAATGTTTCCCCCGACAAGAATTCATCAGACATCAGCTAAGATAAAGACTGACTTAAAACTTGGTTCATACCCATTATCTCTGAAAAATGTCGTTTAACAAACACAGGAAATGCCACACTAACATAAATCACAAACAAGCTTTTAACATCTTACAATCTGCAAGGGCTTTGTCAGAATATTCCTTTTAAGTGTTAACGGGGAGGTTAAAAATAAATCGGGAGCCCAAGTTTCGAATCCTTGAATTCGAGAAAGCCAATTATATGAACCTAACTTGAAACATGTAATATTTTTTTTGTTTGTTGTCTACCCCCCCCCCCCCCCAAAAAAACAACAACAACAACCGCCGACAGGCGCTGCACTGTGGCGACGACGTGCCTGCTCCAGTTGTAACTGGGTGCAATGACACAAAGGCAAATTTCCCAATTGGGATTAAAGTAGTATACAAAATTTTGTACTGTCGATACGTAAAGACACATTTATGAAGAAATCTGTAAAATATGATAATAATACACAGAAATATTTTGAAACTTGTAAAATTTCTTGTCATTTGCAAATGTGTCTAGGCCCATACCTATTGTAAGGAGATTTTATTTCTTTGCCATAAAAGGCGCGGATCTTAGTACAGTTCTGAGCTGGGATAAGTCAATAAAGAAATGGAAAGGGTCCAAAGAAATGACTTTCAAAATATGCAAATGTATGCAATTCAGACAAGACTTAGTAGGCTTTTGGCTACTTCAGTACCGACTGAACTAAGGATGTTCTAAGATCAAACATCTTGTCTTCGCTGTGAGTCCCGCCGTTAACAAATTTACAGCATTATGCATTGGTGTTGAAATCGTGTTTAATCAGTGATTTGACTGCCTATTTCATGCGTTCCATGCATTCTTTGCGTTAATGCGAGGACATTCATTTAAATGTGGAGGACCTACATTTTTGGGACCCCGAAGCTTGAAAATTATGGAGCCCCTTCACGACCAGCAACAATAGGGCAACATTCAAAATTCACTCACTGAAAAAAGTTTCGTCAGGCCCCATCCGTAATTAGGGGCCCTGAAGCTTAAGTTTCAGTAGTTTCATAGTATATCTGTCACTGCATATATCCTATCCCTGTCATGTACCCATTCGATACCTTTTTATTCATTTTTTTTTCTCGACTCAAAGAGTCTGAGTTATTTATCCGCCATTATGTTTATTTATAGTAAAGAAACAGCTTGTGTCTGACTCGGCCTTCATTAAAGTATCCTCCTCTATACTGGCTATTTTTACCCCCCCCCCCCACCCCTCCCTTTTCATACACTGGGGCTCAAGCGAAAATTAATTTTTAATTCCATTGTCACAACTGAAAAGCGAAAACCACCACCCCCTGCAGGCTTTTCATACGCTGCCGGTATGCGGGTACCCCCAACCCCTCCTCTTGCAGGCTTTTCATAGCTGCCGGTATGCGGGTACCCTCTACCCCTCCTCTTGCATAGTGCACTCACTTTGCCTACAAAAATTCGAGCATTTAGCATTTAGCACTGTAAATCAGTCATAACCGTACAGTTCTGTAAGCACCACATTCGTGAGCCTGTTGAGGTTTATTGACAACAATAACGCTGTATGTAAGGTTATATCGAAGCCACTATTGTAAAGCAGTCGTAAGTTTACCAGGCGGATTTTAAAAAATCACATTTGCTCCGTTTCCTTCCACACCATGAACGTTTTGTTCTCCAGAAGTTTCTATCTATCTTTCATTCTTTCCTTTTGTAAATTTGTTTATTTGAAAAGATTTATTACAATAACTTTTACAGAAATCCGTTCCAATAACAAAAATTGCACATTTATCGCAAAAACTCCCATCGTCTCCAGACACAGTTGCTTATTAAATCCCCCCCCCCCCCCCCGCCCATGCTCGTCGCAGAAAGGTTAAAAAAACAACGAGATTGTTTTTTGATTAATCTCACAAAATCTTGCGCTTCTCCAACTTTTTAAATTATTTCTTTTTCTTCAAACTGGCGGTGAAGCAATGCATGACGGTCCACATGTCAATGTCGATGGCGTAAATGAAACATACCGCGATAGCTCATGTCACCGAACTTTTGATTTTTATCAAACTAGCAAAACTGTGACCTGAAACACGTGAGATCGGGCATTTTCTAAGGTTTTTGTTTCGAGATGTTTTAGAAAAACAAAATGAAGAGCTCATAGACTTCCATGTTCTCGATGTAACCAGTGCGTGACTGTCACCTTTGCTTAGATTTATGTAATGTAAACTTTGTGACAGGGGAGGGGAGGACGTGGTTTAAGTCGGTTAGTCCTTATATTCATGGGCTCCAATTTCCCAGTTGGATTTTATACTAAATTTTACACTAGGTATTTTGGAAGCTGGTGTTTTTTTTTTTTAAAGAATTTTATTTTTCATTTTTATTAAGCATGCCAACTTGCTAGACTTAAATACAAAGCCTTTATAAGCTAAATCTACGAACGACGGTCTCTGTCTTTAGAATGTATCGCACATGTGTGCAGGAATGACGTCATCTTCACGATTGAGCCTGCACAAAATGTTTATGAACACAGTCTAGCAGGGCATATTGCCAAATCATAAAACTTTAAAACCTGAATAATGCAATATAAGGACGAACACCAGTCTGTATTGGATAATTTGAACGAAAGAAAATATCTAAAATGATCTGGTATGAAAGAGGCATTTTTTGTGGCTGCTGAAACGAAACGATATCATTTTTATGCTGTTACTCTCAGAAACCTGGCTCGGTGCCTTTTATAAACGAAATTAAAGCTTCTATGTATCGTGATATATATTTTGTTAGTCACGAAATGTCCCCATGCAATTAAGAGTGATATAAGTCCGCTTTCATTATTTTTGGGAAACCGAGTTATCGAGTTCCGCTTTTTTCTTCCATTTAAATAGGAGACCACGAGAAAAAAAGTGAAATAATTCATTAATTTCGTCTTGGTAACTCAGGCCTTTATTCCGTTGCTAAACTGAAAGGTCCGGTACACCTTCTTAAAGTTGTCTCCACTTCCAACAAAAATGGGGCTGGACAATCCTTTTATTCATGGGCAAAATTGATCTGAAATGTTTCAACATTTATTTCTCCGTAATTTCAGTTCCAAATCATTTTTATTGGTTTCACTGACTTTAATACTGTTTTCATCACTAATAGACATTTTTGCCTGAACTGAATTTGAATACAACTGGAACCTGCCATTCTTTTGAGCAGGCTTGCTGGATTTTTTTGGGGGGTTGGGGGTGGGGGGGGGGGGTTGGGGGTAGGGGCAGATTTCTATTCCTGGTCCTATGGTAGGCAGGATCGAGCACCTAGTCTTCTCGGATATTTACGAAAAACCGGAAGACCCATGTGCATGTTGCGCACGTTAAAGATGCCTTGGCGGTTGGAAATGGAGAAGAACAGGCTGAACAAGGCCGCTGCCCGGGCAAAATTCTAAAAAGAAAACAAACGAATTCCTAGCACAACAAGAAAAATCAAAATAAGAAAAGTGAGGTGTAAATGCCAATGACAGCGAAACCTGCTCAAATAAAGAGCTAAACATTCTGTCTTTAATTACCATAGAAAATCTGTGAGGTCGCAGCAAGGCTTGAAGCGTAGTCATTGCTTTTTCTGTGCATTTTATTGTGTTGTTTCAACATCATTTGTTACTGAAGACTTTGTAACATTTAACTTTTTCATTTGTCCACTCTTTGCGCATGACAGGACCTCAGTCTGCCGTGTTAAGGTAAAAAAACAAAAAACACCCGTATAAGCCAAAAACAGAATTTTTCAGAGGGTGCAAAAATCCTTGGACTCTGTGCCACGCTCTATTCTTCATTCAATTTACGTTTTGTGCAGAGCAAAAGAAACCATTAGTCATACAAAAGTATAGCCTAGGCAGAAATATATTTCATTGCAAAACATAATGTTAAAACGTGAATTTAGCCTAGAATGGTACTTACAGTGTTTTTCCGTAATTTGGCCGCTCTCGTAAGAGGTACAGCTCAGGGAAATGTACTTTTGAAACAACTTTACCTATTGGGGATGGAGAGTTTAAGCAAACTTACCGGTTTACCGTGTGAGAAACCAAGCTTAAACCCTGTGTCATTTGGTTACATTTTGCAATTGCAAAGAGCCAGCAGGCCTAGAATAGCACTGGAGACCTTGTCTGGCGGCTCTATAGCACACTGCAGCTTGATCAAAGAGACATTGAATACATAAACTTCACATCAGAGGGTAAAAAGTTCAGAGTTCTTTTTTTTTTTCTGTAAAACTTGTTAGCTTTTAGCCATTATTTAACTTCTCGTTTTAATTCTTCGATTCATCGCGTCTTTCTTTCCACATCTCGCCGGCCATTTTTTTTTCTACGTTCATTTTTCGTCTGTTCGTCTTCAGCTTCTCCCAAGCCCCTTTCTACTCCATCCTTATTTCTCCTTTTCTTCTCTTTCTCTTTACTCCCATTCTTTATCCCCATCTACTTTCTGTCGTTCTTCCCCTCTGCGTCCGCCCATCTCCTTCGTTTCGGATCACTCTACATTCTTTTCTTTCATCTGATCTTTCTTTGCCTCCGTTCTTTCCCTCCTCCTCCTTCTCTCTCTTCCATCAATTCTTTATCTCCATGTCCCTCCCACCGCCATCTTCGTTTCTGATAGCAATTATAAGGTGTGGAAAGTTTACCTAACATAAAAACCTACCATCCGACAAATGAGGGTAACTGATACTCTCAGGACAAAATCGACCACTCCATCTCACCGTGGCCACGATCTCACCGCTACATAGCCACAGCCCTGTCTTTCAGCTTCAAACTCCGCTAATCCTCGGGTTTAGGCAGAAGTTTTGTTCACACACGTCTCTGTTCCCTGATCTCTTTCGTTCTCACACCTTTTGTTCAAGATCTGGCTTTTCCAAAACCCTAAATGCCAAAAGAAACGGAACGCGAAAAAAGAACCTACATTTTTTATCGTTAATGGTCGTATTATTTTCTCGGTTACTCTCTGTTCCTGCGATCATATTGCTTCAGAAATTAGATGGGACCTTTGCAGAGGATACTTTTAAGCATGTTTTTTTTCTTATATGGCCCAGATATGGTATGCTCAACCAAACACCCACCCCGTCCCCGCCTCTTGTCAAAACTTTGTGATCTGAAGAATGATAAAACACAATGGAAGTCTTTCAGATGAATGCTGCACTTTTTCTGTATGACTGCGTTTCGGTGGTTGTATGTTTTTTTTATGTACTAATTGTTTCTTCAGGGTTTCCATAGAATAGCAAATATATCTGTCCTCCTGTCCTGCCACAGTCACTTCATCTTACACATACGTCTCCAAAAGACCTTTGGGGGATCGTTTTTCAGCGTTGTTGTTTTCCCAAAATTAGAATCACCATGTTCTATTTGCCATATCCATGCAAGAAAGACGTATTTAATTTTCTGGTCATAAATCTTTTCCAAATTTCAGTCAAAGGGAAATGGTAAATATCCATGTCAGCATCATTTTCAACAGCCAAGATCTCTACATAGCACACAACATATAAAACAGTTTATCTGTGGCTATGGAACATTTAAGAATACTGAGTCTATATTACCAGTTATACTGTGCCAAGCGCCAAGAAACGGGCCCGTTCTCTTACACAATGGATGTCGGGATTAGCCTTTACACAGACAAAAACAGTTGCTGAAAAGCTGCAAATTCGTTGCCATATCCACAGGCCGAAGATCTCAAGCTTAGATGGCCGTTGGATAAAAAATGTAAAAGCAATGGCTTACAAAATGTACATGAAATTTGCTAAGAGACAGTATCAATTTCTTCAATGGTTGCCCCGGACTCCGACACAGACAAAGGCCGGACACCGTTTCGCATCCAAGTCCATGACGTCAATTTGTATGGCATGACATAAACTTTTATTTTTGAAATATTTTTTGTTCATATTTTTTCAAAGACCTATCGGGTATCTGATGTGTGAACTATTCAAGAGCATAGCCAAAATATTTCAAAACGTAGCCATATCCAACCAAATGTTTGGTAGTTGGCAGTGCCATTGGCGTCTAGATTTAGTCACGCCAATTGAAATTCATGTCTCCAGTTCCCTTTACAAAGAAATAAGCGTGTACGTATTTGGACCATGAAACACGTTTTCCTAATTAAAATCCATTTATGCTATTTTGCCACGAAGAGAAAGTTGGTACACGCCCTTAATACAGAAAAAGGAAGCAGTTACATGTATATGCAATTCCAGTGAAGCGATGAGCTCTAAGAGTTACATACAATTTCAGTGAAGCGGTGAGATCTATCTATCTATCTATCTATCTATCTGTCTGTCTGTCTGTCTGTCTGTCTGTCTGTCTGTCTCTCTCTCTGCGCACTTGCTTGCCTGCCCAGATGCCTGCCTGTCTGTCTGTCACCGTTTCTAAGTCTGCATGTTTAAGCGCTGATTGGTCGCTGGCTCAGTCAGGCTGAGTTGCTTGATCCTTCTGTCTGTACGCTTGTCCGGCTGTGCATCAATCGGGAGTTTCTTAGCGCATCCACTTTACTTTGAATCTTTCCGTAGAACACGGTTTGCCAATATTTCTGTCTGTTCATCTGTTTTCTAATGTCTGCCTATTCATCCATCGACCACCTTGTTCTATGTTATTCTGCCTTTCTTCCCTACCTGGTTTCAAAGGTGACACTATAATTATGTACACCTTATTTCCATCAACTGTATAAATTCACCTTTCTACCTTAGGTTATGCCGGTCATGGTTTAACGATCAAAGCAAAGAATTTAGAAAAAACAGGGCAGATATTTGACTAAGATGATCCTCTGGGTTTTGTCCAGAAAATCCTCGTTGGCCTCACCAAAAAAAGATCAGATTTCATATTCCATCACCTCTGTGCCCCCTTCAGTTTATTTTTAGATTCATACGGGGATTTACGAACATATTGTGTTAGAAAGGGGGCTGGTTGGCATTCGGGATTCTATTGCCAAAATGGCTTACCAAAAACCAGTTTTTTGAGCCACATTGGTATTTGTTTGTCTCCGGTCAAGGAAAGTATCACTTGCTGGGGGTTTTTGACCAAAGACAGAAGAATGACACCTATTTTTTAACTATTCTTCTGTTTACGTAGTAATGATACTCCGTGCATTTGACATCAAGAGGTTGGGTGGTTCGGAATCCTTCACAGATATTTTTACCGCAGTGGTCATTATTGTCCATGCATCTGTGACCATGTAACTTCGGTGAGGCACACTTGAATAACCATGGCAAACTGACAGGTGCTGAAACTTTTTTTCTTTCTCTTAAAAATTTTGCGTTTGATCCTCTGGCTATGATGCGGCGCAGTTCAGGTTTAATGATTCTGGCAATGAATGACATTTTAAAAAGCCAAAGGAAAGCAACAGGATCGCAGCATGGTTTGGCACACACTTTAAAGAAAGAGTTTTCTTTTATACTTTATGTTAGAATTTCGTTTCGTGTCAAACTTAAGGCTTTGCGAAATGAAGTTTTAGTTTTGTGGCAATATTTGACAGTAATGTTGATAGCCACCTGTGCTTCTTATATTTTCCCTCACCCCTCTCCCCTCTCAGGACATTTGTCCATAGCCTTCCTCTCATAACCTTCATTCTCGACCTCTCTCTCAGGACATATAATTTACCCTCAGCCCTCTGACAATGTGCCCGAACACTGGCTTCTGTTGCCATTTCTGTTAAGTAATTGTGAAGTTATATAGACAACGCGGCCTTGAGGGGTGTGGAAATGAGAACACTTGTATAGAGAATTTGATCAAATATTGATTTAGTCTGTGCGTGTAAGGGAGGGGGCCGAGGGTTGGGGGGGGGGGGGGTGTCGAATCTTCTTTTCTCAATTTCATAAAATGCCCAGTCAGCACGGGATGCCCTGTTAATTTTCTGGTTGGCTTGTCATTGTAAGTATGATTTGAAACACTATTTATATTCTCCAGTGGTGTCACGAATTACCTACACTGAGTTGCTTATAATTCTTTATATACACTATTCACAAACCTCGGAGTTTGGAACCAAAGAGGTTATAGTTGTTACTATATACCCTCTTTGATAGGAACCAAGATTGACACGAGACCTCGAGTTCGATTTGTCTCGCTAACCAAATTGGCAAAATATCCACACCAATTTGTCCTCAGCGAAGACCCATCGCTCTAAATGTCCACCTCTCCTCTCAACCGCGACAGTATACAGGTTTAATGTTCATCTTGTCCCATATAACTGCAATTAGACATGAACATTTTACAACAGTTTCTCCCGATTCTACTCGTACATACACGGTTGATGATCTGATATAAAACGTTATGCTTGATGGGAGCATTCCGTTTAGGCGGCCAAAGATCATTGTTATACAAGTGAACTTTGTTTTTCTTGTTTCCCTTCGTATCTGAACACAAAACAAACACTTTGTCGATAGCTGTGATGTAATTCCTCTTGAGGACAGGGACAACAATGGTTCAGCAAGTCGTTTCTGCAGGCACAATCTTTCTCTCTTCTTTAGTGCAATTTCCTGTCTGCTACTGAATACAGGAATCTGGGTCAAGGGCAACAGTAATGATGGACATCTCGCTGTTTAAACCTGGACCACTGACCACCGACCACTGACCAGGATTTCACCTGTTCCGAACACTCTGACATGAAATCCAGGTGATTTAATAGGTTTTCTCATGGGCATAGCTATCAAAACATTGGGTCAAACCGGTCATGGAGAATGTCCCCCCAAACCACGGCTTATCCCCGACCAGACCTGGTGTTTGTACAGCAATGTTGTCGTTCTTTTTGACATATCATTGTCCAGCGGAGAGTCCGACATCTCCCTGTGGGTGTCTCAGTTGGACGGCTGGTCTTGTGGGTGGAAAAAAGGTGACAGGGCACATTAATTTTTGTAGCAGTGATGCGAGTCTGAAGCTGATGTATGCAAAGTTGTTGAGTGCTAGTGCAGATCAGCAATGTCTTCATCCCAGATCAGTTGAACCTTGCACATCTTGCAAAGCATGTTTTTTGTTGTTCTCTATAATCATTTATAGCGTGCCACCTCACATGTATGCGGCATTAATGTATCTGCACCCCCTGGTGCATTGTGTAATTTAATGCAGTTAAAGATATATAATCTTGTATACACTGTATTGAATTTCGCCATTTATTGATCTAATATTTTTTTACCCACACAAAGGATAAGTCTAATTGTAGAGGAAACACCTTCGTTTTGGCGGCACAGCAGTAGTTCATGTATGCACACCGAGCGAAGCAGAGAAACAAAGAGACCAACATCCTGAAATGTTTCACGCGTTCACCTTTTTAATCCGACAGGCACACTCTGTACCGCATGACAATACATATAAAACGACGTACTTTTACTAAAGGATGAGCTTGAGTGAAAACGTAGAGAAGCAGGGGCTGGGGGTTGGGCTGGTGGGGGGGGGGGGGTGGGCAGTATTGGACAAATAAACGAGGCCCATAATCTTGTTACAACAGTCAAAGCAATTTACCTGCGGCTATGGAACATTGCCTAAGAATGCTTTGGCATTTTTCTAGAAGCGTAGGTTGCTCAAAATAAGCTTTGTATAGTTGTGCTGACTATTCACATGGAACATATTAATTATCATTTCGGTGAGTGGCAGCTGGGCGCAGTGGCGCCCATCTTAAAAAAGTAAAATATGCAAAACAATTGTCAAATTACACACACAACCACCCACCCCCCCCCACACACACAAAAACACAAAAAACAACATATTTCCCAACATTATCCGTCTGTAACTTTGGGTACAGAGACAGTAATTCAAAATCGTTTGTTAGTCTGACTTTACATAAAATACAGCACCGTTCTAAATCAATTTATGCTGGAAGTTAGGTTGAGCAAGTGTTAGATAGATGAGTACTGTACGTCGCATATCGATAGACAAACAGAACCAAAGTATTCTGGGCAGTCTTATCAATGTCTATTCAGATGGACAATTTTCTTCATTCATGAAAAAGCAACAACAAAAAACGATGATAATCATACTTTAGTGAGCTACTTTTAAGTAAGCACCAAAAACATTGTGATTGAGTGATAGAAAGTTATGAAACTTTGCGTACGGATTCAAATTCTGACCTTAATTGATATGTACACATCCATCCTAGAGAACATTTTTGAGCCGCCAAAGAAAGGATGCATTTTCGCCGAATAGAATCGAAGCTTGTGTTAGGAAATTTTGTTCTGCTCTCTTTGGTCTTCGTATCTCTTTACTCATTGCTGGACGACAAATCAATGCCAGATGTCACATCTCCGTATATTCTCCGAGTTAATGGGGCTTAGCAATGCTCAGTCTGCTGTCCCGAAAATTGTCGTGCAGAGTGATTGTCGAAATTATGGCAATACGATTTCCATCTTAACCAGGAGAACAACAGTACTATTTTCAGTAGACAGCTCGATGACAGTTCTACATGAAATACACGCAGTGTACGCACATTTATTACATTATAATGGCTTTTTCTGTCTGAATCTTCTGTGCAAAAACCTGACAGGAGAAATCATTAATTGCCTCTCATGATCGTGATGGCTGGAGCTAAACGGCTTTCTGAGAACCTCCAAGCCAAACGTAGATTTCAGGTGGCGTGGACATTTTTACGACCCCCATAAGGCTCTCAAAACTTTCATACCTATACCGTGTCTGTCCTGACTTGAGTAGGCGAAAAAGCAGGAAAAGAGGTGGGGAAGAAGCGGGAGGAGTGTCATAATTCTTAAATAGTTGTACCTTGTTCACACGCCTTTCCATACTTGTGGAACATCAGTAGTTCAGTGCAAGAGGATTATGGGTGCCCCATGAGTTTACGGACGCCAATGGAGGAAAGTGTGTCTGGGTATTTACACGAGTCTTGAGTATTTTGTGCCCGCCTGTTTAGTTTAGGCCTAACGGGTGTCCAAACTTTCTAATTTTTATCACCATTTCAACACATCCCTGAATAGTGATTGTATTTTACAAGTACAGTATGAAACCTGGCCGCACCTTTTTGGCACTGGAATATGAGAATAGCTTTTCATTTTTTTTTTGTTGGTAGGGAATTATCTATCTATCTATCTATCTATCTATCTATCTATCTATCTATCTATCTATCTATCTATCTATCTATCTATCTATCTATCTATCTATCTATCTATCTATCTATCTATCTATCTATCTATCTATCTATCTATCTATCTATCTATCTATCTATCTATCTATCTATCTATCTATCTATCTATCTATCTATCTATCTATCTATCTATCTATCTATCTATCTATCTATCTATCTATCTATCTATCTATCTATCTATCTATCTATCTATCTATCTATCTATCTATCTATCTATCTATCTATCTATCTATCTATCTATCTATCTATCTATCTATCTATCTATCTATCTATCTATCTATCTATCTATCTATCTATCTATCTATCTATCTATCTATCTATCTATCTATCTATCTATCTATCTATCTATCTATCTATCTATCTATCTATCTATCTATCTAGACGGTTAGCGAGCTTTGCTTGTTTACCATAGCAGTAATCAAGTACATCATGATTTCTAACAGAGCAGATCAAAATGGATGTCATAATTATAATTATTACATCGAACGTTTGAGAATACCTGGGCCCAGTGTCTTGGAACGTTTGAGCTCTATTAGTGTGGGGTAAGGAAAAACAACAACAAAAAAGGTTCCGCGCCAGGTGCTGGGGGAAGGTTTAGTTGCAACCTGTCCAGCAGGTCATGTTTTGCGTCTCCGCTAGCACACTTGTCGCGAGTTATATAGCACGGTGACTCTTAGCCCTAAAACCATACCTTTGCAATACTAATGCACACAGGGTTAACCAAGATCTTAAGTAAAATGTCGGTAACCCACTGAAGACCAGCAGTATTAAGTTGAGCCAGATTGTAGTAGAATTATTCTCTCAACAGAACAGAAATCAAACCAAACACGATACCTTCATTATAACGACGGTTCTTAAGCGGGGGAAATTTTTTCCTGGAGGGAAATTTGGGGATTTCAAGGGTTCTACACCCAAGCCAACCCCATAGTCCAATCCCAGGCCAACCAACCCCAAGGCAACCTCAGGCGAACCAACCGCAAGCCAATCCCAGACCAACCCCAAGCCAGCCCCAGGCCGACCAACCCCAATCCAATCCCAAGCCCCCCCCCCCCCCAAAGACAGTGCAAGCTATAATCCAAAGTGTACATTAGTCGCCAAAAAAACATGTCATTGTTCGTTCAGTTAACATTTTCTGAAGATCTTAAGAAACTATTATTGGTAGAAAACTCACCCAGATAGAAAGGGAGAGCCACATTTTCATTTGTTAAACACATAATGTTAAAAAGTGAACTTGACCATTACTGGCGTACACCGTGTGTGACTCACCACGATACCTTCTTTGCCGCATTTGTTAAGGAAAAGCAATGTCAGGTGCCTCATCAATATCCATACATAAACTTTTTGTGCCCAGATTTCAGGAATTCTGTGATATGGTTTTTGAAAACTGTCTGAATGGTTGGGGAATGTGGGGGGGGGGGGGGAGAATAAGGCCACATAACATGAATATAGGCAAGGGCAGCAACTTTTAAAAGGTTAAGAACCACTGCTCTGTACTGGGCATTAATCCGTCCATTCCAACGCCGAAAAGTCTTGGGATCATGTCTAACTAATTTAACTCTGGACGTATTGTTGTACATGTACTTTAGTCTGACGCTAATAGAGTTCTTTGAGTAGCATTTGGAGATTCTGACTTAAAATATGCTTATCAAAGTACAGTGGACATGCCGGACCTTAGTTGCAAGACCGGAAAATGCAAATTTGATATCGCCCTCGCCCTAAATTTGATATCAGTCTGAACGCTATTACCACCTGCCTGCCAATCTGTCATACCAGATATCTACCAATTGGTCCATCCGTCCATTTGTCTGTGTGGTTGTCTTTCCACGGAACAAATGCAAATCCTCATTTACCATGTTTTATGCCTATTCTATGTGCCGATTCACCACACAAGTGGTGTTCGCACAACTGCAGTTGACAACTGTTTCCCCCCAAGTATTCTACGAACTCTTCGAAGGGATCTTACTTTTTGTACTGATCTGCGGGGAATATACTACAAGTCCATGCAAAGTGTTACAACTAAAAATATATACTAAAGATACGGAATACTTTTCCAGTCAACTTACCTTTTTTTTTTTTTTCATATCCTGTCAACTGGGACTTTCGAACTGGCGTAGTTTCTCTGGGCCAGAGATATTACTCGTCTCAAATGGAGGGCGAACTTAATCTCTGTTGGATAACAGGAAAATGCAGATCTAATTTAAATCTACCCCCCCCCCCCCCCGGTTTGAATATGATTTTAACCCTCTAGTGCCCAGACGACATTTGCCAATCCTCAAACTTCGGAAAAGGTCTGCTAAACTGATTTTAAAAAGTCAGATTATTGCAAAAATTTAATATGTAATTGGAAAAATTATTTCTGACTGAAGTAGGAAAAGGAAGTGTATAAAAGATAAGAGTATTTTTGATCCAGTTGACCTATTTCAAGTATGGTACACTGGGTGCTAGAGGGTTAAAAAACCCATTTATTCAAAGAAGTATTTTGACTGTTGATGGCTTTTGTGTTGTATCAATGAGTGTGCGCATCCCGATCGTGTGGATGTGTTTGTATGTATGCATATATATGTGAGAATGCATCATTTTTATTTTAGAAGTTTCGCTGCCCTTGGCAATTTACACCTCATTTTTCTTGTCTTTATTTTTCTTGTTGTGGTAGGGATGAGTTTGTTGTTGTTTTTTTAAAGAATTTTGCCCTGGCAGCGGCCTTGTACGGCCTGCGCTTCACCATTTCCAACTGCCAAGGTATCTTTAACGTGGGCAACGTGCACACGGGTCATCCGAATTTTTCGGACTCACCCGAGAAGACTAGGTGCTCGATCCTACCTACCATAGGATCAGGGACAGGAAAATATGAGAAAAATCCCAAACTTCCAACATGCCTGCACCGACCGGGATTTGAACCCCTGTACCTTCGGCATGAGAGGCGACCACCTTGCCTCTAGATCAAAACGTCCCCGAGAGTGCATTATTATTTTGTTTTTCTCCCGTAAAGCGCCTTGAACCTCCGGAAAAAGTGCGCCAAATAATTGTGCACTGTCATTATTAATGTATAATAATAATGATAACTCTGAAGCTGCCTCCGGAATTACAGGGCGTTTTGAATTAACCCGTTAACACTTCTTTTCCTTGTCAACTGTTTATGATAGAATTATTCTGTCGGGGACTCATTCGGTTCGTTACCAAAAGGGGGAAGAATTTGTGTTACCACCCTTGACCTTTAGTGTTTATGTACCAGAATTATGGGACTTAGGTGACGTTCCTGGTCATATTTACGCCCCTTTTAGGGGCCAGTGCCTGGTTCAAAGCTTGGCCAGCTCTGCTTGATCGATCTTGAAGTTCAAGCTCAACTCTCGCTCCGTTATGGGCCGAATTCTGGCACGCTTGACAGCATAGCAAACACGTCCATTATAACCGTGTTTGTGAGTCTGGGAGGAATTCTCAAAAGAATAGGCTTAGCCATCCGTGTGCAGATTACCCCGTAACGGTTCAATGTTTCTCTAAAGTGAGACTACAGTTGAGATGGCCAAGTCAGAATGGCACTAAGAAATTGTAAGAGGCGAGAGGATAAAAAGGCTTTCATCCAGCAACAACATCAACAAAAGTTGAGTGGCTGGAATTTCCTGCAGGAAAATGGGTGTTTGTGAGGGATAGTCACTTTTTTCTGTTGTTGCAGTCACAGGGCATGCAGGATCGCTACAGAGCTAGCTGTGGCGATATTTACCTACATAAGCAAAGAAATTTTGAGGACAACTACAAACCTTCCGCGTTTTATAGTCTGTTCAGAAGAGATATTAAAAATTTTTCTTTTAAGTTTAGGGTTTTAAAACAGTGGGTAAGCTGGGAATATTTATGTTAATCTTTCTGGGCTTTTGTGTTCAGTGTAGATGGAGAAGCCAGAATGAATTATTAAATTTTCTGTCAGCAACACTGACACATTGTTACCCTCCCCGCCCCCCCCCGGAACTAGTATAGTTGGTTTGACTATCTATCTATTTATCTGTCTGTCTGTCTACCTGTCTGTCCGCCCGTCCACCTGCCCATCCATCCATCCATCCACCCACCTACCCAGCCATCCATCCATCTGTCTATCTATCTATCAATCTATCTATCTATCTATCTGTCTGTCTGTCTGTCTGTCTGTCTGTCTGTCTGTCTGTCTGTCTGTCTGTCTGTCTATCTATCTATCTATATGCCTGCTTGCCGGCCTGCCTGTCTGTCTCTCTCTTAGTCTCTACCTAGCTATCTGACTGACTACCTGCCTGCCAATCTGTCCGACTCCATGTCTATCTGCTGGTCCGCCCGTCCGTCCGCTTGTCTGTGTGTCTATCTTTCCATGGAACGACTGCAAAGCCCCGTTTACCTTTATTAAGCCTTTTCTATGTGCCGATTCCCCTGCTGGCCCCCCTGCTGGCCCTGTGAAATGTATCTTCTGTTGGAATTACCCGTGTAGTGTGTACACAGGAGAGGCCACCTCACGGCTTCAATGGAGCGTGGTGTCACATAAGAACATTTTTTTTTCTTTTTCCTCCTGCTTGCACGAAAGGATACTGGAAATTTCCACCACTCTCTGCTGCAGCGAGAAACCCTGACCTTCTCTGTGGTACAGCGGTGATCTGGCTTTGTTAGGTTACGTAAAGAAACAGATAGATAGACAGACAGGCAGACAAGCAGGCAGATAGGTAAACAGACAGCCAGCCAAGCAGGCCAGCAGGATAGATAGATAAAGAGTTAGACTATTAGTAGACAGATAGACAGACAGACAGACAGACCGTCAAAGAAGCATTCAAGAGGCCACGCAGACACAGACAGACGTATGGGCGGGCGGGCGGACGGCCGGTCGGATAGATAGATAGATAGACAGACAGACAGACAAAAAAAAAAAGTATGAAATCAACCCACTAGCTGTGGCAGTGGAAAGTTTGACAAACAGCCTATACCAGAGATATACACTACTGAACAGCCTATACCAACAACGGTACTCATAAAATTTGATGGAAATCTGACTTCAGGATAAAACATAAATTTCATGTTAGTATAGGTAGCTAATTCCCATAAACGAGTATCATCCCACTTTTCTTATGTTTTGTAATGCTGGTTTTCATAATCATAAAACGGCCATTGGCGCTCGAGACACGACATTTAGGTGTAGCACGGGGTCAAGCCGGGGACATAGACAGTACTATTTTATAACCACTGCCAGGTTGACCACAAGTACATACAACAATACCGTAGTCCCGGTCACTATTTGGACATTGTCACCTCTCTCCCGCTTGCCCCTTTCCAAATCGTCATGCTCAAACAACGAATGCCTTAATCACTTTGCACCTTTTTGTACAAATAAGAAAAAGCAGTTCTGTTTGGATATTTGAAATAATAGTGTCAGCTGTTCTTTGTGAAATGAAACCTTATCTTTGTCAGAACTTTTTACAACAAAGAAAAAAAAAAGTAGGCTTACAAGAATTGCAACCATGGGACAAGACATTTATATCGGCTCAATTTGTCTCCAAGACTTAGGCTTTTACTTTTATCATCTGATTTGTGAAGAAAGGACTTCATCACTGAGTATCTATTTATATTGTTACTAGATGAGTCACCTGGCATTATCTGGGATAAACATGTGAACCCATCGTTCTATCTCTCTCTCTCTTTGGTCTAGAAAGCTTCCCATCTACAGTTTTACTGCAGATTTCATGCACACCAGAGCACTACGCACTCATTTCTCTTAGGGAAATTGCGCGCACCGAATTGAACGCGTTTCCGGTGCGGTGGGCTTACTACGGGGAGTCAACACAAAGATCATTGTATGTTACATTTTTACAACTTTCTGTTTTTAAAAATAACTTTTTGTTAAAAATACCTGAATCCTGAATAAACTCAATCGGTCGAAAAAAAAAAGCGATTGGGGAAGTAACCGAGTCTTTTAAAAGATTACACAATAAGACTTTCAAAGTTCTCTCCCACTACAACTGCACATGGGCTTGACATCGTTTTGCGAATTGGAATGACATCGTTATTACTTTGATCCGCTGTTTACGACATCGCGCCGGCGTGGGTTTCATGTAGGGAAAAGCCCCTACAGTAATCCTACCGACCCTACGGAAGTCCTATAGAAATCTACGTCGGATCGACGTAGGACGCTGGCTGGGGAATGGAATACAAGGCAAAGGAGATGGAACTGAACCTCATTAGAAATTGTTATGCACAATCTGGTATAGGAAATGTAAAAGCGACTCGGCACTTTCACGGTAGCCTACATGGAATAGACATTTCTTTAACGACAGAAGTACTTTCCCTCCTGAAATCCTTTTCCTCAAAGGCAAAAGATCAAAGGGGACCGTGCTAATGTACAAAGGCAAACTGATCAGTGAACTTTTCGAGCACTTTCTCTGTTGGGCTTTGTGATTTTACTACCGTCTTCCAACGACATTCGTAGATCCAAGACTTGGACGTAATTAATGAGGCATACATCTCACGAGGAACCGGGGGGGGGGGGGCAGCAACGAATGACCGTTCGATCACGTGATATTCTGTTATTCGTTTTTAGATATTGCTTCACTTTAGTTTTAATGTTATTATTATTTTTTGTTATTATCATTATTATTGTTATTTTATTTAATCCGTTTGGAATGTATTGCATAGTTTTCTTGCGCTTTGTTACTAATGCATGAATGTGTCCCTGTCTCTCTCTGGCTGTATGTTTGCCTATCTCTCTGCCCCCGCCCTCTATGTCTCTCTCTCTCTCTGTATATGTGTGTCTATCTCTTCTCTCAACCCCCCCTCCCCTCTCTCTCTCTGTATATGTGTGTCTATCTCTTCTCTCAACCCCCACTCCCCCCTCTCTCTCTGTATATGTGTGTCTATCTCTTCTCTCAACCACCCCCCCCTCTCTCTCTCTCATTTAATTTTATATCAGTTTTATCTATATATCTTGATAAAAAAAAACAACAACAAACCCACCAATAATCATTTTGTTCTGTTTCTCTCTTGTCCAGGAAACTGAGAGGGGAAACTGGAGCGGGAAATTGGACTTTATCCTGTCCGCCATTGGCTATGCCGTGGGTTTGGGTAACGTCTGGAGATTTCCTTATCTGGCCTACAGAAATGGAGGAGGTAAGACTTCCAAAGTACATGCAATATCATAAAAACCACAGAAAAACTGTGGGGTCGCAGCAGGGCTATATAAGCAAAGTCAAAATTGGGCAAAAAGAAAATGTTGTATGTTGCAAAGCCCCTCGTCTCTTTAGTTTGCTTTGTATTGTTTGGGTTTTATTTCTCACGCTGGGCTTTGCAACATACAACCTTTTCTTTTTGCCCAATTTTGACAAAGTACATGTAGTAAGCTATGTCAAATAGTGATTGTGATTGTTTATCCTCAGTTTTTTATGGTAGGCCAACTCTGCCGCTCTTTCAACTGAGATGTTGTTGTTTCTCAGGGTTCCTTTGACTCCTTCAGTCCATCTTTTGCGTGGTCTGCCCCTTCCCTTGTAGCCTGAGAACTTGGTGTTGAAGGCTCTCGAGACTGGTTGACAAGGTGACATTCGTGACAGGTGGCCAAACCATTTAAGTCGTTGTTTTTCTATGAAATGCAGGCAGGATTCTGTGCCAACAGCTGCTCTTACAGCTTCATTTCTTTGCCTGTCTCTTCTTGTGATGTTGAGGGTTTTGCGGAAGCATTTCATTTCGCACGTAGTAATCCTGCTTTCATGAATGTCAAATTTTGCTACGAAAGAAAGATGTCAAATAATAAAGTGTCTAAAGTAATACTGCGCCGACAGGAGGAAGAAATCTGCAATGGAAAGATATCGATTGTAGTAACACACTTAAAGCAGGGACATTCCATGTAATATGTTACCTAAGAGCCATTTTTCAAACCGTGCCTGGGGAAAAAAATTAATGGTTGTGTTGTAAAGGGTGGTAATTAGATTAACATTTTTGGTTAGCATTGTCATCCTTGCATGATCATGTGACCTAACGACCATCTTGGAAAAGGGCACATGTTTACAACCTCCCATCAGTTACCAAGATCATGTCCCATCAGTTACTCAAACTAATTGCCCCATTGTGCTTAAAAGTAAAACTTGATTATTTATGCTTTTTCTGTGTGCAAATGCATTTTTTGAATATAGAAAAGCACTGTTCACTAGTCGTGTTGGTTTGGTTTCACAAATTTTGCAGTTCATTTTGCTATGTAAAAAACATAGTTACCAACTAAAGTGAAGGGAATTGAATGGATTCATCTTAATTTTTATTACTTAAAACATATTTTTATCATTTTTGTACCCTTTTTCTGGAGGACTGATCAATCTATTTTGAAATAAATGGTTGGTTATTTATTTAATGGCCTTTTCTGTCTTAAGAAGTATTGTCTGATCGCCCCGTCAGTTACTATGGAATGTCTCAGTAATAAGACATCGCAGGTATAACATTTAAAAAACAGTCTAATATCTATTCAATGAGACATCGAAATTAGCACTCCAGGTCAACAGGTAACACATCTAAAACAATGCCGCGTCGAAGAAAGTATGACTTTGCCTGATAGGACATCTAAAATAGTACAAAAACTAAAGTGATAACATATCTAAGGTAGTAGGAGATCTTTCTAAAGTAGCAAAAGATCTAAAGTAGTTGGGCATTTTTAGCAGCATCAAAAGGAGTAAAATATCCATGTAGTAAGGCATCTCAAGTAACATGATCCAAATGCTAGGAATAGTAAGTAGTAAATAAGTAATACATAATTATCTTTTCACATTACAAAGCAGCTTCTTTTCTTTTTCCCCAACAAATGCCATTTTCTATTTCATTGCACCTTCTTTCATATCCTCCTCCCCTCCCCCCCCCCCCCCCCCAAAAGAAAACACCACAAAATGCTTCATTGCAACTTGTTTCCCATTCCCCTTCAAAAATTCCAAACTCCCCTAAGAAATTCATTATTCCGTTTCATTGCAGCTTCTTGCCTATTTCCAGAAAAAAATTCATTTTCCCATTTCATTGCAGTTTCCTTCCTATGCCCCCCTCCCCCCCCCCCCCCCCCAAAAAAAAACCACAACAACAACAACAACAAAACCACATCATTTATTCAGTGTCAATGCAGCTTTTTTCCTATACCCCTAAAAAAAGTCCTTATTCCGTTTCATTGCAGCTTCTTTCCTGTTCCCTTACATCATTATGTTGATCATTGCCGGACTCCCGCTGTTCTTCATGGAGTTGGCGATTGGCCAGTTTGCATCGGAAGGCCCCATCACCGTATGGAAAGTGGCACCATTGTTTACAGGTAAATTCTAACTCCTCCCCCCCCCCTCCCCTCCCTCCCCCGCCTTTTTTTTTTCTTTTTGGTCAAATGATTTTCTCCCTCAGACCCATGAATGCCCTGTGTGTGTGTGTGTGGCCCAGTCTGTATATAGTTTGCAGTGGTTCTAATCGTCGGCGAAATCGCCTCCCTCCCTCTCCACCCCCCCCTCTGGAGGGCGGGGGCAGTTTGGATTTCTGCGGGGGGGGGGGGCGAAAACGAAGAAAAGGGAGGCAAGGGGTAAAAAAACAACAATGAAAGGGGGGAGGAGGTGGGGGTGAAAACATGAATGTAAGATGGTTTGGCGACGACGTGCCAGCTCCAGTTGTAACTGGGTGCATTGACACAAAGGCAAATTTCCCAAATGGGCTTAAAGTAGTATACAAATATAAAATACAAAATACATATACTGGACAGCCACTCACTTGTTCAACAGCACGCGTAGACTCTAGATGAGTTTTATGAACGGAGAAGAGCTAGATCTAGTTTTTGTTTTTGTTTTAGTGCATTCGATAAAGAATGCTGTCTGTTTTATAAGGAACAGGTCAACACGGCTCTTGTCATTAATAAGGCTTTGAAAAACCTCACAGCATAATATCTGTGCGTAGGCTATCTTCTTGTGAAATGTGTCTTTTGAGTCTGAGTATGAATCCGAGGAGGGGGGGGGGGGCATGACAGAAAACTTGGAGCATAAGGGGGCGATTGTCTGAAAAAGGTTGAGAACCGTTAATATAGTGTCAAAAAAAAAATATATATATAACAAAAATCAAAGGCACTAAATTGACGGGGGTCTCTCTTCCCCCTGCTGATCTCCTGTACGGTAGTTAGTTGTTGATGACGTGGTTAGGATTATTTCAACAGGTAAACTGTTTCGACTTGAGTTACACTGACTGAACCATTGTAAAAGGCTGTATAGTTAGACCAGGCGCACAGGAATGATTTTTTAGACGCCCAGTCTGAGAAACTAAATCATTACCTACATAGAACAGAAGGTCCTCCTGTTCGAAGCCCAGACGAGTGATTTTTTCTTTATATCTGCAAAATGAAAAGTAGCATTTCAATTACCAATAACTAAATAGTGGACTGCTAACTAAACAAAAATCACTCGTATACGCCTGGTCAGAGTGTACTGTTTTGCAGCTTTCATTGGACCACACTCGTAAAATATTTTGCTACATCCACATCCTAGCATTTTGGAGAACATAAAGGGACACACCTATGAATTTGTTCGTGGGCAATTTCTGCTGAACTATATAATACCCACAATTCCATGTTCGAAACAAGTCACGTGATACTGAAAATGCAATATTTTTGGAACATGTTCTGATTCATCAACACAACTGTTTATGATAAAATTTTATATTTTTGCTATTAACTGACTTCGTTTTTTGTTGTTGTGTAAATCACCTAAGCAGTCTTAGATAATTCAGATCTAGGGGTGAAACAGAGAAAGGCTGGCATGGTTCGCTGCCCATAGATCATGGGCAATGCCTAGGGTATATGGACGGCGAGCCACCAGTCTGGCACCTACGCTAGCCTTGGTCTGTTTCAAACCTTATATCTGGCAGTAGAATGGCTTTTGATGTTGTTGGTTTTCTGTTTTTCTTCTTTTGCCCCACTCCAGGTATCGGCTATGCCATGGTGATCATCAGTGCTGTGGTCAGCATCTACTACAACATGATCATCGCTTACGCCATCTACTACATGATGGTGTCCTTTGTCCACCTGGACGAGGATCTGCCCTGGGAGAATTGCCATAATGATACCTGGGGGACTAACATGTGTAGGGACGACCCTTTCCCAGACACTGACAAGGCTAATGACACCATGAAGCAAGTCTATCTGTACAGTAAGTGTCAACCATCTCTGTTTTAGAAAGGGGGTTGGGAGAGGGGGCGTATGAAAAGCTTACATGGAAGAAACAGAGATTTGAGGAGGTGGGAGAGGGGGCGTATGAAAAGCTTACATGGAAGAAACAGAGATTTGAGGAGGTGGGAGAGGGGGCGTATGAAAAGCTTACATGGAAGAAACAGAGATTTGAGGAGGTGGGAGAGGGGGCGTATGAAAAGCTTACATGGAAGAAACAGAGATTTGAGGAGGTGGGAGAGGGGGCGTATGAAAAGCTTACATGGAAGAAACAGAGATTTGAGGAGGTGGGAGAGGGGGCGTATGAAAAGCTTACATGGAAGAAACAGAGATTTGAGGAGGTGGGAGAGGGGGCGTATGAAAAGCTTACATGGAAGAAACAGAGATTTGAGGAGGTGGGAGAGGGGGCGTATGAAAAGCTTACATGGAAGAAACAGAGATTTGAGGAGGTGGGAGAGGGGGCGTATGAAAAGCTTACATGGAAGAAACAGAGATTTGAGGAGGTGGGAGAGGGGGCGTATGAAAAGCTTACATGGAAGAAACAGAGATTTGAGGAGGTGGGAGAGGGGGCGTATGAAAAGCTTACATGGAAGAAACAGAGATTTGAGGAGGTGGGAGAGGGGGCGTATGAAAAGCTTACATGGAAGAAACAGAGATTTGAGGAGGTGGGAGAGGGGGCGTATGAAAAGCTTACATGGAAGAAACAGAGATTTGAGGAGGTGGGAGAGGGGGGGGGGGTGGTGTACGTAGGCATTTCAGTTATAGGTAATGGATGGAAATGTTTAGGGTTTTTTTTTTTTTGGTTTTGTTGTTTTTACTCAAGAAAATAGGCTGTAAAGTTATGTAAATATCAAATACATACAAAATTTGTTTCTAACAAATAGTCAAATAGTCTGTGCAAAATGCCGTGCAATCCTTTGACCACCGACAGTGTGAAAGAGATTTTCCCAGATCCAGTTTGTATTGAGGTCCATTTATTTCAGATATTTTCAACGGTAATTACGAATCTAAATCAGCCTATTGATCTGTGGTAACTACGAATCTAAATCAGCCTATTGATCTGTGATAACTACGAATCTAAATCAGCCTATTGATATGTGGTAACCAGGAATCTAAATCAGCCTATTGATCTGTGGTAACCAGGAATCTAAATCAGCCTATTGATCTGTATTTAAAAAGCCAGTCATGAAGAACGCAAACCTGTAACTGGCGGGAGCGGTCAAGCGTTAACAGCAATGCAGTTTCAGCATTGAAAGTGTTAAAGCTTGAAAATATCAAGGCCTTATCATGAGCATATTCGTACAAAGCACGGGGGGGGGGGCAGGAGGAGGAGGAAGAGGAAGAGGGAAAGTGGGGTGGGGCAGAGTGAAGCAAAGGGTATGAGGAGCGTACAACGGGGGAGGAGCGTCAATACCGAGCGCGTGTACAAATATGGATGCCCGACCCCCCTCCCTCCCGTAAGGTTTGACCATAGAGATAGAATGTATGGTAGACCTACTACAGACAGCACACTTTTTGATCAATGATTACTGCCTACTGCGACTGGTCAATGTAAAGAGACTGTGACGCCATTTTATACTTATTCTATATATACAGGCCAAAAGTGGGCGGTATAGTTCTTTTGTGATGAAATTCAGCACTCTTTGAACTTGTGCCAGCGCGCACATTGGAGAATTTGTTCAGTGAACGCTACACCGGGAGAAGAACTTTCGAGAAGAGCAGGCCGAACCGACCGGTGACCCAGCAAAATTATGTAAACTTTATCCCTAACACCCCCCCCCCCCCCCCCCCCCCCCCCAAAACACAACTCGCCAACCGGCGCTGCATTGTGGCGACGACGTCTGCTCCAGTTATAACTGGGCTGCAATGACACAAAGGCAAATTTCCCAAATGGGATTAAAAATTTATACAAAATACAAAAAAAAAAAAACAAACAAAAAACACAAGTACGGTTTCACGGTAGGGTGGGCGATATCGATCATTTTTTATTATAATAAATTTATTCATTGACTTGATTAGATGAGGTACCCGGCATTATCCGAGAATAAACTGTGAACCCACGGTTCTGCTTCTCTCTCTCTTTTTGGCCTAGAAAGCTTCCAATATTCTACAGTTTTACTACAGGTTCCATGCTCATCAGCACTACGCACTCATTTCTGGTAGGGAAATTGCGCGCGGCAATGAACGCGTATTAATATCGTCTCCGGTGCGGTGAGCTTACTACAGGAACCCACAGACTAATAAATTAACCAGACTGGAAACACGAGCTTCGGGCTGTGTCGTTTTTTACGGAATTTCCCGAGCGACGACTGTATAACCAACATGGCCGCCGCTCGAGAAATTCCGATTCTAGTTCTATCTGCAGTATAAATTTCTTTTCATTTGTCAAGATTGGTTGTACATGTATTAATTTCTTGGTGCGGAACCAAACTTCCGCGTTCAGTAGGCGCGTCAAAATGGTGTCATTCAAAATTGTAGCTATGCTGAAGCGTCGGTCGCTACCTTAAACCTAATATGGCGGATGGTTCATGACCTTTCCCTGTTTTATGACGTCACACAATGGGATCATCCAGTCTGGTTAATTTATTAGTCTGTGCAGGAACCAAAAACAAAGATATTGTATTTTACCCGGTACAACTTTTTACGGAAAATAGCTGAAACTTGAATCAACACAATCGGTCGATACAAACGCGATTGGGCTGGATTAGTTTACACTTATGAAAATTAACTTTATAATTTTTGAAGCTGTCATTTAGGCTGTAGTGTCAAGCAAAAAAAAAAAGGCCAAACTTGAACTATAATGAATTACTCCCACCGCTATTTAAAACAAAAAAATATATGATTTATTTATTTATTTATCTATCTATTTATAATTCTCTCTTTATTTTCATTTTTTCTTTCCTTGTTTTTTTTTTATCCTTCTTTTTAAAAAAAACTCTGTTTTACTAATGATCTCATTATATTTTTTTCTTCCTGTTTTCTTTTCTGTGCACAGAGGATTTTTTCAATGAGAGTTGTGTCTACAACAAGACGATCATGACAACCTATGATGATTATTCTAGTGCCACCGGTAAAAGTGCCATGTATAATGAGTTCTTAGATGGCCTGCTGAGCAAGTTCCCAAATGAGACTGGCAACTTCGCTGATCTTCGATTCGACACCGTCGATGGATACAGCGGGTTTGAGGATTGTGCAATTAAATGGACAACAGCATCGCAGGAGTTTTTCGAGTAAGTGACACCACTTGTAAGAATGTGACAGACAGCCGGCCGGTGCTTGCAGCAAAGATACTAGAAACGATAAGATGAGACGCTGTCTTTTTCGCACCATTTAAAAACCCGTGCACACAATTTCCGCGCTCAATCTGGGCGGGGCCTACGGCACGTAGTATGAAAAGAATGCTTGATATAATGGTAACTTTATGATGCAAAATTGTGACAGTGCTTCTGCGACTTAAAAAAAAAAAGAACAAAAAAATAGCCAGAGTTTTCCCACATCTATTGAGGTTATAGTTCCATAATGAGTGACGTCAATCAAGGCCGATAGCGACAGCTGAACAGTGAACAAAATTCAATATTTTCCCTATTTGGCTTTGTAAACTACGACATTTTTCATGACTTCCGCGAGTTTGCCGCTAGGTGGCGGTACGTAATCTGTGCACGCTAAAAGCACTAGCTGTCTTATCTTATCAATTCTAGTATCTTTGCATGCAGTCAGCACTATTGCAGGATTATGATGTAACGCTGTAAATAAATGACGTAGTGATGCATGGCGGGATAACATGTCGTAAATAACGTAATGATGAAAAGATAAGACATGATGACGCCATTTAAAAAACGTAACGCCTGCGACAGAATGACGCAAATGAATGACGTAGTGGACATATGACTGTGACATAAAAAGAGATTGTGAATAGATCGTGTGTACTTTAAAATTAAACACTAATGTATTTACTAAGTTAGTGTTATGTTTTATTTTTTTTTCACAATAAGTTTTCCCGTCTTGAACAAACTTATAACCAAACATTACATACCCCACGGTCAATAAACGAATTATATTCTGTCACGATAACTTCGCTCTTGGGTAAATCGGTGTTTTTTCCAAGTTTGGCATTGGCCTTTTTTGTCTCATCTGGAAAGTATTTTCTCATTTAAACTGCAAGAATAGACAAGGAGATTGTGCCATAACATTATTAATAAGATCGGTAAAAATGTGA